>CM035152.1:156690362-157331142 GCA_020205615.1 Panax quinquefolius
CAAGAATGAGAAGAGTTTCGTTAACTCATAGAGACTATTTCAAAGACTATTCCTTATTAAATACCATCTCTGGTTCGGGAGGATTGTCATCTACAAGTGATGCTTCGCAAAGGGTTGGGATGTGTCTTGCTATATAGAAAGTTATACCACGCTTTAACAACTCAAAGAATATGAGAGGAAATTATTCTACTCACGATTCAGAGTCGGTACCGGGCTGTCGCACTTAAAATTGGAGGCATTATCAGACGGGGAGAAGTGGAAGACTTAATGATCATAAAATTTCAAATATTTCTTCATTAAAAAGAACTCAATACGCCGACAACCATATCGGGTTTGAACTGCTGAAAGATTATGATCATAACATCCAATACCATCCCGAAAGTTTAACGTAGAAATGTATTTATCGAGTGTAAGATCATACGTGAATCACGAAAAGGTATTGTCAACGCAGAAGGCCCATTTTCGCGCGATTTCAAGAAGCGATGGAGATAGAGTTAAAGACTCTAGGGACGATGATGATATGTATACGAAAGGTAACCGATTTTAATCGATAAAGTTAAAGCCGCTTGCTATGATTTCTGAGTCGATGCGATGAGGAAGAAAGCTTAAGAAGTGTGCTACGCCGTAGCAAGAATCACGAAGAATACTTCGAACAACTCCGCATTTTGTGTTCCTAACAACCCCTCGATTTAAAGTATAATATCATGATGGAGGCGCACAACACACCATTCGCGAATCCATCTCGGGAGTACCAAAACGTATCATGATATCTCGCTATACATTTCGGGTGGCAATACGGGTAGATAGATACACTGCTTTATCTCTGGCAGGTGTTCAACTTGTCAACGAAGTTAAAGCTTTGTTGAGCACACCAAAAGGTCCACCGTAACCACTTAAAATTCCGTAACGGAAGGGGAGCACATTACCATGATTTCTGCTACCGGCCTTCCCAAGGTTTCTCAAGGCATGATGCGACATTCGGGGTCATCATTGATAGATCGACTCAAGTTCCGCTTCATTTCATACCGACACGGTAGAAACTTATACACTTGAACGCCTTACTCGTACGTACATAAACGTAGATCAGAAGATTCCGTGATGTGGTGGCGCCGCAGATCCATAGTTTCGATCGAGACCCAAGATTCACTTCACTGCATTTTCGGGTTAGTTTCGCAAAAGCTACGAGGGCACAGCACTTACGATTTAGCTTTCTAAGATATCATCCCTCGCACTTGATGGACAATGGAGAGGACTATTCAAAATCTTCAAGATCTATTAAGACTCGTGGTCCTTGATTTCAAGGGAAGTTGGGCTGTTCTTACCATCGGGCGGAGTTTTCCCACAACAACAAAGCTTATCAAGCAAGTATCGGGCATGGCTCCATTCAAGTTGCCGCCAATGAAAGTGTCGCTTCCGAAGATTACCGGATGAGGTGGACGAAGCAACGTTGTGGGACCGGAGTTGGTACGTGCATGATCACTTAAAAAGATTCAAACGATCCATACAAACGAGATAAAACCTCATAAAATCGATTAAAAGAGTTATGGCCGATCTTCATCGAAAGCGACGTGGAATCTCGAGTATATAGAGATCAACAAGTGTATCAAGTTGAGTCGCTCCACGGAAAGGAGTTACAAGATTTGGAAAGAGAGGAAAACTCAATCCTCGATTCATCATTCAATTTTAATCCTCGACGAGTAGGGAATCGTGGCCTATAGACTCGCTTTTACCGCTAAGTATGTTCTGTGGTTCATAACGCTTTTTACATATCCATGTTACGTAAATATGTGAAAGACCCAAACCACATTATCAGAAAGAACCGGACGAAATAGCCAAGATTTCGACGACTTAAGAGGTTCCTCGCTCAAATCTTCGATAAGAATGAACATATTCTACGCCCAAGGTTATTATACCTCAAGCTAAAGTTTTCAGGATGAACCACATATGTTGAGGAAATGACTGGGAGTTAGAATCAAATGAAATCAGGTATCCTTACTCTTCTATATATGCATGTACTCCCAATTTCGAGGGTGAAATTTCATGTTAAAGGGAGGTGTCAGAAGACCCCCAACTTTATAAATAAAGATGAATTTTCTATAAATATTATTTTTGAATATTATGGAATAAATTTGATATAATGTTATAGCTTCATGGGTAATATTTATAAATTTTGCAAAGTAAGTTTAAAGTTGTTATAAAATATTCGCTCATCTGGGAATATTCTTTTCATTCTGTGGAATATTCGTCAGACGATCTACCAATCATGCAGGACCCCACAATCTTAAGTATTGTCGTAGCTAGAAAAACGCATAAAATTATCTTTCTATAAAAATAACTACAGAGGTGTTACCGTTAAAACCGCTGAACTACCCTAGAAAAGTACAAGAATACGCTGTAGTCAGATAAGAGTACACGATATCGATTATCGATGCTTACG
Organism: Panax quinquefolius; assembly: GCA_020205615.1. NCBI lineage: Eukaryota > Viridiplantae > Streptophyta > Magnoliopsida > Apiales > Araliaceae > Panax > Panax quinquefolius. The sequence goes on from CM035152.1 coordinate 156,692,800, forward strand.
TGAGTAAGTCACTCAAATTACGCCAATTATTTGCACAAAGAATTGTACCGATCATATCTCTTATATTATCGATTCAATTATCATCACAAGATCATCTCGATAATATGTTATAAAGATTAAATCAATAATCGAGACGTATACAAGTTATAAATGATTAATAATTGTCGAAAGATTAAATATGTGTTGATTAAAAATAAAATGATTTGTGGTAATATTTATTCAATCCTGATGTATATAAAGAGTCCATATGAGACGCTTGTGGTAAGTTTGATTATTTTACGGGGGGCCCATATGTCATCATCTAAGAGTCTCTTCAATAAGAATTACCTTCGCACAATAGAAGAATTACCTTTCAGGAATAGTAATTACCTTCGCCAATAGTAATTACCTTTACTGACATCAAACCACTCATTGCTTCATATTACAAAGGCTTTAACCACTTGTCGTTTCACATTACAAAGGCCGAACCACTTGTCTTTACACATTACACGTTTTTTAAGCGCCAAACCACTTTTCTTTCACATCACCAACAAGCCACTTGCTTTTCACACGGCAAAAGTGCTAAGCTAGAAATCTTCTATAATAGAGGCCTAAGTGCTTCATTATTTTTCATTTAATTCATTCAAGCTATAGAGAGAAAGTACAGAGAGAATAAGAGAGAGAAGAAGAAGAGTATTTTGTTACTACACTACCGCAAAGATTCAATCTCCTACCAAAAGTAAGCGGGTGTTATTCTTTCTTATTCATGAAGAGAATCTGTTGTTATTCCATTGCTTATTATTCGCTGAATAACTCAGATAATACGGGTTTAACCCTATACTTGGTGACATTCTTCTATTATTCTGCTGGAACATCCTGCTCTCGTGGTTTTACAATTCTGACCGGGTTCCGCCTTTATTATTATTCTATTGTAACATCCCTCGTCAGGTGTTTTACACCTGACTTCGGTTCCGCTTTTTTTTATTATTATTCTCATCGAACATCCCGCCTCAGGTGTTTTACGCGACTGACCTCGGTTCCATTCTTTATTATTCTCGCTGAATATCCTCGCTCTGCAGCTTTTACGCCGGACCGGTTCCGTTATTTATTATTCTCATTGAATAACTCGGTCTGCAAGGCCTATCGCACGCATGGTGATTTCTTTTGTTATTCCATTCTTTATTATACCCAACAAGTTAAAACTTCGACTTCTATACTCCATGAAATTAGTGGAATATCCTCGATATTCAAGGCTTCATCCAAGATCCTTTCACGGAAATATTCTTCTCAAGATTCTTGAATTTTACTCTACAAAGCAGAAAGATTACGTCGATGCCTGATGTTATCGTTCCTCAGATAAATTAATTCTTGAACTTGTTTTATTGAATTTTATATCATTGTCATCATCCTCATGTTTATATTATGTTGAAAGTCATCCGTGGGCTCAGTAGGCATAGATGGACTCTGGTATGATTACGACCAAGAGACTATTCTAAGTGTAATCACGATCGTAATGTTACAAAATGATGTGGTAAAATCCCTCAAGGGTCTGTAGAGTATCGATGGATGCTTGTTGGCATGATCACGACCATTAATGAATACACAAATATTCTCGCCCGTGAAGGTATGAATAATTGTGGTCGCGATACTAAAGAATATCCTCGTCAGAAAGTGTGGGTGATTCGATGATGTGAATATTTATTAAAGTTGAGTCTCAATTTATAATAAAGGATGAAAAACCTTTAAATCATAAAAGATAGTAGATTTTATTTTCTACTGACTTTTTAATGGATCGTCGGTTCTACCGTAGTTAAACTTGATGTTCATTATATTTTATCGCTTTAACACCTGTAGGCTAATGATAATTTATTCTCGCATTATCTTAGTCATAATATTTCATCGAAGCTAGTCGAGCTCACCCTTTCTTTCACCGTTTTCTTCGTGAAATGAGAATATAGCCGGGACGTAGCCTGGGGAACGGAGTAATGGTCCGCAGGATAGCATTATAGTCCTCACTATTCTCGTGAAATAGTGCAGATAATAATTGTAACGAGGACCTTTGAGTTCATAGGATGATCTCTAGTAGACAATATTTGTATTCAAACTCATAGCTTTATGTCGATTGTACACTTACCATACGCTTATATTAGTAAGTTGTATTTAAATTCTGCACCATGTATCCGACTACCCAAGACGGGTGATGTATACCTAATTTTGGGGGGCGCTACACGCTATAAAACAAGTGGTTAATTGAACAAATTAATATATCACATAATATCTTGACATTACGCATTAACCAACAACAAAGCTAGTAGTAGACACTCAACAAGGTTGATTTGCATCTCTCCTAGAAAGTATTCCCCGGATCTCTCCGCTTTGCAGTAATTAGAACTTTAAGCTCGATATCAATCACGATAACCCCTGCAACAGTCCATTCCATCCAACCTATTCTCGAGTCGCCAAATACATGGCATGTAGTCAACCACAACTCTTTTATTACAACAAATTGTCGTAAGAAAATACAACAACACATAACAAGGAAGTTTGGATATTAAATATATACCAAATGCGACACACGTCTCCAACTATGACAAGAGACCTCATAAATAGACACCTTACATAAAGTGTATAATCAAAAACCGCTTTTTAGAAATTAGAATCTTCGAGAAGTGCTCAATGAAACCTTCAGATACGGAGTGCTATGTTTCAGTACACGGTAGACATTAAGGGCTGCCATGTAACTATCCTTGGTCGATTTGACGTAATTCCCCAATGAAAATGAAATATTACTATCATTCGCCCTTCCCACCTGTGAGTCTCCTCGATTTATTGGCTATCTCTATCATTCTCAATTTGAGAATTATACTCAAACAAACACCAAGATTATATAGGTGAAGGTCAGAATATACTCTAAGAAAGGATGAAAGACAACCTCGTTTTACGATGACACGAAAGGTCAGACATCATTGCATTATCTTTAAAATAATTAGCAGCCGCAAAACACCCTTCCAACGTTAGTTCGCCTTTCCTATATGATTCACTAAATATACTACTAAAAAGATGTATATAAATACACTCATTTATACTATTTAGGAGAATTCAAAGTTTATAGACTCATCATGCTTATCTCTCGAGCATCTTGGCTTCGACCTACCTACACTTTTATTACCTCAAAGGAACTGTGGTAAAAAGGGTGAGTAATAACTAAATTTCCTCAAAGAAGAATATCATGACTAAAGATAATTAATTATCAATAAATTTCTTCATCAATAGATTTAGAAGACATGATGGAGATGTTAAAAATCAAACTATAGTTACAAAGTGGAACGAAAATCCATTAGAAGAGTCAAATAGACAATACAATATTTATCTTCTATGTTAAAAAGCCCACTAACAATGTTTTGTCCCATATCAAATCAACAGCTCTTTCTGCTAATTATATGAATATCTCAGCAATCATAATTGTGACTTAAATTTCCACCGCACTTAATATAATTTCACCATGTCTTACCAAAATTTCATGGTTACATCAAATCATGCCCTCACCATATAATCATACTATTGTCTATCTTTACTACCAAAGATATTCATACGCTCATCTTCTATCTAATCGTCAAAGATATAATTCACAATAAAGTCATTCAACCACGGCCAAAGATATTCAACAACGGGTCGTCTCACTGCACTGTGGCAAAAGATATTCCTCACCGAGCCTATATTTTCTGAGCGGAATATATTAATATCTGAAAGAAATATATAATTCGTTCTAATGGTATATAAACAATAATTATAACCATGTTGATCAATTCAACACTAGCACTTAAACTAAAGATATTCACTTTAAATTCAATGGTACATGAGTCGTACTAAACACGGTCGATTTTCCACCATCGGCCAAAGAGAACTCGTGGTGATGATCGTACCAATAATCTACCCATCTTTATCTTTCAAGTGAAAGAGAATTTCAACATCGGGGTTATAAAATGTTATATATGATAATAAAATCAATATAATCAATATATAGTTTAATCTCGAGTAATATTCTATAAATCAACTATAATTTGGTTAGAAAAAAGAACCAATTTTGTGAAGTGAATAATCTTTTGAATAGTAACTAAGTGAATAATAACTCATGAATAGTAACTCGTTAATAGTACCTCGACACAAAAGGTAGAAATTCCAAAATAAAATTCATATCAATATTTCAAAGATAATGATATTGAAAGAATAACATTTCTTAAACTTATAAACAATTTATTTTAATTGTTTACACTTTACTAAATAATACATTTAATCGTCATAAAATGCCAAACTTATAAGATTTCATCACCAATAACCAAAACCCCTCATCAAAAATCTGCATATACCACATATATGATTCTCAAGCCATAAAATCATATTTTCCAATTTTCTTCCTTACACATAATATATTTAACTCATTTATTCATAACTAGTCTATTTTCATGAAAAATACCAAATCAGTTCAAAATATTTCTTTTTCTGAATTTAGCGAGAATATAGTCCCATATTGAACATATATTTTTCTTGAATTTTTTAAAATTCATTTACTATTTTATATGGCCAAAGCACAGAATATTTAGACATTTATCATAAATTGTACTTTTATCCAAAAATTCTAGGAAATTCACAGAGTACACTGATATTATATATATGTACTTTCAATAAAATTTCATCAATTTTGGAGTTAACCATAAGGAGTTATAAGCGAATTTACTTTTAAAATAGTCTTTTCTCATAAAATTCATAACTCTTAATCTATACATCCAAAAACACCATTTTGGACACAATCAATAAAACTCATCAACATATCATTTTAAATTTTTCTAGAATTTTCTGAAGGTCAGAAGAAGTAATGAAATGAAAACATAATAACCACTTAAAAATCACTTACTTATCCGCTACCTCAAAAGCAAAGACTTCCGATTGGATACTTCGGATATGACCTTTGAAGAAAACTTGCAGCGATGAATATCAACTCATCAAGTATCTAAATACTCATAAAATACATTCAATAATCTAGAGAGAAAAGAGAAAACTTGTTTTACGGTGTGATTTTCAATTAACTTAGCCCTCTATTTATAGGAAAATTTTTAGCGAGACTTGACCTTGCAACTCGATGGCTTTACCTACTACTATTCCACCACCACATTTGAAATAAAATTCAGCACATTTCTTAAGCCAACCACAAGTGGGCCCACTCAATTCTAAAATTTTCCACAAAATCATTTATAAGCCTAATTTACGAATCGATCACCTCTTAAAATTCATAACAAATCGCACGTTCATTTTAATTCGGTTCAAAATTTGTGGACATATACTCAACTTATATATGTATAACATATCTAAAAATTACAATGATCCAACGGTCCGGATTAAAAAATTATAACTCACGCGATATATCTCGAAAATCTTTGGTTTAATTTTTAATACCTTTATTCCGAAACAAAATCTTGATAAAATACCTCAACATTAATTCCTTCATTTATAACCACATAAATAAATCCATCATTTATATCCCACATCAAATAAATATTTCCTTATCATATAAATCAATAATTAATTACTCACAAATAATATTCTGAATCACATGATTACCAATGCCTCAGTAGTTCAAGGAAGAGGGGGCTTTCCAATAAGAATTTCTCCTTACTTAAAGCCTTGATTAGGTGACCAAACCTCTCCTTGTGAGAACTTTCTAGACATTGCCAATAATCTTTATCTAATAATATTATTCAAATAATATGAATTATTGATATGATAATGAGAAATATTAATGCGTTGATAATTATTAAAACAATGATAATATAAAATATCAATGTGACAATTATTGAATCGGTAAAATAAAATATTGAACAATAATTCACGTAACAATTATTGAGTAGTGCATTCTTACGTAAGAATCAATAATTTAAAAATCTTTGTAATCTGGTGTCTTCTTAACATAAATAGCGTATTACTTTATTTTATTTGGGTATTCCAGCAGTGTTAGATAACGATTACTGCCTAGTTATTTATAAAAACTTAATTTTGTCATTTTCTTTCATCCGATAGTTATTTTGTTATGGGGCCCTGAATGTAAATGGCGTCGTAAATGCGAATATTCACAGAACGGAAAGAATATTCCACGACGAAACGAATATTCAGAAATGACGATGAATATTTTATAACCTTTCATGTATTTTGAAAAAAATTCATATATCACCCTTAACTTTAACTTTTATCAATTTAACCATTTCTTTGAATAGTAATTATAAGTAAAAAATTGAATACTTTTATTTCATAAATTTTGGGGTCTTCTGATCTCCCCTCCTTATAAAATTTAGGTAGAAATTTACGTGCTTAGTATTTAGAAAAGTTGAGAATACTTGCTTCCATTCGATTCTATCTCCCATGGTCATCATGATTTCTCCATTGCTTCATCTCCGTGATAACTTCATTTGGGTTCCTCATTTGTTGGGAAGTCATGACAATAGCCATCCTCGAAATACCAAGCTTTGACTTGTATGGGACATATAAGACCCCAACTTTTATAAATAAAGATGAATTTTCTATAAATATTATTTTTGAATATTATGGAATAAATTTGATATAATGTTATAGTTGTGGGTAATATTTATAAATTTTACAAAAGTAAGCAAGTTGTTATAAAATATTCGTTTGGCCTGGGAATATTAAATACGAAGGCTCAATCATTGGTGGACCCCCTGCGGAAGTATTGTCGTAGTTAGAAAGCGATAAAATTATCTTTCTATAAAAATAACAGCAGAGGTGTTTCTGTTAAAAGCATTGAACTACAGTAAATTGTAGTAAAAATCTGATGTCTGCGCAGTTATTGTATAAAGCTTCTGCGATATTGATTATTGATGCTTACGTGAGAAGTCACTCAACTATGCTCAATTATTCTTCTGATAATTCTTTGCGCATCATATCTCTTATATTATTGATTGATTATTATCATAGTATCATCTCGTATAATATGTTATAGTATTAAATCGATAATTGAGACGACAAGTTATAAATGATTAATAATTGTTGAAAGATTAAATATGTGTTGATTAAAATAAAATGATTTGTGGTAATATTTATTCAATCCTTGATGTATATAAAGAGTCTGTTATGAGGCGTTTGTGGTAAGTTTGATTATTTTATGGGGGCCCGTATGTAAATCATCTAAGAGTCTCTTCACGATAAGTAATTACCTTCGTCGATAGTAATTACCTTTGTGAATTATAATTACCTTAAGTCAATAGTAGTTACCTTTACCGGACGTCAAACCACTTATAGTTTCGTATTACGTCGCGTCGAACCATTTGTCGTTTCACATTCTGCGTCCGAACGGTTGTCATTTCACATTACAGGCGTCGAACCACTTTTCTTTTCTTTCACATCACGGTCGTCGAGCCACTTGCTTTTCACGTAGTGGTGGTAAGCTAAGAAATCTTCTATAAATAGAGGCACAGTGCTTCATTATTTTTCACGAATTCATTCAAGCTATAGAGACAGAAAGTATAGAGAGAATAAGAGAGAAAGAAGAAGAGTATTTTGTTCTTTACACTCTGCGGTATTGATCTCTACCAAAAGTAAGGGTGTTATTCTTTCTTATTCATGAAGAGAGCTATTTGTTATTCCATTGCTTATTATTACATTTGGAATAACTTTTGATATCGTGGTTTACCCCTATACTTGGTGACATTCTTCTATTATTACATTGGAACATCACATCTTTGTATGTTTTACAGTTGGGACTGGTTAAAAGTCTTTATTATTATACATTGGAACATCACATGCATGTGTTTTACACGGACTGGTTCCGTCTTTATTATTATTACGTTGGAACATCACATGCATGCATTTCTGTGGGACACTGGTTCCATTCTTTATTATTACTGTTGGAATATATCATACATGCGTTTTCTGTGGGACACAATTAATTATGTTATTATTACATTGGAATAACTTGCGTATGCGGTCTATCGCGTGCATGGTGATTTCTTTTGTTATTCCATTCTTTATTATACCCGGTTGGTTAAAACTTTAACTTCTATACTCGATGAAATTAGTGGAATATCCTTGATATTTAAGGCTTCGTCCATAGTCTTTTCATGGAAATATTCTCCTCGGTATTCTTGAATTTCTTTCTTGAAAGCGATTATTATGTTGACAGTTTGGATGTTATTGGTTCCTAGATAAATTAATTCTTGAACTTGTTTTATTGAATTCTTATATCATTGTCATCATCCTCATGTTTATATTATGTTAAAAATCATCTCGTGGGCACTTTGTGGTGCATAGATGGACTTGGTATGATTATGACGAGGAGACTATTGTCCGATTGTAATCATGGTAGTAATATTACAAATGATGTGGTAAAAATCCTCGATGGGCCTGTAGTAGTGCATTGATGGATGATTGTTGGCATGATCGTGACCATTAATGAATACCACAAATATTCTTGGCCCGTGTAGTGCATGAATAATTGTGGTCGTGAATCTTAAGAATATCCTTGGTCGTAGTATAGAAGTGATTCGATGATGTGGAATATTTATTAAAAGTTGAGTCTCATTATAATGATGATGAAAAACCTTTTAAATCATAAAAGATAGTAGATTCTATTTTTCTTGACTCTTTTAATGGATTCTTTGGATTCATTGTAGTTAAACTTGATGTTCATTATATTTTATCGGTTTAACTTTCTTTGTTGTGAAGCTAATGATAATTTATTGCATTATCTTAGTCGTAATATTTCTTCTTGAGCTAGTTGAGCTCACCCTTTCTTTTCTTTATTCTCTTGAAATGAGAATATAGGTGAGGGGCGAGTCGGGGAGCGGAGTAATGGTCGAGAGGATAGCATTAGTAGTCCTCACTTTAATACGTGAAATAGTGTGATAATAATTATAATGAGGACTCCTTTTGAGTTTGTATGATCTCTAGTAGACAATATTTGTATTCAAACTCACGGTTTATGTCGTATTATTGTACAGCAGTTATATTAGTAAGTTGTATTTAAATTACATACCATGTATGTCGACTACCCAGATGGGTGATGTATACCTAATTTTGGGGGCGTCGCGGGGCGACATTTGGCGTCATCACTTCTGGATTGGAATATATTTTCTATAGGACATATTCCTCCTCATTCGCTTCGTCGTACTCATTTTATGATCCGAATCATCAATCTTGATCCATATCGAATTCGGGTTGACCGTATGTGGGAGGTAATTCTAAACTTCGATGTTGGGTTCTCCCAATTGCTTTTCAAAAAGAGAAATTCATGTCATCTATTTTAGCCTTCTTAGATCGGACATCTCTTTCCACAATATCCACGTGTCGTGTGGCTTTTACCCGTACATCACTCATTCTTACTGCGTTTTTTTTTTTCTTCTTTCATTTCGATTCCATCTTTATCATCTTATACTCGCCAAAGAATGCTTACATTCAAGCATCACATATCGGGTAACAAGCTTGAATTGTTGCATCCTTTTGTTCCACAACTTTATCGTTCTTGACTGCTCTTCTAACTCATGAATACGATTTTGAAATTCTACATTTTGATCATATAATACCTCTAATAAACTCTCCTCAGGTACCTCTTCTTCCTTTTCTTCCTCACTCTCAGCTGTTACCTCTGTGACTATCTCGGGTGCAACTATCAATTCTTCACTCACCACATGGATATCTCTAATTCCTTCTTCGTCTGACATCACATTATCATGGTTAGTGATTAGAGGTATCCCCACAAACTCATTCACTCCGTTGTTAACATTCTCAGCAGTCATTCTCAAATACTGCCATAAAACAAGGGTTAATTAAACAAATTAACATATCACATAATATCCCGATATTATGACTGACCAACAAATAAGCTTAGGTAGGACACACTAGCGAAGGATTTACTCATCTCTCCCCTCTAGTTATATTCCCGATCTCATGAGGAGATCATATCCCTAAGCTACGATACCAAATATGACAACCCCAAAATAGGTCCATTCCATCCAACCCATTACGAGTCGCCAAATACATGGTACAGGAAAACAACTACAACTTTATTAAAACAATTGTCGTCAAAATACAACAACACATATCTTTGTGAGTTTGGATACAAATATATACCAAATGTGACACATGTCCCAATAGTGACGTGACACCTCACAAAGATGACACCTTACATAAAGGTATAGTCAAAAAGCTGTTTTAGAAACTAAAATCTTTGGGAAGTGCTCGAGAAACCTTCGTACATGGGAGGCCATGTTTTACAGGTTATGATAGATATCATATGGTACAGAAATTATCCTTGGTTGACCCAATAGACCCCTAAGAAAAGCGAGAAGATTACTATCATATTCTTTCCAATGGTGAGTCTTCTCTTGACTTATCATTATCTCCACTGTCTCAAATTGAGAATTATACTTCAAACAAACACCAAGATTATATAGGTAGTGCTCAGTAAATATACTCAAGCAAGTGGATGAAGACAACCACATCTTATGATGACACGAGGTTGTATGTCATTTAGACATCTTGTATGATAGTGGCAAAACACACCTTCCAACGTTGGGTTCGCCTCTCCCTATATGATTCACCAAATATAACTACTAAAAGATGTATACAAACACACTTGTCTATACTATTTAGGAGAATTCCTGACTAGAGACCACCGATTATTCCCTTGTTACCTCATTTCGACCAAATTTACACTTTTATTACACGAAAGGAATTGTGAAGCAAAAAAAAAGGGTGAAACAACTAACTTCGATAAAGAATATCATGACTAAAGATAATTAAATTATCAATAGCCTTCATCAATAACAAATCGTAGATTTAGAACATATGGTAGATGATAAAAATTTCAACCATAGTTCTGATTGGAGCAAGCAATCCATTAGAAGAGTCAAATAGACAATAAATTTTATTATCTTCTCTATGTTAAAAAAGTCCACCAACAATGTTTTATTCCCTATAACATCAATCAACAGTTCCTTTCCACAATTATATGAATATCTCATAATCATAATTGTAATTCTAAATTTCTCTTAGTACTGGGAATGAATATAATTTTCATCACATGTCTTTTTACGAAACATCAAAGATCATGGTTATACCAAATCACAGTTCTGCTCATAATCATACTAATAAATTCATCTTTTGCACTACCAAAGATATTCATCCTGATTCATCTTCGCACTAATCGCCAAAGATATTCAATAACAGTCATCTTTTTGCACTACGGGCCAAAGATATTCATTAACGATTCATATTTGCAGACTCTGAGCCAAAGATATTAAATATCTCAAAGAAATATATAATCATTTCGAATTTATATAAACAATAATTATAACCATGTTGATCAATTCACCTTTGCACTTAAGCTTAAAGATATTCAATTATAAATTCAATGGTCAGCGATCATACCGGTCACAATTCAACTTTTCACTCTCTTCCCAAAGAGAACCTAGTCGTGATCATACCAATAATCTACCCATCTTAATACTCAAGTGAAAGAGAATTTCAACATCAGGGTTATAAAAATGTTATATATGATAATAAAATCAATATAATCAATATATAGTTTTAATCTCCAGAGTAATATTCATAAATCAACTATAATTTGGTTAGAAAAAGAAACCAATTTTGTAGTGAATAGTAACTCGTGAATAGTAACTCATGAATAGTAACCCTGACACAAAAAGGTAGAAATTTCAAAATAAAATCCATATCAATATTTCGGTATAATGATATTGAAAGAATAACATTTCTTAAACTTATAAACAATTTATTTTAATTGTTTACACTTTACTAAATAATGCATTTAATCATCATAAAATGCCAAACTTATAAGATTTCATCACCAATAACCAAAACACTCATCAAAAATCTGCATATACCACATACATGATTCTCAAGCCATAAAATCATATTTTCCAATTTTCTTCCTTCACATAACATATTTAACTCATTTATTCATAACTAGTCCATTTTTATGAAAAATACCAAATCAGTTCCAAAAATATTTCTTTTCCGAGATTTAGCGAGAATATAGTCGTATTGAACATATATTTTCTTAGAATTTTAAAATTCATTTACTATTTTTAATAAAAACAAGTAGAATATTTAGACATTTATCATAAATTATAATTTTATCCAAAGATTTGAAATTCACAGAGTACACTGATATTATATATATCTACTTCCAATAATAATTTTATCAATTTTGGAGTTAACCATAAGGAGTTATAATGATTACTTTTAAAATAGTCTTTTCTCATAAAATTCATAACTCTTAATCTATACATCCAAAAATCACCATTTTGGACACAATCAATAAAACTCATCAACATATCATTTCAAATTTTTGAGAATTTTTTCAAGGTCAAAAAGTAAGAACTGAAAAACATAATAACCCTTAAAATTCCTTACTATCCCTTACTTCAAAAGAGCAGCACTTCTGACTGGATATCGGATATGACGCTGAAGGAAACTTGCACTGATGAATATTAACTCACCAAGTATCTAAATACTCATAAAATACACTCCATAATCTAGAGAGAGAAAGAGAGAAAACTTGTTTCTGGTGTGATTTTCAATTCTAACTTAGCCCTCTATTTATAGAAAAATTTTAGCAGACTTGACCTGCAACCTGATGGCTTTACCTGCTACTATTCCCACCCACCACATTTAAAATAAAATTCAGCACATTTCTTCACCAACCATAAGTGGGGCCCACTCAATTCTAGAATTTTCCACCAAAATCATTTATAAACCTAATTTCTGAATCAGTCACCTCTTAAAATTCATAACAAATCATACGTTCATTTTTAACGGTTCAAAATTTGTGGACATATACTCAACTTATATATGTATAACATATCCAAAAATTACAATGATCCAACGGTCGGATTAAAAATTATAACTCACGCAATATATCTCAAAAACACTGGTTTAATTTTTAATACCTTCATTCAAACAAAAAAATATCGATAAAATACCTCAACATTAATTCCTTCATTTATAACCACATAAATAAATCCATCATTTATATCCACATCAAATAAATATTTCCTTATCATATAAATCAATAATTAATTATTCACAAATAATATTACGAGAATCACAATTATGACAATCAGCCGTTCCTGGGAAAGAAAGGGCTTTCAATAAGAATTTCTCTCATCGGGCGCCGCAATTAGGTGACCAAACCTCTCCTTGTGTAACTTTCTAGACATTGCCAATAATGCTATCTAATAATATTATTCAAATAATATGAATTATTGATCGATAATGAGAAATATTGTGCGTTGATAATTATTGAAACAACAATAATATAAAATATCAACGCAAACAATTATTGAATCAATAAAATAAAATATTGAGCAGTAATTATTGTAACAATTATTGAGTAGTGCATTCTTACGTAAGAATCAATAATTCAAAAATCATGTGTAATACTGAGTGTCTTCTTTGCAACAACGCAGCGTATTACTTTATTTTACCAACCGTATTCAATGAGTGTTAATCTGTGAACGATTACTGTAGATTATTTATAAAAACTTAATTTTGTCGTTTTCTCCATCCCGACAGTTATTACATTATGGGCCCATAAATGGTCATACTATGCGTCATCGCATTTAATATTTCCCAAGCGGAAAGAATATTCCACGACCAAACGAATATTCCTCGACAACAATGAATATTTTATAACCACTTGTATTTTGAAAAAATTTCATATCAAACCCTTAACTTTAACTTTTATCAATTTAACCATTTCTTGAATAGTAATTATAAGAAAAATTGAATACTTTTATTTCATAAATTTTGGGGTCTTACAATCTCCCTCCTTATGAAATTTCATTCCAAAATTACGCACTGCAGTATTTCGAAAAGTTGAGAATACCTTGCTTCCATTTCAGATTCTATATCCTCGGTCATCATGATTTCTCCATTCTCATCATCTCCGTGATAACTTCATTTGGGTTCCTCATTTGTTGGGAAGTCATGACAACCGCCATCCCTCGAACTACCCGGCTTTGACTTGTATGGGGACAAAGATTTCAAGGCCATCACTACCGTTGGAATATATTTTTCTATAGGACATATTCCTCCCTCAATTGCCTCGTCGTACTCTCTGTTTCATGATCTCGAATCATCAATCTTGATCCATATCGAATTCAGGTTGGCCGCTATGCATGTGGTAATTCAAAACTCGATGTTGGGTTCTCCCAATTGCTTTCCAAAAGAGAAATTCATGTCATCTATTTTAGCCTTCTTAGATCGGACATCTCTTTCCACAATATCCACGTGTCGTGTGGCTTTTACCCATGCATCACTCATTCTTACTGCTCGTTTTTTTTTTTCTTTTTCATTTCGAGATTCCATCTTTATCATCTTATACTCGCCAAAGAATGCTTCATTCAAGCATCACATATCGGGTAACCAAGCTTGAATTGTTGCAGATCCTTTTTTGTTCCACCTAATCACCGTCGTTCTTCACTGCTTCTTCTAACTCATGAATACGATTTTGAAATTCTACATTTTGATCATATAATACCTCTAATAAACTCTCCTCGGTACCCCTTCTTCCTCTTCTTCCTCACTCTCATTTTGTTACCTTTGTGACTATCTCTTGTGCAACTATCAATTCTTCACTCACCACATGGATATCTCTAATTCCTTCTTCTTAAATACGACATCACATTATCATGGTTAGTGATTAGAGGTATCCCCACGGCCTCATTCACTCCATTGTTAACATTCTCAGTGCCCATTCTCAACATCGCTTATAAACAAGCGAGGTTAATTAAACAAATTAACATATCACATAATATCCCGATATTATGACCGACCAACAAATAAGCTTAGGTAGGACACACTAGCGAAGGATTTACTCATCTCTCCCCTCCTAGTTATATTCCCGATCTCGCCAGAGATCATATCCTAAGCTCGATACCAAATGTGACAACCCCAAAATAGGTCCATTCCATCCAACCCATTCTACGAGTCGCCAAATACATGGTAGTAAAACAACTACTACTTTATTACAATAATTTTCGTGCAAAATACAACAACACATATATCTTTGTGAGTTTGGATACAAATATATACCAAATGTGACACATGTCTCGGTAGTAGACAAAGACCTCACAAATTGACACCTTACATAAAGGTATAGTAAAAGCATTTTAGAAACTAAAATCTTTGGGAAGTGCTCGAGAAACCTTACATACATGGAGGCCGTAGCTTACAGGTTATGATAGATATCATATGGCCACGTAATTATCCTTGGTCAACCTAATAGACCCCAAAGAAAAACGAGAAGATTCTTATCATATTTTTCCGATGGTGAGTCTTTCTCGACTTATCATTATCTCCATTGTCTCAAATTGAGAATTATACTTCAAACAAACCCCAAGATTATATAGGTAGTGCTTTCGTAAATATACTTCAAGCAAGTGGATGAGCACAACCTCATCTTTATGATGACACGAGGTTGTATGTCATTAGACATCTTGTATGATAGTGTGGCAAAACACCCTTCCAACGTTGGGTTTCTTTCTCCTATATGATTCACCAAATATAACTACTAAAAGATGTATACAACACACTTGTACTATCTTTGTTTAGGGAGAACTCCTCACGCACTAGAGACCACCGCTTCTATTCCCTTTGTTATTTCGTCACGTAAAATATACACTTTTATTACGCGAAAGGAATGTGAAGAAAAAAAGGATGGAAAGACAACTACTTCGATAAAGAATATCATGACTAAAGATAATTAAATTATCAATAGCCTTCATCAATAACAAATCGTAGATTTAGAACATATGGTAGATGATATAAATTTCAACCATAGTTGCGGTGAACGAAAGAATCCATTAGAAGAGTCGAATAACAATACGATTTCTATTATCTTCTCCATGTTAAAAGTCCACCAACAATGTTTTATCAAGTATAACATTAATCAACGATTCCTTTCATGATTATATGAATATCTCATAATCATAATTGTAATTTAAATTTCTCTTCGCACCTGGATTTAATATAATTTTCATCGCGTATGCCTTTCACCGAAACATCAAAAGATCATGGTTATACCAAATCACGATTCGCATTCATAATCATACTAATAAATTCGTTTCAGACTACTGGTAAAAAGATATTCATCCACGATTCATCTTCTTGACTTTCTGGTAAAGATATTCAACAAATAAATGCTGCACTTCTGGTAAAGATATTCATTAACGAGCTTCATGCTGCGCGATTGAATGTGATTGACCATTTGACCTGACAGATGGCCTTGCCACTGACACTGTTTGATTACCTTGCCTTAATTGCCAATTACACCGTTTACCTTGACTTGCTTCCTCCATATATACAGGTACAGCCCGTGGCATGTTTGAAACTTGACAGTGTCTAAGCATGACATATATATGGGGGGGGGGGCAACAGCACCAATTATAAATGCTGCTTATGGCCCAGCTAAAAACTCTGCTATTTGTAAACAAGCTTTTCCAACCCCCAAACATCAACTTCGCTAGAAACTAAATAATAATGGATGCACTTGAAATCTTTACATTCTCTCTTTTCTGCTCTTTCTATTTCTTCTTGGTTTGTAGCACTGAGCTATGCTTCAAGTCAGCTTGTGCCCGGTTATTCGATCCTTTCGGCTAGAAAATATCCAACAAAGGTCATGTGGCTATCCTGGTTTTGACTTATCCTGTGCAGCTTCTACGAACCAAACATTTATTGAGCTACCTACCAAATGTTGAAAATATAGCAGTATTAACAAGATGAAGAAACGATCAAATTGGAACTTATCTTGAAAGCTCGAGCGCAGAAGAAATTCTTTCTCCTAAAAAAGTGATTTCGCTTTATAACATTCGGTAGCAGATGAGCTCCGGCGTCCACTCTCTTCAACAAATGAAGCCTCCAATTGTGTCTTCACATAAGGAGAGACTTTAGACTTGTTTCTGAACCACGAGGAGGCGGAAGATGTGGCTTCAAAAGTAATTCCAGTCATAGTCATGAACTTAAATGCACAAGTATTGTGGTACGTTTTTAAGAACTGCTGCTGCTTTCAAGTTTTAATTTTCTTTCAGCATTAACTATGTCTTCCAACTACATAATTTCTTAGGAATATTCTGGGTGACCTTGAGCATTTTAATGCTGATGATTGATCCCGGTAGTAATATGAGCCATTAGATTAAGGATAATGATTTTGTTTTGGAGGTTTTATTGTTTCATCATCTTGACCAATACTGGGTGATGATGATAAAGCAAAAGGGATGTAAATGATAATATATGACTTTTACAATTTCAAAAATTATTATTATTCACTTTCAAAAATGAGTTTTATGCCTAAATGGTGTTAAAAAAGGTCCAGTGTGCCGGCACTAATGTGTGGTGTTGGGCTGTTTTATTTCATATGCGTGAAACTCACTGGGAACACCACCACGACCCTGCTGAACTGTCCTCCAGTGGTTCCACAACCCATTCTTCGTGTGGGCCAAGATGGCCCAACCATAGAATCCTATCCAAAGACGGTCCTTGGAGAAAGCCGATGGTTACCCAAGTCCGATAACAACACCTGCCCCATATGTTTGTCTGAGTATCGGCCCAAAGAGACCCTAAGTACCATCCCTGAATGCCACCATGCAGAGTGGCTTCGCCTCAATGCCACTTGTCCGATTTGCCGGAATTCACCACCCACTCAACCTTCCTAAAAATTTATTATTATAAGAGTTTGTTTTTTGTATTTTGTCATTTGTGTATCATATCTTGAAACCGATCGAGGAGAATTTTTTTACCGTTTTGTAAAAGTCGCGGTTAAACTTAATTTTCCTAATCCATCACCCCCATAGAATTTTAGCATGGCATGTTCTAGCTACTACGTACAAACAAATTAACTAGCTAATTACTCGGATCTTCTTGTAATAAAGATATTTATTCCACAAGATATATAAGAGTTTCGGCAGTCCGCCCTGCTCAACGTCAACGTGGATAGAGGTCGGTCAGTCAGATTCTGAAATAACCTCGAGCTCGTTGGTAAATGGCCTTGCACTTGTTGTTACATTTGCTGATTTGAAAGGATTAGGCGGCATAACCGGACAATCCTCTCTTTCCAGCATTTGGATCACATGTTTCATTGAAGGGCGGTCCACCGGATGCCACCCAATGCACCAAAGACCCACAATCGTTAGCTTTCTTGCTATGTTCGAATCACCAGTACCATCTTCTTTGTCAACTTGGATCGTCACTTCACCACCTTGTTCCAAGCGATGAAAAATCCACTCTGGAAAGTAGGATTCGCTCGTGTTTTGTGCATTATTGTTACTGTTCCTTCCTCCAACCATTTCAATCAATAACATTCCAAAACTATAAACATCTGATTTGGGTGACACTTTCCCAAAATTCCGAGAAAATACTTCTGGCGCAATATAGCCAATGGTCCCCCTAGCCATGGTAATAGAAACAATGCTCTCGTCCTTGGAACACAACTTTGCTAGACCAAAATCAGAAATTTTTGGATGAAAATTTTGGTCCAACAAGATATTATGAGGTTTGATATCAAAATGGAAAATTCGTTGGGCACACCCTTGGTGAAGGTATTCGATTCCTTTGGCTATGCCCAAAGCAATTTCTTGCATCTACTCCCAACCAAGAAAAATATTGTTTCTGTGATTTTTTTCAGAGTACACGTACTTTTCTAGCGACTTATTAGGTTGAAACTCGTAAACAAGAGCTCGATTGCATCCGTCAGCGCAATATCCAACCAAACGAACCACATTAACATGATGGATTCGACCTTTCGTACCCACTTCGTTGATGAACTCTTCCCCATCACTTTTGGAATCGCTATTGAGGACCTTAACTGCAACAAGAATTTCTTCCGAAATTTTACCTTTATAAACTGATCCAAAACCTCCTTGTCCTAATTTATGGTTGAAATGACCGGTTATCTTCTTGATATCAGCATAAGAGTATCTTGTTGGCTTCATGGCTTTGTAATCCTCCAAAAACATTTCAATTTTAAGTTGGTCTTCTTTCTTTCTCTTATTTGATTTGATTAGGTAATACAGTACTGCAACGAGGACAAGCGTAACTAGAATGACGCTCGGGATTATACCTGCATGCATGCATGCATGGTAATTAAAATCAATATTTGGTAAAGGAATTGCTGGATCAGCCAGTGCTTGGATGCTAGAAAGAGCTAGCCGGCCGACAATAATTGTGATGCTAATATTTTAATTAAGTGTAATATATTAGTTGTTAATCAAGTGCTTGTACATTTTCCCTTCCCCTTGTAATTAATGTCTAGCTCTTTCTTTTAACAGAAAATTAAGTACAGTTAAAAAGATTTTGCGCATCAGTAGTAAGTTGGAGTACTATTACCTGCTCGTCTTGCTACAACCGCTTTATTTGATGCATGTCGACCTGTAAAAAGTTATACAGTAAAAAAGACATGATTAAAAATGACAATAGTAATAATATATAGGCTTAAATACGTTTCACCTTTAAATTTTTTTAATTAGATTATTGAACTATTGATTTTTTCCACTTCTATCCGATTAGGCCTACTACGTCAAAAATTGCTGACTTGGCTTGAACACATGGAAAAAACTTACAAACACAAAATTTACGTGCAAAATGAATTAGGGACATACAAGTCTTTTAACATTTTAGCTCTCCTTATTTCCTAAATTAGAAGTCGACTATATCGATTTGGGAGAACTCAAATTTAACAACGAGAATACTCGACCAGCCTCGCCTCCGCATGATTATTTTGAATTTCTGATCCATGTATTTTGGAGAAGAGCATCTTTGAAACAGATTAACCAGTAGATTCTCGCTCTTCATCATCCTCGAGGAGAAGAGCCCAAAGCGAGCCATAAAATGAATTCATTCCAAAGAAGATTAATTCCAATTCTAAAATAAGGTTTCTCAATACAATACACACAAGTGAAGGTTTTCTTGGACATTGACACAAAAATAATTTGAGAAAACTTACGAAGACAAATCACTTCTTGATGAAAATAAAGATTGAAGCTCAAAATTTGCAAGTTAACAATTTAAACCCAGACCCTAACTTCAATTTTCTTCAATCCCCAAACCCTAACTTTTAGAAAACCTAAGGTTTACAATCATATATATATATATACAAGCAGTGGAAGTGGCTAGGTGGCTGGCGAGGAGGCGAGGATGCTACCGAGGGGCAAAACTTTGTGGAGGAGAGAGACATGCTAACGGATCGAAGGCGGAGATCTCACCAAATTCGAAGAATTGTCGACTCCATTGATTTTAGGAGATGGAGATCTCATTTCACTACAAGAAAAGAGCCATCTGCATGACCAATAATATCGTGACCGTGACTATCCGGTCGATGATAATAATAATAATAATGCATTATTTGCGTAATCGATATGGATTTTAGTCATTAGTTCATATATCGTGACGCATATGTCGATCATTTGTTAGGTCATGATATAATTTCCTCCTAAAATTTGGTGCGAAACTTTGATGGCGCGACCGCTCTCTGTGTCATGACCGCTTTGATTCATTGATATATCCACATCATTAAAATTAGCGATAGCATGCGGTCATTTGATGTGATCGGCCGATTCTCATGAACTTAATCAGTTCATTGATTGATCAAGATTGAAGAAAAAAAAAGAGAGGAAACATTGACAAGAGCCGGAGGGAGAAGAGGGAATAGGAGAGAAGAGAGGAGGAAAAGCTGCCATCACGACGCCTTCTTCTACCAAACATCACCGTGGCCGACGCCTTCACCACCGCCAGTAACCCTTTAATCTTGAGATATTGTGCGGATAGCGGTGATCTTGAGGAAGAGTTATTGGTGACAACGACACATAATCGAAGAAGAAGATGGTTATAAATCTCAGACACTTATATAAAATAATTACGACTACGACAACGATTTTTATTAAAATGTATGTTTAGTTTTAATCGTATTACAATGAATTACATATAGGAATGTTCTTTATATCCTTGACATGTTTTAATCAGATTACAATGAATTAGAATGTATGTTTAGTTTTGTCGTAGTTAACTATTTCATCTAATTTGTCGGGAATAAGCATGTGAATGTTATTCCTATTTATATATGATTTGATTATGATATATATATGTATATGAATGAATAATATGCAAGTATATGCTTGCATTAAGAAAAGTCTGTAAAGTCCTTTGATAGATAATAGAAATATATGTACAAGGACTTAAAATGAATTGATCAAATATGTTAGGTTGATCCTACATGAAAAAAAAGCTTTTTTTGTAAAGTCTTAAAAAGAAATGATGTACAAGGACTATAAATATAGAAAGATCAAGCTTGTTAGGTTGATCGTATGATGTAATAGATAGGCTAGTCGATCGTCGAACCACCGCACTGTAAGTCGTAGTCCGCCGGGTGAGTCGAGGTTAACTCGGGAGCTATCGAAAGCGAGAATAGGAGTATGCAAGATAGTAGATCTCGGAGTTCGTAGACTGCCAGGGGAAACGAAGAAGGATCGTAGTGTATCGAGAAGAGCTTCCTCGGGATCGTAGTGTGCTGAGGAAGTCATGTTCAAAATCGTAGAGACAGCCTGTCTACAAGCCAAACAACCATCTGCCGAAGCCAAGTATGAAACGTAGACTACACTCAGAGTTGTAGAGTCTAGCGATGCCAAAGCCAAGATAAGGATCGCAGGCTACACTCTGAGATCGTAGAGTCCACTAAATGAATGCAGAGATCGTAGTCGGGCAAGATCAGATGAAGACAACAAGCACAAGGCAGAAATCGTAGAGTGTCAAGATCTGATCTCAGGATCGTAGTGTCTGCACAACCAAAGCTGAATCGTAGAGTGCAGAACTACGACTCCAACAAAAGTGCTCACAATTGCTAAGTCAGAATCGTAGAGTAAATACGGTTCTCAAAGAATGAGCACTCCCAGAATATCCAAAGGTACGAAACCTCGGTTAGACCGCAAAGATGCAATCCACGAGAAAAGGAAAAGAGAGCACTCAACGAATGGCATGCAGGCTAACAGAAGATCTCAGCACAAACCTAATCAGAATTAAGATTGAGGTGTAAGGCCATTCGTGATGAAGTCTTCCACAAGGAGAACCAAAGAAGACTTCAGAAGCTAACTAAGGAAAGTCAGCTTATGCAGTAGCTATCAAGTGTAAAGAAGACAACGATCTTGGAAGCAACCGAGATCGTAGTGTTTGTCAAACAAAGAAGGAACAGATGGAAGATGAACCGAGATACTGGTCAGCTTCTGAAGAGCAAGGCTAAAGTGATTAAGTGCAGGGTTAGCTCATTGATGATAAGTGAGCGGAAGATCACCAGGAGAAAGCAAGCTGGACGCGCCACAAATCTGAAGTGTCTTGATATTCAGAAAGGGACCAGAGCAAGGAATTAGGCCATCAGTATCTGAGAACAGTCGAAGAAAACAGAAGTATTGAAGCACTGCACAATACAGTGAAGAGGTGTTCTTCAGTGAAGATCCAAGCAACACTCTTCAGGATCGTAGTGTTAACTCTACTAATCAACAAGACACTACGATCAGGTCCTTGAAGACATACATCAGAATCGTAGAGTTCGAATACCTGAAGACTGAAGCATTGGCAACGATTCAATCTGAAGGGTAATATTTGGACAAGTGCTTATTGAGAGCATCGATCTGATAGACAACCTCTCGATCGAGAAATCGGAAAGAGGTAATAAAGTCTTCGACACCGCCCAAGACATAAAAGTGATACATCGGCGAGGTAGGTGAAACGATGAAGATCATAGCGTCGGAAAAAGTATGACAAGTCATATCAGCGTCTACATCAAGCAACTTGAGATCTGTGAAGATATTTGAATAGCCTTCAACCGTTACTTTCCAACGGAAGGATTGGGAAGAAGTATAAATGAGAAAGAGCTTCAAAGATTCAAGGTTCTTTGGAGTTATCGATTTTGGAGAAGGTGGGGTGATCTAAACCATGTGATAGTGAGTCCGAAGGCTCACTCTACGATCTACCAAGAACACTCAGAAGTCAGATCAAGAAAGAAGTAGAAGTGTGAGTTCTACTATGTAGAAGTGAGAGTTCTACTACATGAAGAGTGTTCTGAACTGCCGAGAGAAAAGAGAGCATTATGTCATCTGGATGTCCATCATGGGAAGACTCTAAGTACTGATAGAGAAGAAGCATACACGGTCATCTTAGCAAGTCCATCGTGAGAAGGCATCGAGTAGTAGAAGGAGATCACAAAAGTCATCTTGGTGTCAAGCGTGAGAAAGCTTCAAGTACTTTTACGGAAGAGCTTATGGTCATCTTAGAAGCCTCTCGTATGCAATCATCAAGTACCAAGAAGAATGATCTTCAAAGGCGGTTCATCGATGGGTCATCCGGAGTAGTTGAAGCAACCTAGGAGGTCGAGCATCATGCAACACTCAATCGCTTCTTCAAGGATGATCAAGCCAAGTCTCGCTAAGGATAGAAGATGTTGAGAGCATGAAGACATCTTAGCATTTCAAAGACCGACTCCAACAACAACAAACAAACAACTCAACGGGAAGCGGGGCACGAGAGGTCCTTGTGGGAGGGACTAAACAAAGCAGGCCAAAGGGTCCTTGTCGGATGGACTAAAGCGAAGTTCCAAGCCTCTTTGGGCTTGAAGAGTTTCTAGGGAACTAGAAGAGTCCCAAGGTCTGCCGGCCTTGAAGAGTTCTTAGTGAATGAAGTTTCAAGGTCTGGCGGCCTTGAAGGAATCGTAGAGATTGGTCTTTGCCGCCTTCCTTAGTGGAAATCCTGCTAGTTGAAAAAGAAGAGTGGATTAGGAGCTTGAGTCTCGAACCACTTAAAACCTCTTGTGTCTTTTACATTATGTCATTTACATTATATCTATAAGCGCTATAACTCGCTATGTATGTTCTAACTGCTTACAACTAAAACTAACCCAACGAACAATGTATGTATGATTATGAATATATCAATGAAGGGGAATTTTTTACTTATTCCGTTGTGCTTGAAAAGATTCTTATGTTTGTCATATACTTAAATATGAACAATAAAACATTAACCAGAAAAGTATTTGAAATAAAAAGGATCTATTCAACCCCCCCTTCTAGATCTATTGTGCCCTCTGGGAACTAACAATTGGTATCAAAGCAAGTTCTCATGCTATATTCAAAAGCTAATCGCTTTGAGTCTGATCCCAGGCACTAACATTGTTCTAAACTTAGTTTAGTAATGAGTAACTTGTTATATGCAGAAGAGCTCACACGTTAGAAATATTGTGTATAGGTAAAAATGTGTATACACCTAAAGCTGCTCAGATTGGTCCATATCCTTGATTGCTATATCAACAAGACCAATCCTAGCCTGCAATCAATCTTGTTGTCTGAAGACCAGATGAGAGAAAGAAAGCAAGGGACATTAGTGACGAAGAGTAAAGCATTCATCGGTCTGAAAAATGAAGAGGTCACGCGTACTAAGAAATGTTGATCGAGAGGAGAAAGAAGATCTTCTCAAACTTATGAGTGACCAACCAACAACAGGGTGCTATCTTTGTAAACTCAAAGATGTCAAAGATCTTAATGTTACGATTCTCTTGATCTACATCTTCAAGACCACGACTGATTGATGAAAGGCGAACAAGAGCATTAAGCTGAAAGGAGTAAAAGTAAAAGCTATGCACATCAATACCTGAACTCAGTATATCTAAGGTAAATGACTGTTAAGAAACTTACAGTAAAAAGGTACGGCTCCTCACCATTATTAATTTATACATCATATTTGCACCATCCTATGAACTATGACAGTATTCTGTCAAGAAGTCATAATCTACCTAAAAAGGTGAAGAGAGAAAGTAGTCTGAAATGGAAAATTCAAATGTCTACAAACTTTCTCTTTAACCAAGTTTTTTAAGTTGAAGATGACATCTTGAAGAAAATACGAAATAGATCATAAGAGTATCATGCATCAAATGATTTTTATGTTAAGTAATCATTCTTTGATGTACTAGTATGTATACTGCCTTTATTCTAAGTGTTTGACAACACACGAGAGAATGATCGGGCCCACAAGAGGATCTTGCTGATTTGTAGAAACTGATCACATCCATAAATCAACTAGATACTCATAAATCGTAGAGTTGATTCACACTCTGTGAACACTTAAACATTGTGAACATAACCCAGTAAATGATGAAACCATCATAGATAGAGAGTGTGTTATTAAATGCCATATCTCATACATACTCACCAGCTTGCATCTCGAAATATATTATCATAAGATAGTTGCATGTATGGATATGTCTGTTGATGATAAATATGATGATTATCCAAATAAGAGGAACAGGGGTTTAGAAAACTAACCTAGCAGGACCCATTTAACTATGGGTACCAAAAATAGAAATATATTTAAACCTGCAGGTGTTTAGTCAGTCTGACCACTCTAAGGAATGATGAAGCAGAAGACTTCAGTCAAGAAGATACTACCGGTGAGAAGGCTAAGGACCATTTCGAAATGAGTCGATAAAGTTCCTATATGTCCAAGCACGCTTACTTGAAGACCCTCCGAGCTAAGCGGAATGGAGCTCACGTGGTACGCAAATCAGTATATGGGAGCATGTCATGCGGCAGGAAGATAAAGAGGATTCTATATGCTCATATCAAGAGAGATATGCTTTATGGAAAGGATCCTCGAGGAAGCTCACAAATGAAGATCATTGAGCTTAAGACAAAAGGAGTTCTTTACTGAAGTAGAACTTCTCAAAACAAAGGACTATCAAAGAAGACTACGTCAGTAGTCTTTGTCAAATGATCGTAGAGAGATCAATCTCGAAAATACTCATCTCTACGATCTGAGGAAAACAAAGCAACGATGATGATTCCGGTCGGAAGGAGAAATCTTTGGTGACCTTCAAAATGAACATGAAGAAGGAATCACATCTATCTCGAGAAGACAACATCAACAATGGGGGAGCGGTGATGCATTAAGGAATAACAAAGACTATTAAACCTGAAAGAGATGTACCAGCTACAGAGTCCCAAAACTTTGTGGCTGATGAACCAAATGAAGATCCATAGTCAGTAGAAACGTCTCAAAACATACTACTGATAACCCTTCAGCCACCCAATTCGTAATCGTGAAGTTCCTACGATCAAACACATGATCGTAGTGTAAGAGAAGAAGGACACCACGATTTCAGCATTGCAGATATCCAGAGCTGGTAGAAAGACCTCCCCATCAGAAAAGATCTAATGAGATGTCATTGAAAATCACTGTTTTAGTACTTCATCTGAAGAGCGCCTCAGGGACAAACTTGACCCTTAGCTCACTCTAAGAGGTTGACCCTTCCCGAGCTACCTTATCACAGAAGGAATGCTTGATCGAGTTCATCTCAAAAGAACCAAGTCAGTCGATGATCGTAGAGTTGAGTTTAAAAAGGACTAAACGATCGTAGTGCAACTGCAGCGATCGTAGAAGACAACTCAACGATCTTAGTTCTACCAAAAGGTACTCCAATTCACTAGGAGCATGAAGAATGAGACATCTGCTAAGCCATTCAAGTCAAGGAGATAAGTTCAAATACATCAGTGATTGAGCTATGCTGCATCGAAGTAAGGAGGAAAGACGAAGCCATCCACTGCAGCATCTCTCAGAAATTGATCGTTGAGTCAACAAATGAAATCGTAGAGTCTATAGCTATCTCATCATGTTACTCTACGAATCAAAAGGTCAACGGTCAAAGCCACGACAATTAAACGTCCACTCCTTTAATAACTAAAAAGTTGTGGGGAGTTACAGTTCATTACTTGACAACGTGCAACCAATGGACAGTTGACACATCACTGAGTATGCAGAGTTAGAAGGAACTGCCATAAAGACAAGTTCAAATCTACAGACAGTTACCAAAAGATATCGAACCTTTCTCCCTCCCATTTTCAAAATCCTAGAAAGCTTTTCAAGAACAAAATCAGTTAACCTCCAGAGCCTTACCGACCAGACAGCCATCTCACATAAACTTCTCTATATCTAATACCTACATTCTTCAAACTACTCAAAATGGAAAACTGGCAAGTGATTACTGGTATTCAGCTTGGAAAAAAATCGTTTGAGAAATCTGAAAAGAAGTTTAGGGACATTCTCGAGCTTGTAAAGAAGGCTGGATTTTCAGAATGCCTTGAGGAAAATACTTCAGTCTACTGCAACCTGGTTAAAGAATTCTACTCAAACGTCTCTATAAATTCAGAAACTCTTACTACCAAGGTTAAAGGTTAGTCTCTTCAGTTAAAATCTTCTGACCTCAATTAATGCCTAGGTTTTCCTAACCAAGGGCTAAAGAACCTTGACAATGTCAACACTGAATTAGCAAAGGAAGTTATGGGGTATCAAAGAAACCCTAGTTTCAAGGACATGAAGAAGAAGGAGTTTTCACGAGCAATATGAGTTCCTTCTTTGAAATAGTTGGAAAGTGCATACTATGTAAGAACACACATGACACGTTGATCGATGGACCAAAGTTGAAAATCTTGTCGTGAATAGTTTTGAAGAAACAAATCGACTTTGGAGCTATCTTGTTTGATCAGATCTCTCAAATGGGTAGAAAATTTGAGAAGAAGCCCCGACCAATGTATTTCATGGGAGGTCTTGAGTATCATATCTTGAAGAAAAAGCTAGGGAGAAAGATCAAGGATGATGAGGAGAAGCCCTAAATGTGCACAAGGTGATGTCTCCACAGTTATTTGAAAACCGGAAGAAGAACCCCAAGGAGAACAAAAGGTCGACAAATTTGGGAGCGTGATGAGAGCCTCTGCTAAGAAAAGGAAGATAGCGAGAGATAGAGAGAGCTCGAATCGATGACTCAAAGAAAATTGAAATCACACTACCTGGGAAGAAATCAAAAGTGGTGAAAAAAGTGGTGATGTGAAGAAAGCCCAGCCCCACCAAGAGAGAGTCTCCTCCTTGAACAAGAATGAAGAAGAAAAGGCCCAAACTGCTGAAACCACAAAAAGAAGAAGCAGCAGGTTGCTTCTAGGGCCATTCAGCAAGAAAGTTAAGATGGATGACAAACCAGCCTTAGCTTCTCAAATCAATACATCTGCTGAAGAAAGGGACGTGGAGTCGTGAAAGGGAAAAAAAAGAAGATGTAGTCCAGTCCCCACAGTCAGCATCCAGCAATGAGAATGAAGCAGATGTGATGAAGGAAAGTACAAAAAATGCTGAAGAAGAAAAGTACTCAAGCCCCATGGCCAATCCTCAGAGCAGTCACTCTGATGAAGAAAAAGAAATTCATGATGATCAAAGTGCATCCCCAAATGCAATCGCTTACTAACCGACCAGGAGAATGGGTCGGAAAATGTTATTCGATAAGAAGAAGAAGAAGAATGCTCTCATGATGGCTCAAAAAGTGATGAGGCCAAGAAAGAAGAGTCTGCTCCTGCCAATGCTGATCTTCGAAGAAGTCTATCGATGTCTGAGAGAGAGTCGAGAGAAGAAGAAGAAGAAGAAGAAGAAGATTTGATGTCTCCAATAATTGAACCTCCACGAAGAAGGAGAAGCTATGTACTGAAGCCCGGTTTGCCTCTAAAAGGAGCGAGGCCAATCAAATGCCATCATTGAATTAAGTGATGATGAATCTGTATCCCCAGGAGAAGATGTTGAAGAAGAAGCAAGCAGTGAAGAAGAAGAATCAAAGGAAAGACTTGCTGAAGAAAGTTCAGATAATGAAATTAAGAAGAAGGATTTTTCATTGAAGATGATCAAGATGAGTCGAACATGAAATGCAACAAGAAGACCTCTTTCTTTGAAGGTCGATCTAAAGCGGTTACGGTTCGAGAGAAAAAAAGTGAAATGATTCCAACTCTAAAGATCAGGAATCAGAAAACTCAGAACTTCACCCTGTTCTCTCACCTGCAAGATTTACCAAGAGAATTGTGGTAGAAGTTCCTAATGAACCATCAGAAACTCCTCCTCGGCGGATGGGTAAATTTACCAAGAAGAATGACCTCCTGACTTGGTCAAGAAGAACAACATGGAAATGGAACCATCGATGAAATGCGATGGTTCCAATCAATGCCTTGGTGAAGGCCTTCTTGAAGGAGATGGAAGCATTTGGTGAAAGACTTTTTCAAGCATGGAATTGGTCCAAGGGTAAAAACTTATGCTACCAAGATGATAACAAACCAGCCTCATTTCAAGGTCTATCAACAAGCTGAAAATCTCTACATCCCCTACGATCGTAGAGTAGATTCTGAAGGAAGAAGGGTCATGACCAAGGAGCTGATCGTAGAGTCTATTTATTCTACGGCTGATGGAGTTCAAGCCCAATCTCAGAAGCCTTCTTATGATCAAGCACTGCTATCAGTCACTCCATCATCCTCCACAAGCAATTGGTACTCCACGATTGTTCAGATTATCCAAACATTTGAAAAGTTGTCCAAAGAAAATGATCGTAGAGTCCAATCCATTGCTCAACCTGAAGCTGCCAATCAAGAGAATCAAACTGCTTTGGATCAGGAACTACTGAAGAGCTCTGATGATCTAAGCAAGAAGATATCTATGCTCACTAAAGAATCACAGAAGCAAACAACAGCAGGAGATGATTCCTTCCAAAGACCAAAAAGCTATCTTCTTGGCTGATGTATCTCTCAAACTCCAAAAGAGAGATAGCATCTATCAGAAGGCCATCCAAGATCAGAAGGCAGTAACTCTACAAATTCAGGAGGCCAATGCAAAGCAGATCGAATCCCTCTCTGACAAGATTGATGATATGAGGCAGACCTTCTCAGTACAACTTGAGCTCGGCCAGCAAGAACTAAAGTTTGAAATTACAAACTCCTCCTACCTGATGGAGCAGCTTATGTCCAACATGGAGCAGCTCTCTCAAATGATTGATGACAAAAAGGGGGAGAAAAAGAGGCGAAGAAAGAAGAGGAACAAGAGGCACCAAAAGAAAAGCAGAGGGTTAAGGGAGAAGAAGTCAAAGAAGAAGAAAAAAAGAGATAAAGAATCATCATCATCGAGGGGGACTCAAGATGATGATACCAAATTCACGTGAAAGGTGAAGGGGAGCGGATCGAGAAAGGTGATGAAGGGAATCAAGCAAAGATAGAAGTTCATCATCGGAGGGGGAACAAAAGCAAGAAAAGAAAAAGATGAATAGGCGATCAACAATGCAAGCATCCACGGAAACACTGAGGAGCCGAGGAGGTACATCTCTAATCTGTTAGGAATGTGTTCGGATCCGGGATGTAGAATGTCTTAATGTATAAATTGCCATATCAATATAAAAGTCATTCATGATTAAGCATTTTAGAAATACAAATTTTGCTTTCATTTGTATATAAGATTCATTCATAACATGCATATGCACTTATTGTTTTTATCATAATCAAATAGGGGGAGATTGTCAGGAATAAGCATGTGAATGATATTCCTATTTATATATGATTTGATTATGATATATATGTATATGAATGAATAATATGCAAGTATGCTTGCATTAAGAAAAGATGTAAAGTCCTTTGATAGATAATAGAAATATATGTACAAGGATTTAGAATGAATTGATCAAATATGTTAGGTTAATCCTACATGAGCAAAACAGCTTTGTAAAGTCCTTAAAAAGAAATGATGTACAAGGACTATAAATATAGAAAGATCAAGCTTGTTACGTTGATCGTATGATGTAATAGATAGGCTAGTCTGATCGTCGAGCACTGCACCAGAAGTCGTAGTCTGCCAAGTGAGTCAAGGTTAACTCGGGAGCTATCGAGGCAGAATAGGAGTATGTAAGATAGTAGATCTCGGAGTTCGTGGACTGCTAGGGGAAACAAAGAAGGATCGTAGTGTATCGAGAAGAGCTTCCTCGGGATCGTAGTGTACTGAGGAAGTCATGTTCAGAATCGTAGAGACAGCTTGTCTACAAGCCGAACGACCATCTGCCGAAGCCAAGTATGAAATGTAGACTACACTCAGAGTCGTAGAGTCTAGTGATGCCAAAGCCAAGACAAGGATCGTAGGCTACACTCTGAGATCGTAGAGTCCACTAAATGAATGCAGAGATCGTAGTCGGGCAAGATCAGATGAAGACAACAAGCTGGCGAAATCGTAGAGTGTCAGAGATCTCGATCTCGGGGATCGTAGTGTCTGACATGACCAAAGCTAAATCGTAGAATGCAGAACTACGACTCCAACAAAAGTGCTCACAATTGCTAAGTCAGAATCGTATAGTAAATACGGTTCTCAAAGAATGAGCACTCCCAGAATACAAAGGTACGAAACCTCTGGTTGGAACTACAAAGATGCAATCCACAAAAAGGTAACCAGAGAGCATTCAACGAATGGCATGCAGGCTAACAGAAGATCTCAGCACAAACCTAATCAGAATTAAGATTGAGGTGTAAGGCCATTCGTGATGAAGTCTTCCACAAGGAGAAGAAAGAAGACTTGGTCGACTAAGGAAAGTCGACATGTAGTAGCTATCAAGTGTAAAGAAGACAACGATCTTGGAAGCAACCGAGATCGTAGTGTTTGTCAAACAAAGAAGGAATAGATGGAAGATGAACCGAGATCTTGGTCGACCTTACGAAGAAAAAAAGGCTAAAGTGATTAAGTGCAGGGTCAGCTCATTGATGATAAGTGAGTGGAAGATCACTAGGAGAAAGCAAGATGGACGCGCCACAAATCTGAAGTGACTTGATATTCAGAAAGGGACCAGAGCAAGGAATTAGGCCATCATTGATGTCGAGAACGATCGAAGCAAATGCGAAGTATTGAAGCACTGCACAATACAGTGAATAGGTGTTCTTCAGTGAAGATCCAAGCAACACTCTTCAAGATCGTAGTGTTAACTCTACTAATCAACAAGACACTACGATCAGGTCCTTGAAGACATACATCAGAATCGTAGAGTTCGAATACCTGAAGACTGAAGTATTGGCAACGATTCAATCTGAAGGGTAATATTTGGACAAGTGCTTATTGAGAGCATCGATCTGATAGACAACCCTCGATCGAGAAATCGGAAAGAGGTAATAAAGTCTTCGACACCAAGACATAAAAGTGATATATCGGCGAGGGTGGGTGAAGCGAAGATATCGCAGTCGTCGAAAAAGTATAATGACAAGTCACATCAAGCAACTTGAGATCTGTGAAGATATTTGAATAGCCTTCAACCGTTACTTTCCAACGGAAGGATTGGGAAGAAGTATAAATGAGAAAGAGCTTCAAAGATTCAAGGTTGCTGGAGTTGTCAGTTTTGGAGAGAAGGTGGACTGATATAAACCATGTGATAGTGAGTCCGAAGGCTCACTCTATGATCCATCAAGAACACTCAGAAGTCAGATCAAGAAAGAAGTAGAAGTGTGAGTTTTACTATGTAGAAGTGAGAGTTCTACTACATGAAGAGTGTTTTAAACTGCCGAGAGAAAAGAGAGCATCATGCTATCTGGATTTCCATCATGGGAAGACTCTAAGTACAATAGAGAAGAGCATACGGTCATCTTAGCAAGTCCATCATGAGAAGGCATCGAGTAGCAAGAAGGGAGATCACAAAAGCCATCTTGGTGTCAAGCATGAGAAAGCTTCTAAGTACTTTCTGAAGAAGCTTACGGTCATCTTAGAAGCCTCGTATGCATGCATCATCAAGTACCAAGAAGAATGATCTTTAAGGCGGTTCATCGAGGGGTCATCCGGAGTAGTTGAGAAACCTAAGAAAGTGAGCATCATGCAACACTCAACCGCTTCTCTTGAGGATGATCAAGCCAAGTCATTAAGGATAGAAGATGTTCAGGAGCATGAAGACATCTTAGCATTTCAAAGCACCAACTCCAACAACAACAAATAAACAACTCAACGAAGCGAGGCACTGAGAGGGTCCTTTTCTAGGAGGACTAAACAAAGCAGGTCAAAGGGTCCTTGTCAGAGGGACTAAAGCGAAGTTCCAAGCCTCTTGGGCTTGAAGAGTTCTAGGGAACTAGAGGAGTCCCCAAAAATTGCTTTGGCCTTGAAGAGTTCTTAGTGAATGAAGTTTCAAATTTGCTGGCGGCCTTGAAGGAATCGTAGAGATTCGAGTCTTGCCCTTCCTTAGTGGAAATCCTGCTAGTTAAAAGCAGAAGAGTGAATTAGGAGCTTGAGTCTCTGAACCACTTAAAACCTCTTGTGTCTTTTACATTATGTCATTTACATTATGTCTATAACTGCTATAACTGATATGTATGTTCTAACTGCTTACAACTAAAACTAACCCAACGAACAATGTATGTATGATTATGAATATATTAATGAAGGGGAATCTTTTACTTATTCCGCTGTGCTTGAAAAGATTCTTATGTTTGTTATATACTTAAATATGAACAATACAACATTAACCAGAAAAGTATTTGAAATAAAAAGGATCTATTCAACCCCCGCCCCCCCTTCTAGATCTATTATGCCCTTTGGTAACTAACACAATTAATTGCCATTATTGTCCTTTTATATAAAATGTATGTTTAGTTTTAATATACAATTACATATGTACATGTTCTCTATATCCTTGACGCGTTTATGTATCTTTCATTTATAACTCATACTAACATCCTAAATTTTTTATTTATAGATGTCTTCGAACTGCAAGACGAAAGCCTTGGGTTGGGTGTGGGCCCTAATCATGTATGAAAAGGCTAATCCAGGATGATCGCATTCTTATACAGATCCGTCCTCCTCCAGAAAGCACGTAAGTTAAACATCGTGTATATATATAAGGGTTTAATATTTCTATTGTTATAAATATATATGACTGTAAATTATTGTATATTGTAGTGATTTTTAAGATAGTAAAATTGTGAAGTGCATTTCACAATTATATCTTCTGAAGTAGCTACGCCTGTGGTGATTACATGGCGAGCACACACCTCTCGCCTATAAGGATGTAGTTTGGGCTGAATTTCAGGTATATTTTTTTATCACTCTGATAGATAATACATAGTTAATCAAATAATATTGTTTAGTAATGTTGGATTATGATAATATAATATAAAAATTTTAATATTATTATTGTTGTTTTATTTGCAGAAGCGGTATAGATGGGACGCCTTACGAGGCATCGATTATTGAGACACTATTCGGCGAAGTGTGCCAATCGAACTAAAGATAATCGAACAAGGAACGACAAAAAGCCCTGCCTGCAATCTTTGAGATTGACCATCCGGGGACGGGGTGAAGCGATATATCACGAAAGCATAGTCCCCAGTGGTGCATGCGCATCTCATATGGGTGCGAGATGTGTGACCGATGGAGAGATGAGTCACAGGTCGAGACGCAAGAGCGCCTCTCGAACAGATCCTCGAGGTGTATCTGAAGGCGAAAAGGCAAAAAACGCGCATGAGGCGGCATTATATCACATCTGCAAAGATATTCTTCGCTAGAATGTAATATGTATAGCAAGCTTATTGACTTAGTTATTTGTTTTTATGTTTACAGTCATCTTTTGTAAACTAAAATATCATATGTTTACATAATAATATGAGAAAATGAACTGTAGGAGTCTCAGTCTCAAGGTCAACCTATCAATTGGTTGGATGTGTATGTGGCCACCCGCGATGGCCTGCCTGAGGCTGTTCAGATAGCGGTAATAAGTTCACTTTATCCTAATATGTTGTTTATAAATTGTGACGACTTTTTTGAGTATTCTTTTTATTTTTTTTAACTATTTAATTGTTCATCTTCTGACAGGACACTTATAAGGGCTTAATGAACGAGTGTTATCCTGAAGGCACCCCGCGTCCGTCGATTGATCAAGAATTATGGGAGAGGGCGTCCATCGTGAAGAAAAATTATGTCAAAAGCCAAGGACAAAAAGCAGGCGCTTCGATCATCGATGCTTACAGCGACTCTCTGCCTTGATCTCTACGATCATCGAGTTATCCGACTATCATACTCCTGCTGATGGTGTGTGAAAGCGATCTGTCGGGATCGTGATCTTCTTTAAATATCTTGGGCGGACATCTGCAGTCTACGAGTCGTGATGAGTCAAGGCGGAGGCGCGATGCGGCAGAAGCAGCAATGAAGATGATGAGAATGACGACCAAGTATATATATTTTCTATTGTTTAGCTTTCCCTAAGTACGTCGTAGCAGTATCAACACATGTAACATATATGTTTTATTACTTTGTTAATTACAGGATCATAATTTAGATGATCCATGAAGAGCGCCTAGACTGGTTTTTTTAGATTTTTAAAGCCTTGTACTCTTTTAGATTCATTCTTTGGACAATTGTATTGGTTTATATGGATGTTTACAATATCGATTGTGTAAGACCCCAAATTTTATGAAATAAAAGTATTCAATTTTTCTTATAATTACTATTCAGTAAATGGTTAAATTGATAAAAGTTAAAGTTAAGGGTGATATATGAATTTTTTTTCAAAATACACAAGTGGTTATAAAATATTCATTGTTGTCGAGGAATATTCGTTTGGTCGTGGAATATTCTTTCTGTCGGGGAATATTCGTACGACGGTGCAGCCATTTGTGGGCCCCATAACAGAATAACTGTCGAATAAAAAAAATGACAAAATTAAGTTTTTATAAATAATGGCGTAATAGTTACCATTAACACTGTTGGAATACCCGGTTGGTAAAATAAAATGTCTGGCGTTGTTGCTTGCGATGAAGCACATGGTATTTACGGTATATTTGAATTATTGATTCTTTTCGTGAAAGGCACTACTCAATAATTATTTACGATAATTTCTTATTCGATATTTTATTTTATTGATTCAATAATTCTTTGCGTTGATATTTTATATTATTGTTGTTTGATATTTATCAACGCACAATATTTCTCATTATCGGATCAATAATTCATATTATTTGAATAATATTATTAGATAGCATTATTGGCAATGTCTAGAAAGTTACATCGAGGAGAGGTTTGGTCACCTAATTATTGCGCTTGATAAGGAGAAATTCTTATTGGAAAGCCCCTCTTCTTTTTAGGAGCGGCGGATTGGTTGTCATAATTGTGATTCTGTAATATTATTTGTGAATAATTAATTATTGATTTATATGATAAGGAAATATTTATTTGATGTGGATATAAATGATGGATTTATTTATGTGGTTATAAATGAAGGAATTAATGTTGAGGTATTTTATCATTATTTTTGTCGGAATGAAGGTATTAAAAATTAAACCAATGTTTTTAAGATATATTTCGTGAGTTATAATTTTTAATCCGACCGTTGGATCGTTGTAATTTTTGGATATGTTATACATATATAAGTTGAGTATATGTCCACAAATTTTGAACCGTTAAAAATGAACGTATGATTTGTTATGAATTTTAAAAGGTGACTGATTCAGAAATTAGGTTTATATAGATGATTTTAGTGGAAAATTCTAGAATTGAGTGGGCCCCACTTGTGGTTGGTGAATTTATTTCAAATGTGGTGAGTGGAAATAGTAGCAGGTAAAGCCATCAGGTTGCAGGTCAAGTCTGCTAACATTTTCCTATAAATAGAGGGCTAAGTTAAAATTGAAAATCACACCAGAAACACAAGTTTTCTCTCTTTCTCTCTCTAGATTATTGAGTGTATTTTGTGAGTATTTAGATACTTGGTGAGTTGATATTCATCAGTGCAAGTTTTCTTCAGCGTCATATCCGATATCCGATCGGAAGTCTTTTGCTTCTTTTGAGGTAAAGGGATAGTAGGGATTTTAAGGGTTATTATGTTTTCAGATTCGTACTTCTTACGACCTTGAGAAATTTGGAAAAATTTGAAATGATATGTTGATGAGTTTTATTGATTGTGTCCAAAATGGTGATTTTTGGATGTATAGATAAGAGTTATGAATTTTATGAGAAAAGACCATTTTAAAAGTAATCGCTTATAATTCCTTATGGTTAACTCCAAAATTGATGAAATTTTTATTGGGAGTACATCTATATAATATCGAGTGTACTACTGTGAAGTTCGAAATTTTTGGATAAAAGTACAATTTATGATAAATGTCTAAATATTAAGCGGTTTTGGCCATATGAAAAATAGTAAATGAATTTTAAAAATTCTAAGAAAAATATATATTCGATATGGGACTATATTACGCTAAATCCCGGAAAAGAAATATTTTTGGAACCGATTTGGTATTTTTCATGAAAATGGACTAGTTATGAATAAATGAGTTAAATATGTTATGTGAAGGAAAAAATTAGAAAATATGATTTTATGGCTTGAGAATCATATATGTGTGGTATATCTGATTTTTGATAAGGGTTTTGGTTATTGGTGATGAAATCTTATAAGTTTGGCATTTTATGATGATTAAATGCATTATTTAGTAAAGTGTAAATAATTAAAATAAATTGTTTATAAGTTTAAGAAATGTTATTCTTTCGATATCATTATATCTAGAAATATTGGTATGGATTTTATTGTGGAATTTCTACCTTTTATGTCGTAATTACTATTCATAAGTTCTTATTCATGAGTTACTATTCATGAGTTACTTATTATTCATTACAAAATTGATTTCTTTTTCTAACCAAATTATAGTTGATTTATGAATATTACTACGGAGATTAAAACTATATATTGATTATATTAATTTTATTATCATATATAATATTTTATAACCACGATGTTGAAATTCTCTTTCACTGGAGTGTAAAGATGAGTAGATTATTGGTATGATCATGACTAGGGTTCTCTTTGGCCAGTAGTGAAAAGTTGAATTGTGAATGGTATGATCATGACCATTGAATTTATAATTGAATATCTTTAGCTTAAGTGCAAAGGTGAATTGATCAACATGGTTATAATTATTGTTTATATAAATTCTGAAATGATTATATATTTCTTTGAGATATTAATATATTTGGCTTGTAGTGCAAATATGAAGTGTTGAGGAATATCTTTTGGCTGTAGTAGTGAAAAGATGAATTGTTGATGAATATCTTTGTCGATGGAGTGCAAAGATGAACTATTAATGAATATCTTTGGCTAGTAGTGCAAAGATGACTGTTATTGAATATCTTTGGCGATTAGTGCGAAAATGAGCGTGGATGAATATCTTTGGCGTAGTAGTGCAAAGATGAATTTATTAGTATATGATTATGAGCGAAGCGTGATTTGGTATAACCATGATCTTTGATGTTTCAAGAAAAGACATGTGATGAAAATTATATTAAATCACAGGTGCGAAGAGAATTTAGAATCACAATTATGATTATGAGATATTCATATAATTGTGGAAAAGGCTGTTGATTGATGTTACGAGGATAAAACATTGTTGGTGGACTTTTAACATGGAGAAGATAATAGTATGTATTATACTATTTGACTCTTCTAATGGATTGCTTCGATTCATTGCAACTATGGTTGAAATTTTATCATCTACTATATGTTCTAAATCTCTAATTTGTTATTGATGAAGGCTATTGATAATTTAATTATCTTTAGTCATGATATTCTTTCTTGAGCTAGTTGTGCTTTCGCCCTTTTTGCTTCACAATTCCTTCGGGTAATAAAAGTGTAAATTTGGGTCGAGCGGGAAGTAACAAGGAATAGAGCGGTGGTCTCTCAAATTTGTGGAGTTCTCCTAAGCAGTATAAACAAGTGTGTTGTATACATCTTTTAATAGTTATATTTGGTGAATCATATAGGAGAGGCGAACCCAACGTTGGAGAAGGTGTTTTGCCACTATCATACAAGATGTCTACAATGACATACAACCTGACCTCGTGTCATCATCAAAGGCGAGGTTGTGCTCATCCACTTCTTTGAGTATATTTACGAGCACTACCAATATAATCTTGGTGTTTGTTTGAAGTATAATTCTCAATTTGAGACAGTGGAGATAATGATAAGTCAAGAGAAGACTCACCATTGGGAAGAATATGATAATAATCTTCTTGTTTTTCTTTGGGGTCTATTGGGTCAACCAAGGATAATTCTGTGGCCATATGTATCTATCATAACCTAGAAGCATAGCCTCCCATGTACGAAAGTTTCCTTGAGGACTTCCCAAAGATTTTAGTTTCTAAAACAGTTTTTGACTATACCTTTATGTAAGGTGTCACTGTGAGGTACTGTCCATGGTTAGGACATGTGTCACATTTGGTATATATTTGTATCTAAACTCACAGTATATGTATTGTTGTATTTTGCACGACAATTGTTGTAATAAAGTTGTAGTTGTTTTCTGTACCATGTATTTGGCGACTCAGAATGGGTTGGATGGAATGGACCTATTTTGGGGTTGTCACGGATTGTATTGTGTTGGATGAATATTTACAATTGTATTGTGTTGGATGAATGTTTATTCATGGATGATCAATGTTTATTATATAGTAGTTATATCATGGATGGATGTTAATATGGATGCTTGTATATATTGCTGTGTTGGGATTGAAAGCGAGTCAATGAGTTATTTTGGGAAATCAAGAAAGCAAAGCTAAAATATTTATAAAAAAGCCCATCAATGAACGCGTTACCTTGTTGGAATCTAGCCGCAATGGCCGCTATTATCGTCAATCATTGCCAGCGTGTGTCACGTCACACGATAACCGACTCAAAGATAAGTCGAATAGCGATGAGATTTGCGGTCATTGAGTCGATCGCTATTAAAGTGGGCCGCTATTATCGGTATTTGGTGTCCATCCAAATGACCAGATTCCCAACGATTACTATCAACGATCGCATTCGGTCGCGGATACCTATCTAACGATCGTGTGCGATCGGCGATAGAAGATCATTGATAAAGCTTTTTGTTGTAGTGCCTGGATGAACATGGGGATCAACTCAAAGAGTGACGAAGTCACCGAGGCCGTCGATGGCGCAGCCGATAAAGTTGAAGAGTGACTCAAGAGGACTGGTTCGGGTTCGATGGTTAGGGTTTCAGAAGAATAAAAAGAACCAACAGAGAGGTTGCTCCATCTGGTATCGGAAGAGAGTAATGGAAGGTGATTTGTTTGATCGATTAAAGGAGATTTGTTTGATATTTGTTTTGTTATTAAACATGCATAGTAATCAAAAAGTTTTGCCCTTTAATTTAGCTTTTGATGTTTTTTTATTAGTATTAATGTTTAATAGAAAGTGGTTTTACATTTTTAGCCTTTAATATAATAAATATTTAATCAAAAATTAAAATACTCTTTTTTTGTTACACATTAGTTTATTTATATCTCACCTAAATAACCACATCAGCAATTTTTGACGTGACAAACCCAATTGGATGGAAGTGAAAAAATTCAATAGTTCAATCATTTAATTGAAAAACTTTAAAGATGAATCACCAAAGTGAAAAATGTCAGATAGTTTAGGGTAGCGAAACGTATTTAAGCCCTAATATATATCATGAAATTTAGAGTAATCGAAAATTAATTAAATGGCAATGCCTAAAGTAGTACGTAACATAATCTATTAGAGTACGTAGTTGTACATACTACTTCCTTCCGTTCTAAAATTAAAGATATATTTTATTAATCCGTTCTAAAATTAATGAAACATTTTAGAGTAGCATGATATTTCAATCTTGAGGATATATTGGAAAAAATTAAACAAATTCTTGAAAAAGTTGGGTAGTTAAAATTTGTATATTTGATTTTAGAACTAACCAAGTCATGAGAAATTATACAATAATTAATTACCTGCTCCTGCGGGCGGTTGTGCGGGAATGGGGAAACATGTAGTAGTGGTATTGCTGCTGTTAATATTCTGATCATCCATTTTGCAGTACTCTCCTTTAGCTTCACATTTCCCACAATTTGGTGTGGTCCAATTTATCAACATCGGCAATCCATCGTCGTATGACCAGAAGTCTGGGATGGATGAAATAGCGTATATCTTGGTGCATGATAGTATGGGTGCGTCAAAAGTCAAGCCCTCTGACGGTTGTATATAGACTTTGGAAGCATGCTTCCCGCTAAGGGAAGTCATGAGCACCAGATTTTGAAATTCCCACCGACTAAAGACGGGGTTGAGGAACAACTGAAAAGGGAATAGTCGCCTATATAGTAGTGGTAGAGGACCTGCAGGTGGACGTTGTAGGGACCTCTGCCCGGAGAATATGCCTCTCCTTCGGAAAATCTGAATGGCGTAGAAGGAGCAGCAGATGAATTTAAGGTGGTGGTCAAACGGTCGTTAGGGACTAAATTAGATCCAAGAAATACCTGCCGGCCGGAGTAAATACACAACTAAAAGTAAAAGT
The DNA here is from genome assembly GCA_020205615.1 of Panax quinquefolius. NCBI lineage: Eukaryota > Viridiplantae > Streptophyta > Magnoliopsida > Apiales > Araliaceae > Panax > Panax quinquefolius. The sequence goes on from CM035152.1 coordinate 156,733,980, forward strand.
GTAGTTACGTTGAATATTTATTTATTAATTAATAGTAGTATTCATTAATTGTACTACCTGTTGAGATGTGTAATTGATTCGAATGACAAATGCCTTCACATAAACCAAGACCTGGAGTCCCTCCTGCGACGTGTTTGCATGGTATTTGAACTCCATCACCGTGTCTTTTAATTTGCTGCAAGAAAGTTCAAAACCAGGATAGCCGCAGTGATCTGGCTGCAGCTGGTCATGTTTCAGCCAGAACGGGAACCGGATGATTGGGCCGTCGTCCCGTCACCTTTTCTCCCTGCAATACTCATCAGCATTTTGGCCTGCAGCTGCAAACATAACTACCAGTACCACCACCGAGAAAATTGGAGTCATTTCTGGAGAATTAATTCTTAAAGCTAAAATAAAAACTCAGCAATCTCTAAATAAAATTGATTAGAGAGAACCAAGAAAAATTTCTTTATATATGGTGAACCATGAGAAGTTAATCAACTTTATTAATTGGTAAATAAAATAAAGAAAAGGAGTCCCACTTGTCAAATTCATTGGTAAATAAATATTAAGAATTTATATGGTTACATATATATTTATCACTATAATACTTAGTTGTTAATTTATTAGTATTGGTGGCATGATAATTATTAAATATTATGACAAAATGGAAAATATTGTGTTATTTTATATTACTCTTGGTAAATAGTGAACTCTTTTTCTTCTTCTTTTTCCTTATATAAATGGAACTCTTTTAAGGAAAAATAAACCAAGTATATCATACGAGTACTATATATGGAACATCCTCATTGGGAAAAACGAATGTTGGCCATAATTTTTTCTTTATCGTGGTAGAAATTATTGGCCCTCCTTGGATCGTATTATCTTTAAATCGTGGTTGGATCTGGTCATTTGGGTCATTCTTATTATTTGGGCTTAGTCATTATATTGGCCCATTATACAAATTATCACTTAATCCCAATTTTGACCAGTAATCATTATGCCAAATGACGTTTGACTATTGTGTCTGCCACTTTGCTGCATGGCATTAATGAGGATGGGACTCAGATGACCGGCGGTGGCAAACAGTGTGAGAGGGGTGAAGGTCGCTTATTTCTTTCAATTGAAGTGGTAAGAAGTAAAGGGAAAAAGGTGTCAGGAGGTGGTGGGTGGCACGGTAAACCGGATAGTGGAGTATGCATGGGACTAAGATCACATAAGAGGGTAAGTAACACATACATTGATTGATTAGAATTCTTATTCTATCTCTCTCAGACACTAGACAATATTTTTCTCTCCATTGTTGACTTTGTGATCGCTTTGTCCGACTCTCACATGGGAGCTATCCTCGACCGGTCGGTAGTCGAGCTTTTAGTGTTGACTTGTTGAAGCTGCGAGGATATTGGGACGCGTCTTGGTGATTGGGACGTGGAGAAAGATCTGGCGTTAACATCAAGCGGCTTAGAAGGAGGGGGAGTTCTAGTGTCACGAATATTTTTCAATCACTGGCTGTGTTTGTTCTACGTCAATATTCATGGTGAAGAGTAGAACACCTACACACGAAAGGCGGTAGAGGGTCGCCGGTGAATCGACACCAGTGTATCTGTTAAGGATCGTTTGGGACCCGTGATAAGTGTTAAATGCAAAGCACGGCGTCAAACGATCCTCAAGATTTTCAATTGAAGAAGATGGGTAAGGTTAAACGTGGTTAGTCTACCCTCTCGATAAAGCATCCGCCAGTGGTCGAAATGAGTAGAAGGCACTTCGCCTAGAACTCGATACAGAGAAGACCAAGATGAAAAAGCTTCACAACTAGCCAAGATGGCTGATGAAGCAGATAGAGCTATGGAAGTACTTGTGAAGCAACGACAGGATATAGATGAACAGATGGCCCGAATGACTGAGTTGAGAGATAAAGAACTCAGTTACAATCAGTCCAAAGAGCGAGGACACCGAAGCGGAAAAGAATCTGTTCATTCGGGGACGAGAGTCTCGAGGTAGAAATCGAGAAAGAAGAAGATCCGAAGCCTTACTCCTCAAAGATCGAGGAGGTACATCACCCCTGTCGATTCTAAGGAGCGAGGATTGGAGGAGCGAAGAGGTCGGATCAAGGATCGTAATTACGAAACCACAAAGAGAGCCCTTGTTGTTGCACATTCTCGCCTCGGTGCGAAGCACAAAGACGAAGCATATCTAGAGATTGTACTCCAGAGAGTCTCTCGAGGGTACACCATACTATAGATACTCACATCACAGAAGAAGTCCTTCAGAGTTGAAGGTTACATTGTAAAACCAGAATTACTACTCATGGGAGAAAGGAGTCATCGGAAAAGGAAGCATCGTCTCAACCGGAAGGAGTAGATTATTTGGTTAAAGAGTTAAAAGAACTTCTAAGCAACTTTTAGGCACGAAAGACGAAGGACACTTGGTGAAAGAAGGAATCCTTTTCCGCGGAGATTCTTAGAGAAAAAGCCGACCCCACCAAGAAGTTCGCCCATATGGAGAGTTATGATGGATCGGGGATCCTATGACCACTGATCGAGCGTTCAATCGATTGATGGATTATTATGATTTTAGCGATTTCGCTAAGTGTCATACTTTTGTCACAACACTTAGAAAGGATGCCCGACGGTGGATGGGGACTTTGCCTCAAATTCAATTTCATCTTGGGCGCGCATATGCGAGTAAATTTCATGCTCGCTTTGGCAAAGAATAAAAAGAAGGGAAAACCAACTTGGTTCGTTGGCTCCGAGTTCGACAGTTTTCGAATGAGTCTTTGGGCAATATGTGAAGAGATTAGTGAAGCGATAGGCGGTGTGATTTGAATGATCCGCAAGTCGTTGGATTGTTTGAGAATGGATTAGATCCGTCAAATCAGAAAAGTTAGTGAAGAAGTTGATGTTTCATCACCAGAAGAGTCTTCTTTGAGGCCTTTGACAAAGTGAAGGTTATATCGTGGTAGAGGAAGCTATGGATGACTTAAACGTCGCCCTGCTTGCGGGCCTACCTAAGGAGACAGATCGGGATGAAATGACAAAAAGATCGGAGAAAGAATGAGGTAATAAAGACCGTATGAGGCGGATCGAAAAAGTTTAATAATTGGAGGCGGGGTGGAGGACGTTCGTCCGCTTCCAAAGACAACGAGTGAATAGAACGTACCACAACACTTAATACGACATGAAGTACATTATCTTGGATCAAATTAAGAATCAACCTATTTTGAACCACCTCGAGATAACATTAAGCCGGAAAAGGGAATTCTCGTAAGTATTGTGATTATCATCAAGCTTCGAATTAAGTAATCAAACGATTGTGCTAGTTTGAAGGACTTTATTGAAAGGAAGGTACAATGAGCTTTAATTCGGTATGTGGTCGCAGAACCAATCAAAGCAGAGACGGAGGGCTGTTCTCGTAGCTCAACCGAGTTCAAAGAAGTGTTACTCGCTCCCGAGCGACTGCAAGGCATGTGATAGATATGTCATCACTTTGGGGGGTACTTCCGCAAACTCGTTGGAAAAAAGCTAAGAAAAGTTATTTGGATTCGGTCGACAGCGATGTGAGTAGCACCTCCGAAGATCGACAGACCTTATCCGAGCTCGGTAATCTCTTTTCTTGATGAAGATTACCTTCGGAAATTATCGAACCATACGAGGATCATTGGTGTTATTTGCCGCAAGTGGGTTGGTAGATGTAAACGGATGATGGTGGATAATGGGTCTTCGTAGATATCTCAGATGCCCACGCTTATCGGAGAATGCACCTAGATGGCCGAAAGATGGAGTTGGGACAGAAGCTCCTTTATATGGTTTTAGTAATGACCGGTTAAGGTGCATTTGGAACTATAGAAGCGCGATTATCTTGAACTACCCCAACAGTAGAAATTATTTGCAAATTTTATGTTGTAAATGTAGATTCGCTTATAATGCTTTATTTTGGGAAGGCCTACTTTAATTGCTTTAAAGTTCGTGACCTCTATTCCTCATTTCAAAATTAAATTTCCTACTTTCATGGGAATTGGCGAGGTGAAGGGGATTTAGATCCGGCAGGAAGATGTTATAGAAATCTTTGTGATCGCCCGGGATTGGGAATATCAAAGCGAAGCATCTTATGGCAATAGAGATCGAACCTTTCACGAAAAGTAGTTACGAACCATTGGTCATGCCAATTTGAAGAAAGCAGGAGAGGAGAGAGAGCTCATCCCGCAAAGCAAACAAAAGCGGTGAAAATAGGTTCGATCTCCTAGGAACCTCTCTCCGGACGAACCTTATAGAACTCTTGCAAAGCTATGTTGATATTTTCGCTAGGAGCCTCGTGGATATCTGGGGTAAGCGAGGGGATATTCTTGAGCATCTATTTGGAGGTAGACCCGTCGAAGAAGCGGTCCGATAGAAGAGGAGGATTTTCGCACTGAGCGTCGTGAATAATTGATGAAGAGATTGCAAAATTCTTGGCAAAGCAGACTTCATCTTGAGATTGACTACCCGCAGATGGATGGACGAATGTGGTCTTTGGTATGGAAGCAAAATGGTAAATGGCGAGTCTGCATCGACTATCTTGATTTAAATAAGGCTTGTCAGGAAGGATTTCTACCCTCTACCCCACATTGACCAACTAATCGATGCCACTTGGGTATGCTTTATTAAGTTTCATGGACGCATTCTCCGGATATCATCAAATTTCTATGTGAAGAAGATATCCAAGAAGGCGGCGTTCATTACGCATCGTTCGGTATATGCTTATAAGAAAATGACCTTGACCTCATTAATGCTAGAGCCACATATCGAGAGAATGATGAACCATGTTTTCGAGATATATTGGCAAGGGAATATGGAGGTGTACGTGAAGCGATATGATTGTCAAAAGTATGTTGGTACATAAACATCTGGATGATTTGGAAGAATGTTTTGAATGATTCACAAAGACAATTTGAGATTGAATCCCACTAAGTGCACCTTGATTGCCCAGAGGCGGCAAATTTCAGGATATCTTGTCGATCGAGAGAGGAATCGAAGCCAATCTCGAGAAGATTCAAGCGATCCCGAACATGAAGACTCCTCGGTCATTTAAAGATGTTCAACGTCTGATTTGGACGGATTGCGACTTTAAGGAGGTTCATGTCCAAGTCGGCGGAAAGATGTCTACCGTTCTTTGATACATTGAAAAAGTAGTCAAGAATGCAAAGACGTTTCAATGGACTTGAGTGTGAGGACGCTTTTGAGCATCAAGTCCTATTTATCTTGGCACCTTTGTTGGGAAGCTTAGTTCTCTTGAACCTTTATATTTGTACTTAGTGACTAGTTCATTGGCGGTAGGGAGCGGTTTTGATGCGTGAAGTTGGGAGCTTGACACCGGTTTATTATGTAAGCCGTGTCCTTCGGGATCTTTGAAACAAGGTACCCGAACATTGAAAAGTTTGCTTTTGCTTTAATAAGCGCTAATCGTAAAGCTTTAAGCAATACTTCGAGGTAGATTGGTAATAGTGTATCTGAATCGACCTTTAAAGAAGATTATGGGCAAGCCTGAGGTGTCGGGAAGATTAGCTGCATGGACGATGGAGTTGTCACAATTTTTCATTGAATATCATCCCCGAACCGCCATCAAAGGGCAAGCCTTGGCTGATTTTGTTGTTGAATGCTCGTTTTCTGAAGCTGATGACGTTGTGGCAGAAGCTGAAGGATCGGACGAAGCGATTCTGATTCTTAATGAAGCGAGTTCTTGGACGTCAGATGCAGATGGGTCTTCTACCACAGACGTCGATGGAGCGAGGATTATTCGAGCGAGTCCAGAGGATTCAAAGTACAATGAGCCATCGATTTCAGTTTAAAGCGACAAATAACGAAGCTGAATATGAAGCGGTCCTTGCAGGATTACGACTGGCAAAGAGTCTTGAAGTGCAAAGGATAATCATCTTCAGTGATTCTCAGTTAATCGTTAAGCAACTTTCCGGGGAATATGAAGCTCGAGGCCCGAAAATGATCAAATATCTAACAGAGTTGAAGGTCCAACTTCAGTATTTCCAATCCTATAACTTTCAAGGAATCGAGCGTAATAACAATTCAATTGCTGATGCACTTGCTAAATTAGCCACTACGGATGTTAACATCTTTGATGGGTCAGTTTATTTAGAAACTTTGCAACATCCTAGTGTCCATTATGAATCAGTAATGTGCATTAATGAACCAATCATTTGGTTGACTCCATATATAGAGTATCTGGCGATGATGGCGTCTTACCTTCGGATCGGATGGATGCTCGCCAAAAAAGTTAAGTATAAAAGTGCTAATTTTGTTCTAATTGATGGAGATTTGTTAGAAGAGCTTTTCATCTCCACTATTGAAATGCTTGACTCCATCGAAAGTCGACTATGCTCTTCGGGAAGACATGAAGGTATTTGTGGTGACCATATGGCGCTGCTAAGTCATTAACTTTATAAAGTACTTCGTCAGGGATATTATTGGCCTACCATCTTTAAAGAAGCAACTGAGTACGTCAAGAAGTGCGAGAAATGTCAACTAAACAGTCCGATCCACATCAGCCACCAGAAGAGCTATACTCGATTTTATCTCCTATACCCTTCGCCATGTCTGGGGGTTGATATCTTTGGGTCCATTTAGAAAGCTAAAGGTCGGTCACTTCATCGTAGTTCTTTATTGATTATATGACTAAGTGGGTGGAGGCAAAACCACTTCGGTCAATAACGGAACAGGAATGCCTAAAGTTTATAAAGGAGTCAGTGGTGTTTCGCTTCGAGATTCCTAAGGTGTTGATATCGGACAACGGGCGCCAGTTTGTGGGATCGAAATTTGAAGTCCTAAAGTTTATAAAGGAGTCAGTGGTGTTTCGCTTCGGGATTCCTAAGGTGTTGATATCGGACAACGGGCGCCAGTTTGTGGGATCGAAATTTGAAGCATTCTTGAAAGAACTAGGATTCAACGAGAAAGACTTGGTGGCTCATCCACAATCAAATGGACAAGTTGAAGTGACGCGAGCAGCTGTTTGAATGGGATCAGCCTTGATTGAATGAAGCGGCGGTAGATGGTAGGAGGAGCTACTTAGCGTGTTGTGGGCTTATCGAACTACTCCAAGGACTACAACGGGGATTCACCCTTTAGGCGGCTTATAATGCGATGCCTTAGTTCCAGTTGAAATTGGATCTCCGGTCTTGGTCACCCAATTCGAGAGAAATTTACAATGAGGAAGGGCTTAAGACCAACCTTGATTTACTTGAAGAAGAAAGAGAAATGGCCTTAACTTGGGTTGGCGACTTATCGTGAAGAGTGGCTAAAAGCACTATAATAAGGGAGTAAAATGTCGAAGGTTCAAGTGGGAGATTTTGTCCTCGAGAAATCAAGCATCTACACCTCGAATATAGGAAAAGCGATGCCAAATGGGAAGGACCGTATGAAATAAGCTGAAGTCAAGCCAGGAACTTATCGATTGAAAGCATTAGATGGGTCAAGAATTAAGAATACTGCACATTTGGCGAAGCTTAGAAAGTACTTTCAAAGAAAATGATGATGTATGTACATGGGAAAGTGTAAATATTTATGTCATCATCAATAAAAGTTCCCTTTTTCTCGAACAAATTTTATCTTCATTCTTGATCGACTATCGAAGTTAGGAGGTTGGGTGGACTCATTGGCCATTCGATGGCGACCTTTTCGAGAGAGGTCCTTATGAGTTTGTCGGGCCCTTCGTGGTAGCAAACGTCATTGGTGTTAGGAGGTTGGGTGGACTTCACGGCCATTCGATGGCGACCTTTTCAGCAGTGGTCCTTATGAGTTTGTCGGGGCCCTTCGTGGTAAAGTGCAAACGTCATTGGTGTTAGGAGGTTCGGGTGGACTCATTTGGCCATTCGATGGCGGCCTTTTCGGTGGTCCTTATGAGTTTGTCGGGCCCTTCGTGGCAAAAACGTCGTCGGTGTTAGGAGGTTCGGGTGGACTCGTGGCCATTCGATGGCGACCTTTTCGGCAGGTGGTCCTTATGAGTTTGTCAGGCCCTTCGTGGTAGCAAACGCGTCTGTGTTAGGAGGTTCGGGTGGACTCATTTGGCCATTCGATGGCGACCTTTTCGGCAGTGGTCCTTATGAGTTTGTCGGGCCCTTCGTGGTAAAAACGTCATTGGTGTTAGGAGGTTCGGGTGGACTCACGGCCATTCGATGGCGACATCTTCTATAGTGGTCACTTAGACCTTGTCGTGCCCTTTCGTGGTAAAGGCAAGTGTCATCTTTAAGACGTTGTCAGGCCCTACGTGGTAGGCAATTGTCAACACTTAGACCTTGTCAGGCCCTTCGGGGTAGGCAAGTGTCATCCTTCAGACTTTGTCAGGCCCTTCGGGGTAGGCAAATGTCATCTTTTGGTTTTGTTAGGCCTTTAGGGGTAAACAAATTCCTAATGAAGCAGATATGTCTCACACTTCGGTAACTAATAAGTATTCCTTTATTTTATTACCTAAAATTTTTCTAAGTGTTGAGTTCAGAAAGCTTCATTCTTATACTTCATCTGTTATATGGCATGTTTAGTTGTTATCTAACAGTTCAGGTTCAGCACATGAAGGGATTGGTGTATTTTTTCACTTAATGAAATGTTGGAGTATTGACAGATAATAAACCGAAGTCATAAGGAATGAAACTATTTTCATTAAATATTTAATTTAATTACACTATTGACAATTTTTACAGATATTATAAATTAAAGACTGAAAAAACATAAGCAATGAACATCGACTTTGGACTCCATCTTCGATCGAAGAATCGAAAAGTAAGGATGGATCCAGATTGGTGCAGACGACTTCTCCTTGCCACGACTAAGTGCAAAGCTCATAACTCTCGGAGTATATCTTCATTATTTCTCCATTAATCTCGTCAGGAGTTCCGGTGACTCTTCGCATATTTGTTTACGAAAGGTCGCCGGTTAATGGAGGCCCAAGGTCCCGAAGAGCCTTGAGCTCTCGGATTTCCTCCTCAAGTTTGAGCCGCCTACTCATGTGACGATTTTCTGCTGCCTCCAACTTATGGATGGTTTTGGTCAAGATCTTTGCATCAGCCTTTAGCTCCTCGATCTTTTCCATCCTTATCTCGCTCCTCTGAACCAAGTCAACGTTCATTTTCACGATCTCCTCGTGCTGTGCTTTGGTTGACTTCAATTCTTCCTTGGAGGCCTTCACATCTCCTTTGGCTTGGGCTAACTCTCTTTGAAGACCTTCGTTTGTATGAAGAAGGCATTCACGTTGAGTTTTCTCCTTCGCCAAGGCAGACTTTAGCATGGCATTCTCCTTCCTCAAGATCTCTTCTCCAGCTTCAGCTTCGAGATATCTTGGACGAAGACGTCCGAACACTGCACTGGCCTGTGTATTTTCAATATCATTTGATTAGTTTTCAGATATATAAACATACAGATAAATTCAGAAATAAAGAAGATACTCATTTACCTTCGCCAAGTAGCTCATGCCTTCACTAAGTAGATCTCCATTTGAACTATTCCCGAACCGATGATCGTCGGTTTCACGAACAAAGGTGTTGAACAGTTGGAATGGAAAATGAGCATTGAGTCGGGGCCACATTGTTGGGGAGGCCATGGCTTCCCGATCAATCTCGGTGGTTTGTTCTCTTGGTGGGGAAGGTGGAGGTTCTTTTTGAAGAGGTGAGGGTCTACGTGTATGGTTTCGGAGAAGGAGATCGAAAGCAAAGCGTGCGTTCGGGGAGTTGGCGAGGGCAGGAGATGAACCAGGTGAATGTCGATGATACATTTTCTTTTTCGGGAAGGCGTGTGGGTTGGTTCGGTTGGTTCATTATCGAGAAGCATGGGGTTTTATGGATATGATTGGAGGATTGACAGCCAGAAGAAGTAGGGACTCAAGAAGCTCTTGGCGGTCGAAAGGAGTTATTTTAGTTCTTATTTTCTTTTACGAAGGACCTTAGCCGATCGTCTGCAAAGGAATATCGAGAAGACTTCTCCTAACGAGGGGATAGGTTCGGAGGTTGGGGATTGGGATTAGTTGAAGTTGTTTGGGGGTTGCTTGAGGATTGTTTCGGGATCACCGTGTGGGTTTGCTTACGGTTGGGTGGTTTTGGTTCGTTTGGCGGATCTTTTTTCTTGGCGAGGTCGAAGGTTTTCTTGAGAATATTAGGTTAAATGCGTTCGAGGTTCGTCGGTTTGAAGGGAAGAAGTTGGAGGATCTAAGAGGAGGGTTAACACTGGGAAGATCCTTCGGCTGGGTGCTCTTCACTTGCATCAGCATTTTCCCCTGCCAAAAAATCTTCCAGGTCTCTCACCTCCAGAGGAGTCGGTTTAATCAGAGATACTGCAAAAAACCATACATCAGAATATGTATCACCTATACAGCTCAAAAATTATATTGCAGAATTAATCAAAACTTACATTTGTGATTATATAACCAAGCTTGTTTGGTCAGAAGTGTAAAACTCCATTCCTTTGGAGGAATTTTCCTCAAGAAGTCCGCCATCTCCTCACCCGCGTTCTTGGATATATCACCGAAGTCGGCAGAGACTTAGTCGAGGTGGTCCATCCGGAAGGAAGAAATCTCGAGCCCCGTGATGAAAAACCACTTCTCATGCCAACCTTTATTCTTTGGAAGGAGTGTTCATCAAAGGTCTCCTTTCGAACCTAGTGTTAGGTCGAGGAGATTGCTTACTCAATACTTTGAAGCCCCTTTCTTTCGGGACCTACAAAGAGAAAGAGGGTGAAGAAGATGTCAACAGAGGAGTAATCCCAAGTTCGTGGCGGAAGGCAATGAATGCCAAGATGTGGATGTAGGAGTTGGGCCTTAGTTGGTGAAGCCCACTCCTATAAACCCTAAAAGGGTAATGATAAAGACATGAAGAGGAGTGAACCCCTTCTCCGTAAGAAGAATGCTTAAGCATGGCGACCCAACCAAAATGCAGTCATTTAGTACATACGCCTTCTTCGGGAGCAGGAGCCCTTATTGCATACATGTGGGGAATCGATAACGACTCGAGACGTCATATTTCGATTCAATGTGACGGAGGAACGAATGTTGGCATTAGGAAATTGTTCCCCGTCTTTGAAGAAATCAGAAGTAGAGTGTAAGACCCCGAATTTTATGAAATAAAAGTATTCAATTTTTCTATTCAGTAAATGGTTAAATTGATAAAAGTTAAAGTTAAGGGTGATATATGAATTTTTTTTCAAAATACACAAGTGGTTATAAAATATTCATTGTTGTCGGAGAATATTCGTTTGGTCGTGGAATATTCTTTCTGTCAGGGAATATTCGTACGACGGCGCAGTCATTTGTGGGCCCCATAACAGAATAACTGTCGGATGAAGAAAATGACAAATTTGAGTTTTTATAAATAACAGGCGTAATCGTTCTGAATTAACTTTGTTGGAATACCCGGTTGGTAAAGTAAAATAATGGCGTTGTTGCGCACAAGAAGACGGTATTATTGCAGATATTTTTTCAATTATTGATTCTTACGTGAGAAGGCACTACTCAATAATTGTTACGATAATTCTTGTTCAATATTTTATTTTATTGATTCAATAATTCTTTGTGTTGATATTTTATTATTGTTGTTCAATAATTATCCTTTGCAGTATTTTCCATTATCGGATCAATAATTCATATTATTTGAATAATACTATTAGATAGCATTATTGGCAATGTCTAGAAAGTTACATCGAGGAGAGGTTTGGTCACCTAATTGCTTGCGCCGATAAGGAGAAATTCTTATTGGAAAGCCCCTCTTTCTGAGGAGCGGCTTTGGTTGTCATAAATGTGATTACGTAATATTATTTGTGAATAATTAATTATTGATTCATATGATAAGAAAATATTTATTTGATGTGGATATAAATGATGGATTTATTTATGTGGTTATAAGTGAAGGAATTAATGATGAGGTGTTTTATCAAGTATTTGTCGAAATGGAGAACAAAATATGGGATTTCGGAAAAATTAGTTTATTACTTGATTTTGTAAAATCCATAACTCTTTGTGTATAATGAGTTAAGAGATGAGCCATATATCAAAAGAAAGCCCTAGAAGTAAGCTAACTGTAAAAATTTGAATCACCCAAAAATTCTTTGTAGATATTTCGTGGTGAAATTTTGAATGAAATCGGTCCGAAGGACTAATAGTCCAAAAAAATCGTGTTCTTGACTATATTGCGTGAGTTATAAATTTTGATCCGACCGTTGGATCGTTGTAATTTTTGGATATGTTATACATATATAAGTTGAGTATATGTCCACAAATTTTGAACCGTTAAAATGAACGTATGATTTGTTATGAAATTTAAGAGGTAATCGATTAGGAAATTAGGTTTTGGTGGAAAATTCTAGAATTGAGTGGGCCCCACTCTTGGTTGTTGGGGAAGATGGCTGATTTTTGGTGGGTGGAATAGTAGCGTAGGTAAAGCCATCGCAGTAGCAAGTCAAGTCCGCCTTTGCCGGGCTAACATTTTCCTATAAATAGAGGGCTAAGTTAGAATTGAAAATCACACCGAAACATAAGTTTTTCTCTTTTCTCTCTAGATTATTGAGTGTATTTTGTGAGTATTTAGATACTTGGTGAGTTGATATTCATCGGTCTGCAAGTTTCCTTGACGTCATATCCAGATATCCGGTCGGAAGTCTTCTTTCTTTTGAGGTAAGGGATAGTAAGGGATGTTATTTTCTTCTCGGATGATATTATTTCTTCAATATCATTATCTTTGAAATGTTGATCGAAGTTTTATCAAATTTGGAACTTTTTTCATATGGGGTTACTATTCATGAGTTCTTTATTCATGGGTTACTATTCACGAGTTACTTATTCACGAGTTAGTTATTATTCATGAGTTCTTATTCACGAGTTCTTATTCACGAGTACTATTCATGAAGCGTGAAGATGTTTTTTGTGGAATTTCTATCTTTTGGTGTGGAGATTCTTATTCACGTGATACTGGACTTTATTCACGATATCTGACCTTATTCACGAATCGATTGATTATTCATAGAAAAATGAAAATTTTTCTTTTCGTCTAAAATATCTAATTCGGATACTAGCTTTGATTGTATCCATGTTTTGATCATTCTTGAATTTTACACCACTATGATTATTTTGAGGTATTTTTGGATGTATAGATTGAGAGTTATGAATTTTATGAAAAGACTATTTTAAAAGTAAGCGCTTATAACTCCTTGCGGTTAACTCCAAAATTGATGAAATTTTTATTGAGAGTACATCTATATAATATCGAGTGTACTACTGTGAATTTCGGAATTTTTGGATAAAAGTACAATTTATGATAAATGTTTAAATATTAAATTGGTTTTGGCCATATGAAAAATAGTAAATGAATTTTAAAATTTCGAGAAAAATATATGTTCAATATGGGACTATTTTATGCTAAATCCTTAAAAGAAATATTTTTGGAACCGATTTGGTATTTTTCATGAAAATGTTCTAGTTATGAGTAAATGAATTAAATATGTTATGTGAAGTAAGAAAATTAGAAAATATGATTTTATGGTTTGAGAATCATATATGAGGTATATCTGATTTTTGATGAGGGTTTTGGTTATTGGTGATGAAATTTTATGAGTTTGGCATTTTATGATGATTAAATGCATTAATTAGTAAAGTGTAAACAATTTAATTAAATTGTTTATAAGTTTAAGAAATGATTAAAATATTATTATAATATTAATAATATTAGATTATGAGATTTCTAAGTGATTTATAACATTTGGATTAAGGTGTTATAAATATGGATATGACTTGTTGATGAATATCTTTGGCTTCAGTAGTGCAAAGATGAATTATTGATGAATATCTTTGGCTCAGAATGCAAAGATGACTTGTTGATGAATATCTTTAGCTTTGTAGCGCAATAAAAAGATGAATTATTGATGAATATCTTTGGCTCGTAATGCAAAGATGACATTGTTGAATATCTTTGCTTTTGTAGTGCGAAGATGAATTATTGATGAATATCTTTGGCTCGCAATGTCTGAAGATGACTTGTTGATGAATATCTTTAGCTTTTGTAGTGCAAAAATGAATTATTGATGAATATCTTTGGCTTGTAATGCAAAGATGACTTGTTGATGAATATCTTTGCTTTTGTAGTGCAAAAAGATGAATTATTGATGAATATCTTTGGCTCGTAATCTGCGAAGATGACTGTTGTTGAATATCTTTGCTTTGTAGTGTAAAGATGAGCTGTTGATGAATATCTTTGACCCGTGGTGTAAAAGATGAATTTATTAGTATGATTATGAGCGAGGCTGTGATTTGGTATAACCATGATATTTGATGTTTGGTAAAGGCGGTGATGAAAATTATCTTCGTCCCGGATGATGAAGAGGAATTTAGAATCACAATTATGATTATGAGTTATTCATATAATTGTGGAAAGGAGGCTGTTGATTGATGTTACGGGGATAAAATATTGTTGGTGGACTTTTAACGTGGAGAAGACAATAGACTTTATAGTCTATTTGACTCTTCTAATGGATTGCTCATTCCATTGCAACTATGGTTGAAAAGTTTTATCATCTACCATATGTTCTAAATCTCGATTTATTATCAGATGAAGACTATTGATAATTTATTTATCTTTAGTCATAATATTCTTTTCTTGAGCTAGTTGTGCTCACCCTTTTGTTTCACAATTCCTTTCGGTGTAATAAAAAGTGTAAATTTGGTCGAAGCGGGGATAGTGAGGGAATAGAGTGGTGGTCTATAGATGTTGAGGGTGAGGTGAATTTAACTTGGAAGGGTGTTTTGTCACTATCATACAAGATGTCTAATGACATACAACCTCGTGTTATCATAAGACGTGGTTGTGCTTTCATCCACTTACGAGTATATTTACAAGCACTACCTATATAATCTTGGTGTTTGTTTGGAGTATAATACCCGATTAGAGCAGTGGAGATAATGATATGTCAAGAGAAGACTCACCATTGGGAAGAATATGATAGTAATCTTCTCGTTTTTCTTTTGGGGTTTATCGAATCAACCAAGGATAATTACGTGGCCATATGATATCTACCATAACCCAAAAGCATGGCCTCCCGTGTATGAAGGTTTCTTGAGCACTTCCCAAAGATTCTAATTTCTAAAAGCAGTTTTTGAGTGTACCTTTATGTAAGGTGTCATGGTGACGTGTTATCCAAGTTGGTGTCGAGAGTCTGAGTTAGTATATATTGGTATCCAAACTCACAAACATATGTGTTGTTGTATTTTGCCACGACAATTGTTGTAATAAAGTTGTAGTTATTTATGTACCATGTATTTAACGACTCGAGAATAGGTTGGATGGAATGGACCTATTTTGGGGTTGTTACATTTGGTATCGAGCTATAAAGTAAAGAGCCCCGAGCCTCTACCATTTGGTGACTTCACATTGATGGGGGATGCAAAGCCGGACTCTCCGTAGGGACGCCGATCACTGTGGCAAACCCGATAAGTACCATTGTGAGGTCTTTGTCCACGGTTGGGACATGAGTTACATTTGGTATCGAGCTTAGGATATGATCTCGGCGGAGATCGGGGAATAGAACTAGGAGGAGAGATGAGTAAATCCTTCGCTAGTGTGTCCTACTAAGCTTATTTGTTGGTCGGTCATAATATCGAGATATTATGTGATATGTTAATTGCTCAATTAACCTTTGTTTTGAAGTCGTATTCTAGAATGATATCTGAAATACGAGGAGATGAGCAATGGAGAAATCATGATGACGGGGAGATAGAATCGAAATGAAAACAAGGTATTCTCAACTCTTTGAAATACGAATACGTAAATTTTGGACGAAATTTCATAAGGAGGGAGATTGTAAGACCCCGAATTTTATGAAATAAAAGTATTCAATTTTTCTATTAGGTAAATGGTTAAATTGATAAAAGTTAAAGTTAAGGGTGATATATGAATTTTTTTCAAAATACAAGTGGTTATAAAATATTCATTGTTGTCGGAGAATATTCGTTTTGGTCGTGGAATATTCTTTCCGCTTGGGAATATTAAATGCGGCCAGTAGCGATCATTTGTGGGCCCCATACAGAATAAGCATCGGATGGAGAAAGCGACAAATTTGAGTTTTTATAAATAGCGGCGTAATCGTTATCAATTAACCTTTGTTGGAATACCGGTTGGTAAAGTAAAGTAATACGTTGTTGCACACAAGCACCGTACCGGTATTACGACGATATTTTTTCAATTATTGATTCTTACATTGAGAAGGCACTACTCAATAATTATTCTGATAATTCTTATTCAATATTTTATTTTATTGATTCAATAATTGCTGTGTTGATATTTTATTATTGTTGTTCAATAATTATCACTGCACAGTATTTTCCATTATCAGATCAATAATTCATATTATTTGAATAATACTATTAGATAGCATTATTGGCAATGTCTAGAAAGTTCTGTCAAGGAGAGGTTTGGTCACCTAATTGCGCGCCAGTAAGGAGAAATTCTTATTGGAAAGCCCCCTCTTTCCTGGGAACGGCCTGGTTGTCATAAATGTGATTCTGTAATATTATTTGTGAATAATTAATTATTGATTCATATGATAAGAAAATATTTATTTGATGTGGATATAAATGATGGATTTATTTATGTGGTTATAAGTGAAGGAATTAATGATGAGGTGTTTTATCAGTATTTGTCGAAATGGAGAACAAAATATGGGATTTTCAGAAAAATTAGTTTATTACTTGATTTTGTAAAATCCATAACTCTTTGTGTATAATGAGTTAAGAGATGAGCCATATATCAAAAGAAAGCCCTAGAAGTAAGCTAACTGTAAAAATTTGAATCACCCAAAAATTCTTTGTAGATATTTCGTGGTGAAATTTTGAATGAAATCGTCCAGAAGGACTAATAGTCCGAAAAATCGGTGTTCTTGACTATATTGCGTGAGTTATAAATTTTGATCCGAATAGTTGGATCGTTGTAATTTTGGATATGTTATACATATATAAGTTGAGTATATGTCCACAAATTTTGAACCGTTAAAAATGAGCGTATGATTTGTTATGAAATTTAAGAGGTGGCTGATTAGGAAATTAGGTTTTGGTGGAAAATTCTAGAATTGAGTGGGCCCCACTCTTGGTTGTTGGGGAAGATGGCTGATTTTTGGTGGGTGGAATAGTAGCGAGTAAAGCCATCGGTAGCGAGTCAAGTCCGCTTTACGGGCTAACATTTTCCTATAAATAGAAGGCTAAGTTAGAATTGAAAATCACACCGGAAACATAAGTTTTTCTCTTTTCTCTCTAGATTATTGAGTGTATTTTGTGAGTATTTAGATACTTGGTGAGTTGATATTCATCGATTGCAAGTTTCCTTTCGTCATATCAGATATCCAATGGAAGTCACGCTTCTTTTTGAGGTAAGGGATAGTAAGGGATGTTATTTTCTTCTCGGATGATATTATTTCTTCAATATCATTATCTTTGAAATGTTGATCTGAAGTTTTTATCAAATTTGGAACTTTTTCATGTCGGGGTTACTATTCATGAGTTCTTATTCATGGGTTCTTATTCACGAGTTACTATTCACGAGAGTTCTTATTCACAGTACTATTCATTATGAAGCGTGAAGATGTTTTTTGTGGAATTTCTATCTTTTGGTGTAGAGTTCTTATTCACGATATCTAAGACTATTCACGATATCTCTGAGACTATTCACGAATCGACACATTTATTCATAGAAAATGAAAATTTTTCTTTTTCGTCTAAAATATCTATTCCGGATACTAGCTTTGATTGTATCCATGTTTTGATCATTCTTGAATTTTACACCACTATGATTATTTTGAGGTATTTTGGATGTATAGATTGAGAGTTATGAATTTTATGAGAAAAGACTATTTTAAAAAGCTAATCGCTTATAACTCCTCATGCGGTTAACTCCAAAATTGATGAAATTTTTATTGAGAGTACATCTATATAATATCGATTGTCTTCTGTGAATTTCGGAATTTTTGGATAAAAGTACAATTTATGATAAATGTTTAAATATTAAATTGGTTTTGGCCATATGAAAAATAGTAAATGAATTTTTAAAATTTCGAGAAAAATATATGTTCAATATGGGACTATTTTATGCTAAATCCCAGAAAAGAAATATTTTTGAACCGATTTGGTATTTTTCATGAAAATGTTCTAGTTATGAGTAAATGAATTAAATATGTTATGTGAAGTAAGAAAATTAGAAAATATGATTTTATGGTTTGAGAATCATATATGAGGTATATCTGATTTTTGATGAGGGTTTTGGTTATTGGTGATGAAATTTTATGAGTTTGGCATTTTATGATGATTAAATGCATTAATTAGTAAAGTGTAAACAATTTAATTAAATTGTTTATAAGTTTAAGAAATGATTAAAATATTATTATAATATTAATAATATTAGATTATGAGATTTCTAAGTGATTTATAACATTTGGATTAAGGTGTTATAAATATGGATATGACTTGTTGATGAATATCTTTTGCTTTGTGGTCTGCAAAGATGAATTATTGATGAATATCTTTGGCTCAGAATGCAAAGATGACTTGTTGATGAATATCTTTGCTTTTGAGTGCAAAGATGAATTATTGATGAATATCTTTGGCTCGTAATGCAAAGATGACTTTTGTTGTTGAATATCTTTAGCTTTGTAGTGCAAAGATGAATTATTGATGAATATCTTTGGCTCGTAATGCTGAAGATGACTTGTTGATGAATATCTTTTGCACGTAGTGCAAAAATGAATTATTGATGAATATCTTTGGCTTGTAATGCAAAGATGACTTGTTGATGAATATCTTTGCTTTACAGTAGTGCAAAGATGAATTATTGATGAATATCTTTGGCTCGTGTAATGCAAAGATGACTGTTGTTGAATATCTTTGCTTTTGTAGTGTAAAGATGGCTGTTGATGAATATCTTTGACTGAGTGGTGCAAAGATGAATTTATTAGTATGATTATGAGCGAGGGCTGTGATTTGGTATAACCATGATATTTGATGTTTTCGAGGTAAAGGCGGTGATGAAAATTATCTTCGTTCCGGATGAGAAGAGAATTTAGAATCACAATTATGATTATGAGTTATTCATATAATTGTGGAAAGGAGGCTGTTGATTGATGTTCTGAGGATAAAATATTGTTGGTGGACTTTTAACGTGGAGAAGACAATAGACTTTATAGTCTATTTGACTCTTCTAATGGATCGCTTCATTCCACTTTATGACTATGGTTGAAAAGTTTTATCATCTACCATATGTTCTAAATCTACGATTTATTACCGGATGAAGACTATTGATAATTTATTTATCTTTAGTCATAATATTCTTTCTTGAAGCTAGTTGTGCTCACCCTTTTGTTTCACAATTCCTTTCGTGTAATAAAAGTGTGTATTTGGGTCGAAGGGGGGATATGAGGAATAGAGTGGTGGTCTACATAGATGTTGAGGTGAGGTGAATTTAACTTGGAAGGGTGTTTTGTCACTATCATACAAGATGTCTAATGACATACAACCTCGTGTTATCATAAGACGTGGTTGTGCTTTCATCCACTTCTTGCTGAGTATATTTACAAGCACTACTATATAATCTTGGTGTTTGTTTGGAGTATAATACCCAATTAGAGGCAGTGGAGATAATGATATGTCGAGAGAAGACTCACCATTGGGAAGAATATGATAGTAATCTTCTCGTTTTTCTTTGGGGTTTATTGGATCAACCAAGGATAATTACGTGGCCATATGATATCTACCATAACCTAAAAGCATGGCCTCCCATGTATGAAGGTTTTCTTGAGCACTTCCCAAAGATTCTAATTTCTAAAACAGTTTTTATTTGTACCTTTATGTAAGGTGTCATGGTGACGTGTTATCCAAGTTGGTGTCCGAGTTACGCTTTAGTATATATTGGTATCCAAACTCACAGCATATGTGTTGTTGTATTTTGCACGACAATTGTTGTAATAAAGTTGTAGTTATTTATGTACCATGTATTTAACGACTCAGAATAGGTTGGATGGAATGGACCTATTTTGGGGTTGTTACATAGAGGAAGTCAAAGAAGGGTTTCCTCCCATAGTAGATGATTGAGGGTTAGAGCTTGAACCCTCTTGATTAGGGTTTGGATTGGGAGAAACGATGCTGATGGGAGTTGCACGAAGAGGAGAGTTCTGGCTAGAGGTTTCGGTCACCATTGTTTCGATTTTGTGAAGCAGAGAAAGAACTTTGCAGAGAAGAAGAAAGCTCTAAGGTTCAAATTTTGAATTAACAGGTAAAACCGTCAGAATTGGTAAAGTTTACCTTTTATACTGACAGTTGCACGGTAATTAAGGGTGGCACATTTAATTCACTGCAATGATGATGAATGGGAAGGGTTTCGTCCGTTTTAGACCTAAATATCTTCACTTTCGTGGGCTTGCATCTATTGGGTTTCTCACTTTTGTACCTCATGACAATTTGGGCTTTGGCAAGTTTCACTCTGGATCTCTTATGATTTAT
Source organism: Panax quinquefolius (assembly GCA_020205615.1). Classification (NCBI taxonomy): domain Eukaryota; kingdom Viridiplantae; phylum Streptophyta; class Magnoliopsida; order Apiales; family Araliaceae; genus Panax; species Panax quinquefolius. The sequence continues at coordinate 156,754,446 of CM035152.1, forward strand.
CACAGATGGTTACATCCTGGGCCTATATTGTTTATAGTCTTTCATTAAACACCCTGTTTAATATAAAAGCCCAGGGTAATGTAATCAGCCATAATCCTTTTCTTTATTGGTAGAAATTATTGGGCTCCTCCTTGGATCGTGTTATCTTAAATCATGGTTGGATCCAATTCACTTGGGTCATTCTTATTATTTGGATTTAGTCATTATATTGGCCCATTATACAAATTATCACTTAATCCCAATTTTGACCAAAGAATCATTACGCTAAATGACGTTTGATTATTGTATACGCCACTTTCTTTGCATGGCATTAATGAGGATGGGACTCGGATGATTCGTGATTGCAAACATGATGTGAGAGGGGTGAAGGTAGTATTTCTTTTTAAATTTGAAGTAATAGGAAGTAAGGGAAAAAGGTGTCGGGAGGTGGTGGGTGTACGATGAACCCGGATAAGTGGAGTATGCATGGGACTAAGATCACATAAGAGGGTAAAAATACATACGTTGATTCATTAGAATTTTATTCTATCTCTCTCGAGACAACTGAAGATAATATTTTTCTCTCCATTGTTGACTTTGTGATCGCTCAGTCTTGACTCTCACGCCGGATTTATCCTCGACGATCGGTAGTCAAGCTTTTTAGTGTTGATTGTTGAATCTATCTGGGGATATTGGACGACGTCTTGGTGATTGGGGCGTGGAGAAAGATCCTGGCGTTAACAACGAATATCAAGGACCGCAGAAAATACAATTTACTAACTCCCTTCTTAAATTAGATACATTTTTGACAACTTCAATCAATTTGTGAAATCTTATCTTTTTAGTTTAAAATTCATAAAGATGATATTTAGTAGTACTTTCTTATTAGTTTATAATAAATATAATTATTTATGCTAAAATTTAAATTTTACAAATTCATCAAAAAAATCAAAAATTATCTTTTTTTTGGGAAAAAGGGGATCTTTCATGCTCGTCAGTCGTAATCATATAATTTACCTTATAGCAATTTAACTCCAATATATTTCCTGGTTTTCAAAAACAAAAAAAAAAGGTTAAAGAGAAAAGTTGTAATAAAATTATCTGGGAAGAAAAGATGATAATAATAATAATAATTCCGGTTGTAAAATACATTTTTGAGCAAAAAAGGTGTTTTGCCCCCAAGAAATTTCCGTCCTGCCACCACTATCAACTAGTCAAGTTTGCAGCTGCTATAATGGAATCAATAAAGAGTGCTACCAATAAATCAAGACCGGCATGGACTTAGACTTGTGGTGTAGAATATCCTCCCTCAATGACCAACGACTCACTGATGTGACTAAGGAAACGAGGCAACCACACATTAAAACATAGCTAGCTTCGTTGCCCATTATTCACGGCATATATGCACCGATTAATTTGGAGTTGAAATGTCTTCCTTTGTGGAATAATACATATACAAGCCTCGTGTTTGAGTCTCTATTCTTTAAAAAAATACAATTATCTTATTAAATTTTTTAAATTTTTTTAATTTGGTCATTCCGTCCAATTTTTTGAACAAAAATCAAATAGGCTGTCCAATTTTTTAACTGTCACTTTTTTTAAAAAACATTTAATTGCTGATGTATCTAATAAGGCCAATTAATTGGTCCCACCCCATTTTAGTAGGGGTAATTATGTTTTTACCATTAAATAAAAAATAACAAATTCATATTTCAAAATATAACTAAATTTTTAAATATTATTTAATATTTTTAAATTTTTAAAATTGAAATTAGACATATATATACATATGCATGTATGTATAATAATAAAATAATCGTTTGTAGAAAGAAAGAAGTAAAACAAGCAGAATATTGGTATCACTATTTCTATTCGGTTATTCAATTTACCGAATAAATTTATTTTAATACCTGTATTCATATCCGAATACCGAAATATTAAAATAATTTTAATTGAATTAACAAAATTAATCAAATAATCAAAATAATTCAATTTAAAAAATTCGATTGTAATCGATTATTAGATTTTATCCTCTTTTTTATGAGCACTAACTAGTAACTACTACTCGTTATTTCCTTGCTCTTTCGACTTTGTAAAGTAGGTCAAAGGTAGGACCACTGGTAGTCTTATTTCATGGCTCTTCGAATTAATTTCCTCAAGACTAGGACTATCAAATACGTTCTACATATAATAATTTAGAGATGGAAAGTAAACTAGTCAAATCTAGAGGTCATCCCAATAAGATTATGGTCAAAAGCTATCAATCTTATCACTTAAATTAAATTTATTTCCTTATATAAAATTAAATAATTAAGATCTGAATAATTAATACATATTAATAAATTAGATTATTTAAATAAAATAATATCTAAATCTAAAAATTATTTCAAAATTAAAAAGTGTAAAACATTTAAAAGACATTATTTTATAATATTAACCCTCTGAGTTATTTAAAAATTTTATTTGAATGATCTTAAAATTTGAAATTGAAGGAGTATAATATTTATTGAGGCTATTTTAATTTGTTCATAAATTTTAAATAAACTATTAAGAGACAGCTATTAATAGTTAAGGTTTAAATTTCTATCTTAACTATGAAGAGGCCAAAAAAAAATTACCAAACAAAATTTGACTATGACTGAATTAGAGACCGATGAATTAAGAGACACAAACAAATACCACCTTGACCTTCTTTTTTTCTTTTTCTTTTTGGGAATAGGGAACAATTACTTTTAAGGACGGAAGAAGTAGCAGGGGGTGCCTCCGTTACACATTGTACCGGACTAACGACCGGTACATGTGTTAATTTTTTATTTTTTATTTATTTTTTAACCACAATTATAAGAAAAAAAAATTAAAAATAATAAAACAAGTTTGAACAAAAAATTATAAAAAAAACATATATTTTTTATTGAAAAAACACAGTAAACAGTTTACAGTGTTTTTTTAATAAAAAATATATTTTTTTGATTTTGTTCAAACTTCTTTTTTTTTATTTATTTTTTTTGATAATTGTAGTTAAAAAATAAAAAAGAATAAAAATATTAACACAGTACCGAGACGCCCCCCAATTAACTAGAGAATTAGTCGTATAGTATGTGATTTCAGATCTACATATATACATACTCCTTCCAAGTTCAGTTCCAACCAATTAGAAATTAAATCAAAAAATTAAAGAATAATAATATGTGGAGTGGAAGATGTAGAAGGAAGTTGTGTGTTGCCCCAGCAGCAGCAGCAGCAGCAGCAAACTCACCCTCTCTACTTGTACAACTCTTCTTCTTAATACTTTTTCTTGTAAGCAGTAGTAGTTCCTCTCCTTCTCCTTCTCCTTCTCCTTCTCCTTCTTCTTGCGGTAATATCCATAATATAAGTTGCCCTTTCAAATTGAAAGGCGATCATCAGAAATCATGTGATGGCAGCCCCTTCAGCTATGAGCTTTCTTGTCACAACAATCGTACCGTATTAAACATATCCCCACATAACTACTTTTATGTGGAGGATATCACATATGATAACTCTTCAATCTGGGTTGTTGATCCAGGGTTAGAAAAAAATAACTATTCTTCACTTCCCCTTTATTCTATGCAAGACGGCGACAGTAGTTCATATTCATTCCGCCTTCAGGACCATAATCAGCCAATTACATTTATCAACTGTCAATCTCCTGCAATTTCTACTCGATACATACATATTATAACTAGTGCTTCTTCAACTTCAAAATATAATAATTATGCATATGTTGTCGCCGGCGATATGAACGTATCAAAAGTGGAGGATTATTGCAAAGTAAGCAAGATGACTTGGGTGTCATCGGAATATTGGCCTCTTATCAATGTCGTCGCCTCTTCGTCTAACTTCTCAGAAATTCACGACGGGATGGTTTATGGGTTCAAGCTTTACTGGGCTTTCCTCTTCTGTGTAAATTGTAACGCCAGATACGGCTATTGCTACGTCAACTACGACGACGTCCAGGATTTTGATTACAATTGCCAGTACTTTTGCGACTTATACGATCTAAGTTCATACCACCCTTCACTTTTGTGTGAGTAATAATTAAGTAGCTAATTTCGTATATTATTTTGATTACAAATTACCGGTGCTGAATTCAGAAATTTTGGTTAGGTGAGCAAATAATATTAATTAAATACTCCATCCCTTCCCAAATATAATATTAACTTTCTAAAATTTAATTTAAAATGTTTTTAAATTTAAAATTCAAGTTTTGAAAACAATTTTTTTTCATAATTTGGATGAGTAATAAAGTATTTTTTTAATATTCATCTAACTGGATTCATGTCAATGTTTTATTTAAATTGGCTTTTCATTTGGATTGGATTGGATTGGATTGGAGTATATATTTATTTTAAAAAGCATGGTCAGCAAATTTGTCCACCTTGTCTACAGGCGGCCACAAGGTACATTATTAGCCCCCTGGCAACGAAAAACCAACTCTTTATCTTCTTCTTTCTTTCAACATAATTTTAAAATTAAGTGTTCTCCACATAAGTTGATATGTTCTTGTATCAAATTATATCCCTCACTCTCTTTCAACGAAAGATTTGATTGTTCTAACATTAAGTCTGAATTTGTGTTTATTTGTTTTAACGAATATTAAGGATTGTGTAAATGTACTAATTAGTCATTTTAGAAATCTATTTGTAAAACAGTTAAATTATATTCTTTTAATTAAACATATATATTCCTAGCCTTAGCTATCGTAATAGTGGTCACATGGTAGTATTTAATTAACCCAAAAAAAAAATAATAATGACAAGTTAAAAAACTTATGTCACTTTACAATTAAAAAATAAAAATGTATATCTACTTTTAACACAAATAAATTTGTTTTATCTCTAATACTTTATTTTAATAGAAAGTTATTTAAATATTGTCGTCCTCGTTAATTAATTGTCTGTAATAGCTAGAACAAATTACATTTTCTAACAGACATGAAACTATGTAGGCCTGCGTCAGAACTTACACGGCATACGTGAATACTTACGCTGTGAGTGAGTAGTCATGAATTTTATTTGTCTTTCTTTTTTCCTTTAAATCGACATTTGATTTTGATTTTTTGTTTATGGTCTAACAAACAGGGCGTCGTTCAGATATACGCAGGATCACTGGTAAGCTACTTTCTTTTATTCTTTTCTTTATTTTTCTCAGTCAAAGTTCAAAGAATTAATTACGTACGTACGTGTGAATGTGGTTTGATACAAGCTAGCTATTATGATAAAAGATGGACTTTTTTTTATACTAATTCTCTATGTTCCGAATATAAGAGCAAGTTTTATTATATTTTACCTTCATTCCAAATTAAATTAAAAAATTTCAAAATATATAACAACATAATAACTGTTGGCCATAATCCTTTTTCCTTATTTTATTGGTAGACTTAATATTTCCTCCCTTGGATTATGTTATTCTTATCCTAGTTGGTCCAGAATGATTTGGGCCCGATTACTTGATTATTCCATTAGGTCCTTTCGGTTGGATCCTATCGTTTGGTCATTTCCATTATTTGGGCTTAGTCGTTGAATTGGCCCATTATACAAATTGTCACTTAACCCAACTTTTTAATAATCATTATGCCAAATGATAGTTGATTACTATGTACGCCACCTTTCTGCGTATGGCATTAATGAGGATAGGACTCAGACGATTGCCGTGGTGACAAAAAAGAGTGGTAGAGTGAGGAAGTAGGCTACATACTTTAAATTTGAAATGATGGGAGTGGGGGAAAAGGTGTTAGGAGGTGATGGGTGGCACGGTAAACTGGGATTAGAGTACGTATGGGGCTAAGATCACAAAAGTGGTAAGTAACAAAACATTATACACAATATTATTATTCTCTCTGAGACATTAGACATTATTTTCTCTCCATTGTTAACCTTGTGATCGCCGATACTGACTCTCACGCCGGAGCTATCCCCCGACGGCCCAAGTCGCTGCTTTTGGTGTTGATTTGTTGAAGTATGCGAGGATATCGGACGTGTCTTGGTGATTGGGGACGTGGAGAAAGATCTTGGCGTTAACATTGGGCGCTAGAAGGAGGGTGAGTTCTAGTGTCACAGTATTTTCAATCACGCATTGTGTTTGTTCTACGTCGATATTCATGGTAATGAGTAGAACACTACACTTTCGGCGGAAGCGTAGAAGGGTCGCCGGTGAATCGGTACCACGAGTGTATGCATCGAGGATCGTTTAGACCCGTGATAAGTGTTCATGCCAAAGACAAACGTCAAACGATCACATGAAGATTTTCGGTAGAAGGCGGTAAGGCAAGAGCTAAGCGAAGCTAGTCTTCCCGACGGAGAAAGTGGTCTCGGCCATGGTGGGAAGCAGTAGAAGGCACCTCGCCTAGAACTCGACAACCGAGATGAGAGAAGACGAAAAAGCTTCACGACTGGCTAAGATGGCAGATGAAGCGGACAGAGCTATGGAAGTACTCGTGAAGCAACGACATGATATAGCTGAGCAGATGGCTCGGATGGCAGAGTTGAGGGATGAAGAGTTCGGTTATGATCGATCCAAGAAGCGAGGGCAGAAGTGGGAAAGAACACATTCATTGGGACGAGAGTCTCGGGGTCAAATTCAAGAAAGAAGAAGATCCCGAAGCCCTACCCCTCAAAGATCGAAGAGGGCACATCACCCTGTTGATTCTAAGGAGCAGGGTCGGAAAGAACGAAGAGGTCGATCCAGAGATCACACTCCTGAGACCACAAAGAAAGCACTTGTTGTTGCACATTCTCGCCATAGTGCCCGAGTTCAGAGACCAAGTATATCTGGAGATCGTACTCCCGAGAGTCTACTGAGGGTACACCACCCTGTGGACACTCGCCATCGTAAAAGTCCTAGAGATGAAGGCTCTATTGTAAAAAACCGGTCCACTCAGAGGAGGAAGGAGTCACCGGAAAAAGAAACATCATCTCAACCAGAAGGTGTGGAGTATCTGGTTAAAGAGTTAAAGGAACTTCGGAAGCAGCTTGCCGAAGTACAAAAAACGAAGGATACTTCGGGAAAGAAGGCATCCCCTTTTTCCGCGGAGATTCTTAAAGAGAAAGCTGACCCCACCAAGAAGTTGCCCCATATCGAAAGTTATGATGGATCGGGGGATCCCTACGACCGCGATCGAGCGTTCAATCGATCGATGGATTATTATGACTTTAGCGATGCTGCTAAGTGTCATACTTTTGTTACAACGCTCAGAAAGGATGCCCGGTAGTGGATGGGGACTTTGCCCTCGGATTCAATTTCATCTTGGGCAGACATGTGCAGTAAATTTCATGCTCGCTTCGGGAGCAACAAAGAAGGGAAAATCAATTTGGTTCGTTGGCTCAGTTCGTTAAAGATTCGAATGAGTCTTTGGGCCGATATGTGAAGCGGTTACGTGAAAGCGGTACGCCCCGGTGTGAGAACTGAGCGATCTAAGTCGTTGGACTGCTTTTGAGAATGGGTTAGATCTCGGTCAAATCGGAGAAGTTGGTGAAGAAGTTAATGTTTCATCACCAGAAGAGTCTCTTTGAAGCCTTCGACAAAAGTGAAGTCTATATCGTGGTGGAGGAAGCCATGGGATGACCTCAAGCATCTTTCTTGATTCGGCCAAGCAGGAGATAGATCGGGATAGAACCGATAGAGACCGAAGAAGAATGAAGGGAATAAAGACCGCTACTACAAGGTGTCAAGAAATATAACAATTGAGAGCAGGATGGAGGGCGTTCGTAGCTCTCATTGAGAGAGTGAATAGGGCGACGAGACTCAACACAGAGCGAGTACATTATCTTAGATTAGATTAAGAATCAACCTATCTTGAGCCACCTCGAGATAACATTAAGCTCGAAAAGGGAATTCTCGTAAGTATTGTGATTACCATCAAGTTTGGTCACGTCTGAACAATCGTGCTAGTTGAAGGACTTTATTGAAAGAAAGGTACAAGGTGGGGCTTTAATTCAAAGATATATGGTCGCCAGACCAATCAACGGCGAGACGAGAGGACATTAAAGCGGCTCAACCGATTCAATGAAGCGTTGCCCGGCTCGGAGCGACTGCAAGGCATGTGATAGATGTTATCACCGGGGTACTACAGCAAACTCGTTGGAAAAGCGGCAGAAGTTATTTGGATTGATGCGTATCGGTGGCGGTGGTACCCTCCTCAAGACCGGACAGACCTTTATTCGAATAAGGTAATCTCCTTTCTCGATGAAGATTACCTTCGGAAGTCATCGAACCTTACGAGGACCATTGGTGCCGATGGCTTGCAAGTGGGTTCGGGGATATGGGCGAATGATGGTGGATAATGGGTCTTCAGTAGATATTCAGATGCCCACGCTTATCGGAGGATGCACTGAGACAGGCGAAAGATGGAGATAGACCAGGAGGCTCCTTTATTTGGTTTTAGTAACGACCGGTCAAGGTGGTTGGAACCATTGAACTCTACGGTCATCTTGAACGGCCCCAACGGTAGAAATTATTTGCAAATTTTATGTTGTGCGTGTAGATTACGCTTATAATCTTTATTTTGGGAAGGCTACTTTAATTGCTTCTAAGTTGTGACCTCAATCCCTCATTTCAAAATCAAATTTCCTAACGCTTTCATGGGGTTGGTGAGGTGAAAGGGATTTGGATGCAGCTAGAAGGTGTTATAGAACGTTGTGATCACTCGAGGTGGGGTATATCGCGTGACGGAACCGTGGCAATAGAGATCGAACCCTTCACGGAGAGTAGTTCCAAACCATTGGTCATGCCAGCTAAAGAAACGGAGGAGATAGAGCTCATCCCGGGCAAAGCGAACAAGATGGTGAAAATAGGTTCGGGTCTGCCGGAACCTCTCCGGACGAACCTCATGGAGCTCCTGCAGTGCTATGTTGACATTTTTGCATGGGAACCTTAGGATATGCCAGGAGTAAGCAGGGATATCGCTGAGCATCGGTTGGAGGTGGACCCGTCAAAGAAACCAATCCGACAGAAGAGGAGGATCTTTGCACCTGAACGTCAGCGAATCATTGATGAAGAGATTGCAAAGCTGCATTGGCAAATCGACTTCATCTTGAGATCAACTACCCACAATGGATGGCAAATGTGGTGCTGGTCCAGAAGCAGAATGGTAAATGGCGAGTCTGCATCGATTACACCGATCTAAATAAAGCTTGTCCAAAGGATTTCTACCCGCTGCCCCACATCGACCAACTCATCGATGTCACTTCGAGGTATGCTTTGTTAAGTTTCATGGACGCATTCTCCGGATATCATCAAATTTCCATATGTAAAGAGGATATATCAGAAGGCGGCGTTCATTACGCATCGTTCTAAGATATGCCTATAAGAAAATGACTTTCGGCTCATCAATCTGGGAGACACATACCGAGAGGATGATGAACCGTGTCTTCGGATATCACTTGGCGGGGAATGTGGAGGTGTGCGTGGGACGACATGATTGTCAAAAGCATGTTGGTGCATAAACATCCGGATGATTTAGAAGAATGTTTTAGAACGAATTCGTCATCACAATTTTGATTGAACCCCACTAAGTGCACCTTTGGCCCAGGAGGCGGCAAGTTTTCGGGTTATCTTGTCGATCGAGAGGAATTGAAGCCAATCCGAGAGAAGATTCAAGCGATCCCGAACATGAAAACTCCTCGGTCATTTAAAGATGTTCAACGTCATGGAAGGATTGCAAACTTTAAGGAGGTTCATGTCCAAGTCGGCAAAAAAAGATGTTTCTTGGTTCTTCGACACGTTGAAAGGGTAGAAGAATGCAAAGACGTTCAATGGACTTGAGTGTGAGGGCGCCTTTCAGAGCATCAAGTTCTACTTATCTTGGCACCTTTGTTGGTGAAGAAGCCGCTCTCTTGAGCCCCTATATTTATACTTAATGACTAGTTCGTTGGCGGTGGGAAGCGGTTTTGGTGCGTGAAGTTGGGGTAAGTAAAGACCCGGTTTATTATGTAAGCCGTGTCCTTCGGGATCTTCAAACAAGGTACCCAAACATCGAAAAGTTTGCTTTTGCTTTAATAAGCGCTAGTGAAAGCTTAGCAATACTTCAAGGGTAGATTGGTAATAGTATACACAGATCGACCTTTGAAGAAGATTATGGGCAAACCCGAGGTATCGGGGAGATTAGCTGCGTGGACGATGGAGTTGTCCCAATTTTCATTGAATATCATCCCCGAACCTCCATCAAAGGGCAAGCCTGGCTGATTTTGTAGTTGAATGCTCGTTTTCAAGTCGATGAAGTTATACGATGGGTGAAGGATCGGATAAGCTGTTACAATTCTTCATTGAAGCGAGTTCGTGGACGCCGTATGCGAGATGGGTCTTCTACCACGGATGTCGATTGGAGCGAGGATTATTCGACGAGTCGGAAGGATTCAAGGTGCAAAGAGCCGTCGATTTCGGTTCAAAGCGACGAACAACGAAATGAGTATGGTAGCGGTACTCGAGGGTTACGACCGGCAAAGAGTCTTGAAGTCTGCGAGAGAATAGTCATCTTCAGTGATTCTCGGTTAGTCGTTAAATGACTCTCTGGGAAGTCTGAAGCTCGAGGCCCAAGAATGATCAAGTATTTGGCGTAATTGAAAGAACGACTTCAGTATTTCCAATCCTACGAGTTTCAGAGGGTCGAGCGTAATAGCAATTCCATTGCTGATGCACTCTCCAAATTAGCCACTACGGATGTTAACGTCTTTGATGGGTCGGTTTACTTAGAAATTTTGCAACATCCTAGTGTTCATCATGAATCGGTGATGTGCGTTCGATGAAGAACTAATCTTTGGTTGACTCTATATATAGAGTATCCGGCGAGATGGCGTCTTACTTTCGAATCGGATGCTAGCTAAGAAAATCAAGTATAAGAGTGCTAATTTTGTTCTGATTGATGGGGATGCATTAGAAGGGCTTTCTCATCTCCTTCATTGAAATACGACTCCATCCAAGTCGTTGATATATGCTCTCAGAAATACATGAAGGCATCTGTGGCGACCGTATGGTATGCTTAAGTCATTAGCTTTATAAAGTACTTGACAAGGGTATTCTTGGCCTACCATCTTCAAGAAGCGGATCGAATACGTAAGAAGTGCGAGAAGTGTCAACTCAACAAATCCGATCCCACATCGGCCACTAGAAGAGCTATACTCGATCTTATCTCCTATACCCTTCATTTGTGCGGGGGTTGATATCTGGGTCCATTCACCGAAAGCAAAAGGTCAAATCAGTTTTGTTATAGTTGCCATCGACTATATGACCAAATGGGTAGAAGCAAAGCCACTTAGGTTAATAACGGAACATGAATGCTTGAAATTTTTGAAAGAATCAGTAATATTTCGTTTCAGGATTCCTAAGGTGGTAATATCGGACGATAGACGACGGTTACCAGGATCGAAATTTGAAGCATTTTTGAAAGAACTGGGGATCCAAAGATGAAAGACTTGATGAGCTCATCCTCATCAAAAGGACAAGTTGAAGTGACCAATGAAAAGGCTGCTTGAATGGGATCAAGCGCAGATTGGGATGAAGCGAGGCGAGATGGCGTAAGAGCTACTTAGCATGTTATGGAAACTACAAGAACTACTTCGAGGACTACAACGGGATTCACCTTTCAGATTGGCTATGGTAATCGATGCCTTAGTCCCAGTTGAAATTGGATCTCCAAGTCTTAAGTTAGTAATTCAAAGAGATCTACAATGAAGAAGAAGGGCTTAAGGCCAATCTTGATTTGCTTGAGGAAGTCGGAGAAACTGCCTTAATCAAATTGGCAGCCTATCAGCGAAGAGTGGCCAAGCATTATAACAAGAGGGTAAAGTTTCGCAGATTCGAAGTAGGAGATTTTGTTCTTAGAGAAGCCGAAGCATCTACACCTCAGAATCTGGGAAAGCTGATGCCAAACTGGGAAGGACCGTATGAAATCACTAAAGTGCCGGTTTGGGGACTTATCGGTTGAAGGCATTAGGCGGTCAACAATTAAAAATACTTACTTGGCATTATTTGGCGAGGCTTAGGAAGTACTTTCAGTAAAAATGATGTCAGTACATTGGAAGTCTGTAAATATTTCTGTCATCATCAATAAAAGTTCCCTTTTTTCTCAAACAAATCTTATCTTCGTTGCTGATTAGTTCAATGGTGTAAGGAGGTTCGGGGGGACTCGCTGACCATTCGATGGTAACCTTAATGGCAGGTGGACCTTATGGGTTTGTCAGGCCCTTCGTGGTAGGCAAACGCCATCCTTAAGACGTTGTCAGGCCCTGCGTGGTAGGCAATTGTCGACACTTAGACCTTGTCGAGCCCTTCGTGGTAAGGTAAAAGTGTCATCCTTAAGACGTTAGCGAGCCCCTGCGTGGTAGGCAATTGTCGACACTTAGACCTTGTCAGCCCTTCGTGGTGGTAGGCAAGTGTCATCTTTAAGACGTTGTCAGCCCTGCGTGGTAGGCAATTGTCGACACTTAGACCTTGTCGTGCCCTTCGTGGTAAGCAAGTGTCATCCTTAAGACGTTATCGTGCCCCTGCGTGGTAAGTAATTGTCGACACTTAGACCTTGTCAGCCCTTCGTGGTAGGCAAGTGTCATTTTTAAGACGTTGTCGAGCCCTGCGTGGTAGGTAATTGTCGACACTTAGACCTGTCAACAGCCCTTTGGGGTAAGGCAAGTGTCATCCTTGAGACCTTATCGAGCCCTTCGTGGTAGGTAAAGCGTTGTCCTTTAGACTTTGTCGTGCCCTTCGTGGTAGGCAAATGTCATCTTTTGGTTTTATTAGGCCTTTCGGGTAAACAAATTCCTAATGAAAGCAGATCGTCTCACACTTTGATAACTAATAAGTATCCCTTTACTTTATTACCGAAATTTTTCTAAGTGTCGAGTTGAATGCCTCATTTTTAACTTCATCTTATCCGTTAAATGACATGTTTAGTTGTTAATTAATGATTCGAGTTCGACCATGGAAGAGTTTGTGCATCTTTCCGAGTTAAATTAATATTGGAGTATTGGCAGAAGGTAAATGCACCGAAGTCAGAAGGGGTGAAACTACTTTTTCATTGATATTCAATCTAAATACAATATTAGATAATTTTTACAAGTCCTATAAATTAAAGAAGGAAAAATAACAGAAATCTTCATAAATATTCTTTAATAAAACCAAGGAAAAACAAGAGCATCGACAGCGCCCATCCTCGTCATCGAAAAAGTGGCGAGGATGGATCGCGTTAATGCAATCGACTTCTCCTTGCCACGACTCGTAGAGCTCGTAACTCTCGAGTATATCTTCATTATCTCCCCATTGATCTCATCCGAAGTTCGATACTCTTCACAGATTTGTTTGCGAAGGTCATCGGTTAGAGGAGGCCCAAGGTCCCGAAGAGCCTTGAGTTCTCGGATTTCTTTTTCAAGCTTTTGCCGTTTATTCAGATGACGAGTTTCTGCCAACTCTAGTTTTTGGATGGTCTTGGTCAAGAGTTTAGCATCAGCTTTTAATTCCTTGGTCTTCTCCATCCTTATCTCGCTCCTCTGAACCAAGTCAACATTCATTTTGACGATCTCCTCGTGTTGTGCTTTTGTTGACTTTAGTTCTTCATTGGAGGCCTTCACATCTCCCTTAGCTTGGGCTAACTCTTTTTGAAGTCCTTCATTTGTATGAAGAACGCATTCACGTTGAGTCTTTTCCCTAGCCAAGGCAGACTTCAGAAGGGCATTCTCCTTCCTCAGAGCCTCTTCCTCGGATTTAGCCTCGAGGGACCTCGGACGAACGCCTTGAAACCTGATTCGCTTTATCATGTCCAAGATTATTTGATCAGTTTTCAGATGTATAAGTATGAAGATAAATTCAAAAATAAAGGAGAGAACCGTTTACCTTCGCCAAGTAGCTCATGCCTTATTTGAGTAAATTCCGTTCGAATCGTTCCGAATCGATGATCGCCGGTTTCACGAACGAAAGGCATTGAACAGTTGAAAGGGAAAATGGGAATTAAATCGGGGCCACATGGTCGGAGAGGCCATAGCGTCCTGCTGGAATTCGGCAGTCGTTTGTCTTGGAGGAGAAGGCGGGGGTTGATTACGAACTGGCGAAGGGTCCATATGTATGGTTTCGGGAGAAGGAGACCGAGCGGGAGTGGGTTCGGGGGTCGGCGAAGGTGCAGAAGATGAACCGGGGTGGCTGTCTGTTGGATGTTTCCTTTTTCGGGATGGGGTGAGGACAGATTCGGTCGGTTCATCATCAGGCACTTGGATTTCTGTGGGGATTATCGGAGGGATGACAGCCAAAGACGAGGGAACTCGGAGCTCTTCGGCAGTCAGGGGAGTTATCTTCGTCCTTATCTTCTTCACACGAAGAACCTTGGCTCGATCGTGCAAAGGAATGTCGAGCAGACTCCTCTTCACCGGGATAGATTCAGAAGGTGCAGGATTGGGGTCGGGTGTTGGGGCTGTTTGTCGGGTTGCTTCGGGAATTGTTTCTGGGTCACTTTCGGGGTTTGTTTCCGGTTGGGTGGATTTGGATTTTTTGGCGGATCTTTTTCTTCGGCGGGGTCTGAGGGGCCTGCGTCAGAACTTACACGGCATACGTGAATACTTACATTGTGAGTGAGCAGTCATGAATTTTATTTGTCTTTCTTTTTTCCTTTAAATCGACATTTGATTTTGATTTTTTGTTTATGGTCTAACAAACAGGGCGTCGTTCAGATATACGCAGGATCACTGGTAAGCTACTTTCTTTTATTCTTTTCTTTATTTTTCTCAGTCAAAGTTCAAAGAATTAATTACGTACGTACGTGTGAATGTGGTTTGATACAAGCTAGCTATTATGATAAAAGATGGACTTTTTTTTATACTAATTCTCTATGTTCCGAATATAAGAGCAAGTTTTATTACATTTTACCTTCATTCCAAATTAAATTTAAAAAAATTCAAAATATATAACAACATAATAACTGTTGGGCCATAATCCTTTTCCTTATTGGGCCAGACTTAATGGGTTCCTCCCTTGGATTATGTTATTCTTATCCTAGTTGGTCCGAATGATTTGGGCCCAGTTACTTGATTATTCCATTGGGTCCTTTCGGTTGGATCCGGTCGTTTGGGTCATTTCCATTATTTGGGCTTAGTCATTGAATTGGCCCATTATACAAATTGTCACTTAACCCAACTTTGACCAGTAATCATTATGCCAAATGATAGTTGACTACTATGTATCGCCACCTTCGCATTTACATTAATGAGGATGGGACTCGGATGACCATGATGGCAAAAAGAGTGGTAGCAGGTGAGGAAGTAGGCTACATACTTTCGGCTGAAATGACCGGGAGTGGGGGAAAAGGTGTCAGGAGGTGATGGGTGGTACGGTAAACCGGGATTAGAGTACGTATGGGGCTAAGATCACAAAAGTGGTAAGTAACAAAACATTATACACAATATTATTATTCTCTCTAAGACATTAGACATTATTTTCTCTCCATTGTTAACCTTGTGATCACCGATACTGACTCTCACGCCGGAGCTATCCCCCGACGGTCAAGCCGTCAAGCTTTTGGTGTTGACTTGTTGAACTGTGCAGGATATCGGACACGTCTTGGTGATTGGGACGTGGAGAAAGATCTTGGCGTTAACAATAACTATTCCTAAGGGTGAATGTCAAACAAACTCAAGATACCCTTCTACACCGTGACGAAGCCACATTGTTATAAAAATTACTTTATAACATATATATGATATGTTTAGAAGAAAAAAAATTAAGTATAATATAATAATTGACTCCATTGAAGTTTTAGAATTTTTCTAATGTACCGAGTCAAATTAAAATTTTACAACTTTCTCAATCTCATCTCACTCCTACTTCTTTATATATGCATTTCCTTTAATTTTCTTTAAATAAATAATAATTTAATTCATATACTTATTTAAAATAATTAAATATTTCTTAACAAATTTGAGACTAGAAAAAACGTATTAGGGGTTCAATGTGTGTTTATAATACTATTTATTGTATTAATATTGTAATCAAATACATGTTTTAGGAAATATATGTGCTACAATTAAACAGAATACTAATATTATCAGCCGATAATAAAGCAGATAGGAAATAAGATAGACTATATATAAGTATATATAAGTATCCATGATATATCATAACTGATACATAAATTCCATGTTTGCTCCCCAATTGACAACTTATGATTTCCTTTATATATATTTCAATTTGCATAAGCCTTGAAGGGAGGATGGTAGTCTGTTTCTTGTTATATTTCTTTATTCCACTCTCGATCACTTTCAAAAGCAAAATAAATGGCGCGCAGGACTGGTTTTTGGCGTGAGATATTTATGTGGGATACCATTCTTGCTTGCCGTGTTGATCTATAGAGCAAGGAGAAGGCACTTGTCAGTGTATGACACCATCGAGGATTTTCTTCAAGGTCAAAATAATCTCATGCCCATAAGATACAGTTACTCGGAAATTAAAAAGATCACCAACGGCTTTAAAGACAAGTTGGGTGAAGGAGGTTTCGGCACTGTGTATAAAGGAAAGCTTAGAAGTGGCCTTTTTGTAGCGGTAAAGATAATGGTAAAGTCCAAGGCAACTGGGCAAGAATTCATTAATGAAGTTGCTACAATTGGAAGAATTCATCATGTAAATGTGGTGCAACTCATGGGGTTATGCTTTGAGGGCCCAAAACGAGCTCTAATTTATGAGTTCATGCCTAATGGCTCTCTTGAGAAATACATTTTCCCTCGAGAAGAAGAAGAAGAAAAAGAAATTCACGTGTCGTCCTTGAGTTGTGAAAAGATGTACGAGATTTCTTTTAAGGTGGCAAGTGGAATTGATTATCTACACCGTGGTTGTGACATGCAGATTTTGCATTTTGACATCAAGCCTCACAACATTCTTCTTGATAAAAATTTCAATCCAACAATTTCTGATTTTGGACTTGCAAAATTATATGCGGCGGATGATAGCATTGTAACTTTGACTGCAGCCAGGGGAACAATGGGTTACATGGCTCCAGAGTTATTTTACAAAAATATTGGAGGCGTTTCGTACAAAGCCGATGTTTATAGTTTTGGATTGTTGTTGATGGAAATGGCGGGGCGAAGAAAAAATTTGAATCCATTTATAGATCAAACAAGCCAAATTTACTTCCCATCATGGGTTTATGACCAATTTAGCCAAGGAAAGGAGCTTGAAATGGAAGATGCAACCGAGGAAGAAAAGAAGTTGGTAAAAAAGATGATCATAGTAGCATTGTGGTGTATACAAATGACGCCTACTGATCGTCCTTCGATGAACAAAGTTATTGAGATGCTCGAAGGAGATGTTGAACTTTTGGTAATGCCTCCTAAACCTTTTCTTTATCCGCAAGAGATTCCAGCTGAGGATGATCAAGAAGTACTGAACCCAATTACTCCTCCAGATCACTTAACTAGTACTCCCGCTCAGAATCAAGAACTGATCATCCCAAATCCTTCATCCAATGATTCTATAACTCAGTGCAGTGATTAGACTCTTCTATATATTTGTTAAAGTGGAGATATTTATTTATTTTCCTCGAGTCGCGCGGTCTTGTTTACATTAGTTAATAATAACTATATATATTTAATAAAATATAAATAATTTTGAATTTCCCGCTCATGCACTCAATAAATCATTTGGGCCGTTCAAAATTTGAGATAAATCCCACCATAGTCATATAAATTAGGCCGGAGACGGACTCAATTTAAGATATATATATATATATATATATATATATATATATATATATATCTAATAAAACACAAATAATTTTGAATTTTCCATTTCACTCAATAAATCATCCTACAAGTAGTTCAAAGTTTGAAATGAATCTCATTGCTCATACAATACGATTAATAGGGAAGACGGGACTCATTTAATATATACATATAATATATTAATATGCATATGATACATGAACTTTGACATCATGTACCTTAATTCAAAACATGAAGACGGGAAGGTTTAGATCAGTGGCACGATATGAGTACGTGCATGATAGTTGAAATTAAGTATAAGGTGCATCAAGGCTGGGTGCATGATTGTACGTACGTACATTTGTCTGGAATTATATATGAAGGATTTCTGTAAGTTATGTTTGAGACATTTAATTTTATAATCAGTAGTCATTCCATTTTATATTTGTTTTACTCTTGATCAGGTGTCATTTTGTGATATATACATATTAGAGGAGCAAATTAATTAATCATATCCCCCTTAATTCTCTTGTTAAATCTGTACGTTTCGATCTGTTTCATACCCGAATGAGAGTCCGAACCGATCGACCAGCTAAAATAAATTATTCATTGAATAAATGTTTAACTAGTAAATAACCTTAATTAGTAATTTTACGTCTAACACCATGTATATATATACTGGTTATATATATGGGAAACGATCCGTGGACAACGTTAGCTGAGAACCCGTGGACAACTAACGCTCATCCAGCCGTCCAAAATTGAAGTTAATAGCTGAGATAAGCTCCTACCGCTAGAGGAGTAGCGCCAAATAATAATTTTAAAATTCTCTTTTCGATCTAGAGGAGTAGCGGCCGGTCAAAACGTTGTCGTTTTTTGGTGCTACTCTCTCAGCCACCGTGAAAGAGGAATAAAATCAGGGCATTAAGGGAATTTGGCCAAACCGCTAGTGGGACTAGCGGCCAAATTCACCTCATCCTTAGATCTAACATTTTACTCCATTCCCATCCAAATGCTTAACATCTGCAGAAATATAGCTTCGTAAAGAATCTGCTAAATCTGAAATCACTGGTTTGTGCGAGAAATTATTGGTAAGTCTTCATCAATGGCTTTCATGGCTGCTACAAATATATTTTTATCTAGCTCTTCTGAATCTTTTGCTAGTTTAGAATGTAGAAATGAATCCGAGTATGTTCATGATGGTGAAAGTAGTAGTACAAAGGTAATGGTTCCTTATGTTGGTCAATTATTTTATAAATTAGAAGAAGTGAAATTTTTATAGATCATATGCCAAAAAAAAAGTGGATTTGAGATTAGGATTGCTACGAGTCGTAAACATGTTCACAGTAATGATTTGACGTCAAGGTTATATGTATGTAGAAAAGCTGGTAGACCAACTGTTGTGAAAAATTCATTAGATGATGAATGTGATAACGATAAGAAAACAAGACAACGAGACACAATTGGTCGAACACTATGCAAAGCTAGAATGTATGTTGTCCACGGTAAGAAAGAAGATAACTGGCGTATTTCGGTTATTGAGTTAGATCACAATCATCAGTTAGTGACACCTACCAAAGTAGATTTGATTGAGACACATAGAAATATTACGCCCAGAAGAAGAAAATTAATTGACATTTTAAATCAAGCGGGTATTGGACCAAGTAGGATGATGAATGTTTTGAGCACAATGGGTGGAGGAATGCAAAATATAGGTTTTAGTGAGGTTGATGTTCGTAATGTAGTTAGGGATTTAAGGCGTGACTCGGAGGATGAAAATGA
Source organism: Panax quinquefolius (assembly GCA_020205615.1). Taxonomy (NCBI): domain Eukaryota; kingdom Viridiplantae; phylum Streptophyta; class Magnoliopsida; order Apiales; family Araliaceae; genus Panax; species Panax quinquefolius. Next base: position 156,773,888 of record CM035152.1, read on the forward strand.
TGCACAAGCAGCAGTTAATTATCTGAAGAAATTTGATTCTAGCAGTGCGAGTAAATTTTTCTTTCGTGTGAAATCAGGTGAAGACAATTGCATAGCTTGTATCTTGTGGGTAGACGCCCGTTCAAGATTTATGTATCAATGTTTCGGAGACGTGGTTACATTTGACACTACGTATAAGACAAATAGGTATAATATGCCATTTGTTTTTTTTTACCGGGGTTAACCATCATTATCACTCTGTTTTATTTGGATTTGCATTGTTAAGTGATGAGACAGAAGACACTTTCAGCTGGGTCTTAGAGATGTGGCTTGAAGCCATGGATTACAAAGCTCCTGTAACCATCATCACTGACCAAGATAAAGCTATGAGCAATGCTATTGGCAAGGTACTCCCATCCACTCATCATTTATTGTGTTCTTGGCATATTAGTAATAAATTTCCAAAAAAATTACATCATGTTTATACGGAACACCCATCGTTCAAAGATGATTTTAACAACTGTGTGCATAATTCATATTCCATTGGCGAGTTTGAAGAGCTTTGGGAAATACTTGTGAGAAAATATGATTTGTCTCAAAATGAATGGCTCATAAGTTTGTATGATGTGAAGGAGAAATGGATAAGTGCATACACAAAGAGATATTTTGCTGCAGGAATGACAACCACCGGAAGAAGCGAAAGTATGAACCATTTTTTTGATTCTTATGTGAAAACTTCAACAGGCATGAAAGATTTTGGTGTCAAGACTCAGAAGGCTATTGAAAAACAATTCAACAGAGAGAGAAAGGCTGATTATGTAACAAAGAATCGAAAACGTAGTTTGGTTTTAGGAACATCGTTGGAAGTACATGCTTCTGTATGTTATACAAAAGAGATGTTTAAACGTTTTCAAAAAGAGCTCGTGGAGTCTTTTAAGTATAACATCAAAAAGTTAGTGAGTCAGTGCATTATTGATGCAAAGGTCACGCAAAGGTACAAGGAAGATGCAATTGAAAATAGTCGGAGATATCGGCAAGTTGTCAATAATTGTCAGGGGGGGTCGATAACATGTACTTGTCAAATGTTCTCACATTCTAGTCAAATTTGCAGACATGTACTAAGATTCTTAAGCTTCAAGAGTATCGCATTTAATACCGCTATATGATCGTTCCTCGATGGATAAGAGATGCTAATAGGAGTAATGGTGAAGAGGAAATGGTTTTTCCAATGAGTGCAGACTTTGAAAAAAATCAATCAATGCGGTACAATCATTTGATGAGTGATTATCAAGAGTTAGCTAGTAAAGCTGCTTGCTTAGTTAGAGGCTACAAGGCAATACTACAACAAAATGCACGGGGGAAAGCCCTTATTAATCAATATGACCCAGATGAGACAGACATAGTTGACAATGATAATGACAGCGCAGAATTGCATGCAGCTCAGGATGATGAGGTTGATGATGATGATGATGATGATGATGATGATGATGACTATAACGTTGATCCGGAAGAACAAGAGTATTTGCCACCAATTGCTTCTCATACAAAGGGTCGGAAAAGACAATCAAGATTAAAAAGTGTCGTTGAAAAATTATTGGGTAGTAAGTCTCAACGAAAATGTGCGATATGCGGATTTGAAACTAACCATGACAAGCCTTAATCACTATAGGGTGTTAGGACTTCGAACCTAAAGATAATTAATGTCTCGTTATGTGTTTATTTAGAATTTACAAGTGTTTTTGTTCTTCGAGTGATTATGGAGATGTAATTTAATCGTAATGTTTGAAATGTTTGTTTTGGGTTCAAAATGTTGAATCATTTCCAATTTAGTAAGAATGTTGGAATGTTTGGACTTTTTTGTATTTTTGGACTAGACATTTAGTCGTAATGTTGGAATGTCAGTTGTGATGTCGCTTCCGATTTCCGGATGCTTTGAATGGGTTTGGTGTTAACGATCAGATGTGTATCTTTGGCCATTAGAGAATGCGCCAAAGACTTTTTTAGAAAAGTGTCGGGCCGCTACTCCCTTTAGCTTACCAACATACAAATCTATTTGGCACCACCAATGACAAGGTGCTACCAACCTATACCTGTTAAACAAAAATGAAATACCAGTTGACAAGCGGCCAGCATACAGTCATTACATGTTCAATATAAAATGAAATACCAAAATAAAATATTACAATACCAAAATCACCCAATGAAATACCAAAATTAGTTAAACAAAATGTTTCATCCAATCCATATAAAATATTACATGTTCAAGATTGACCTCTAAATAATTTGGTCTGTCGGTATGTCTCTAGCCTTATATTTGAACAATTCATAAGCTATTCTATACCTAAAGACGGATATATCTTCAATTGACCATTTTTCTTTGCCAATGTCAATATTGCCTCAAGACGAGGTAGTCAACATACTTGTAAACAAATATGCCGCAATCATAATAATTGTCTCCGATAGGTCGAGCCTTTGTTATTCGCACCTTTCGAGGTGTACGCTGGCCAATCACCGAATCCAAGTTACCCATTCGCAATATCAACTCAGATCAATCAGATTCATAATAACAAGAACGACATTAAGACGTATATATATCATGAGAAAACTAACTAATGTATTAAAAACAAAATGTCACGCATCGCGACATCGATGTATTCTTTGTACATTTTTGGATAACTTCATATGCGGCTTTGTCATTATATAGCGGGTCGAGAATAGAAACCTTCCATGTTGAGAGACCGAAAAGGTTAATAAAGATGAAACGATCATATGCTGGGATACATATAGGCATGAAGATAAAATCGACCGATGTATCGGCGGTCCCCATTGAGGTGTCGATATGACCGATGTAAAAGATCTCCACGAATTTGGTCCCCAGTTGACAAGGCACCTTTCCCAGTGCATGATGAAAAGGAGGGCATGAAGCCAAATTTTGCCCATCTCTCAGATTCCTCGCTCTGATATTTGGCTTCCCGATCCTGCAGAAGGCACATATATGCGTCCATCACATGCTCGTATATCCAAATTCCGGGTTGCAAAGAATTCATATCTTGGTGAGTCAACATGTACCAAAGTTTAGGATGCGAAATGGGAAATCAAGATCATCGGGGAGTCTCACCAAGAAGTTCTCGTTGATCATTCCAATCTTTGGCCCATGTAATTTTTTTGTTATAGATCTTTAGGTCCATATGCTTCTCTTTGGAACATCATCACCAATAAAAGACAAACAAACCTCAGACGTAAGTTGAGTAAGCTGGGACATATCACAAGTAGGCTGAGTAGGGATGTATACATTGACCTCAATGGCAGGGGTGGGCCTCTCTGTCTGTTCACCCCATGTATACTCCTCCCCCCACCCTGACATCCGCATCATACAACTCATATAGTTGATCTCAACCGTCTTTCATGTGATTGTATTCGGGAGGAAAGTCTTGCTTGAACTTGAAAATTTTGTCGAGGAGAGATTTTGCACCCTCAATCTATGCAAAAAATAACATAAAATAAGAAAACAAAATAAATTAGTATTGAATAATCTTTAAAACTTTAACTTGCTTACCATGTTAACCATACGATGTTGATTATATACAGCTAGGTAGTGTTGGAATCTCCTTCCCACGAGGGCTGCGCAAGTGTCGCCGAGTAATTTTTTGTACCACTCAAGTATGTATCCATAGGGATAGTTTTTGCAACCTCCGAACTTCTCCTCAAACAATCCATATATAGCTCCCACTCATCAATGTATTTTCTTCTCATTTGTATGTAATTTGGTGGCTCAAATGATTGTTCTATAGGTTGTCTCAAAGCATCATTTCTCTCAGCTGGGGACGGAATGCCTTGGATATACCCATATTGCCTCATTACCCGGTCGGGCATTTGATACTCGACAATATCAAAATGAATTAATGGGACCCGACCGGATCCTGCCAATCTAGCCTCATAGTTATAGTACCTCCAATCATCATCCCATCGTTGGTATGGCCGCCATACTACCTCCCACTGAGGTTGCCTATCAAATTCGCCCCGGTAGAAAGATAGATGGTGATGGGGATCGCTTCGCCTATCACCATATTGATGTTTCATGGTACACCCATCTTGTTTGTTTCAGGGACCAAAATGCAAAATTAGGCCTAGGATTAGGCCTTCCAACCGTAAAACGTTCAGATGCCCAAATTTGTAACAAGGTCACACAACCATTTACATAATTACTCTCTTTCATGAGATGTCGTGTTCGAGACTCGATATAAATATGACAAACACGCAAGACCCCACATGCATGTGATGCGGTCTTTATTTGAATCATAAATAAAAATGTATGTACCTAGGGGTATGATTTTTTGACCTTGTGGGAAATAAACCCCCCTCAAGATAGCCAAAGGACATATGCCAGTATACATACCAACCACATCTCTACTTGCATTGTCCGGACACTTGGAAATTTTTTATGTAACCATACTAAGGAAATACCACGCCTTTTTTGACATTATTCCATTCCCAAACCCCATTCATCCCCAAAGATTTCCTAAAATAAGCTAATGGAGCATCAAATGAAGGACAAGTTAAGGGCTTACCCAATACTGGCAAACGAAAAATAAAATGGACATCCTCCAATGTTATTGTTATTTCACCACATTTCATATGAAATGTATTTGTCTCTGGCCGCCATCTCTCAATCAAAGCAGATATAAGACTGACATCTGTTCTGGTTACTTGTGACGCCCCCAAAATAGGTCCATTCCATCCAACCCATTCTGAGTCGCCAAATACATGGTACAGAAATAACTACAACTTTATTAATACATTTGTCGTGCAAAATACGACAACATATATACTGTGAGTTTAAATATAATTATTGTCTTCTAGACAATATACATACCCAAATAAATCTCCATCATAATTATTGATACATTATTTTACAAAAATGGTGAGGACTACTAAACAACTCTTTCTAGAATCCTTCATTCCATACCCCGACTAAGTATTCGCTACATTCTCGCCTCCCGAGAAGAAAAATGGAACAAAAAAGGAAAAGGGTGAGCTCAACTAGCCCAATAAAGAATATTACGACTAAGATAATATACAACAAATTATCGTTAGTCTTCAACAGGAAAAATCTAATAGAATACAATGACAAACCGCTTTTAAATCAATCTTCGCATGTAAAATAATAATTCATTTAGAAGAGTTAAGTAGAGAATGCAAACTACTATATTCTATATATGAATTTAAAAGTTCATCGCCTATATTTTATCCCCGTAACATCAATCAATATATATCCGAATCAAATATTCATCTTTGCACTACAGCCAAAGATATTCATTAGTTGGTCATGTTCATCTAAACACTGTTTCATCTTTGCACTACGGCCAAAGATATTAATAAAATCGGTCATGTTCATCACAACACCTGCTCATCTTTTGCGAGACGAGTCAAGATATTCATCAAGAAATCATTCATCTTTGCACTACTGTGCCAAAGATATTCAAGAATATCATCATTTAGGACTAAGGATGATGAAAAATATTTCAAAGAAAAGCGAATCCAAAGTGAAACAAAAGAACAATATTAAGGATTCGTATTTTAAACAATCCAAGTTCAAAAATACTTCATAAGTAATCAGTGTAGTAAAATTCAAGAATGATCAAAACATGGATACAATCAAAGCTAGTATCCATAGTAGATATTTTGGACAAAAGAAAAATTTCATTTTAAATTGAATAGGTCGATTCGTGAATAGTCAGAGTATACATGAATAGTCAGATATCGTGAATAGTAACTCCGACACCAAAAGATAGAAATTTCACAAAGAACATCTTCACGCCGTGAATAGTACTCATGAATAAGAATCGTGAATAAGAACTCATGAATAGTAACCCCGACATGAAAAAAGTTCTAAATTTGATAAAATTTCCAACCAATATTTTGGCATAATGATATTGAAGAAATAATATCATTTTCAAAAAATAACATCCTTGCCTCGAAAGACAAAAGATTTCAGTTGAAACAGGATATAAGCTATGACTTGAACTTGCACCGATATAAGCAATACTCAAAGTATACTCAAAATACTCACAAGAATACGATCGATAATATAGAGAGAAAATTTCAGATTTCGTGTGATTTTCAATTCTAACCTAAGACCCTATTTATAGAAAACGCTAGAAACAAAAGCGTAAAATTTAATAAAATATTAATATATATTTATTAAATTTTTACGCACACTTTTTATCAACTGAATTCAAAGCATTCAAACACAAGTAGCCCACCTCACAAAACTTTTAAAAAACGTTTTTCTTATTTAACATAATTAAAACTTCAAAATTAACTATTTTGAGCTTTGAACTTCAATAATTCATAATAAATAGCCCTTTTGTCGGAAAATTCGAATCTTGCAACTTTTTATAGGAAATTCAATTTCTACAACTTTGCGTAAGAAAGTTTTCCAAATTCCAAAATGAAATTGACCAAAATTCACAAACAGGCGATTTTTATGTTTATAATCAAATTTCTATTAATAATTATGTCCACCAACACACAAAATATGTGTTAAACATTTAATGCCACAAAAATACTCTTCCTCCTCATATACTCATATATCCCACAAAAATACTTTTTATAGGAAATTCAATTCTCTACAACTTTGCAGTAAGAAAGTTTTTCCAAATTCCAAATGTAAATTGACCAAAATTCACAAACCAGGCGATTTTACAAGTTTATAATCAAATTTCTATTAATAATTATGTCCACCAACACACAAAATATGTGTTAAACATTTAATGCCACAAAAATACTCTTCCTCCTCATATACTCATATATCCCACATTCATTATAAAAATATCACCGTTAATATATTATTAAAATAATATATTTAAATGAATTATTTTATCGAAAAAGATAAAATATTAATTTTCAACAATTGTCATTTTAAAAATTTCTCCATCTATATCCACATAAAATCAATATTTTTCTCATCATATAAATCAATAATTAATTATTCACAAATAATATTATAGAATCACAAGATCTTGCAACTGCATCGTTCTCCGGAAAGAGGGGTTTTCAATAAGGATCTCTCCTCACCTGGCGTAGCAATTAGGTGACCAAACCTCTCCTTAGAGATGTAACTTTCTAGACATTGCCAATAATGTTATCCAATAATATTATTCAGATAATATGAGTTATTAACAAGATAATGGAAATTCGTGTAATGACAATTTATTGAAAACAAAAGAATATAAAATATCAATGCAAAGAATTATTGAATCAATAAAATAAAATCTTGAATAGTAATTCATCTGTAACAATTATTGAGTAGTGCCTTTCACGTAAGAATCAATAATTGGTGCAATACCGCAGGTATCTTCTTGTTCAACAACGCAGTATTAGTGTGTTTTAACCAAGTATTCTAACAAGATTAATTCAGAATAACTACGTAGATTATTTATAAACAACTTATATTTATCGCTTTTCTTCATCCAATCGCTTTCAAGTTATGGGCCCACAAAAGATCATGCTCATACCGTCAGACAAATATTCTCCGACAAAGACGAATATTCCACGACCAAACTAATATTCCCGACGATAATGAATATTTTATAACCACTTGTTTATTCAAAATATTTGCGTATTTTACCCATAACTATCCACATTAATCAAATCAACCCTTACTATTTCAAAATAATAAATAGAGAAAATTAAATTTCATTAATAATAAGTTGGGGTCTTATATTACTACTGCAGGATAACTAAACCCCTTAAACCCCCACGCCTCTAATAATTTTTTTTGTAGCCCGGTAAGTTCCCATTTATCATATGTAATTGAAGTAGATTGGCTTGACATCAGTGTACCCCTTTCAATCCCATTCCACACATCTTCCGATACATGCTTTTCTTGGGCATAAAGGACACTACGATCAATGGGTCCAGGCAGCCAATTGTCCATATTTACCTACAAATATCAATAACAATAAAATTTATACACATACTAATATTTTATACTAATATCAATAACATTAACAAAAATATACATAAAAATATTTTATATATAGAAAATACCCGATTTATACACATAATTTGTATACATAGATGCATACATACCACCCAATTTGTATACATACATGTAATAATACTAAATTTGTCACTTATATACCATGCTTTCATATAGCAATAATTTATAAAATATTTAGCAAAATTCTATCATTCAATGTCTATTTTGTTTCTAAAGATACTTACAAAAGCATAGTGGGTAGTAGAAGACACTTACTTTATCGCTTGAATGTGAGATTGATGGACTAACGTTAGCTATTTGCAAAGAATCCTTCATTGTCTCATTGCGGCTCAAATTGCCTCAAGATCTCTAAACGCCTCGCCGCTACTCCAAAGTATACAAGTTCAGATCTGGAACGCCTGGCCGCTAGTCCCACTAGCGGCCACTAAATTCCTTTATCGTTTCGATTTTAAATTCATCTTTTCGGCATACAGAGGAGTAGCGACCACCAAAACGATTAACGCTTTTTTCTTGGCCGCTACTCCCTCTAGCGGTCAGGAAAGAGGAATTTTAAAATTATTGTTGGCCGCTACTCCCTCTAGCGGCTGGGAGCTCATTTCAGCCATTAACTCCAATTTTGAACGGCTGGATGAGTGTTAGTTGTCCACAGATTCCCAGCTAACTTTGTCCACGGATCGTTTCCTATATATATATATATATATATACAAACCTCTTCCTATAATGAAGATATATATATACACACTCAGCCTCAGGCATTCAGCATAACATACGTTACAACTAACTATAGTGGTAATTAATTAAGGGATCAATGTTAATGAATTATACCTAAATTAAATTATCAAGAGTCAAGTTAATTTGAGCTTTAAATCTAGCTGACCACGAGCAGGAGTTCCAATTTTAATTTCTTTTATTAGCTAAATAATAAAAAAGCTAGGTTATATACTTATGACTTATAAAAATAATATCATGTACACAATTTTACTGTTATAATTATATTATGATTATATCACATGACTAAATTATTTTTAAAATATATGTGAACAAAAATACTCTAAAATTAGAGATACATTTTTTTTTATAATTTGTTTCAAAATTAGAGTTATATTTTTATTTCAGAATTATAATATGACATAATATTTTTAATTTGCTATTACTTTTTACTAGTTACCATTTTTAATATTAAAGCACCACAATTGAATTTTTAACTGATATTAAAGTTTATGTTTTTTATAACACATCAATAAATTATAAGAGAGTAACGACAAATTAACGCCATATGGATATAAAGTTCTCTATTATGTAATTAATCGCAATCCATGTTTAATTAATAGTATAAAACTAATCAATATATACGTTATTTTTATTATAATATTTGCAGAATAGCTAATTTGTAAGACTTTTAAAAATTAAATAAAATTATAAAATTGATCAACTGTATTAAAAATATTATAACAATGATAACAATTAAATTTATTTACATAATGTTAACGCCAAGATCTTTCTCCACGTCCCAATCACCAAGACGTGTCCAATATCCTGCACAGTTCAACAAGTCAACACCAAAAGCTTGACTACTACGACCGTCGAGGATAGCTTCCCGTGAGAGTCAAGACAAAGCGATCACAAGGTCAACAATGGAGAGAAAAATATTATCTAACGCCTCGAGAGAGATAGAATAAGAATTCTATTGAAATGTGTGTGTTTATTTACCCTCTTATGTGATCTTAACCCCACCATACTCCACTCCCTTGCCATCGTGCCACCCACCACCTCCCGACACCTTTTCCCTCACTTCCCATTACTTCAACGGTAGAAAGTAAGCGATCTACTTTCACACTCTTACATCGCTTGTGCCACATCACGGTTATCCGAGAACCGTCCTCATTAATGCCATGCAAAGAAAGTGGCGGAATACAATAGTCAATTGTCATTTTGGCATAATGACATTGGTCAAAGTTGGGTTAAGTGACAATTTGTTATAATGGGCCAATATAATGACTAAGCCCAAATAATAAAATGACCCAAGTGGACCGGATCCAACCACGACTTAAAGATAACATGATCCAAGGAGGAGCCCAATAAGTTCTGGCCCAATAAGGAAAAGGATTATGACCCAACATTACCCCTAGTCTTATATTAAGCAGGTGTTTAATGAAAGACTATAAAATGAGATAGGCCAGGACGTAACCAACTATGATAAGTCATAAGAGATCCAAAGTGAAACTTGCCAAAGCCCATCAAAATCGACCCAAATTGTTATCGGTATAGAAGTGAGAAGCCCAATAGAGACGCAAGTCCACATAGGTGAAGATATTTAGGTCTAAAACAGATTTAAACCTCTTCCCATTCATCATCATTGCAAATTGAATTAAATGTGCCGCCCTTAATTACCGTAAGTAATGTCAAGATAAAAGGTAAACTTTACCAATTCGACGGTTTTACTCGCTAATTCAAATTTGAACCTTAGAGCTTTCTTCTTCTCTCGCAAATTTCCTTTTTTGCTTCACAAAATCTTAACAATGGTGACCAAAACCTCCGCAAAACTCTCTCTTCATGCAACTCCTATCAAGATCGTTTCTCCCAACCCAAACCCTAACCAAGAGGGTTCGAGTTCCAACCCCAATCAACCACCATGGGGAAACCCTTCTCCGATCTCCTCCGCCTCGATTTCTTCAAGGATGGGGAACAATTCCCTAATGCCAACATCCGATTTCTCTCATCGCGGAATCAAATATGCATGCTCGGGACTCGTTATCGATTCTCGACATGTACGCGATAAGGGCCCCCGCTCTTCAAGAGCGTATGTACCAAATGACCGGACGGTTGGGTTGCCCGTACTGCCACACTCTTCCGGAAAAGGGGTTCGCTACCTCTCCATGTCTTCATCATTACCCTCCTAGGGTTTATAGGAGTGGGCTTCACTTGATTAGTGCCAACTCCTACATCCACATCTTGGCATTTATTGCCTTTTGCCATGAACTAGGATTGCTCCCTCTGTCGATATCTTCTTCACCCTCTTTTCTGCTGGTAGGTCTCGAGAACGAGGCTTCAAAGTGTTAAGCAAGCAATCTCCTCGACCCAACACCAGGTTCGAGAGGAGATCCCTGATGGATACTCCTTCCAGCAACAAGGTTGGCATGAAGTGGTTTTTCATCACGGACTGAGATCTCTTCTCTCTTCCGGTGGACTACCTCTCGACCGGGTCTCTCACGACTTTGGAGACATATCCAAGAAAGCGGGTGAGGAGATGGCAGACTTCTTGAGGAAGATTCCTCCAAAAGAATGGAGTTTCACACTCGACCAAACAAGCACTGGTTATACAACCACAAATGTAAGTTTTGAATAACTTTGTAATATAATTTCGAAGCTATATAAGTGATACTGAGTTACGACACGTGGTTTTTGCGGTGTCTCTAATCAAACCGACTTGGAGGTGAGAGAGACGGAAGATTTTTGGCGGGGATGAATGCAGATGCAAGTGAAGAGCATCCCGTACCAAGAATCTTCCTGAGTTAACCCCTACCGCCGACTCCACCAACTTCTTCCTTTGGACGAACCTCAAACTAACGAACCCAACATACCGAAGAAAACCTCGGACCAAGCCAAGAAAGAGATCCGCCAAACGATCCAAAACCACCCAATCAGAAACAAACCCTGAAAGTGACCCTGAAACACTTCCCGAAACAACCCCCCAAACAACCTTCTCAACCAATCCCAATCCTCCAACCTCTGAACCTACCCCGGTGAGGAGGAGCTTACTCGATATTCCTTTGCACGATCGGGCTAAGGTCCTTCGTGTAAAGAAAATAAGAACCAAGATAACCCCCCTGACTGCCGAAAAGCTTCGAGTCCCTACCTCTTCGGCTGTCACTCCTCCGACCACATCCACAGAAACCCACGTGCCTGACAATGAACCAACCGGGTCGATCCTCACTCCTCCCGAAAAAAAAAAAACGACCATCGACATCCACCCGGTTCATCTCCACCGCTCCTTCGCTTAACTCCTCGAACGCGATTCTCGCCCGATCTCCTTCTCCCAAGAAACCATACACGCAGACCCTCACCAAGTCGCGAAGAACCTCCACCTTCTCCACCAAGACAACCAATCTATCAAATTGACGGACGCCATGGCCTCTCCAACAATGTGGCCCCGACTCAATGCCCATTTTCCTTCCAACTGCTTCAACACCTTTGTTCGTGAAACCAAGCGATCATCTGGTTCGAGAGCAGTTCGAATGGGATCTACTCAACAAGGCATGAAGCTACTTGGCAAAAGGTAAATGAGTATCTTCTTTATTTCGAATTTATCTACATACTATATATATATCGAAAACCGATCAAATGGTATTGGAAACACATAGGCTAATGCGGTGTTCGGACGTCTTCGCCCAAGGTCTCTCGGGTCGAATCGGAAGAAGAGATCTTGAGGAAGGAGAATGCCATGTTTGAAGTCTACCAAGCGGAGGAGAAAACTCAACGTGAATGCCTTCTTCATACGAATGAAGGTCTTCAAAAAGAGTTAGACCAAGCCAAAGGAGATGTGAAGGCCTCAAGGAAGAATCAAGTCAACCAAAGCACAAAGACGAGGAGATCGTCAAAATGAATGTTGACTTGGTTGCAGGAGCGAGATAAGGATGGAGAAGATCGAGGAATTAAAGGTTGATGCAAAGATCTTGACCAAGACTATCCATAAATTCGGAGGCGTGAGAGACTCATCACATGAATAAAGCGGCTCAAACTCAAGAGGAAATCCGAGAACTCAAGGCTCTTGGGACCTGGGCCCCCCTTTAATCGACGACCTTCGCAAACAAATATCGCGAAAAGACTTAACTCCTGATTTAAATTAACTGGGAAATAATGAAGATATACTCCGAGAGTTACGAGCCACAAGTCAAGTCGTGGCAAGGAGAAGTCGTCTGCAGCCCAACCCTGGATCCATCCTTACTCGATTCTTGAGACGAAGAAGATGGCGCCTAAAGCTGATGTTCCTGTTTATGTCTTTTCTGTCTTTAATTTCAGTATTTGTAAGAATTATCAATAGTGTAATTAAATTAAATATTAATGAAAATGACTTCATTCCTTATGACTTCGGTATATTTATTATCTGCCAATACTCCAATATTTATTTAAGTGAAAAGATGCCCAAACTCCTTCATGGGCTGAACCCGAACTGTTAGGTAACAACTAAACATGCCATATAACAAATAAGATGAAATGTAAGAATGAAGCTTCCTGAACTCAACACTTAGAAAAAATTTAGGTAATAAAGTAAAGGGATACTTATTAGTTACCGAAGTGTGAGATAGATCTGCTTCATCAGGAATTTGTTTACCCCTAAAGGCCTAATAAAGCTAAATGATGACATTTGCCTACCACGAAGGGCACGATAAAGTCGAAGGATGACACTTGCCTACCCAGAAGGGAGGCTCGACAAGGTCTAAGTGTCGACAATTTCTACCACGTGGGGCTCGATAACGTCTTAAAGATGACACTTGCCTACCACGAAGGGCCTGACAAGGTCTTAAAGATGACACTTGCCTACCACGAAGGGCCTGACAAGGTCTAAGTGACCACCTGCCGAAGAGGCTACCATCGAATGGCCAGCGAGTCCACCCGAACCTCCTAACACCAATGACGTTTGCCTACCACGAAGGGCCTGGACAAACTCATAAGGACCACCGCCGAAAAGGCTGCCATCGAATGGCCAGCGAGTCCACCCGAACCTCCTAACACCAATGACGCTTTTTTACCACGAAGGGCTCGACAAACTCATAAGGACCACTCGCCGAAAAGGTCGCCATCGAATGGTTGGTGAGTCCACCGAACCTCCTAACTTCGACGATCGATCAAGAATGAAGACAAAATTTGTTCGAGAAAAAAGGAACTTTTATTGATGATGACATAAATATTTACTGAGACTTCCGGTGTCTTGACATCATTTCTCTTGAAAGTACTTTCTAAGCTTTGCGTGGCGTGCCAAGTATTCTTAATTCACGACCCATCTAATGCTTTTAATCGATAAGTTCCCGCTTGAGACTTCGATTATTTCATACGGTCCTTTGATTTGGCATCGACTTTCCCAGATTACGAGGTGTAGATGCTTGGCTTCTCCGAGGATAAAATCTCCACTTCAACCTTCGACATTTTACCCCTTATTATAATGCTTAGCCACTCTTCACCGATAAGTCGCTTGACCCGATTAATTTTGTTCTCTTACTTCTTCAAGTAAATCAAGGTTGGCCTTAAGCCCTTCCTCATTGTAGATTTCTCGAAATGGTCAATTCAAGACCGGGAGATCCAATTTCAACCGAGACTAAGGCATCGATTACCAGCCGCCTAAAAGGTGAATCCTGTTGTAGTCCTCGGAGTAGTTCGATAAGCCCACAACACGCTAAGTAGCTCCTTCCGCCATCGCCTCGGCTTCATCCAATCTGCGTTTGATCCCATTCAATGACGTTTTGTTGGTCACTTCAACTTGTCCATTCGGTACGTGGATGAGCCATCAAGTCTTTCGTCTTTGAATTCCGATTCTTTCAAAAATGCTTCAAATTTCGATCCCACAAACCGACGTCCATTGTCTCGATATTACCACCTTAGGAATCTCAAACGAAATACTACCGATTTTCAAAATTTCAAGCATTCTGTTCGTTATTAACCTAAGTGGTTTTGCTTCACCCACTGGGTCATATAATCGATGGCAACTATAACAAAGTCGACTTGACCTTTTGCCTTGATGAGTGGACCCGATATATCAACCCCAGACAATGAAAAGGGTATAGGAGATAAGATCAGTATAGCTCTTACGGTGGTGATGTGGATCGGATTTGTGGAGTTGACACTTTTCGCACTTTTTGACGTATTCATCGCTTCTTTGAAGATGGTAGGCGATAGTATCCTTGTCGAAGTACTTTATAGGCTAATGACTTTAGCCGCTTATACGGTCGCCACAAATACCTTCATGTATGACTTCCCGAAAAGCATATTCGGCTTCGGAGGAGTCAAGCATTTCAAGATGGTGGAGATGAGAAAGCTCTTCTAATGGATCCCCATTAATCGAGAAAAAATTAGCACTTTTATACTTGATTTTCTTGGCGAGCATCGATCCAGAAGGTAAGGCGCCATCGCCGGATACTCTATATATGGAGTCAACCGGTGAGTTGGTTGATTCGATGCACATTACCGATTCATAATGGACACTAGGATGTTGCAAAGTTTCTAAATAAACCGATCCATCAAAGACGTTAACATCCGTAGTGGCTAATTTAGAGAGTGCATCGGCAATTGAATTGTTATTACGCTCGACCCCTTGAAACTCGTAGGATTGGAAATACTGAAGTTGTTCCTTCAATTCTATTAGATATTTGATCATTTTTGGGCCTCGAGCTTCGTATTCCCCAGAAAGTTGTTTAACGACTAAGCGAGAATCACTAAAGATGATTATTCTTCAGACTTCAAGACTCTTTTGCCATCAGTAACCTGCAAGTACCGCTTCATACTCCTTCGTTGTTTGTCACTTTGAATCTGAAATCGATGGCTGTTGTACCTTGAATCCTCGGGACTCGTCGAATAATACTGCTCCATCGATGTCCGTGGTAGAAGACCCATCTGCATCTGGCGATCCACGAACTCGCTTCACCAAGAAGAAGAATCGCCTGTCAGATCCTTGACCGCCACAACTTCATCGACTTAAAACGAGCATTTAACAACAAAATCAGCCAAGGCTTGCCCTTTGATAGCGGTTGGGGATGATATTCAATGAAAAATTGTGACAACTCCATCGTCCTATGCAATTTAATCTCCCGATACCTCGGGTTTGCCCATAATCTTCTTTAAAGGTCGATTCAGATACACTATTACCAATCTACCCTGGAAGTATTGCCTAAGCTTTCGACTAGCAGTTATTAAAGCAAAAGCAAACTTTTCAATGTTCGGGTACCTTGTTTCAGCATCTCGAAGGACATGGCTTACATAATAAACCGGGTGCTGCTTACCCCCAACTTCACGCACCAAAACTGCTCCTACTGCCAACGAACTAGCTGCTAAGTACAAATATAGGGGTTCAGCAGGAGCGGGCTTCACCAATAAAGGCGCCGAAGATAAGTAGGACTTGATGCTCTGAAAGGCGTCCTCACACTCCGAAGTCCATTGAAACGTCTTTGCATTCTTCGGCCCTTTCAATGTATCAAAGAACGGTAGACATCTTTCCGCCGACTTGGACATGAACCTCCTCAAAGCTGCAATTCTTCCAGTTAGACGTTGAACATCTTTAAATGACTGAGGAGTCTTCATGTTCAGGATCGCTTGAATCTTCTCAGGATTGGCTTCGATTCCTCTCTGACTGACAAGATAACCCAGAAATTTTCCGGCCCTAGGCCAGAAGGTGCACTTAGTGGGATTCAATCTCAAATCAGGCGTGATTTAATTGTGCGAAAGCATTCTTCTAAATCATCCAGATGTTTATGTACCAACATACTTTTTGACAATCATGTCGCCTCACGTGACACCTCCACATTCCCGCTTGGTGATATCCCGAAAACATGGTTCATCATCCTCGATATGTGGCTCCGGCATTGATGAGTAGAAGGTCATTTTCTTATAAGTATATACCGAGCGATGCGTAATGAGCGCCGTCTTCGGTATATCCTCAGACATGGAAATTTGATGATATCCAGAGAATGCGTCCATGAAACTTAACAAAGCATACCCCAAGTGGCATCGATTAGTTGGTCGATGTGGGGTAGAGGTAGAAATCCTTCGGACAAGCCTTATTTAGATCGTAATCGGCGCGGACTCGCCATTTACCATTTTGCTTTTGTACCAAAGCACCACATTCGCCATCCATTCTGGGTAGTCAATCTCGAAGATGAAGTCTGCGCCAACAATTTTGCAATCTCTTCATCAATTATTCACGGCGTTCAGTGCGAAAATCCTCCTCTTCTGTCGGATTTGGCTTCTTCGACGGGTTCACCTCAAATGATGCTCGGTGATATCCCCGCTTACCCCTAAGATATCCCCGAGGCTCCCATGCGAAAATATCAACATAGCCAGCAGGAGCTCCGTGAGATTCGTCCGAGAGAGGTTCCGCAGACCGAACCTATTTTCACCGTCTTGTTCTCTTTGCGGGATGAGCTCTATCTCTCCGTTTCTTGGTGACATGACCAATGGTTGGAACTACTCTCTGTGAAGGGTTCGATCTCTATCGCCGTGGTGCCGCTTCACCTTCGATATTCCCACTCCAAGTGATCACAAAGCATTTCTATAACATCTTACGGCGGATCCAAGTCCCCTTCACCTCGCATGACCCCACGAGGCGTGAGGAAATTTGATTTTGAAATGAGGAATAGAGGTCACGACTTGTAAAGCAATTAAAGCAGGCCTTCCCAAAATAGCATTATAAGCAGAATCTACATGTACAACATAAAATTTGCAAATAATTTCTACTTGTTGGGGGGTTGTTCAAGATGATGGCGATTCAATGGTTCCGACCACCTTACCTAGGGTCATTACTAAAACCATATAAAGGAGCCTCGTCTCTAACTCCATCTTTCGCCCATCTAGGTGCATCCTCCGATAAGCGTGGGCATCTGAGAATATCTCTGAAGACCCATTATCTACCCATCATCCGTTTTCATATCTACAAGAACCCACTTCATGCAGTCAACACCAATGATCCCTCGTGCGGTTCGATGACTTAGAAGGGTAATCTTCATCGATAAAGAGATTACCGAACTCGGATAAGGTCTGTCGATCTTCGGAGGGTACCCGCCATCGTCGTGGCCGAATCCAAGTAACCGGCTTTTTTTCCAACGAATTTGCGCAAGTACCCCGGTGATGACATCTATCACGTGCCTTGCAGTATTAGGAGTGGTAACACTTCTTTAACCTGGTTGAGCTACACGGAACAGGCCCTACGTCTCTGCTTTGTTGATTAGTTCTCGCGACCACATCTTGAATTAAAGCACCGCCATACCTTTCTTTCAATAAAGTCCTTCAAACTATACGGTCGTTTGTATCATGACCGAAGCTTGATGGTAATCACAATATTTACGAGAATTTCCTTTTAGGGCTTAATGTTATCTCGAGGTGGTTCGAAAATAGGTTGATTCTTAATTTGATCCAAGATAATGACCTGTCATGCGTGTTAAGTGTTGTATACGTTCTATTCACTCTTTGGGTTGGAGGCGGATGAACGTCCTCCACCTTTATCTCCAATTGTTAAACTTTTTGACCCGCCTTGCCGTAGCGGTCTTTATTACCCTCATTCTTTCTCTGGTCTTTATCGGTTCTATCCGTCATCTGTCTCCTTGCCGATCCCAAGCGGGGCGTTTGAGGTCATCCGTAGCTTCCTCCACCACGATATAACCTTCACTTTGTCAAAGGCCTCAAGAAGACTCTTGGGTGATGAAACATCAACTTCTTCACTAACTTCTACGATTTGACCAGATCTAACCCATTCGAAAGCGATCCAAGCGGCTTGTAGATCATTCAGTCCATCACTTGGCCGATCGCTTCACGGAATCTCTTTACATATTGGCCCAAAGATTCATTCGGCTGTCGAACTGAGCCAACGAACCGGTTGGTTTTCCCCTTCTTTTGTTGCTCCCAAAGCGAGCATGAAATTTATCGCACATATGCGCCAAGATGAAATTGAATCGAGGCAAAGTCCCCATCCAACGCTTCTGGACATCCTTTTCGAGTGTTGTGACAAAAGTATGACACTTAGCGCAAGATCGCTAAAGTCATAATAATCCATCATCGATCAACGCTGATTGTGGTCATAGGATCCCCGATCCATCATAACTCTCAATATGGGGCAACTTCTTGGTGGGAATTCGACTTTTTCTTTAAGAATCTCCGCGGAAAAGGGGATGCCTTCTTTCTAGAAGTGTCCTTCGTCTTTTTGTACTTTCCAAGCATTTGCTTAGAAGTTCTTTTAACTCTTTAACCAAATACTCTACACCTTACGGTTGAGATGATGCTTTTTTTGGTGACTCCTTTCTCCTCTGCGAGTAGGTAGGTTTCTTACAATAGAACCTTGACTCTGAAGGGCTTCTTCGATGTGAGTGTCCACAGGTGGTGTACCCTCGTAGACTCTCTGGAGTACAATCTCTAGATATGCTTCGTCTTTGAATCCAGAGCACTAAAGGCGAGAATGTGCAACAACAAGGGCCTTCTTTGTGGTTTGAGAGTACGATCTACGGATCGACCTCTTCGCTCTCTCCAGACCTTGCTCCTTAGAATCGAAAGGGTGATGTACCCTCCTCGATCTTTGAGGAGTAGGGCTTGGGATCTTCTTCTTTCTCGATTTCTACCTCGAGACTCTCGTCACGAATGAGCGGTGTTCTTTTCCACTTGGTGTCCTTTGCTCTTCTTTGATTATAATCGAGTTCTTCATCTCTCAACTCTCATCATCCGGGCCATCTGCTTTCGGCTATATCACTGTCGTTGCTTCACGAGTACTTCCATAGCTCTATCCGCTTCATCCATCATCTTAGCGATTCGTGAAGCTTTTTCATTCTGGTCCTCTCGTTATCGAGTTCTACAGAAGTGCCTTCTACTCGTTCCCAGCCATGGCCGAGAGCTTTATCGGTCGGGAAGACTAACCTACGTTTAGCCTTCGCTTTGCCTTAATCGAAAATCTTGAGGGATTGTTTGGATGTCCGTTAGCATGAACACTCATCACGGCCCCAAACGATCTTTAATGAGACACTCGTGGTGTCGATTCACTGGCGACCCTCGGTACGCCCTTGTGTGTAGGTGTTCTACTCTTCACCCATGAATATCGACGTAGAAAAACACCGCGATGCGTGATTGAAAAATACTCGGGACACTAGAACTCACCCTCCTTCAGCGCTAATGTTAACGCTAAGATCTTTCTCCACGCCCCAATCACCAAGGCGTGTCCAATATCCTGCATAGTTCAACAAGTCAACACTAAAGCTTGGATTTACCGACCGTCGAGGATAGCTCCGGCGTGAGAGTCGAAGACAAGCGCCACAAGTTCAACAATGGAGAGAAAAATATTATCTAATGCACGAGAGAGATAGAATAAGAATTCTATTGAAATGTGTGTGTATACTTACCCTCTTATGTGATCTTAGCCCCACGATACTCCACTCCGGTTTCTGTGCCACCCACCACCTCCCGACACATTTTCCCTCACTTGGGGCCACCAGAAATTGAAAGTAAATACTACTTTCACACTCTTTTACTTTGTTTACATCATGGCCATCATCCGAAGTCTCATCCTCATTAATGTAAATGCAAAGAAAGTGATGATACACAATAGTCATTGTCATTTGGCATAATAATGATTCTTGGTCGAAAGTTGGGTTAAGTGACAATTTGTTATAATGGGCCAATATAATGATTAAGCGAATAATAAGAAATGACCCAAGCCGATTAGGATCCAACCATGACTTAAAGATACTTGTGATCCGAAAGGAGGAAATTCAATAAATTGGATCCAATAAGGAAAAGGATTATTGCCCAACACATAACTTATAATAAAAAAATCTGACATTTAAAATCATAATATAATATTTTTCTTAAATGCGTACGTAAATATATTATTTAAAAAATAATACATATCGCGGTCAAAAACAGCATGGATATCCAAAACTTCAAATTCACCGCAAGTAAAGTCTCACAAAATAACTGACTAAATAAAAAAAATGCAAAATATCAGCAATTAAGCTGAGGTCTAGTTCGAGAATCTTAACCTTCTTTTGACAGGTGTCCCAAAATGACAGATCCCGAAATACGAGTAGTCAATACAGATACTCCTACGTCCTAACGCCTTCTTTTCAGATACTCCAAATTTATGTGGAAATTACAGAAGTATTTAAATTTTATTTTTTTAATATTTTGATCCTTAATAATAATTCAAATATAAATAATTCAAATTCACCTGAACTCCTGCATATATAATTTCTGGACACGAGACGCCACGTAGTAATAGTTTTTTCTCTATCACACGTGGTCCCACTCCCCGCCAAACTAAAACGCCTAAATTCACGATCAGTCGTCCACGTGTCCACTAACCAAATCCCAAACACACAGCTGGTGTCGGTGAAAATCCAAATCATGTTGGTGCTGTTTCCCGTACTTAACCGCCGAACTTTACCACCATACGTGTCCGCCATCTAAAACCATCTGACTATTCAACGGTCCAGATCAATTTCAGCTTTTTCTCATGCTCCTGTCTTTCGATATACCAGCTGTCGATTGCATTGTGGGGAGTACTGATATTGTGTCTTTTGACGCTCCTAAATGATTATCAATACCAACCTAAAACGTAAATCGTCGGAGCCGGGGAATTGCCGGAGAACGTCATTTTCAGATGCCGGCAAGCTGAATACTCAGTTAATCTCGCGGAAAGCTGCTAAACATGTTCGTCAAAAAAGACTGGAACTCCGGCGACTTAAATCCCGGTTCTCAAATAAGATTAAACTTGAGAACGAAGACGAGACTATGAACCGAATTTACTCGCCGTTGGTGATATCGCTGTCTTACAATACGATGGAAGCTTCTTCGTCGTCAGAGATTGACGTCAGTGTTTCCCGTGTTACAAGTTCCCGAAGCGACACAACGCAAACGGCGAGAGCGCATTCACTAGCGGATACATGCGGGTCATACGGAAAAATATCGGTGATCGGACGGAGGAGAGAGATGGAGGATGCGGTGACGGTGGAGCTAGGGTTTGTTTCGGCAAGTTCGAGAAAATATGACTTTTTCGGTGTGTATGATGGTCATGGCGGGTCACGTGTGGCGCACGCTTGCCGTGATCGGTTGCATCATTTGGTGGTGAAAGAGGTGGAGGAAGAGGAGACGGTGGATTGGGAGAAGGTGATGGTAGCGAGTTTTGGGAAGATGGATGAGGAGGTGATTGCTAGTGGGGCGGTCATGGGGTCTATTGGCTCGACGGCGGTGGTGGCAGTCGTAGGGGAGGAGGTGGTGGTGGTTGCTAATTGCGGGGATTCTAGAGCTGTGTTGTCACGTGCCCGTGTCCCCATGCCATTGTCTAATGATCACAAGGTACCTGTATAAAATTAGAAGTGAATGTGTATAATATAATTAATTCGTACCTAGCTTTTTACTTGATCTTAATACACGCGGATATAGAACTGTTGTGGACTCGATATTATTACATACTCTGTCAATATTTCTGATTGATGCATGGAGGCAAAACGTTTTAATTAAATATTACTATCTACTAGGTGAGTTTTGGGAATTTGAATTTTAGTTTTACTGGCAGGAGGATTAATATGCATTCATTTGTTGTACGTTTGATGCCTCTCGAGTCTTGATGTTTGTTGGTCATGTATGCTGTTAGTTTGAAATAAACTGCCGAGAGTACTAATTTTATATTAAATCCAGGACCCTTTTTTTTATTTTGTACCCACTATCTGATAAAGATGTCAACTTTCTTTAATTTGATGGGAAAAAATATACTACTCCGGCCATTTTAGTCAAATTTGTGAGGTTGGGTGTAGTATATATATCTTTTCAATTAGACAAAAAATATTTAACTTTCTTTTGTTGCATTTCTAGATGATTTATTAACCCAACCCCTTTTTTGTGCACAGCCTGACAGACCAGATGAGTTGGAGAGAATTGAAGTTTCCGGTGGAAGAGTCATCAACTGGAATGGGCAACGGGTGTTAGGAGTACTTGCTACTTCAAGATCAATAGGTATGCCGATCCCGCACAAATATATATATATATATATATATATATATGAATAATCTTGGATTCTTAACTTAATTAAATGTCTGAATGAGACAACTAGTTACTAAATTTTACTTATTAAGAATTTTGAATTGCGATACAGGGGATCAGTACCTGAAACCATATGTAATAGCTCAACCAGAGGTGACAGTGAGCAAAAGAAATGATAGGGATGAATTCTTGATACTAGCCAGTGATGGATTATGGGATGTTATCACAAATGAGCTTGCTTGCCGGGTAGTGAGAAAATGTTTGGATGGTCGACTGAGGAGGAGATTTTCACAGGGAATTGTGAATGAAGAAACATCAGGTGGTCATGAAGATGATGATGATGAGATTCATATTGTAAATGATGAAAGTCGAGCTATAGAGGCGGCAGCAGTGCTGGCTGAATTAGCAATGGCTCGGGGTAGCAAGGATAATATTAGTGTGGTAGTAGTGGAGTTAAATAAACCCGGTGATCAGTATCATCAGGAGGAATACTAGCATGCAGATAGATGCATGTACACCTTTTAAATTCTCTTTCCTCTATTCTCAGAATTGTAAATGAGTATGAAGAATGTTCTTTAATTCCCCCGAAAAAGTTTTGGTTTTCAGTATCCCTCCTGCATCTGGCAACCTAAACCTAAACCTTGTTCGACTTAGACTAGTTTCATTAATCAAAACCCCAACACATTTCACTAACTACATACCGTCATTTGGATGATGCATGAGAATTATGAGATTTTACGTAAAAATTGCTCTTAATTTATTAGCAAGAATTTTATACGGAATTGGGCAGAATTCATTTTAGACTTTTAGTGATCATATATATATATATATATATATATATATATAAATATATATATATATATATATATATATATATATATATACGGTGAGATCAAAGATTCTTCTTAATAAGATTTCGTTTTAAATAAGATTTTTTATTAAAATACGCCGCTTTTGGAGGGACGCGGTGGTATTTTTGTAAATACAATGTCACCGCGTATTTACAAAAATGTCATCGCGTTCCTCCAAAACGAAGTAGTTTTAATAAAAGAATGCTATTTAAGGCTGAATGTTATTTAAGGAGAACGCTTTTGATCCCGACCGATATATATATATATATATATATATATATATATATATATATATATATGACCATGTGGTAGTTTAGGCTAATATTGTTTTAGTGCTAAACTCATCCACAAAGGAATTTAATGCAAAATATGAAAAATATTCATGATGTTTTTTTTTTATTAACATTAAAAATAATAATAAGTTGTAATTTTAGTAAGGGTGTCGGCTAACATGATAATAAAAATATATAAATGTATTTGTCTGTTTTTTAATGTTCTAATGAGATGTGAAGATTCTACATTTCTACTACAATCCTAAAAGGTTGATTTCTTAGACGGAATCTGGCACGTGTCTTCCACACTCCCCACCATACGGCCCTCTTTCTCCTCAGAAACGCCCCTCCCAAGACCCATCTTTCTACTTCTTCTCTTCTATATACATCTATCTATTCTCCCTCCGTGTGTATTAAAGATTTTCCATCGAACTTGTCTCTTGTTAAAGTCAATTAAATTCGGCTCCAGAACTCCCTCTCCCTTCAAACCAGGCAAAGCCTACTCTTTTTAAGCATATATATATATATATATATATATATATATATATATTTGATTCCCGAAATTACTTTCAGAGTTTCAGTTATGTTTATACTTCTTCTTCTTCATGTGGTTGTGCTTTCGTATCTGCTATTATGAAATTTGATTATAAAGTGATATAGGTTTTGCTTATCAATTAATTAACTTCTTTATTCAATTGTTTGGAAAGTTGATACTCACTCAGTTCCAAAATACAAAATTGACATCATCCATTTAATTTTTGAAAATAATAAATTTTTTAATAGTTTATAATATTCCTAATTATATTGATTAAATTTAAACTGATTTATATCAATTTTGAATTTAAAAATGTTTCATAGATGGAGTTAAAGAAAGTATCCTCATCTGATAAAAGGTCGTGAAAACATTACTTAGCCGTGGAGTACTAATAATATAAATATTAGTACTTTTTTTGTTCCCTTTTCCAAGTTTCAGATGCTTGCTGGAACTGTTTTAAACCTAGATTTATTTGCATTCATTTGTTCAGTTGAGGACTAAAAGATGTTTCAGATGAAAATGAATGCAAATTTTGAGCTTAAATGTGGTTGCTTTATGAATGGCCAATCGATCTAATTTACCCAACATCTGATGCTTCCTTGATGCACAACTACGCGAGCTAATTTCCTATTGCTTAATGTCATTAGAGTTTTGAGAAAAGTACCACCCGGACCCTCTGTTTGTTGGTTTAGTGGTGTCTAATTGCATTTGCTAGAACAGCACTACAGTTTCAGCTGATGGTGAAAAAAAAGTTACTCCCTTGCCCAAATGTAAAAGGATAATTTCCAAGCATATAAATTTTCTTTCGTATTCCTTAACTATTTTATATATGATTGTGGTCCATCATAGCAAGCTGATTGCTTCACATAAGAGTATTTGATTTTCTTATATTGTTGAGCTCTAAAGATAATTGAATTCTTGACAGGGGATTCCTAACATCATTATATTATTGTTCTTTGACAGGTGTCTTTCCCTGAAAAGTTGGCTTCTAGATGATGTTGGGTGCATTTTCTGTTTGCATTTTCACTAATCAGGCAACAGCATCAAATCATGTAATTAGCCCCTTAAACCCAATGCTGATGCATCTAAATGCAGTACTCTTTTTATGACTTGTGCTGAATCCTTTTAAATATCTGTGTTATAAAATCAAGCTTGTTTCTTTATGTAACTAAGTTTGGAGTAGTTATGATAAAGTGCTTTGGGAATTAGAACTATATAAAGGATTTATATTTGATTGAACACGTACTCTCTTATATTGTTAAGATTAATCATCTAGTAACAATTGCTTAGTGCCCATTTGAAACAGATTTAAAGAGGATTGGTGTGCTTGTAATTTTGTATCAGAACTCGGTGAGCTTTTGGGGTGTCTCACTTTTCTTTTTTATATGATTTTCCTTTCCAGTTTGATGTTAGGAATTTTCCTTTGTCGTTGATTATGGTGACAGGTTTACATCAGAAGAATATTAAGTGCTTAGCTTACAATTGAGATGTTGATTTAGTTTGTGCATATCAAAATGAATTATTGAATTGGTTTGTTGCGTTGTTTACTGATATATAGACCCAATTACCTTAAGAAAAAAAATTGAGTTGTTTTAGTCCATTGAGTAGAAATGATTAGCAGAGAAGTACCTTAATCTTTTTATTATTTATGTCAACTGTGTCTTTCTCTCTACTCCACTCTCTATCTCTCTAACACCATTTTTTTCTGTCTAGATTCTCTCCGCTGAATCCTCTCTCTCTCTCCCACACACACACACAGAGAGACACTATTTGTGATAATTTGACAAACCAACCAACAAATTACACCTTCCTTTTAACTTGCACTACTTTGGGTATCGTGCACCGGTCTTTGTTTGATTACTAAGAGGAGATCCTCTTCCTCCTCTGAGCTCCATCTCTTTCTATGCTCTCTATTTTCTCTTGTTGGCCTCTGTTCATTCTGTCTCACTCTCTCGCATAGCTGCAGCCAACTCAGATTTGGATCAGCTCGATGGTACCAATTCCAATGGTATTGAATCGAGGAATGTGTCTTGCTCTAGGGCGCCATGGGAGGTCAGTTTTGTTAGGTTTGTAATATTCAAGAACGCAATCAAATTGCAAAAATAATGCGGAAACGTGTAAAATCAAAGTTTAAAATTTTTACAAACCATATACCCGGATCACCCTTTATGCACAATTATTAATTAAACGAAAAGATATGAAGAACAAACATACCCTTGAAGATCCGAGCTTCCTCAGGTACAAGTTCACCTCCAATCCTTTTCACGTTCAACTTGAATCCACCGGGTTTGGTTCCTTCCTTTGATCAACGTTAGCCACCCAAATGTTTGGCCTCTAGAGGTGATCCACCAAGGAAAAAGAATTTTCAAGAAGAAGGGGTGGTTGGCTAAACCCTAGTTTTTCTATCTCTATAGAAAGGGACGACTCTCCAACTATTGGAATAATTACGTATATCCAATATCCGATATAAGACTCTTCTTATAAAGATATCAAGTAACCCTATTAAAATAAGGTATTATTTAATTAAACTCTTTAATTAAAAATGGGCTCCCTAATCTTATTAGGGATAATTAATTAAACTCCTTTAACTAATTTTTCCTCCTAATCCTATTAGGAATAAATGAGAGTACTTATATTAAATTAATTTCTAAACTCTTTTAGAAATTAAAATAATAATAATTGTAATAATATTAATAAGACTCCTCTTATTAATTTATATTTAATATTTCTAAAATATTAAATAATAATATTAAGCTATTTAATTTATTCTATCATCATAGATTAAATTAAATATACTTAACATGTATTATTATTACGATTATGCCATTAACTTCTTAAATAATTATTCTTCCTTTTATGGTGTGACCTTTTAGGTTCTCCATATTAAACCAGTTGTGAATAAATCAATTAGAATAATTCTAATCTTATTTAAATAAATAAATTAAACAATTAATTTATTTAAATAAATAATATTTATTCTACAATAGGATAAGCCTCCCTAAATGATTAACGACTTCCAGATAATATAGATTTCAACATTAATCATTAAAGAACCTTTGAGTAAATAGTTACCGCATAATTCAATCCTTCCACCATACAATGTCCCAATTAAATATAAGATATGGAATTATCACAAGTCTTATTTTATTTAATTATATGTATTTCGATCCTTAAACGCACAACTCCAAATAATGCAAATTAGAAACTCCTTTCTAATTTCATTCGCCTTACTGCCAAGGACTATCGGGTTGTCATTTATCGAATCACATAGACATTTCTCTTCTTTTAATAAGTGGTAGATTCTTTATCGATCATACATTATCTCCATGCATAACTTATTATACCCAAGCATACCCTTTGATATACCCTAAGGGTCTTAAGGAATAAGTCAAAGTATAACTCATCATACACAAGATACTATGATGATCTCAAGTCCAAGGATCACTCAGATTACTATCACTACAGAATTCCTATCGACAGCAAGTAAAACTCCATTAGGTATTCCTTAGCGAAGCCACGCTCGTTGAACTTATTCTCTAATAAGCACCTACATACTTGCTTTTTTAGTGTCTCCACACAAATGATCGTGAGATCAATCATCCTCATCCAACGAAAGTTAACGATGTAGATCAATCTATCCGGATTCACTAATCCCAAATTTAGTAATCCAACGATTGGGAACTATTTTAGTTTTAAGCTTTCTAAGAATTTAGATCTCATTAGAATGATCATCATCTTTATTCTAAAAGCATTGCTTAAAACTATGGGTTTATCACATATTATAAAACAAAGATCACGTAGATAATTAAAACCTTTAATAAATTAATACTTTTTATTAATAAATGAATAAGATTGTTACAAAGTATATGCTTTATCATCAAAACATGATCGCTTTTGTGTGCATACTACTTTCAATCTCCCACTGCACTAAAGCCAATCGTCACGGTATCTCATACTCTTCTTCTCTAAGTGACGATTATCCCGTCGTTGGATAAGCTTTAGTTAATGGATATGTAATGTTGTTCATGAGAGTCCACTATCTCTTTAGTGATTTTCCATCTTTCAATGATTCTAATAATCAAATGAAAGTGCCACAACACATGTTTAGATCCAAGATGAGACTTAGAACTTTTCCTAGTTCTCGTAATGAACTTATCATCCAAACAATCAACTTGCAGCCTTCATTTATAGCTATATACTTTGTCTTTTATCACTAAACCAAAGAACTCTTTCATTGTTTGGAACCTTTCCAATTCTTTCGCACCACCTGCTCAAGATAACGCTTTACCTTAAAGTGGATTTTTTTCGTCTGTCTTCGTGCGTCTCGAAAAACTTGAGTTTGTTAAGCCCTCTAGTTTTAATTAAGACCCACCATGAATACGATCACATCCTTAGTGCTTGTTAAGCACTTTAAGATGTTTTTCACCGACTTATAGTGAACTTCTCCATAATACGATCGATCAACATCAGTCTCGTGACATTTCATTGCATACATGATTGTCACTCATGCGACCTCTCTTTTCGTGAGTCGTGGGGACTATTAAGAGAGATACACTCCATAGCTCATCGACATGAGACATCTCTTCGAGTTTGCCATGCTAAACGACTTTAGCATCAAATGAATATACGTTCCTTAGGTTAAGTTGAGCATCCTCTTAAATCTATCTATAGATTTATATCCCCAATTAAGATACTCTTCCAAATCATTCATGGAGGAATGTTTAGACAACTTTATCTTTACCGATCAGTAGCATTGGTATGTTATTCCTCATCCGTAGTATATCAACATATAATACTAGAAATTTCACGACGCTCCCTAATCGACCCTTTTGTACACACTAGGTTCATTCTTATTTTTGATAAAATCAAACTCTTTTGATTGCCTCATCAAAACGAATGTTCCATATTTGAGAAACTTGCTTCAATCCATTTCTCGAGTGTCTACAACACTTACCTCATCAGATGTAATCGGATCATCATCTTCTATGATGTGTACCTCATCATCATCATCTATGATGAATCCATACCTCCCGTGTATCTGATGTATTATTCCAGATTTATGATTGGGGTTGTGGTATAATAGGTTCATCTACAAGTTCCTCTTATTCGACTTATAGTATTTTGTGGTTCATGAATTCTTCAAGATCTATTATCCTCCCACTAGCCCCTTTAATGATAAACACCTTTATCTTGTAAGGCGGTGTGTTCGCAATAAACACCTTTTTACATGTAGGATTATAGAACATATGCCCTAAACTACTTTTTTTGGATGTCCCACAAATCTGAGACATGTCAAATTTTGTCCCAAGCTTATCCTTTGAAACCTTTTCACATAAGTCGACAACCCTTATCTTAACATACTTAAGATTAGAATCCTCCCCGTCCATAACTTTTATGGAGTCTTGGGAAATGGATTTTGAGGTTACCATTTTCGTAGTTATGCGTACCATTTCTAGGATAATGACCTTAGAAGGATACTTAGAATGTCAGTAAAATCATTATGGACCGCACTACGTATAACAAGGTACGAATTTTCCATTCGGATACATCAATCAATTATTGCGATCGACGTTGTGTCCATTATGAGAAAACCATTTGAGATGATCTAGAAACTTATTGCACAAGTATTTATTTCTCGATCCGATCAAAGAATTCTTAATACTTTGCCAATTTGTTTCACTTCAGAATTCTTTGAACCTTTCAAATAATTCACTCAGATTTCAACAAATACACACATTCAACTCTTTGAATGATCATCTCCTTTTCTTATACTAATTTGTTCAATATGCAAAATTATTTTCATGTAAGTCAAGTATACTAAATCTATTAAGTAATATTCCGATTCTATACAAAACATTATTATTATAAATAGAACAACAATTGTTCTTAATTATAATACCAAAGATTTCATTGTCAACAATAAAATGGAAATAATATTTTTAACAAGAAGCTGGAATACAATAACAACTTATCGACTTAATAGATTTTTCCAGTAGTATTGCTAAACTATAAGTTTTACATGGCTAATGCAAAGAACCTTTCGCTTCATTTATCACACATATGATTACTTATATTTGTTTAGCTTTCTACTTCGCTGGGTCCTTCATAAATCTATATTTATGATAACCAAAGTCGGTATCCAATACCCAAGTAGAACCTCGATCGAAAAAAAATTTATTTTAAATCATGAACAAATTTATATTTGTAAATCAAACTTCACTAAGCTTCTTTCGTTAGCCTTTGCAAGATGCTTCTCGCAGCTTTCTTTCCAAAGGTGTCGTGCTTATCAGTAGTGGAAGCAAATTCCTTTTTGCTATCCGTGACGCTTTTGTTCTTATTATCCTTTGTTTTGCCTTTCTATATACCTTCTTTGAATCGTTCTTCTTTCGGAAGATTCTTTGGCCCCTACCAAAGAAGACATATGGTCTTTCTTGGTTGGAAAGTGACTCTCATCATTTTTCAACATGTTAAGCAAATCAAATGAAAGTCGATATCTAGCTTGTTTCATATGAAAAATTCACAACAATCATGAAAGGAGTCCCGGAGTGAGTGCAAGATCAAATCTTCGCTCAACTTCTCCATCCGTGACAAAACCAGTTGTCTAATTGATCAATCAAATTGATTATGTTAAGAACCTTTTTATGCATTTATAGTGTCATTTGGCCATTCTAGATCGGAAGAGCTCCTTAGATATCTCGATATCTATCAATCCTACTTTCCTCACCATCAACTACTTGATGTGCGGGAATATAAGAGAGCATCCATAGTTTCATCGCCGACGTCAAGCTCGTTACTTCATGGATGCGAGCATGATGCATCGAGCCAATCAGTGCATCATCTCGCCACTTTCTAAAAGTAGCAATCTCTTCCTCGTAGGCATTATTCGCAACCATTGCGGGAATAGAGCGTATTAAGGACATAAGATAACTTTTCACCATGAGAACTATTCTCAAATTTCTTAACCAATCCGCTTAATTGATTCGTTAATTTAGCATCTAATATGCTTCGCAGATGATAGTAATTTTAGACATTGTAAAATTTCAGTAAATGAATTTGTAATTAACAACATTTTAACATACATTCTTTTATTAATTACCAAAATAATTTAGGTCTTGTTTTAAATTGGTATCTCCCACTATTTTCTTCAAACTATATTACCCTCGCTTATATAGTTCGGTAAAATCTAATTAAAGATTTGCTAGTGAGAATAAGGATCCCATTTTAAATGTATATAGCCTTATGGTGACACAACAAACTATATATAAATAAATAGGTAGACAACTTTTGTCAATTACATCAACTATGCAACTCCTCAGATTTTGCCTCTTAGATTATTTTGATCAAGTGGTGGCACATCCGAATCAAAATTATCCAAGTTAAGTCCGACTCTAAGACTCCATATATTCAAAAAGAAAAATATCATCCTTGTGGTGACACAACAAAACAATATTGTTCAATTTTCTTTATAAGCATCAAATGTGATAAATTAACATCTTAAATACTTAATACTTGCCTTGTGGTGACACAACAAACTCATATTAAATATTTAATACTCTATTAATTTTATCACGCTAGAAAGCTAGCGACGTTCGATATTCCAAATATCTTTGAACGCTTAGGACTTAATATAATAAAAATTGAGGGGTTTGTTATTAATTTTATTTTAATCAAAATCTTTAATCAAAATAAACTCCTTTATTTTAATTAATTATGGAATCCAATTCCATGTAAAAAAAAATTATTAAAGGAAACACGGATTATCTTTCCTATTCACAAATAAACTCCTTTATTTTGAATAATATGAAATCTTATTTCATATCTAAATAAACTCCTTTATTTAAGGAAATATCGATTCTTTTTCCTATTCACAAATAAACCTTTTTATTTTGAATAATGTGAAACCTAATTTCATATCAAAATAAACTCTTTTATTTAAGGAAATACGGATTCTCTTTCCTATTCACAAATAAACCTTTTTATTTTGAATAATATGAAATCTAATTTCATATCAAAATAAACTCCTTTATTTAAGGAAAAATAGAATCCAATTTCAACTCTAATTAGTTATCTTGAAATCCAATTCCAACTCTAATTAGTTAGCATGAAATTTAATTTTAAAATTAAAATAAACTTTTTATTTTAAGATTAAAATGAACTTTTATTTTAAAATTAAAATAAACTTTATTTTAATTCTAAAATTATTAAGAATAATATATATATAACTATTATATATATATCAAATATATATATTACGTTAAGATGGCTTCCTTGATTTCCGTGTTAAATATTATATATATAATATTTACGTTAGTGGCAGGAATACAACAACAAAATAATCCTGTTAACTTTTTTTATATATAGTAATCATGAGATGAGATAACCGGGCCACATAATAAAACCGTAGCTTCCAATAATAATAACCGTATATTAATTACCGTATATTGGTAATTAACAGGATTCGTGAATAACATAATAAAATGTTAACGTTTTTTTTTTTCATAAAATAAATTTTATACAACAAATTATGCCCAATTAAAATGTTCTAAACACATATCAATATACATATCAAATCAAACCATTAATAATTCGCATAAAGGTTTGGCTCTGATGCCACTGTTAGGTTTGTAATATTCAAGAACGCAATCAAATTGCAAAAATAATGCGGAAACGTGTAAAATCAGAGTTTAAAATTTTTACAAACCATATACCCGGATCACCCTTTATGCACAATTATTAATTAAACGAAAAGATATGAAGAACAAACATACCCTTGAAGATCCGAGCTTCCTCAGGTACAAGTTCACCTCCAATCCTTTTCGCGTTCAACTTGAATCCACCGGGTTTGGTTCCTTCCTTTGATCAACGTTAGCCACCCAAATGTTTGGCCTCTAGAGGTGATCCACCAAGGAAAAAGAATTTCAAGAAGAAGGGGTGGTTGGCTAAACCCTAGTTTTTCTATCTCTATAAAAGGACGTCTTTCTCCAACTATTGGAATAATTACGTATATCCAATATCCGATATAAGACTCTTCTTATAAAGATATCAAGTAACCCTATTAAAATAAGGTATTATTTAATTAAACTCTTTTAATTAAAAATGGGCTCCCTAATCTTATTAGGGATAATTAATTAAACTCCTTTAACTAATTTTCCTCCTAATCCTATTAGGAATAAATGAGAGTACTTATATTAAATTAATTTCTAAACTCTTTTAGAAATTAAAATAATAATAATTGTAATAATATTAATAAGACTCCTCTTATTAATTTATATTTAATATTTCTAAAATATTAAATAATAATATTAAGCTATTTAATTTATTCTATCATCATAGATTAAATTAAATATACTAAATGATTATTACGATTATGCCATTAACTTCTTAAATAATTATTCTTCCTTTTATGGTGTGACCCTTTAGGTTCTCCATATTAAACGGTTTGTGAATAAATCAATTAGAACAATTCTAATCTTATTTAAATAAATAAATTAAACAATTAATTTGTTTAAATAAATAATATTTATTCTACAATAGGATAAGTCTCCTAGCGATTAACGACTTTCCGAGATAATATAGATTTCAACATTAATCATTAAAGAACCTTTGAGTAAATAGTTACCGTGATAATTCAATCATTCCACCATACAATGTCCCAATTAAATATAAGACATGGAATTCTTTGTCAAGTCTTATTTTATTTAATTATATGTATTTCGATCCTTAAATGCATAACTCCAAATAATGCAAATTAGAAACTCCTTTCTAATTTCATTCTACCTCGCCAAGGACTCACTTGGGTTGTCATTTATCGAATCACATAGGACATTCTCTCTTTTAATATAAGTGGTAGATTCTTTATTGATCATACATTATCTCCATGTACAACTTATTATACCCAAGCATACCCTTTGATATACCCTAAGGGTCTTAAGGAATAAGTCAAAGTATAACTCATCATACACAAGATACTATGATGATCTCAAGTCCAAGGATCACTGTCTACTACTATCACTACAGAGAATTCCTATTGACGACAAGCAAGTAAAACTCCATTAGGTATTCCTTAGCTGAGCCACGCTCAAATGAACTTATTCTCTAATAAGCACCTACATACTTGCTTTTAGTGTCTCCACACAAATGATCATGAGATCAATCATCCTCATCCAATGAGCAAGCAACGATGTACCAATCTATCCGGATTCACTAATCCCAAATTTAGTAATCCAATGATTGGGAACTATTTTAGTTTTAAGCTTTCTAAGAATTTAGATCTCATTAGAATGATCATCATCATTATTCTAAAAGCATTGCTTAAAACTATGGGTTTATCACATATTATAAAACAGCATCATGTAGATAATTAAAAACCTTTAATAAATTAATACTTTTTATTAATAAATGAATAAGATTGTTACAAAGTATATGCTTTATCATCAAACATGATTGGCTTGTGTGCATACTACTTTCAAGTTTCACTGGCCTGATTGATTGAGCTCTGTAGAATGAGTTCGGTGAGGTGATCCAATTTAAGGTTCCTCCTAAATCTGACCTCTTATTGTTTACAATTTTTGTATCCTGAAACTATAAAAGAACCACGGAGCTGAATGTATTTGAAATCCTTATGCAAGGTTGAAATACAATTTTGATATGGGATTCTTATTGTGAAATGGAGGGAGTCTTTATTCTCTAGTCCTCCTGTATGTTTTTGTTCCTTATGTAACCCTCTTCTTATGCAAGGCAACCTGTGACGTTCTGAAAAGAAATTGTTGGTTTCTGTAGTCTTAGTCATTGGTAGCCTGTTCTTTTTTCTTTAAAATGGACTGCGACAATATTAATCAGCATGAAAGAAATAAAAAGCAAAGAGTTTCTTAGTCCATCGTACAGAAAATGTTTGGCACTGAGGTAGACTAACAATGCATGTGGTTCAACATATTTTTTTATACATAAGGTCAAACGTAAGAGGTTGCTAATACTTCTTCTTGAGAGAGCTGCAGCTTTTTCTTAAACTCATTTACATGTAGGGGCTTAGTGCTTCAACTGTCCTGTAAAGGATATCGCCTTTATTTGTGAGCGAGTTTGGCACGAATTTCAAGAAGTGGCAAAAATGTATAACACATTTTATCTTTCAATGTATTTGTATATTATATCTTCAATTATATCAAAGACTTGAAAATAATAACCTAAAAATGTGTTGCAAGCCTTAGAATCTGCAGCATACCAACCCTACAAAAGGTGACATCCTTTTGCCAGGGATGTAGTAGTAAATATTTATAATCCATCTGTGTTTCTCTATTATGGTCATAGTCTCTTATCATCAGTAGTAACCTATAACATTCTGAATTGTTTTTCTAGCCTGCTGTAGCCAGTATTTTCAGAAGTATTGGTCATTTGTGTCTGCGTCTCTCTTTACACTGTTCTGGATGAGTACCAAGGTTCTTTATGCTAAATTCTAAACTTTCTGTGAACACCTCTTCCTCCAATTTTGCAGGCAATTCAAGCGGCTGGTTTCTCAACTTTTACATCCTCCAACTTACGTGAGAAGCTTGTACATCTGCCATGTAGATTTGATGCTAAAAAGTCAGTTTTCGGAGATAACATTGTTCAGACCTTAACGGTACACAAAGGAAAGCTAGGTCTAACGCTCATTGCCTGTGCTACCCAAAATGAGAATGTTGAACCTGAAAGAGGAGGTTCAAATGCCTGCACCAACGATGCAATCCTTACAGATTCAGAAAACAATGAGAGTTCTAAAGATCCAGGGGAGGCAGCCATTACTTCTTTACTATATTCAGATCCAGAATGTGTTCGTAATGTTGAAAACCTGGGAAACCAAGTTAACCTTCTTGATAAGCTAAAGGCTGTTCACTTACATGTATTAGCAATGGAACAATGGAACGCTTCCCAACTTGAGCTGTGTCACAGGTATGTCTTTCTGTTTCTTGAAAATTACAGTTGACGTGTTTGCATAGATCCTTTACTGTTACATACTATGCAGTTCTCTATTAACTGACATGTGAATTAAATTATTTAACCATTTGCTACCAATCTTTGAAATTGGTGGCAGGCCCCTAAATATGAATGTTTAGGTCAAATTCTTATACCATGTCAGTTATTTGTAGCACAGCTAATTTAAATTTGTATACTATTTCAGTTATGAGTTATTTGTATTTGGCTTATCCATCGTGTATCTTGTTGTATGATATATGCTTCCATCTGATTAATCTTTTTGCTGGCAGGCCATTATGGATATGTTGTGGCCAAATATTCTTAGTTCCTGATCCCTTTCGTCGAGTAGAAAGATAACTAGATTTGATGCTAGTGTAGCAACTAATCTCTATATCTGTATGTGAGTTGGTATGCACTATGCGGATCTTTTGCTCTACACTGACAACACCTGTGATCTAGTTCTGTTTTTAATATTTTGGTCCCTTAATGTTTCTTCTATTGGCACTTTTTTTTGTTAAAAAAAGATGTTTCTTGTATTGGCAGAACATATTTGGCAAGTGCAGCAAACTTAATACACTATGTGGCATTGAAGAGCCTTGATATCAAGCAGTTAAAAGCAGATCTTTCTTCTCATGGTCTTCTGAACTTAGAGACTATAAACCCACATGTCCTTGCAAGTCTTACTGCAAGCATTCAGATGTTAGAGAGCTTGAAAACTAATTCCTTAAAAAGCAAATGGAATTTTGATGAGATTGCTAATAGCAAAAGCTTGGACATACATAAAAAGGAAGAGTTTGCAATTAATACAATGAAGAAAAGGACATTCTCTAACAGGAAGTTGCTCTTGGGCCCACTTCGAGATCAAAGAACTTCTCATATCATGGTAACAGTTGGTCAAGAAGCAACAGAAAGTGAAACGTTAATTAATGATCTTCTCAAGAGAGGGACCACCATTATTCGTATCAACTGCGCACATGGAAACCCAGGTGTTTGGAGTGAGATAATCGAAAGGGTGAAAAGAAGCTCTCACATGCTGGAAATGCCATGTCGAATCATCATGGATTTGGCAGGACCAAAACTCAGAACTGATAAACTACAGGCTGGTCCATGTATCATGAAATTATCTCCCAAGAAGAATGCCAGCGGTAATGTCATATTTCCTGCCCAAATCTGGCTCTCTCCCCGAGGAGCAGGTCCACCACCTTCTCATATATCTCCCGATGCAGTTCTGTATGTGGATGGTCAAGAATTTTTCAGTAAGCTGGGGATAGGTGATACCGTGAAATTCTCGGATGCTAGAGGAAAACAGAGGATACTAAGGATTTCTAAGAAATACCCTGTTTTTGCTGGTCTTGGATTGATGGCTGAATGCACGAAGACTGCTTATGTTCAATCAGGAACTAAATTGTATATAAAGGGAAACAAAAGGAAATCCGCAGTCGGATTTATGGTGGACGTCCCTCCTGTAGAGCAGTTTGTCAGATTGCGAGTTGGTGACTTGCTAATCATATCACGAGGCAGTTCAAACGAACATGATTCCGCTTCTTCCAGAGTTGGTTCTCATAGGGTAACTTGTTCTTCTGGATATCTTTTCGATTCAGTCAAACCTGGACAACCTATTGCTTTTGATGATGGGAAAATATGGGGAGTCATAAAAGGAACTAGTACATCGGAAATTATTGTTTCAATCACTCATGCTGGTCCAAAAGGTTCTAAACTTGGCTCAGAGAAATCCATCAACATCCCAGAAAGCAATATTCGATTTGAAGGCCTTACATCAAAGGATCTTATGGATCTAGACTTTGTTGCTTCCCATGCTGACATGGTTGGGATCTCTTTTGTTCGAGATGTCCGTGATATAGTTGTTCTACGCCAAGGGCTTGCAAAGCGAAAACTTTCGAACTTGGGTATTATATTGAAAATTGAAACAAAAGGTGGGTATAAGAACTTTGTCCTTATGCTTCTGGAGGCAATGAAGTCACCAAATCCTTTGGGGGTTATGATTGCCAGAGGTGATCTTGCTGTGGAGTGTGGATGGGAAAAGCTGGCAGATATACAGGAAGAAATTCTATCAATTTGTAGTGCTGCTCACGTCCCAGTAATATGGGCAACACAGGTTTTGGAATCGCTAACCAAGTCTGGTGTGCCTACTCGAGCTGAGATTACTGATGTAGCCAGTGGAAGGAGGTAAGTAATTGGGTGATTCTTTCTGAGGCTGTTATCTTTTGTTTATGGTTAAACTATTCTGGGCCTGTTATCTTTTATTTATGGTTAAACTACATGCAAAATCTGATTCTTCACAAGCACTTTCAAGAGATGATAAAAAACTACAATGAAGGCGAGTGTATCTATTTTCTTGTTTATGTTGATGATTTACTTATTTGAATCACCATTTCTGTATCAATTCTTAATCAGTTTAGGATTCAAATATTGAAGTTTCGAGTAAAATAGAGTGACACCCCTCTAGACAACCATAATAACCTCACCTCCCTTCTAGTTTTTTAAATAACAATTAGTACCCTGCAAGTTTTTAGGGTTTACCAAATAGATAAAGTTACATATTTACCCTTGTATGTTATCAAATTATAATTCATGAATAATATATATTTTCAATGACAAAATTATCCTATTTTAATAAAATATATTTTAACTATAGTGTGTTAAAATTTTACTTTTTACTTACAAAAATTATGTATGAATGTATATTGTGTAAATTTTTAGATTTTAGGAATTTAATTAGCAAAAAGTGTGTGACTTTATTTTCTTTATAAAATGAATATTGTTATTTTTTGACGTTTATGTTACTTAATGCACGAGTTTATAATGTTACTTAATCACGTCAAGTTAAATAAAATTGAAAATATACAAATTTATATTTAGTGGGTACATTAAACATTATAATTTGAAGGGTATTTTCGACATTACACTACAAATATTTGCGGATATTGTCAACCACTACATATTGTAGGAGTATTTTACTCTTTTAAGTTTTTCATCTATGTTTTCTGGTAACACATTTAGACTCTGTTTAGAAAGTCGAGCAGGAAAGGAAATGTTACATTTAGGCTCTGTTTTGAAAGTCAAACAGGAAAGAAAATGAAAAGGAAATACTGGACATAAGTTTTTCCTTTTCTGGTTGTCTTTACAAGTATGAATAATCGTACAGAAGGAAGGAAAAGGTGGGGGGAGAATATGAGGGCAAAAGAAATTCAATTTAATTGTAAATAGGTCAGAGAGCTTTTTTTTCCCTTCATTTGGTTTCTTTCTAACCTTGCCTTTTTTTCTTCTTTTTCATTTTTCTCTACATTCTCACCATTTCATGATCTAAATAGGGATTTATTATTTTATTACTTATGTCATGTCCATCTATGTAGTCTCCTTGATTCCATACCTTTCTAACAGTTCCAATCGCATGAATTGCTTATTAAATATTTACTCACTATTGAAATTGCTTCAAATTGAGCAAGGGAAAAAGAAAAGTTGACAGATCTTCTTCTTTTTCCATTTTTCCACTTCTTATAATCTTTATTTACCTTTTTTTACAAGTTATGCATGTTTCTGTTGACTTAGCTGAACAGGAATTAACACTTCTTTATGGCAGGTCAAGTTGCATCATGTTGAACAAAGGCAAGCATATTCTGGAAGCTGTTTCCACTTTGGATACCATTTTGAAACCCAGCTCCACAGAGGCGAACGCAGAAGTCAAGCCTCTGATATTATCAAGCCACCTATGGTAGCTGTTCCATTTTATCCACCGATATGAGTTAGTTCAATTGCTC
Organism: Panax quinquefolius; assembly: GCA_020205615.1. NCBI lineage: Eukaryota > Viridiplantae > Streptophyta > Magnoliopsida > Apiales > Araliaceae > Panax > Panax quinquefolius. Next base: position 156,813,976 of record CM035152.1, read on the forward strand.
GTTACCAGCATTTTGATTTTCTTGTATAGTTGCCGTCTGCCCTTTTTATGTAATCCTGCACTTAGTACCAGAAAGATATCTCACAAGTTCTGTATATCTTTGTTTAATTTGATCAATGATCCTGTCCTTGTCTGTGGAATAATGGTCAGTCTCATTCAAAGTAATGGCTGCATATGATTTTCTTGTGAATCTGTTGTTAATAGTCAAAACCCTGTAGTTGATACTTGTGAATCGTGCCATGCTGCTTCTGTACTACTAAAACAAGACTAGTATTTTAATGATTTATAAAGATTAAGTTTTATTAGAACAAATATAAACATAATGTTTTGATACTTTCAAAATAAAGTATCATGAGCAAAACGACTTGCGGGAGAACAAAAAAACACAAGCGGCCTTCATTTCTCAAGAGAATAAATTATCTTCCAAGTTTTTCATTTTTAATAAGTTCTTATATGGAACGAAGAGAGTAATAAATTTCAGACGAGGCTACAATTGAAGGAAAAAACTAATAAAATATACTCCCTTTGTTCCCAAAAAAAGTTTCACTTTCAAATTTTGAGTACATATGTAATAAGTCTTTATTTGATATTATTATGTAATCTATTAAGTACTGTAGGTTGCGAGATTTGGAGAAATAATTATAATAAATCATTGTATATTATGCTAGATTAGATATTCCGCTGTGAATGTGTAATTTTAGTTATTATTGTATTACCATGAGCATGTGACGAACCGAATTCGAGTGACCAAGTGGCGGTCCGAATTTAGGGGCGTCACAGGTTGGTAAATCAACCGAGTCGAGTATTGAATTGTTCAAATTTGGTTCACAAAAATTATCGAGTATGAAATAAAATTTAATTGAAGTTCATTTAACTATCGAGTTGAGCACAATCTCAAATCAAACTCGAGTAGTCTAAACTTTTCAGTAGAAAATTATAATTTAAAAAAGTTCGGATATTTTATCAAATTTTAAAATTTATTTATATTTAAATCATTTATATTTTGAGTCGAGCTCGAATCGAACTTTTAATCGAGCAAGTACGAATCGAGCTCCAACGGTTTAATTCATTTTACAATCCTACATGCAGTGACTATGTCATTTCATTTCATACTATTATCAATAAAAAAAAACTTCGGAATAATTTTGTATATTTAAAATCTTAATCTCAAATCATTAATAAGTTATCACTTGAATCAAATAAAATAAATAAGATTGCATATACAACATGATATACACAAGGGCCCATGACAGTCGGAGAAATAGGAACTATATGCTTAAAATTTCACGTTTAGCAAATTGTCGTTCAAATACTATAGAATAAAATAACTATTTATCTTCAGCAGTAAAATCAGGCTCTGCTGGCTTCTGGAGCAACAGAGGCGGCATTCTATCTGGAATCCTTGATTTCCTTGTACTGTTGCGGCGTAAAGCACGAAGTGCATTAGCTGCAAATCGCGATGCATAAATGGTGGCCCCAAAACTTGGTGAGCTCCCACCGCCTTTGGCTAATGCATTTTGCAACCGATCTTCCTCTTCACGAAGCGACTCTTCCAGCTTCTTCCTACAATACCGGCGCCATGCAGCCTGTATGAAACAAGCTGCCCAAGTTCTCCACTGCTGTGAGTAGAACCTAAAAGTATGGCGGAGCTGCTTGCTGTGGAGTCGCCTATACTGAGAAGCAACAAACTTCAAGTCGTCAGCCATAAGTGCAAATGCTTCAACTTCTGAGAGGGCTTGGACAGTTCTAGTAGAAATTGGGAGGTTAGATGAGGAATGGGGATCCAGGGCCCAAGTAAGTAGCTCTTCTCCGCAGAAATCACCTGCTTTTAAATAATCCGAGTTAAAGAAGCCAGTCCGTCCCCCGTTGGTGGTCACAGTTAATAGCTTGCCTCGCATTACGAAAAGCATCTCATCAACTGGGTCCCCCTCCCGCACAATATGGCTGTCCTCAGTGTAGAGCACCGGCCTGAGACAGTCACACAGTGCATCCAATAGTTGTTCATCCATTTTTTCAAACATTGGCACCTTAAAAAGGGATGAGAAGAAACAGAGTAAAAATCTTTGAGTTAAATTCAAAAAGGCCACTTATGTATATGCAAGAACAAAAATATAATAAATGAATAGCCAAATATATAAACAAGGTTTGTATTCAACACAATTCATTTAGGTGCACTAACAGGCATGCTTGTAGACAAACAGAAATTGCGGCAATTAAGAAGTTCATGATTCTAACAATGCTGAGGAAAAAAGAGCAAGAGTATAACTCTCACATTAACCTGTACACTACCATGGTATACAACATTACTACATGCGGATCACAAGCAATGCAGGTAACATTGGCTCAACTTCATGGAAAAAAAACTCTGATGGACTCTTTGTGAATTTTTTTTTTAGCCTTATTGAGTCTAATATAAGTTTATTATCAATTGGCTATGTTTTCTGGCAAGGCTTATATTAGATTACTTGCATTTTAGAGTAAGTGGGTAAAACGGTTGGCAGGAATGGAGGGCGGAAAGAAATAGTCATTCCGACCAACAATTCCTTTTCAACGTTTGGTATGCTAAATTTGGTCGGAATGACCATTCCAACAGAATCGTGATTCCAATGAGACAAAAATGTTGAGGCAAAAATGTCATCACCCAAAAAAATAGATAAATATATATAATATAATATATAATATATATTAATAGGTATTATATTTATTTCGTATTATATTATATTGTATATTAAATATATGTTGTTATATGTTTATAATGTATATTATTATGTACTAAATATATATTTTAATATTTATATCAAATAACATAATATATATATATATATAATATATATAATAAAACATTTTAATGCTTTATTTTTTAATGTGTATTATATTTATTTTATATTATATTATAATTTATATATAAAAATATATAGATTATACAATTATAATATATAATATCATATATATATATATATATATATATATTAGTATCTATTATATTTATTTTATATGATATTATATTATAATATATAATAGACAAATATATGATATATATTATATTATGGGCAATATGATCATACACAGTACTACAGTAGTGTAAGTTTTATTTGTGCACAGTCTGCGAAAACTACGTCGTTTTGACAGATTTGTTTTTTAAAAAAAACAGCTTCTCTCCATCCGAATCAGAAATCAAAAATAAATTTGCCAAAACGACGTAGTTTTGGCAAACTGTGCACAAATAAAATATACACAGTTGTGTATGACCATTATTCCCTTATATTATATATTTAATATTATAACATATAATAATATATATATATTTAATATATAATATTTGTTTTATACTCCCTCTAGTCCAAATTATATTACCATTATTGGCTTTTAAAAGTCAATTTGAAATATTTTCAAACTCAAAATTGATATGACTCATCAAAAATTATGAAACACTTACAATGAGTAATACTTTTTAGATAGTTTACGATATTCATCATTGTATTGATTAAAATTATAAGAATTTATGTCAATTTTGAGTTTAAAAATCAATTAAGTTGACTTTAAAAAGTCATTAATGATCAAATAATATAGAACGGATGAAGTATTATATTATTATTACATTTATAAATATATAGAATATCTAATATAATATATAATATTAAATGTATTAGTATATATTATATTTATTTTTTATTGTATTACGTTATAGTAATATATAATATAATAATATTATATATTGAATTTATAATAATATTATATATTGAATATATAATATTATTATATTATATATTAGTATACTATTATAATATTAATATGTATTATACTTACTTTGCATTATTATATATATTACTTAGTTAAGGATATTTTGGTCATTACATTTTATTTCATTCCATTCTGATATAATTTATAAGTAACGTCCCAAACGCATGAATAAAGAGTTCGATTCTGATTCCATTATGGTTTCCAACCATCATTCCATTCCGTCCACAAAAACTCTATGCAGACATGAAAATTGGACATGAGTATATTTAAATTTCACTTAATTGTATTTTGACCCCTAATGGTGGGTAAAAATATAAATAGGTGAAATTCAAATATACTCATGTCCAATTTTCATGTCTAATTTCCATGTCCACCTAGAAGAGTTCTTCCGTCCAACCAAACAACCCGTAAGGGTAATTTAGTAAACTCAAATTTTCTTAGTATGGATCCTAGTTTGACCCACGAGTCTTATTTTGTTAGTTTTGTTATTAGGTCTTTAATGAGTTTTGTAGAGCTTCCATATTAAGACTCAATTAGTAAAGTCATTTGAATCCTGTTAGATTTAGGAGTGGTGGTCTTGTAAATTGGTGATAAAGTGAGAAATTTCTAGCAATTCTAACCCTTCATTGTGATTCTTATGGAAACTCTAAGTGTGATGCCTACAAATATTAGGGACAGTAGAGGTGAAGCCTAGTTATTTCCTCTCCTTCTCTTCTTCTACATTTGTTTTCTTGAGTTCGAACCCTGAAATCACACCAACTGTAAAAGCCATAATTTACAATGCCCAAAATGTCATTTATACCCTAGACACCTAGCCCAAAGAAACTAACTAAAAATACTGCTCTAGGGCACTATTCAAAGCAATCAGAACAGTGAACATCACAATTTCCATCCTTATTGAAGCCTCAAACCTTAATCCTCTCCCTACCCCTTTCATAAACCATACAACAACATCCTCCATCACTTGTTAGCAACAAGTCGCAGTAATCAACCCCTGAAAGGCCAAAACCCTTAAAAACTCACTGAACAAATTCAATTTCGTGTAAAAACATGTAGAAGTTTTCCCCATGCTTGTCCTGATATAAAATAAGACAATGAACCCTAAGGGTAGCAACACTACACATTCTTGTAACACTTTCATCACGATACCAGAATTTTTCATTCTAATTCTTTTTAACTTGCATAACTATCTGAAAGATGGGAGGAAAGTATTCATATATATATATATATATATATATATATATATATATATATATATATATATATATAAAACAAGTGCCACTTATTACAACATTAAAGAGGTAACTCACTTGTGCTATATAACAGGTCCCCATTCAAGACTGTAAATTTTAGCATTTATAATACACAGAGAGAGAATCCGTTCTTCGACTATATAACCTATGACTCTTGACTTAGTCAAATTGGAAATCGTACCCAAGTTCGCACCATGTTTTCCAATCCAAACAGTTGGTACGGATGTGTCCCCTAGTGTACACAAATTAGGCTACTTGGAGTACAACAATTATCAATAAAAACCTTTCAAACATGATCATTAATAGATAAAAACCCTTCATATACTAAAGATAGTATAAGAGGAACTCACCCTGGTAAGCAGAGCCAAACAAAGATGACGTTTGATATCCCTTCTGAGGTCCTTGGGAAGGTTATGGATCAGATTCTCTTCATCAACACCTCTCGTTTCCTGCCATTTATATTGCTCATACCGCCTGATTCGTTCTCTCAGATTCTCTGGGAGCAACCGGTGGGACATCCACTGTTCTGCATCTCGCCTTTTCACTCTCATCTCCTCCAATCTTATCGTTGTGGATTGCAGATATGTCTGTTATACCAAAAGTATGTCAACTTAATTATAATCAATTCTACAGGAAGAAAATATAGCCTCTTCAAGTCCTAACACTCAGCTTGATGTCAAAATCTAAACCATCATCACCATCCCGTCATAGATGTTTTAGGCTCCCTATGGAACACGGTAAGTGCGAGGAAAAAGAAAAGAAAGGAAAGAAAAGAAAATTACAAAACTGGAAAAGAACTAAAAAATCCAACAGTCAGTCCATTACACTTAATTTCAAAAGTATACTTCATTTCAATTTGCTTGCTATTTCCAAAAATATATAAATCAGGCACAAAAGAATCCTTGATATTAATCAAGCATACAATGCATAGCCTAATGCCTGCTGAGCCGTATTACAAGTTTCCACCACTAACCGATGGAATTGATACTTCTCATCAATAATGTAGAACAAGGTAGGGAATATTGATGGCAATCTCATGGAACCATCCACAATCTACCATCCACCTTATTGTAAATCAATCTCAAAGTGAAACAGTTTCACCTCAGCAGATAATAGTTTGAGTTCTGGTTTTTTTTTCTTTGTGTACATAATATATATAGTTCAATTAGCCTAATAAATAGATGCTTATATTATTAGCAATCTCTTGTAGCCATCTGCATAATCTACCATCAGGTTATTGTAAAACAATCTCAAGAAAAACAAACTACAAGAAAAGCAACACAAAAATATTAGACAAACCTGCATATTTCCAATGAGAAATGAAAATAGAACCAAGCCAGAGATGGATATAAAAACTGCAAAACAAATCTCCCAGACAAAGGTGCTTGTTTTTAGATTTTGACCTAGAGAACTGCAAAATGAAACAAATATAAAAAATCACATAACACTTTCAGATGTCAACAATGCGAAGTGCTAAATCTTTAGGATATGAAACAATCATGACAAAACTACAAGCTCCATGATTGTCTATTTCAGATGACATTGAAAATAAATAAATAAAAACGAGAGAGAGAGAGAGACTAAAGGCTAAGAAGTTTGCTGCGCATCAAAACTGTTCATCAAACCTAAGTTCATCAGAATCATAAATAGTTCACAAGGAGAGTAACTAAACTGCACAATTTTCATAGATTGTAAAACAGAGTGGTTTAAAAAAGATCTGATTTTGGGGGATTATCTGGTCCAGCTTTAAGATCATTGCTAATTCTCTTACAAGTGCTGACTTTGAAATTTTGGTTACAATTTGATATTTTGATCCCCTATAGTTTTGAGTCATCTTCAAAGGCACATAACTACAACTTACAGTACAATTTTATAATCTCAATATATTAGTAAATTATGTTTTCAACTATACAACAAATTTTATGACAATATGATGTAAAAACAGAATTTCTGGACATTAACAAACTGTGCCAGGGAAACCCCAAAACATGGTGCCTATCTTTACAGAATGGAGAGATTCGAAAAGTTAAGGATTAGTAATCTTTTTTAGAAATCGAATGGATTCAGTCTTATACGTACGCGAGGAAGGTAATCAAAAAAGAAAAGATTATAATGGACTTGGATTATCGTGATTAAGAAATCTAATTAGGGTTAATAATTAGCTAATTTATTTAAAGAATCTAAAGAGGATCATCCAAGATTGGTTGATCTCCATCTCCAATTCATTTGAAGTCATCTAATATGCTTAGCCTGCTTATATTAATTCAAATAGATGGGTGCCCCACTATGTTTGTGCATTACATAAAATATTGCTAATTTAATTTCTAAAATAAAAAATTATAGAAAGATGAAGGGTTTGTCCCCCAATAAATTACCTTAGGAATAATTATAAGAAGTTAGAATACATGAAATCCAATTCACTTATAATAATAAAGATAGAAAATAAATAATTGCTTTCAACAAACCACAAGTGTCACGCGACACACAATGGATTACTACTTTTGGAGTAGGCCAACCAGTGCATTAACATGTATATGCTTACTAATTATAAATTTAAAAAAATTGAATTCATTTGAGTTTATCATGCTCATACCTCAAGTTCTGCAAGCCCCACCAAAAACAATAAAACAACTTCTGCGGAAAATCCATAGATTCCACAACACCAGAATCAAGGGCATCATGGAATATTCCAAAATCAAATAGTGTTGCATTTGGTATCTTTATGGGGCATGAATCATTTAAAATGGTTTTATATTCCACTTTATCATCACAATAAAACGAAGAATGAATGCATTCATCGGTCTGATTCTGACATGCATTCCGCCAGCATGTTGTTTCACGTTCTATTGAAAACAAGTACCAAAAGGCTCCAAGGACCTGAAAGAGCAGCAAAACACTCAAGAGATAGACCATTAGAGAGACCTGAAAGAATATCAGTCATAGAAGAACAATAAAATTCATCAACTATTCAATTAAAATTGCCATGAAATTTTTCAAGCATGAAATCAAGTGGAAACATATAAATTGAGAAAGTTAATTAAACCTTCAAAAACCTGGTATTTAATAAAGCAAAATATAAATATATAATCAGAGGAAACTTCAGACAAAAAGAAAAAAGGCTTTTAAAATTAGCTTATTACAATACTTACATGACTAGCAAGCATGTAAAGAAAGAGATTGAATGCAGCTCCAGCCCATGCAGTTTCAGTAAGTATGCCAGAAGTTCGTGTGACTTCCCTGTATAGAGGGTAGACTCGAAGAAATCTTGGTATATATTGAAATAGAACAACAAACTTCAACAAATTTTTTGTATTTAGAGATCTCGAGCCTCGCATTTGTGGAATAATGATTAAAATTACCACCTAGAAAGATCACAACAAAATCAGAGTCCACTCCTGTGATTAACTTTGAAAACGGCAGAGAAATAGGTCTAAGCAAACTAGTCCGCAATTAGAAAGAAAAATTTGCAACCAGATTTACAAACATGTTCCCTCTCAAATGTAAGATTTCAACCTCCTCTACCATGACCTGACTGGAGAACAAGCTAAAATAATATGTACTGATCCGGAGACCAAAGAAAACATTAAAAGAATATCCCTCTGAGAATACTTCATAATAAAAATTTAGGAACCGAAGTACGAGTACATGTGTCAACTCGTTAGGACCAAAGCAAGCATATTCTAACCGCCATACTACGACAGTTTTCCAAATACTGGAAAAACACAGTTCCTAGCAATCATTATATAAAGAACAATGGAAAAAAAAAACCATATTGACTGTATCAAAGTCTTCTTTTACCTGTGGCAGAGGAAGAACTGCAAGAATGTCAATCAAGAAGTATGAGGACAAGTATCTCTTTGCTATTGCCCAAGCATCATCAACTAAAACACCTCTTCCAAATACTCGCGAAGAGGGAGCAATAAAACCAGTACGAAACTGAAAAATAATATGAATTATGTAAAAGATATCAGTGAAGGAGCGCAAAACACTAGCAGTAGTCTCCAATTTCTTATCCAGCACTAGACACTTCTTCTCATCATCAATCACTGGGATGTAAAAGAACAAAGGATCCAGAGAGACTGCAATCATGCACGACAATACAAATATCTTGTTCCACTTTTGGAGGAAGGATCCTTGTGGATCAAGAATTTTCTTGCTCGACCCCAAGCCTTTGGCGAGAATGCTATTAAAGGAATGAGATCTCAATGATCTTCGGAAGTTTCTGATCCCTTCAGAACCACGCTCAAGGCCTCTTTGGAACTTATCTGAAACTGAGTTTATTGTTGATCTGAATTTCCCTGAATAAAATCTTTCATTTGTGGAAACTTGTCCCTCAGAGCTTTTCTCTGATCTCCAATCCTGAAATCTGAATGGAAACAATCAATAAGATAGTTATCAATAATGTAGCAATACAATTGAAACTAAAAGGTAAAAAAGAAAACAAAATCAAGATGAACTCAGACAAAAACATCAAAGCCTAATAAACAGAAAACACAAAGGTGTGGGAGTTTAATTATGTCAAATAAACCAATACCACTTGTCATAAACAGATGTAAAATATTTAAACCACCTAGTGCTTTCTGAAATTACTCAGAGAGGAAATAACAAAAAGATAAAAGGAAAGTTAAACGACAGTTTCCTTTTTATATATATAAAATAAATAAATAAATAATGACAGTTTTATTTATATACAGTGGAACACTAGACGAGCTCCAGTACTGATCTAGCAAACACATTTTAGTATTAAATGGATGAAGTCTGGTGGAGTTGATGCTTATGGCAAGAAGATGTGTTAGTAAGAGGTCTCCAAATTTAAAAAATGATGGCTTGGACCATAATTAAAGCCTTAACATAAAGAAAGCCTAGACTATCAATGGGGCCTGGCCTGACACGAATCCTCTTGCGTGGCACATCAAAAACATTAGGATGATCAACATCGCTGTGTCAGGTGATTTGGCAATAGCCTGATGTGGGTCATGATAGTAGTTTTATGGGGGTGAATTGTCATAATAATAGATTTAATAGTGACTAGTTGAGAATTGTGGTGGCAGTGGTGCTCATGTCATGATAAGGCAATCAAACAGGTGTAGCAATCATAGTGGTGACTGGTTAACAACTATGCAGATTGTTGGAGTGTGATTTGATGGGTCCAAGGGGTTCGGGGGGACCCACGCCATGTGGTTGAATATTTACATTGACAGTAAGGAGTTGGATATTTTGAAGGGTTACCCTAGGAGTTGACTTATGATTTCCTTGTCTGATTTGACTTCCTATTTATGAGGAAGTCAAATCCAATTCAACTATGGGACTTACAGTTATAAGGAATCTTTACATAGGACTCCTATTCCAATTCGAGGACGGGGGTGGTACATTGTGGAGGTGTGATCAAACTATAAATACAATCATAATTCAAGTTCAACGTACACACAGTTATTATTTTATTTCATTAGAGCAATTGTTGATTTTTTTGGCTTGTACTTATTCTCACCCCGACTGACAAGCTTTTTGGTGTGATTGTTTGTTCATTGTGAAGGTTTTAAGTTCGTTGTTTGATAATTTGGCGAGCTGACAGATTTTGACATTAACATTGGCGTTAGAAAGGGGTCTTGTTCTAGTTTCGAATTAAAATAACCTAATTTAATTTTTCAGTGCCACCGAAAGTTTGATTGTTATTTTTTACACCAAAAAAAAATCAAAATCTTTCAAAAAAATTGGGCGTCTTCACGCTGCTCCGATAAGCTCATCTTTTCGGTGATGATTGACTACGGCAAGAAGGCAGAGCCTACATATAAAGCTAAGTTACTCTCTTTTATTAAATCAAAAAAATATATGTGCAACATGTGCATGAGCCTTCTGTTATTAATCCGTTTATGATAATTAAAATTGTAGTATCATCATTATTGATATTACTTTACACGTATCCATATTATGTATACAAATTCATATAGAACGTACTTCTTAAGTTAGGGGCTTATGTTTGGAGGAACATGATTAATATTATAAAACTCATGTCTTCTATACTTATTAATGCCTACTGTTTCCTTGTGTGCTCATGCCAACTTTGCATGATGCTCGGTCTCGAGTCTTCAACTTAGCCAGAATTAATAAGGAGCAGGAGGTGAAGTTGTCGGCGATACTGGAGAGTGCAAAACCCATTACATCGGATTTAGAGTTAATATCGGCAAGCCAGATATTTAATTGCTTCGGAACTATGTCACAATCCATTGACATCAAGCAAGTTACTGCACAAATTATCTTTGGTATCTCCAAAAGAATTAAAATACCAAGCTATCTTGGTTTATCATCTTTGGGTGGGAGACCGACCATGGTCTCAAAAATAGTGGGGTTTGTAAACAAGATAGGATTTCATGACTTCCACCAACCTCCTCATTGTCATCATCATCGCCAACTTGGAATTGTATTCGACATGACAAACCATACAATAGATTTGAGTGACTTGACTTTAGCACTCGACATTCATTCAGTTGTACAGAGCTTTATGTGCTTGTATGCATTCATGTGGCATTCGACATCAACATTGGATACCCGTTGCCTTTGACAATCATCTCTTTAAAGGAAAGTTGGATCTAATTTTTTATGGAGCTGTTCGATTCTTGACAGATTGTGATGACAAAGTGACCAATAAGGGTCCGGGTTTGTAGCGTCACGACTTCAGTGATTTTATAGAATTTAATCACAACCCATCAGCGCTTTCAACCATTCCAATTTGTGATCTACTTTGATATTTTCCTGAGCTTGGGCCTTTGACATGTCTTTGGTCTTCACTCCAAATACCCATCTTCGCATCGGCAACTCCAATCAATTACCTTGGACATTAAGTTAGAGGATCCACCACGGCTCAGTCGGCTCCGGTTCAACGACTAAACGACAGTTGTTTTCTACAAGACAAAAGACTCTTGATCCCCACAAACATGGGACGGACAATTAGTCACAAAACCATACCCACCAGGATCAGGATCGGGGGCAGGAGGGGCAAGACAGGCGGGAATTAATCCGAATGCGCAAGATCCAAACAGACGAAGGAGGCGTTGGAGACCCTACGCCTCCAACAGGAGGAATGGAATGCACAGTTGGCTGAATTGGAGGGGGAATGAGAGGTTTCCCCGGGTCGGCATGGGCGTCGGGAGACTACACCGCAAAGTAAGTCCAAAACCCACCGATCAAGAGGCTCTCCAGATGGAAGGAACAGACGCAAACCGCACTCTCAGGACCCGGAGAAGAGAAGGGTACAGGATGAGGGGTCGGCATGCGGGAACATTTCTGAAGGGAATACTCGATTCCATTATGCAGAAGTTTACAAAGTTAGAACAGAAAATACCAACGACGAATTGCTCGGCATTATAATCAGGGGTTAAACAACGGAGGTTCGAGGTTAGCAATTTGGTGCTTCGGGAGGCTGAGGCTTCTAATCCCTTAACTGGGTACAAACATAAAAAATATGTGTCATGCTGGGGTATTGGTTGGACTTTTTTAACATATATTATTTGTTGACTAATTGATGTACACTCTTATTTTAAGTTTCTTATAATAAGAGAGGGGACAATTTTGTAGTGTGATTTTATAGGTCCGAGGGGTTCAAGGACCCACGTCACGTGGTTGGATATTTACATTGACAGTTAGGAGTTGGATATTCTTATTAAAGGGTTACCGTTCAAGTTAACTTATGATTCCTTGTCCGATTTGACGTCCTATTTCTGAGGAAATCAAATCCAATTCAATTATAAGACTTACAGTTATAAGGAATCTTTACATAGGACTCCTATTTCAATTCGGGGACGGGGACGGTACATTGGGGTGGTGTGATCAAACTATAAATACAGTCATAATCTAAGTTCAAGACACACACACTTATTACTCTTATTCACTAGAGTAATTACATTCTTTCATTATTGATGTTTACTGGCATGTATTTATTTTCACATCGGAGCTATTCCCGATGGCCCCGACCGTCAAGCTTTTTAATGTGATTATTTGTTCATTGCGCATGTTTTAAGTTCTTTGTTTGGTGATTTGACTAGTTGACAGATTTTTGTGTTAATACATATGGAAACTAGAATATGAGGATAAGGCAGAGTGCATACATCTTTTTTTTGGTCGCTAATGTGCTACTTATTGGTGCATTAGTCGTTGACAATGGTGATGACTCCAGTTGATTAAATATATGATTCACCTCTTTTTGTTGTAAATACGGTAAAACCCCATTTTCGAAATAAAAAGAGACGGAAAAATTTGTCCGTATATAAGAAATTAAGTTATTAACAATAGTACATTCAGTCATGACCTTTTCGGTGAGCATGTGATAGGTTAAGATGATCCAAGAAGATACTATTGAGTCAGTGGTTTAAGGTTTTATTTAGATGGATTTGATTCGATTCAAACTTGGGATTTAACCCGAGATTTGTTCCAGACTCGGGTTGTTTCATATGGTATCAAAGTTGACTCTCGAAAGGTCGGGTCGGGTCATCCCATCGGGTTGTCGGGGTGGGACACGAAGACTGATGGTATTACTTCACAATGGAGATAGGGTGGTCCGGAGGTGAGGACACGAAGTCATCCGGTATTATCCCACAATTGCTAAAATGACAAAGATTTGTGGACCGTGTGTGTAATCGGTACTGACGGGGACGTCAGAAATTGAAGTGGAGGAGCTTGTAACACCACAGTTCCACATCGAAAGATATAAGAAAAATTTGTTTGTATATAAGGAATTAAATTACTAACAATAGTAACTTCAGTCATGACCTTTTGGGTGAGCATGTGGGCTAAGATGACCCAAGAAGATATTATTGGACCAGTGGTTTAAGGCAAATACTTATTTGAATGGATTTGATTCGATTCGAACTTGAGATTTGACCCAAGATTTGTTTCGAACTCGGAATTTGATATTTTTTACTTGTGAATACTATTATTAAATAATATATATATAAATTAATCCTCCAAGAATTTTTTATAATATGATTTGTGATAAATTTTCTTATTTGGTTTCTTGTGTATCCTGTTTTATTAGTTTGGCACACTAACATGAAATTTTATCTGGGAAAAAAATGCATAAGATTGAATGTGATAGATTTGGGTGTGAAGCCATCAAGTTATACAACAATATTAAAAGCATTTTAACATGTTCAAAAACTGAGAAATTTGTAGGTGAAGAGTAACTTATTCAGAATAATTTTTGTTATATATGAAAATTATGTCCAACTGTAGGTATAATACATACTAACATAATTTAATGTATTATTTCATAATATATAAAATATTAAAATGAATTTTTACTCTATATATTTATTTATAACTAATACAATTGTGGAATTCATTTTCCAAATTCCAGCACCAAACACAGGAAATCAAGTACCAGAAAATACAGAATTTTCTCAAAAACAGTCTCTTCGAAAATGTTTCTGGAAAACATGTTCTCATATTGAACTGAGCCTAAATTTCTTTTTACATCTTAGGTTGTGTTTGATAAACATGAGAATTAAGATCTGAATGATTATAATGTCTTAATAAATTAGATCATCTGAATGGTTATGAGGTCTGAATCTAAAAAATTATTTGATAACTAAAAAATAAGTTGTCTCTTAATGACACTATTTTACCATTTTAAAGGGTAAAATTTTATTTAATAATTTAAATATCCAATTTAATAAAAATGAGTGCATAATATTGTTGAATATATTTATATAAAAAAAATTTATCAAAAAAATTTCATTAAGAGGTACCTTTTAATTATTAAGATTTCATTTTCTGTCTTACCGATTAAGAGGCATTGAGAGGTAACAATAAAAAAAAAAACATCATGCCTCTTAGCAAATAAGAGACAGTCCATTAAGAGGCAATCAGATGTAAACAAACAGCACCTTAGTCTATCTAAACTCTAAAGTGCTAATTAACATGGTGGGTTCAAAATATTAAGAGTTAAAGGACTTACTGTACAAATTTATCTTGTCTGTAATTCATAACTTTTATGTATAAGATACTGTCCGGAATGGATGAACAAGTAGAAACACAGATTAATGAAGGTCCACCCCTGTAGATGCGGTAAAGAAAGATCATATATATCAGATCATCAGCATTTTGACAGAGTTACAATTGCATACTTCAAAACCATGAAATACTCGCTTCATTTCACAAGAGAGTCCCATTTAACTTTGATCGTAGTTAATTTTTGAAATCGTAAAATTCAAATTGTAATTTAAATTTATTTTTATTTTCAAATAACAATTTTGTACTTAGTAATATTGTTTAAGTAATTTTACTTATTTACTCTATTAATTATTGAAATAATCAAAGACAAATAAATTCATATCAATTTTGAATTTTTAGTTTTAGTTTTTGGAAAATGACTAGGAAAATAATCAATTGAGACAGGATCTAACATAAAAATAAAATAAATAACACCAAAACAAGTAATAAGCAGTTTTGGGAAGTGTTTGCCTTCAGCCAAATTTACAATAAAACCAGTCATATCATCAGCAATGACTCTGAGGAGAAAACTAAAATTGTAATAATATATCATGCTTAGTTAATTAAAAATGTCCAATAAAAGTGAACCAGACAGACAAGATTGTTGAAAAGATAACAGGTACATATCCATCACCCACTAATACGTAATTAGTGCCATCTGCTTAGATTTCAATCATCCAATCCCTCAAAATAATTGGTAAAACAAAAAACTTCACTACATTCCAAAGTTATCAAACCTTATACCAAACTCACAATCCAAACTCGCCCCAAAAAACTGATAAAGTGATAATACATGAGACACATAAAATATACATGAATATCTACCAAAAAGAGAAACAAGAAATTAGTCGTACCAAATCAACGAGATGAACCAACAGCAACTCTTTTCAATTTTGAATTCTCAGATTTTGGTCCTCTTGAAAGAGAGATACTGGGAGATAATTGAAGAAAAATAATTTCAAAGAAGAGAGAGAAAAATAAATCGATTGATTATGGAGGGAAGGTTCACGGAGACTTCTAGGGCAGTGTCCGCTCTGTGAGTCGTTATTTTTTTATTTATTTTTTGGTTGAATATTTGCTTGTATTGTTAATATTTTTAAAATTTTATACAAACATCTTTGTATGAAGTGTAAATCGTGGTTTTAATTTAAAAGGATAAATTAATGGAGTATTAATTAAATTACTTTTCGAGCGTTCGATGTTTTCGGTTTCATTGACTGCGCAGTACAGTACGGTATTTTACTTACTCAGACAAAAATTCCCTATATTCTAGGGGCAGGTTAGGAATAATTTATTGTTGGGAAAGTTGCGGTTACTGCTCACAAGTGGGTTGACTTTTTTCAATTATCCTTCTTTTTTTGATTTCATTAAAAACAAAATAAATCTTTAAAGAGAAAATTGCATTTCCAGTACCTCCACTCCAATATAATTTATCTAAGCAAACTAATGAAACGACTTCCTTATCTTATTTTTATGATATATACAGTAAAATTTCTATTTAAAAATACTCTATATAAAAATAATATCTACAATATTATAAAAATAATTGGTCCAAATTTAAGCCGATTATAAATAGAAATAACTTTAAATTGTAATATATTATATACTTTTTAAAGTCGGCGTATTAAAAATTATTATACTATATATAGTAATAATATATATATATATATATATATGAGAGAGAGATAATATTAATTTTAAAATTCTACATTTTTTATAAAAACTACATTTTCCTAAAAAGACTACATTTTCCTATAAAATACTACATTTCTTATAAAAAACTACATTTTTCTATAAAAGACTACATTGCATAAATATTTTTTGAATCATAATTATTGGGGAGTTCTTATTGATATTTTTGTTAAAGTGGATATTTTTAGATGTTGGAAAAATATTTTATACCAATACCTCTATTTAATAATAACCTCTCAATTAAAATATAAATAATTTGATCCTAAGTCTATTCTTGAGCAGAAGTTTTACTGTACCTAAGTCTCGATCATAGCTTTTTAACCCTTCAATCATTAAATTCAAAATCAACAAACACTTACTCCCTCCCTCTGCTTAATAAGTATAATAATATCAATATGAATCAATTGTTTATATTATTCTTAATTAAAAAATAATAATATTATTTATTGGACAAAAAATAATGAAAAAACTAAAATTATATTTAATAAATTAAACAATTAATATTTATTTTAAATTCTCAAATGACTTATATTAAAAAGAAAAAAAAAAATCTAAAACAACTGGAGGGATGGAGTACTAATTAATTACGGAGTGATAGAGTGGTGGGTGATGAGTATAATTTGATCAATAAGTCTACGCCGACCGTTTTCTTCCAACCGGGGTAGTGATCGATCGGAATTTTTATTTTTTTAAAATTTTTATTTTTTGTTTTTGACTACTAAATAATTAATGTGATTTATTGAAACTGAAATTTTTACAAAATGCAGTGATTTAAGTGTCATTCGGATATATATAAAAAATAGGGTTGTACAGTTTGTACAATCTTATTTTTACATGTATCCAAATGATACTTAAATCACTATATTTTGTAAAAATTTCAATTTCAATAAATCACATTAATTATTTAATAGTCAAAACTAAAAAAAAATAAAAATAAAAATAAAAATTCCGACCGGTCACTAATCCGGTCGGTAGAAACCGGTCAGAAGAACTCTAATTTGATTGGCAATGGTGGTATAATGGTTGTAGATTGTGATTATGGTGGGTAATGGTAGTGTTGTGGACTTGTGGTGATGGATGGTGGGTATGAAAGAGAACGGGAAGAGAGAACGAAATTTCACTCGATAAAAATTAGATATATTAATTCTCTGCATATACGGTACGGTACGGTACGGCTTACTCATTTTTATATATTATACATAAAAAAGAGGTTTTATTACTTTTACTTACTATTGATGGAGTTACATTATGTCACCAAATTTCAGAGCAGACAACTATTTAATACTAATTAATTGTTTATTCTTTATAAATATAATTAAAAATTAAATGTTCAATTTGTTTTAAAATATTTTACTCTAATAATATCAACAAACTACAATATTAAATAATTTTTAAATTACATTATAAATAAGCCTACTTAATTGTTTAAAAAAACAATTGGCAGATTATTTTTTAAAAAATTTGAGACATAAATGCTAAAGTGTTATTTTAACTTAAATTTTACAGTAAAAAAATCATATTAAACACGTAACGATTAAGATAAGATAAAAATTGTAATTTTTTTATTATGTTCAATAAATTTCTTGATTCTCTTTTATACAAGAGAGGGAAGCGTCTTTTGACAAGTGTTGACTCTATGTGTATTAACATTCTATTGATCAATTGACCAACTTATTCAAAAATAAACTTCATGCTAACCGGATCCGTATTTTGGACCACCTAATTAGTAAAAAACTCTCGAGTACAATGGTCAAACTGAACACGCAATGATTCTTACATTGACTTTAAGAATGGAGATGGCCTTTGACTTCCTTGAAATAATTTTTCCCTCATATCGGACCCCTTGGTATCTCCTCCACTTCAAACTACTTTTTGAAGGCCCATTAAACTTCGATCACTTTTATATTCGTTTAGTAGGGCCGTTCAATGGGCTAAAGTACTGTTATTAATAGAATAGAGCTACACCTAAAATGCATATAACTTTCCATAGATAAGTAGGAATTAAAAATAGGGTCCTTAACAATAATATACAACAATTATAAAATAATTACAAAAATAAAACACACAAAACATAATTACAAAAATAAAACAACACAATAATAAAGTTACCAAATATGTCCTATCTAACAATAACCGCTCCTAAAATCAAGCAACCGAACAACATTCAACTTTGATATCGGAAAAGGCCAAATCTTCTGTCGACGATTGCTGTTATACTTACATCTGAGATCGCGTCAAAAATATCAACCGGAGAAGACGAAATAGTATACAAAATCAACATCTACTTCAAGTTCAGTAACCATAAACAATCACAACAACTCTGATCGCGACAAACATCTAAGATCTAAGATCTTCGGTCGACGATTGCCAAATCTTCGGTCGACGATTGCCTTTCCACTCACCTCTGAGATCGCGACAAACATCTAAAATCGGAGAAGACAAAATAGTATACAAAATCATCATTTACTTCAAGAGCAATAACCAAAAACAATCACAGCAATATCGATACAATTCTGAACACTGAGGTATGTGTGTTTCAATTTCGTATGCATATAGTTACCTGTGGTTACTACGGTATTCATATGGTTCTTGAGTCACACTTAAAATGGTTACTACGATTGTTATCATCATTCTTGTTTGGTTATTATATTCAAATTGTTTTATTCTTATCATATTACTTTTGGTGACTTCTATTGTTGTTTTGGTTACTGTATAACAATGTATCGTTCAATGTTGTCTTGGATACTATCAAATACTAGCTTGGTTAGTGTATGACAATATGTTAGTTACGACAAAATGATGTTTTGGTTACTTTGTAACATTATATTACATATTGTTTTCTTGGTTACTATATACGATATATGTTGGGCTATTTGCCTAATGATATATTAGTTACTTTGTAACATCATACTATATCTTGATTTATTAGTTACTATCTAATGCTTCATAGTTTACTATGTAACAATATCTTGGTATCGTCTAATAATTATATGTATATAGTTTCCCATGTATGAACATTTATATGTATATGTTTACTAACTAATCTTTGAGTTAGTTCTTGATTAACATTATATTAGTTCTTGAATAATACTTATTTAGATATTATATACAAATAAAATGGATACTTATTAATTACGATGCAGTTCTTGAATTAATCTAATTATGCTTATAATTATATTTTTATATTAATAGTCACTTGTTAACCACATTGATTACATTCTTACAACAATTAGCATTTAAATGCCCACAAACCCATTAAAAGTGGTTGTTTTTAATATAACAAGTAAATTGAAAATGTTTTTATCCTATGGTTACTAAATAAACATGTGTAGGTTCTTCGTCTACATTAAATTTTATTTATTGTATAATGTTGATATTATTAATGTGCAATATTTGATTAATTTATATTGGTTTGTTTTATTATGATGGAAATTAATTGGCTACATTGGTTACCTTTCATACAACTGTTATAATTTAATTGCTAACAAAAAATATTAAACCGGTTGTTTCAATTGTAGAATGATAGTACAAATGTATTTCATTTTTCAGTTCTTGACATTATATAGTTTGATTCTTGATTAACATTGATTTTGTTACTATATCAATGCATATTTTGTTTTCGAATAATGGAGATGATTCTGTTTTGCTTTATTTCAAGCAGATGGATTGGATGATAGTAACGATGACACCAACTTTGAAGTTCTTGGCATACTAGTTCCCTCAACTTGTTAGTTCGGAGAAATGCAAAACATGATATGCATTGCATTACGGATGAACACAAACACAACAACATTGTCATCAAATTTCACATCAAAAACGACATTCCACCAATCGTATATCGGATGAAGCAACATTGAGATTCTTTATTGAAGTCGATTAAAAATCGATGAACAAGGAAAATTCCACCGATTATAGATATTGGAAAAGGAAGCGCGCATATGCGACAATCTTGCGTAACTTCGACAAATATAGAAGAATCATTGTTCACGATGTAACGCCATGATCGGATCAACTGAGGGAATTCAAGACTAGTTACAAAGAAGTAACACAAGATTCCCAAATTGGAACTTGATATCTTTGATCGACTTGCAATGAAAATTATGGAACAACAACGAGATGCATAAACATGACAAATCATACACGGAAGAGCGATATGATGATGTAATAACAGATCCGAATGAGCGTGGCGTAAAATTACATCAAACCTACTGAAAGACAAAAAAAATACTATCACAATCAATGAAATTTGCATTCAATCAAGAAAATAGATGACACAAAGTTCAACGAGCAGTCATAGAGACTTTGTGCTGGTGTGCGTAGATGATGAAAATTGCAAATGGAAGATGAGAGCATCAAGTATTGAAAAACCACCCTTTTGGTGAGGGAATTGATGACATTCACACGTGTTCGATCCAACGTATTCTTTGGGAGACCACGACAGGCAAATAGTGAGTTGGTCGTGAATGCATAATGAGTAAATTAACAAATTTGAAGAAAATATACACACCAACCGATATTATCGAGGACATGATGACGAGAATATAATGTATACTATCTCTTACCAAAAAGCATGGAGATCGAAGGAGAAAGCGTTAGAAAAGGTAAGAGGAAATCCACACGACACTCATTGATCCCATCATGGTTACACATGCTGCAGAAAACAAATCCAGGTAACAATTTAAAACACATTATTATTTTTCATGATTAGTTGATTACTCAATTCAACTGATTTGGTTGCTATAATGTGCATTGGTTACCTACCTCATATTTATAATTTTAAATGAGTTTTACTGATTTTTTATATTAATGTTTACTCAAAGAAATACATTAGTTCTTTGTAATGCAATTGTTTATTCTCGCCTAATGATATCTTGGTTCTTTGTATATCAATATGTTGTTTCTTTGCGCATAATGTTGTCTTTGTTCTTGAAAACATTATACTATCTAATCTTTGTCTTGAGTACATGTAAGACAATATGTTGGTTCTTGTCTAATGCTATCTTGGTTACTATCTGCTCATGACTCTTGGTTCTTTGCATAGAAATATCTTTGTTCTTGTATAATGTTGTCTTGGTTCTTCGAAAACATTATACTATCTAATCTTTGTATTAGTTCTTTGTAAGCAAATATGTTGGTTACTTTGTAACATTATCTTGTCTAATGTTTTATTGATTCTTGACTAAATTTGTATTAGTTATTGTGTAATGATATATTGATTCTTGATTGTGTAACAATATATTGGTTCTTGATTAGTTATTGTATAACAATATATTCCTTCTTATTTTGGTTCTTGCTTTAATGTTTGGATAATTGGTTCTTTGACGAATGTTGACTTGGATAACGACATTAAATACATTGGTTTCGCTTGTCTACTCTTGTCTTGTTTATTGTATAAAATTATATTGTCAATCTTTGTCTTGGTTCTTGTATGACAATAATTTGGTTCTTGTCTAATCTTTGTCTTGGTTACTTTGTAGCATTATACTACTTATAATTCTATTGATAATGTTGATGTTTCATAATGAGGTTCCGTCATGACTCTTGAGTTGGAAACAAATGTTCGTTTCAAATATTTGTTCTTTGCCATTTGAGCATCCATTCAAGCATGGCATCATTGCTTTCCAATTATTGTAATCGATGGCACATTCATACAATCAACTTACGGAGGACAATCATGATAGCAAGCACCAAGATGCAAACCGAAACATTGTTCGATTGCTTTTGCGATGGTTGACAATGAAAATGAATTATCTTGGAGATGGTTTTCATGAATTTAAGAAGCGCTTGTGGAGTAAGGGAAGGCCAATGCATTGTTTCGAGATAGGCATGAAGCAATAATACAAGGATCTGAATTATGTGTTTCCGGATGTCATGCATGCTTCTTTGCATATACCATATCTTGAAAAATATAAAAATAGATCAAAAAGAGAGGAGAAGAACTTAAACAAGCTTACAACAGGGGCATGTAGAGCATCTGACATTGAACAATTCAACAAACACATGCATTTGAACTTGATGCCATTGAACCTCGAATAAGGACATATTTGGAGGAAGAGGTCGAGTTGGAAAAGTGCACCGAGCTCCATGGGATTTATAGCGAGATACTCAACAATGACTTCAAACACCGGCTGAATCTATTAACAACGCAATTAATATGATTAGGGATCTTCCAGTTGCATCAATGATTGAATGCCTACGTTGCCTGGTTCAAAGATGGTATTTCACAAACAAACAAGCAGCCCTATCAACATTCACAACACTTTCCACAACAGCTGAAGAAAGATTGCAATCTAATATCATTAAATCAAGGAAACTTAAGGTAACAAATACAAATTATAATTTATTGCATTAATTGTGAGACCCCAGATTTTATCAATAAAGATTTAAATTTTTTCGAAATAATTTTTTTATATTATGGTGTGAATTTGAGATAATATTATAGTTGTGGGTAGTATTTATAAATTTTGCAAAGTATGCAAGTGGTTATATTATATTCGATTGGTGGGGAATATTCGGTTTAGCGAGGAATATTAATGTAATGACTCAATCATTGGTGGACCCCTAATGTAATTATTGTCGGATTGAGAAAGCGACAAAAATATTTTATTGAAATAACGGCGGAAGTTTTCTGGTAGTTCTTGTTGAACTACTCATTAGTAAAAGTACTGATAATAAGTGTGGTTGCGTAGTAGCACACGGTATTGATTATTATTGATCTTTATGTGAGAAGTCACTCGGTTTGATTCCATTATTGTCGATTAATAATATGAATTATTATAGCGATAATGACGTTTTGTTTTATTCGTATTATTAACGTAATAAAAGCGAAACATCTTTATATAAAATAGAATACTTTATTAAAGTTATTACATAAATAGAATATATTATATTTTATTATGCATAGTGTTGCATAGTGTTTTGCATAGTGTTTTTGCATAGTATTGCATAGTGTTTGCATAGTAAAATGTTTTTATATAAATAGAATATATTATATTTTATTTAAAAGATTTTTCTTTAAATATGGACCGTCAGTTAAAAGTAAATCAATACTGGATAGTTCATGGATTAATTCTTATGCATTCCATTTTCCTATAAATAGAAGCTCATTCCTTCATTATTTTCTTACGAATTCATTGAAACTACAGAGAGAGAAATTATAGAAAGAAGTATATAGAGAAAATTATAGAAAGAAGAAGAGTATTCTGCTACTTCACTACTTCTATATTCGGTTCTTTTTACGGTAAGGGGTGTTATTCTTTCTTCTTGAAGAGAACTTACATTATTCCATTCACTATTATTACATTGGAATAACTTTTGTAAAAGTGGCATACCTATACATAACTTTTGTATCATGGCATACCCTATACTTGGTGAAATCCTTATGTTATTCCATTGCTTATTATTACATTGAATAACTTTTGTATCTGTGATTTACCCTATACTTGGTGACATTCTTCTATTATTACATTGGAACATCACATGCGTGTGTTTTACAGGACACAGTTCCGATTTTTTATTATACATTGGAACATCACATGCATGTGTTTTTAGGACCTAGTTAAAATCTTTATCATTACGTTGGAATATCCTATCGTGTGTTTTACACCGGATCGGTTCCATCTTTATTATTACATTGGAATATCTCATCGATTGTGAATTTCACGACTGGTTCCGTTATTATTATTATGTTGGAATAACTTTGTCATCTGAAATACCGCATGCGTGGTGATTTCTTTTGTTATTCCATTCTTTATTATACCCGGTTGGTTAAAACTTTGACTTCTATACTCCATGAAATTAGTAGAATATCCTTGATATTTGCGTTTCATCCGATATCTTTTCATGGAAATATTCTTACGATCATTCTTGAATTTTACTCTCTGAAAACGATGATCATGTTGACAATTGGACGTTAATAATTCATGGATTAAATAATTCTTGAACTTGTTTTATTGAATTATTATGTCATTGTCATCATCCTCATGTTATATTATGTTATCTTTGGCTTACGTGCATAGATGAACTTAGTATGATTATGACCGAGGATCATTCGGTATAATCATGACTTGATATAAATGATGTGACTAAAGTCCTCGGTATTTTGTAATGCGATGATGGATAGTTTTTGGTATGATTATGACCGGGGGTGATTCGGTATAGTCATGACCATTGATAATTTGATGAAAATCCTTGAGCGGATGCAGGGATGATTAGATGTGGTGGTTTATTTATTAAAAAGTGAGTCTCGATAAAAATTGATGAAAACCTTTTAAAACCTAAAAGATAGTAGATTTTATTCTCTACTTGACTTTTTTAATGGATTGCATATTCAGCATGATTAAAGCGGTTGTCTATTGTATTTTATCGGTTTAACAACTTTGTTGAAGGCTAATGATAATTTATACGCATTATCTTAGTCATAATATTTCTTCTTTGGGCTAGTTGAGCTCACCCTTTCTTTCACTTTTTCTTCTTGAAATGAGAACATAAATTTGAGACGAGTCGGGGAGCGAAGTAATGGTCCGAGAGGATAGCATTAGTAGTCCTCACTATTACGTGAAATAGTGTGATAATAGTTGTAATGAGGACTCCTTTTGAGTTTGTATAATATCTAGTAGACAATATTTGTATTCAAACTCACGATTTTATGTCGTATTGTACGGCGAGTTATATTAGTAAGTTGTATTTGAATTTATGTACCATGTAAGTGGCGACCCAAGATGGGTGGCGTATACCTAATTTTGGGGGCGTTCACGGTTGGTATCGAGCTTAGGGATATGATCCTGGCTAAGATGTGAGATAAGAACTAGGAGGGAGGCGGGGAAATTCCTTCGCTAGTATGACCTACCTAAGTTTATTTGGTATTTAATTGGTCGGTCGAGTATAGGGATAATATTTGATATATTAATTAACCCTCGTGTTGTGGCGGTGTTTGGAAATGGCGGTGAAAATATTCACAATGGAGTGAATGTGACCATTGTGACACCTTTAATCACTAATCGAGTTAATGCGATTGTCGACGAGGAACAAATTAGAGATATCCACGTAGTGAATGAAGAACTAATTGTTGCACTTTTAGAGAGCTAGTTCTTGCAGGAGGTAGCGGTGAAAGTGAGGAAGAAGAGGAAGAAGAAGAAGAAGAGGAACACGAGGAGAATTGGTTAGAAGAAATTTATGATCAAAACTTAGAATTACAAAATCGTGTTCGTGAGCTAGAAGAACGAGGTTGAAGAAGCGACAAGCGATTGCGTGGAACAAAGGGATACAACAATTCAAAATTGGGTTACCCGATATGTGATGCTCGAACAAAATCACGCTTTGGCGAGGTGTAAGATATTAAAGTTGGAATCGAGAATTTAAAATCAAAGATCGGCTAAAAAAGAAGAAACAAGCTGAGCGAAGGAGAATAGGCGATGCATGGGTAAAAAGCGCACAACAGCGTTGATAGTGTAGAAAAAAGGCGTCCAGATCAATAAAGCCAAAATAGATGAAATGGACTTTGCTTTTTGGAATGACAATTGGGAGAACCCAACATCGAATTCGGAATTACCACATGCATAGCGGTCAACCCGAATTCGATATGGATCGGAGAATAATGATTCAAATAATGGATCGGGAATGTGAAGAAGCACTTAAGGGTGGAATGTACCCTATAGTAAAAGTCAAACTCGGTAATTTAAGCGAGAAGCGTTTTGTCGAGAAACCGAAGCGAAGTTATTACGGGTAAATTAATTATAAATTAATGCGAAGTCTATACTTTATTCAATACAAGTTCTACCCACTCTTTTATTTCACCTAGTTGTGTTCAACGTTTAAATTTGACTCAAAAAAAAAAAAGTTAAACTTTGATTTATTGGTTGAAACTTCGTTGGGAGGAAACCTTCGTTACCTCCACTATTTTTTAAATCTTGTTGATTCAAATAAACATTTTCACGTTACTGTCGATCTTATCTTTTTGAAAATACTTGCCTTTGATGTGATTTTTAGGAATCAATTGGTTAGCTAATCATTATGCTTTTTCGTAAGGTTGTTAGCTTTTTTATATTCATAACCAACTTTGTTATATGAATTCAAAGTAACCAAACCCTAAAGTTAATCTTTGTTATATCAAGCCATAAGTAAAGAGCCCGAACCTTTCGTTGTTGACTTCCTTGTGTGGAATGCGAAGCCGGACTTTTTACGTAAGGCGACATCGTGAATGAAGATGGCAAGTTTATAGGTATCATTGTGAGGTCTTATCTAGGTTAAGGGATAGAAGTCACAGTTGGTATCAATGTGATGTACTATCCAAGTCTTGGATGAGAGTGATTTTGAATGATAATTCTATCATTAATAAATTTCTTGGCGTATTCTTGAAGATTTTCTAGCCTACCCTAGAGCGTGAAATCGAATTTTGTATTGACCCCAGTACAAAAACCCATTTCTTAAACCCTCAAATATTTCTTCAACTAAAATGAACAGTTTACGTGGTTTATGATGAAAGTCATAATAAAAGCATTGGACTAATGAAAATCATGGGTATATGAGGTATTAGTAAGTTTTATGATGAGTTATGTTGGTTATTATGTGAAAACATGAAAGTTTCTTAGAAATCACAAAGAGTTGAAAATCAGATTTTAGTGAAAAGCGAACATGAAATTAAATTGACCATATCTCCTATTATATTTTGAATTTTTGAATGTGGTCAAGTCCTAGAGTTAGATCTATGAGTTACCTAACTAATCCAAGTGGAATTACTGGAAAAGGTGTTGTAGATTTTTGTGTGGACTGATTTTAGCAAAGGAGGTCAAAGCTGTAAAATTCGAAAAAGCTACTGCCATGATTTTAGAGGCTGTTTCGGCCACTTAAATTATGAGAAAAATTCTGGCCTTTTGGGACATGAAAGTATATGGTATAAAGTACCTCCTGTCCAAAAATGAGCTCATTCGACTTAAAATGAGCAAGTTATGACTATTTTAATATTTAGGTTTTCCAAATAAAACGCTATAATAGGAGTTCTATAACTCAGATGACCATGAAATTTAAACTAGAAGCTCACGTTAACATGTGTAAGGTCCTGCCAAGATTTGGGAATTTTGGAGTTAAACTTGAGGTAGCTAATTTCTTAAGGAATTAATTAGAAATTGATTTTAAAAAAATAGTAAATGAATTTTAAAAATTCCGAGAAAAATATATTTTCATTATGGGACTATATTATGCTAAATTGCAGAAAAGAAATATTTTTGGGACTGATTTGGTATTTTTCATGAAAATAGTTTAGTTACGAACATATGAGTTAAATATGTTATGTGAAGTAACAAAGTTGAAAATAGGATTTTATGGCTAGAGAATCCTATATAGAGTATATGCATATATTTTTGATGAGGATTTGATAATTGGTGATGATATCTTATGAGTATGACATTTTGAATGATTAAATGCATTATATGGTAAAAGTGTAAACAATTAAGATAAATTGTTTATAAATTTAAGAAGTGATTAAAATATTGTTATAATATTAATGTTATTAGATTATGAGATTATTAAATGATTGATAACATGGGGATATTCTTGAATCTGGATAAATTATATTATAAATGTTTAATATTTATCCTTTATCTCATTTGATTGATTCTTTATATCATTATCCTCATGTTTATATTATGTTGAAAGTCATACGTGACTGTAGTGTATAGATGGACTTGGTATGATTATGACCACGGATTATTCGGTATAATCATAGCTTAGTAAATGAATACACAATTATCTTTGGTAGTAGTGCATGGATAATTTGTGGTGTAATGATACTAATGAATATCCTTGGCACGTAGTGCGAGGATGATTCGATGATGTGGATTAATTATTGAAATGAGTCGAAATCTTAATGAAATATTAATTCATGGATGTGTTCAAAGTCATTCGTGGCTTACGTGCATAGATGGACTTGGTATGATTATGACTGTGGATTGTTTGGCATAATCATGCGTAATACTAAAATACAATTATCTTTGGTAGTAGTGCATGGATAATTTGTGGTCGTGATACTAATGAATATCCTTGGCTTTTGTAGTGCGGGGATGATTCGATGATGTGGATTAATTATTGATTTGAGTCAATTAATGAAATATTAATTCATGGATGTGTTCAAAGTCATACCGTGGCTTACGTGCATAGATGGACTTGGTATGATTATTATGACCAGAGTTGTTGGGTATAATCATCAGTAATGAAAACACAATTATCTTTTGCCGTAGTAGTCATGGATAATTTGTGGTCGTGAATCTTAATGAATATCCTTGGCACGTAGTGCGGGGATGATTCGATGATGTGGATTAATTATTGGTGAGTCTTAATGAAATATTAATTCATGGATGTGTTCAAAGTCATCCATGCTTTACGTGCATAGATGGACTTGGTATGATTATGACGAGGATTGTTCGGTATAATCATAGTAATTGAAAACACAATTATCTTTGGTAGTAGTGCATGGATAATTTGTGGTCGTGATACTAATGAATATCCTTGGCACGTGGGGATGATTCGATGATGTGGATTAATTATTGGTGAGTCTCAAAGAATGAAATATTAATTCATGGATGTGTTCAAAGTCATCCACGCTTACTACGTGCATAGATGGACTTGGTATGATTATGACCGAGAGGATTGTTCGGTATAATCATCAGTAATTGAAAACACAATTATCTTGGCCGTAGTGCATGGATAATTTGTGGTCGTGATCTTAATGAATATCCTTGGCACGTAGTGCGAGGGATGATTCGATGATGTGGATTAATTATTGAAATTTGAGTCTAATAAAATATTAATTCATGGATGCGTTCAAAAGTATCTTGGCTTACTACGTGCATAGATGGACTTGGTATGATTATGACCGTGGATTGTTCGGTATAATCATAGCGTAATTGAAAACACGAATATCCTTAGCCCGATTAGTGCATGGATAATTCATGGTTGTGATATTATTGGTGAGTCTCAGTATTATTGGTTTTGGTTGTATATATCTGGCACCTGTAGTGCAAAGATGAATTGTTAATGAATATCTTTGGTAGGATTGCAAAAATGAATTTAATGTTTTCAACGATAAAAGGTATTCAAGGTATCCTCACCTCTTTATCATATCAGTCGTACCACCTAATTTCGAGGCGAGAAATTCCATAAGGAGGGAGATTGTGAGACCCCAGATTTTATCAATAAAGATTTAAATTTTGTGAAATAATTTTTTAATATTATGGTGTGAATTTGAGATAATATTATAGTTGTGGGTAGTATTTATAAATTTTGCAAAGTATGCAGTGGTTATATTATATTCGATTGGTGGGGAATATTCGGTTTAGCGAGGGAATATTAAATACAACTACTCAATCATTGGTGGACCCTAGCGAAATTATTGTCGGATTGAAAAGCGACAAAAATATTTTATTGAAATAACGGCGGAAGTTTTTACAGTGGTTCTTGTTGAACTACTTTCGGTAGTAAAAATACGATAATAAGTGTGGTTGCATAGTAGCATTACGGTATTGATTATTGATGCTTATGTGAGAAGTCACTCGGTTTGATTCCATTATTGTCGATTAATAATATGAATTATTATAAGCGATAATGGCGTTTTGTTTTATTCAGTATTATTAACGTAATAAAAGCGAAACATCTTTTATATAAAATAGAATACTTTATTAAAGTTATTACATAAATAGAATATATTATATTTTATTATGCATAGTGTTGCATAGTGTTTTGCATAGTATTTTGCATAGTATTGCATAGTGTTTGCATAGTAAAATGTTTTTATATAAATAGAATATATTATATTTTATTTAAAAGATTTTCTTTAAATATGACCGTCAGATTAAAGTAAATCAATACTGGATAGTTCATGGATTAATTCTTATGCATTCCATTTTCTATAAATAGAAGCTCATTCCTTCATTATTTTCTTTACGAATTCATTGAAACTCTAGAGAGAGAAATTATAGAAAAGAAAGTTATAGAGAAAATTATAGAAAGAAGAAGAGTATTCGCTACTTCACTACTTCTATATTGAGGTTCTTTTTACGGTAAGGGGTGTTATTCTTTCTTCTTGAAGAGAACTTACATTATTCCATTCTTTATTATTACATTGGAATAACTTTTGTAAAAGTGGCATACCCTATACATAACTTTTGTATCTGTGGCATACCCTATACTTGGTGAAATCCTTATGTTATTCCATTGCTTATTATTACATTGGAATAACTTTGTATCTGTGGTTTACCCTATACTTGGTGACATTCTTCTATTATTACATTTGGAACATCACATGCGTGTGTGTTTTACAGGACACAGTTAAAATTTTATTATTACATTGGAACATCACATGCATGTGTTTTACAGGACTGGTTAAAATCTTTTTATTATTCTGTTGGAATATCCTATCGTGTGTTTTTACAGGATGCGGTTCCATCTTTATTATTACTGTTGGAGCATCTGTCGATTGTGAATTTCACGACTGGTTCCGATTATTATTATTATGTTGGAATAACACATCATCGCGGCAATCCGCATGCATGGTGATTTCTTTTGTTATTCCATTCTTTATTATACCCGGTTGTTTAAAACTTTGACTTCTATACTCCATGAAATTAGTAGAATATCCTTGATATTTGCGTTTCATCGATATCTTTCATGGAAATATTCTTACGATCATTCTTGAATTTTACTCTACGAAAGCGATATCATGTTGACAATTTGGACGTTAATAATTCATGGATTAAATAATTCTTGAACTTGTTTTATTGAATTATTATGTCATTGTCATCATCCTCATGTTATATTATGTTATCTTTGGCTTACGTGCGTAGATGAACTTAGTATGATTATGACCGAGGATCATTCGGTATAATCATGACTTGATATAAATGATGTAATGAAAAAGTCCTCGGTGGCTGTAATGCGATGATGGATAATTTTTGGTATGATTATGACCGGGGTGATTCGGTATAGTCGTGACCATTGATAATTTGATGAAAATCCTTGGCCGTAGTATGCGGGGATGATTAGATGTGGTGGTTTATTTATTAAAAGTGAGTCTCGTGATAAAAATTGATGAAAACCTTTTAAAACCTAAAAGATAGTAGACTTTATTCTCTACTTGATTTTTTTAATGGATTGCATATTCAGCTGCAGATTAAAGCGGTTGTCTATTGTATTTTATCGGTTTAACCTTTGTTGAAGGCTAATGATAATTTATTACGCATTATCTTAGTCATAATATTTCTTCTTGGGCTAGTTGAGCTCACCCTTTCTTTCTTTTTTATTCTCTTGAGGAAATGAGAACATAATTTGGGACGAGTCGGGGAGCGGAGTAATGGTCGAGAGGATAGCATTAGTAGTCCTCACTATTACGTGAAATAGTGTGATAATAGTTGTAATGAGGACTCCTTTTGAGTTTGTATAATATCTAGTAGATAATATTTGTATTCAAACTCACGGTTTATGTCGTATTATTACCGATGCAGTTATATTAAGTAAGTTGTATTTGAATTTATGTACCATGTAAGTGGCGACCCAAGATGGGTGGCGTATACCTAATTTTGGGGGCGTCACAGAGATACGTAATCCAATCTGAGGGACCACAATCAGGATCGTATCGTAGATAGCGATCAGCAGAATAATGATAACTGCGGAGAGAAAGCAGAATGGATGAAATGGTAACCACTCGTGGTGGTAATCATAGCCATGAAAAATGAAGAAAGCGAGTGGGAGGAGATTTTAAAAAGAGGAGATTTAATAACGACTTATATGAAGAAGGCAGCGGTCTTGGCGAAGAATCGGTTCTACAGGGAGGAGAAGCGACCACCGGTCGTATGCTACAAAATGCGGAAAGAGGACATATCGGTCAAAGCGCCCACAGATTCAAGGTATGCTATAGTTGTGGAAAGGAAGGACATATCGCTTTCGAGATTGTACGATGGCGAAACCTAGTTCAATGGGGACGGTGACTCAAAAAAAGCATCCCGAGAAAAGTCAAAGTCAACGATTAGGAAGAAGCGTTTGTTGTATTGGTCATAATGCGAGAACCCAAACGAGGTGATCACGGGTAAGCTATTTATAAATTCTTGCGAAGTTTATACCTTACTTGATACCGGTGCTACCCATTCATTTATCTCTCCTGCATGTGCTCAACGTTTAAACTTGACCGGGAGAAATTAGACTTGACCTATCTGTGGAAACTCCGTTAGGAGAAACTTTCATCACATCCTTGTTTATAAATGTTGTTTGATTCAAGTTGGCACCATTACCTTACATATTGACCTTATCTCTTTAAAGATACTTGCTTTTGATGTGATTTTAGGGATTGATTGGTTAACTACTCATCATGCCAAAATTGATTGTTTTTCGTAAGGTTGTTAGTTTTCATATTCCTAACCAACTTGATTGTTATTTAATTCAAGCAACTAAACCATTAAAATCAATCACTATCATATCTAATCATAAAGCTATTCGTTTATTAAAAACGGATGTCAAGCTTTCTTAGCCCATGTTATGGATTTGAATAAAGACACGTCAAATTTGAATAATATTCCTGTTGTTATTGTTAGGTTTGTAATATTCATAACGCAATCAAATTGCATAAAAAGTCTTGAGCGCGTGTAAAATCGAGTTTAAAATTTACAAACCATATACCCGGATCATCCTTTATGCATAATTATTAATTAAACGAAAAGATAAAGAATAAATCATACCCTTGAAGATCGAAGCTTCCTCGTGTACAAGTTCACCTCCAAATCCTTTCGCGTTCAATCTTGAATCCACCGGGTTTGGTTCCTTCCTTTGATCAATGTTAGCCACCCAAATGTTTGGCCTCTAGAGGTGATCCACCAAGGAAGAATAAAATTCAAGAAGATGGGTGTTTGGCTCAAACCCTAGTTTTCTATCTCTATAGAAAGGGTGTACTCTCCCAACAATTGGAATTATTACGTATGTTGAAAAATCAACAACCCATACCCACCCATAATAAGACTCCTCTTATTTATAGATGTGGGCAACCCACCTTAACAATTAAGGAATTGGGTTTTATTTAATTAATTAAATTCTTTTAATTAATTAAGCTCCCTAATCTTATTAGGGATAATTAATTAAACTCCTTTAATTAATTTTCCTTCCTAATCCAATTAGGAATAAATGAGAGTACTTATATTAAATTAATTTCTAAACTCTTTTAGAAATTAAAATAATAATAATTGTAATAATATTAATAAGACTCCTCTTATTAATTTATATTTAATATTTCTAAAATATTAAATAATAAATATTAAGCTATTTAATTTATTCTATCACCATAGATTAAATTAAAATACTTAACATATTATTACGATTATGCCATTAACTTCTTAAATAATTATTCTTCCTTTTATGGTGTGACCCTTTAGGTTCTCCATATTAAACCTAGGTTGTGAATAAATCAATTAGAACAATTCTAATCTTATTTAAATAAATAAATTAAACAATTAATTTATTTAAATAAATAATATTTATTCTGATAGGGATAAGTTCTCCTAGCGATCAGCGACTTTCCGGATAATATAGATTTCAACATTAATCATTAAAGAACCTTTGAGTAAATAGTTAATGCGATAATTCAATCCTTCCACCATACAATGTCCCAATTAAATATAAGACATGGAATTCTTTGTCAAGTCTTATTTTATTTAATTATATGTATTTCGACTCTTAAATGCATAACTCAAATAATGCAAATTAGAAACTCCTTTCTAATTTCATTCGCCGCCCGAGGACTCTTTGGGTTGTCATTTATCGAATCACATAGGACATTTTCTTCTTTTATTAGAAGTGGTAGATTCTTTATTGATCATACATTATCTCCATGTCTACAACTTATTATACCCAAGCATACCCTTTGATATACCCTAAGGGTCTTAAGGAATAAGTCAAAGTATAACTCATCATACACAAGATACTATGATGATCTCAAGTCCAAGGATTACTTGTCTTACTATCACTACTGAGAATTTCTATTGTGAGGCAAATAAAACTCCATTAGGTATTCCTTAGCGAGCCACGTTCGGTGAACTTATTCTCTAATAAGCACCTACATACTTGCTTTAGTGTCTCCACACAAATGATCATGAGATCAATCATCCTCATCAATGAGCAAGACAGACGTATGTACCAATCTATCCGGATTCACTAATCCCCAATTTAGTAATCCAACGATTGGGAACTATTTTAGTTTTAAGCTTTCAAAGAATTTAGATCTCATTAGAATGATCATCATCATTATTCTAAAAGCATTGCTTAAAACTATGGGTTTATCACATATTATAAAACAAAGATCATGTAGATAATTAAAAGCCTTTAATAAATTAATACTTTTTATTAATAAATGAATAAGATTGTTACAAAGTATATGCTTTATCATCAAACATGATTGGCTTGTGTGCATACTACTTTCAATCTCCCACTTGCACTAAAGCCAATCGTCATGGTATCATATACTCTTCTTCTCTAAGTGGCGATTATCCCAACGTTGGATAAGCTTTAGTTAATGGATATGTAATGTTGTTCATGAGAGTCCACTATCTCTATAGTGATTTCCCATCTTTCAATGATTCTAATAATCAAATGAAAGTGCCACAACACATGTTTAGATCCAAGATGAGACTTAAGAACTATTCCTAGTTACGTAATGCACTTTAATCCAAACAATCAACTTACGACTTCATTTATAGCTATATACTTTGTCTTTATTACTAAACCAAAGAACTCTTTTTTGTTTGGAACCTTTCAATTCATCGCACCTTTATTCAAGGTAACCCTTTACCTTAAAGTGGATTTTTTCGTCGTCTTGGTGCATGCGAAAAACATGAGTCATTAAGCCCTCTAGTTTTAATTCGGACCCACCATAAATATGATCACATCCTTAGTGCGGGTTAAGCACTTTAAGATGTTTTTCATCGACTCATAGTGAACTTCTCCGAATATGGTGATCCACATCAGGTCTCGTATATTTCATTGCATACATGATAGTCACTCATGCGACCT
Organism: Panax quinquefolius; assembly: GCA_020205615.1. NCBI lineage: Eukaryota > Viridiplantae > Streptophyta > Magnoliopsida > Apiales > Araliaceae > Panax > Panax quinquefolius. The sequence continues at coordinate 156,849,683 of CM035152.1, forward strand.
CTCTTCTCGAGAGTGCGTGGGGACTATTAAAGAGATACACTCCATAGCTCATCGACATGAGACATCTCTTGGAGTTTGCCATGCTAAACAACTTTAGCATCAAATGAATATACGTTCCTTGGGTTAAGTCGAGCATCCTCTTGAATCTATCTATATAGATTTTATCCCAATTTAGATACTCTTCCCAAATCATTCGTGGAGGAATTTTTAGACAAATTTAACTTTACTGATTGTAGCATTGGTATGTTATTCCTCATAGTAGTATATCAACATATAATACTAGAAATTTCACGACGCTCCCAGCGACCTTTTTTGTACACACTAGAAGTCTTACCTCATCGAATGTAACTCAGATCATCATCTTCATGATCGTACCTCATCATCATCATCCATGATGAATCCATACCTCTTAGGTATCTTGGTAGATTATTCGATTTATGATTGGTTGTGGTACAACGAGTCTATCTCTGAGTTCCTCTTATTTGACTTATAGTGTTTTGTGGTTCTTGAACTTTTCAAGATCTATTATCCTCCCACTAGCCCCTTCAATGATAAACACCTTTATCTTAGAAGGAAGCGTGTTTCACAATAAACACCTTTTGCTAAGTAGGATTATAGAACATTTACCCTAAACTTATTTTAGGATGTCCCACAAATCTGTATTTGTCAAATCTTGTCCCAAGCTTATTCTTTGAAACTTTTTTCACATAAGTTGGACAACCCCTTATCTTAACATACTTAAGATTAGGAATCCTCCCTGTCCATAACTTTTATGGAGTCTTGGGGCCGGATTTTGAGGTTACCATTTTCGTAGATATGCAGCCATTTCTAGGACATTATCCCAGAAGGATACTGGAATGTCGGTAAAATCATTATGGAGCGCACCATGTTCAATAAGGTACGATTTTTCATTCAGATACATCAATCAATTATTGCGTATCAGGATGTGTCCATTATGAGAAAACCATTTGAGATGATCTAGAAACTTATTGCACAAGTATTTATTCCTTGATCCGATCAAAGAATTCTAATACTTTGCCAATTTGTTTCACTTTTGAATTCTTTGAACCTTTCAAATAATTCACACTTGTATTTCAGCAAATACACACATTCAACTCTTTGAATGATCATCTCCTTTTTTCTTATACTAATTTGTTCAATATGCAAAATTATTTTCATGTAAGTCAAGTATACAAAATTTATTAAGTAATATTCCAGTTCTATACAAAACATTATTATTATAAATAGAACAACAATTGTTCTTAATTATAATTCCAAAGATTTCATTGTCCAACAATAAAATGGAAATAATATTTTTAACAAGAACTGGAGTACAATAACAACTTATTGACTTAATTGATTTGCCCGTAGGTATTGCTAAACTATAAGTTTCTATGGTTAATATGGCAACCTTTGCTACATTTCCCGCACTTATATTTGTTTAGCTTTCTACTTCTGCTTGGTCCATTCATAAATCTATATTTATGATAACCAAAGTCGATATCAATACCAAGTAGAACCTCGACTTAAAGAAAAATTTATTTCAATCATGAACAAAAAAGATTGTATTATGTAGAAACTTCACTAAGCTTCTTTGGTTAGCCTCTCGCAAGATGCTTCTCATGATTTCTTTCCGGTGTCGAGCTTATTGCGGTGGAAGCAAACTCCTTTGCTTATCCGTATCGATTTTTTGCTCTTATTATCCTTTGTTTTGCGCCTTTCTATTTACCTTCTTTGAATCGTTTCTTCTTTTCGGAAGACCCTTTGGCCCCTACCAAGAAGACTTGATCTTTCTTGGTTGGAAAGTGACTCTCGACATTTTTCAACATGATAAGCAAATCGCAAAGTCGATATCTAGCTTGTTCATATGAAAAATTCACAACAATTAATGAAAGGAGTAGGGAGTAAGTGCAAGATCAAATCTTGGCTCAACTCTCCATCCATGACAAAACACTGTTATCCTAATTGATCAATCAAATTGATAATGCTTAGGACTTTTGTCTGTACTATAGTGCCATTGGCCATTCTAGATCGGAAGAGCTCCTTAGATATCTGATATCTATCAGTCCTACTTTCCTCACCATCAACTACTTGATGTGTAGGAGTATAGTAGAAGCATCCATAGTTTCATCTTGATTTGAAGCTCGTTCTTTCGTAGATGCGAGCATGATGCATTGAGCCAATTGTGCATCATCTTGCCACTTTCTAAAAGTAGCAATGTCTTCCTCGGAGGCATTGTGCGCAACCATTGCAGGATAGGCGTATTAAGGACATAAGATAGCTTTTTCATTATGAGAACTATTCTCAAATTCCTTAACCAATCCGTTTAATTGATGGTCAAGTTAATTTAGCATCTAATATGCTTCGCATGATGATAGTAATTTAGACATTGTAAAATTTATAGATGAATTTGTAATTAACAACATTTTAACATACATTCTTTTATTAATTACCAAAATAAATTAGGTCTTGTTTTAAATTGGTATCTCCCACTATTTTCTTCAAACTATATTACCCTCACTTATATAGTTCGGCAAAATCTAATTAAAGATTTGCTAGTGAGAATAAGGATCCCATTTCAAATGTATATAGCCTTGTGGTGACACAACAAACTATATATAAATAAATAGGTAGACAACTTTTGTCAATTACATCAACTATGTAACTCCTTTTATTTTGCCTCTTAGATTATTTTGATCAAGTGGTGGCACATCCAGAATCAAAATTATCCAAGTTAAGTCCGACCTCAGCACTCCATATATTCAAAAAAGAAAAATATCATCCTTGTGGTGACACAACAAAACAATATTGTTCAATTTTCTTTATAAGCATCAAATGTGATAAATTAACATCTTAAATACTTAATACTTGCCTTGTGGTGACACAACAAACTCATATTAAATATTTAATACTCTATTAATTTATCATCATGCTAGAAGGCGACGCTCGATATTCCAAATATCTTTGAACGCTTAAGACTTAATATAAAATTTTGAGGGTTTGTTATTAATTTGTCTCATCTTGTTTAGCGCAGCATTTATATATATATATATAAAATACGCGTCATATATTAATGAACATGCGAAGCATGTTTGCATAATATATAATATATATATATAGTATAGCATTTACATATAGAATACTATATTCTATACTCGGATTGATTATGGACTTTTATTCTAGTTTGGTTCACTAGAGCCACCAAGTGAACCAAAAGGTCAAACCCTAGGGTGCAAGAAATAATATTTAAATATAACTATTACATTTAAACCCGGGCTTCATTACAAACGGGTCTTCAAGCTCTCCTTACTCCTTGATCTCTAATTTTCAAAATTAATTCTAACTATTCCTATTACAAAACTATTTAAAATAAATAGAAACCTTGATCGTGATCGAGGGAAGTACATAGGAGGAGATAGAATTTACATTGAAAAAATTAGAAAAAGGCAATCTGCAGACCCCATTTAATAAAACCCATACATTCATGCATCCAACTAAAATAAAATCCAATCGCATTGGTCAATAGTCCATTAATCAATCCCATTTATTATCATACACATCACCATATGCATCAATAAATAACATTCATCTCATGAATAATAAACATTTAATATATATATATTGATATCATTTAATGGGCAAAATTAGTTAGTATAAAATCTAATTTTTGAATCAAAATAAACTCCTTTATTTTAATCCAAATTTAAATCAAAATAAAACTATTTTATTTTAATTTATCTAATTTTGAATAAAATAAACTATTTTATTTTAATCAAAATTTTTAATCAAAATAAACTCCTTTATTTTAATTAATTATGGAATCAAATTCCATGTAAAAAAAATCTCTAATTAAAATAAACTCTTTTATTTTAATTAATTATGGAATCCAATTCCATGTAAAAAAAAAATCTTTAATTAAAATAAACTCTTTTATTTTAATTAATTATGGAATCCAATTCCATGTAAAAAAAAAAATCTTTTATTAAAGGAAACACGGATATTCTTTCCTATTCACAAATAAACTCCTTTATTTTGAATAATATGAAATCTTATTTCATATTTAAATAAACTCTTTTATTTAAGGAAATACGAATTTTCTTTCCTATTCACAAATAAACTCTTTTATTTTGAATAATATGAAATCCTATTTCATATCTAAATAAACTCCTTTATTTAAGGAAAGATGGATTTACTTCCCTATTCACAAATAAACTCCTTTATTTTAGAAAAATAAAATCCAATTTCAACTCCAATTAGTTATCATGGAATCCAATTCCAACTCTAATTAGTTAAGATGAAATTTAATTTTAAAATTAAAATAAATCTTTTATTTTAATATTAAAATAAACCTTTTATTTTAAGATTAAAATAAACCTTTTATTTTAATTATAAAATTATTTAAAATTATAATAAAACTTTATATTTTAATATTAAAATAAACCTTTTATTTTAAAATTAAAATAAACTTTTATTTTAATTATAATATATATATATATATATATATATATATTCGTAATATATATATTATATATATATATAACCGTTCCTTTAAAAAAAAATGCACAGCCCCTCCTTTTTAAAATGTTAACAAATTTCGCTTTGGTTTTTGCGTTTGCTTTTACTATTTAAAAGAATTCTTCTTTGCCTTCTTATTTCCGTTCGGTTTTTTTTTTTTTTTTTTTTTTTTTATTCTTTGCATACACGGAAATCGAGAGGCGGCTGGTTTAAAAAAAATTAAAAAACTGCAGCATGCTTTGAAATTCCAGTTTTTTTTTTTTTATTTTAAATTTTATCTGATAAAAATTATGCCCAATTAAATTGTTCTAAACACATATCAATATACATATCAAATCGAACAATTAATAATTCGCATAAAGGTTTGGCTCGATGCCACTTTATTAGGTTTGTAATATTCATAACGCAATCAAATTGCATAAAAAGTGCGAAGCGTGTAAAAATCGAGTTTAAAATTTACAAACCATATACCCGGATCATCCTTTATGCATAATTATTAATTAAACGAAAAGATAAAGAATAAATCATACCCTTGAAGATCGAGCTTCCTCTCAGTACAAGTTCACCTCCAAATCCTTTCAAGCGTTCAATCTTGAATCCACCGGGTTTGGTTCCTTCCTTTCGATCGATGTTAGCCACCCAAATGTTTGGCCTCACAGAGGTGATCCACCGAGGAAGAATAAAATTCAAGAAGATGGGTGTTTGGCTCAAACCCTAGTTTTCTATCTCTATAGAAAGGTGTACTCTCCCAACAATTGGAATTATTACGTATGTTGAAAAATCAACAACCCATACCCACCCATAATAAGACTCCTCTTATTTATAGATGTGGGCAACCCACCTTAACAATTAAGGAATTGGGTTTTATTTAATTAATTAAATTCTTTTAATTAATTAAGCTCCCCTAATCTTATTAGGGATAATTAATTAAACTCCTTTAATTAATTTTCCTTCCTAATCCAATTAGGAATAAATGAAAGTACTTATATTAAATTAATTTCTAAACTCTTTTAGAAATTAAAATAATAATAATTGTAATAATATTAATAAGACTCCTCTTATTAATTTATATTTAATATTTCTAAAATATTAAATAATAAATATTAAGCTATTTAATTTATTCTATCACCATAGATTAAATTAAAATACTTAATATATTATTACGATTATGCCATTAACTTCTTAAAATAATTATTCTTCCTTTTATGGTGTGACCCTTTAGGTTCTCCATATTAAACCTAGGTTGTGAATAAATCAATTAGAACAATTCTAATCTTATTTAAATAAATAAATTAAACAATTAATTTATTTAAATAAATAATATTTATTCTACAATAGGGATAAGCCTCCCTAGCGATCAACGACTTTCCGGATAATATAGATTTCAACATTAATCATTAAAGAACCTTTGAGTAAATAGTTACTGCACAATTCAATCCTTCCACCATACAATGTCCCAATTAAATATAAGACATGGAATTATTGTCAAGTCTTATTTTATTTAATTATATGTATTTCGACTCTTAAATGCATAACTCAAATAATGCAAATTAGAAACTCCTTTCTAATTTCATTACGCTTGGCCAAGGACTCTTTTGGGTTGTCATTTATCGAATCACATAGGACATTTCTCTTCTTTATTAGAAGTGGTAGATTCTTTATTGATCATACATTATCTCCATGTACAACTTATTATACCCAAGCATACCCTTTGATATACCCTAAGGGTCTTAAGGAATAAGTCAAAGTATAACTCATCATACACAAGATCTATGATGATCTCAAGTCCAAGGATTACTTGTACTACTATCACTCTGAGAATTTCTATTGACAGCAAATAAAACTCCATTAGGTATTCCTTAGCGAGCCACGTTCAATGAACTTATTCTCTAATAAGCACCTACATACTTGCTTTAGTGTCTCCACACAAATGATCGTGAGATCAATCATCCTCATCCAATGAGCAAGCAACGTATGTACCAATCTATCCGGATTCACTAATCCCCAATTTAGTAATCCAACGATTGGGAACTATTTTAGTTTTAAGCTTTCAAAGAATTTAGATCTCATTAGAATGATCATCATCATTATTCTAAAAGCATTGCTTAAAACTATGGGTTTATCACATATTATAAAAAACAAGATCATGTAGATAATTAAAAGCCTTTAATAAATTAATACTTTTTATTAATAAATGAATAAGATTGTTACAAAGTATATGCTTTATCATCAAACATGATTGGCTTGTGTGCATACTACTTTCGAGTTATTGACTTTCCCGACGTATTTCAAGAAGAACTTACGGTCTACCCCGTAACGTGAAGTTGAATTCTTTATTGATCTTGAACCTGGTACAAAGCCCATTTCTAAAACCCCATATCGAATGGCTCTATTGAACTTGAGGAGTTAAAGGTCCAACTACGAGAATTGTTGGACATCGGTTTCATTAAATCTAGTACATCTCCTTGGGGTGCTCTGTTTTATTTGTAAAGAAGAAAGGCGGGAGTATGCGACTTTTGTATTGACTATCGGAATTGAACCATGTCACCATCAAGAATAAGTATCCTCACCTCATATTGATGACTTGTTTGACCAAATTCTGAGGGGGCACAATTCTTTTCAAAAATCGATCTTCGTTCGGATATCATCAATTTGAAGATTAAAAGCGAGGATATTCAAAGACCGCCTTGAACTCGGTATGGGCATTATGAATTCTTAGTCATGTCTTTCGGACTAACTAATGCTCCTGCGGCTTTCATGGATATGATGAACCGAGTATTCAAGGAATATTTGGATCAATTCGTTGTTGTCTTTATTGATGACATCCTCATATATTCCAAAAGCCGTGAAGATCATGAGCACCATTTAATTTGGTACTCCAAAGGCTTCGTGAAAACCAACTATATGCCAAATTGAAGAAATGTGAGTTCTGGCTTGAGGAAGTAGCATTCCTTGGGCACGTGGTGTCGAAACATGGAGTATCTGTTGATCCGGCGAAGATTGAAGCAATACAAAGTTAGAGCAACCGAAGTCATTGGCAAGACGTAGTTTTTTGGGCTTATTTGGTTATTATCGGAGATTCGTGGAAGGGTTTTCTCGAATCGCTACTCCATTAACTCACTAACTCGGAAGGATACAAAATTCGTTTGGAGCGAAGAATGCGAGAAAAGTTTCCAAGAGCTTAAGAGGAGACTTATTTTAATTTTGATCTAACAATACCATCTGGTTCGGATGGATTTGTTATCTCTGATGATGCTTGAGCAAAGGGTTAGGATGTGTTCTCATGCAACGTGGGAAAGTCATAGCCTACGCCTCGCGACAACTTAAAGAGTATGAGAGGAATTATCCTACTCATGATCTAGAATTGGCGTAAATCGTTTCAAGGCGCTTTAAAAATATGGAGGCACTATCTATATGGGGAGAAAGTGGAGATATATTCAGACCATAAAAGCCTTAAATATTTCTTCACTCAAAAAGAACTCAACATGCGGTAGCGACGTTGGCTCGAGCTATTGAAAGACTACGACCACACTATTCAATACCATCCGGTAGTTTAACGTGGTAGGTGACGCATTGAATAGAAGATCATATCGCGGGAACGAAAAGTGCGATGATGTCAAGTATACGATAGAACCAACTTTAATAGAAAAGTTAAGGTTGCTCAAGCCACCACCGGAAATGATGCGTATGAAGAAGAAAGTACAAGAAGGAGCTATTAGGGCGAGAATTGATGAAGAAGGAATACTTGAGTCCACTCTGACTTTGTGTCCCTAACGACTCACGATTTGAAGTACAAGATTATGATGGAGGCACACAACACGCCATTTGCAATCCATCTGGAAGTACTAAAATGTATCGTGATCTTGACATACATTTTGGTGGAACAATATGAAGAGAGAGATTGCAAAGTTTATCTCGATGTGTTTAACTCGCTAACGTGTAAAGGTGAGCATCTTGTACCTAAGGGTCCGTTGCAACCACTTGAGATTCTCGGAATGGAAGTGGGAACACATTACTATGGATTTCATTACGGGTCTTCCTACGGTTTCTCAAGGCATCAATGCTATTTGGGTTATTGTTGATAGATTAACCAAGTTCCGCTCATTTCTTGCCGTCACGGAGACTTTATTCGTGACGCCCCAAAATTAGGTATACGCCACCCATCTTGGGTCGCCACTTACATGGTACATAAATTCAAATACAACTTACTAATATAAGCGCCGTGTATAATACGACATAAACCGTGAGTTTGAATACAAATATTATCTACTAGATATTATACAAACTCAAAAGGAGTCCTCATTACAACTATTATCACACTATTTCACTGAATAGTGAGGACTACTAATGCTATCCCTCGGACCATTACTCCGTTCCAGACTCGTCTCCGCCTATGTTCTCATTTCTCAGAGAGAGCGGTGAAAGAAAGGGTGAGCTCAACTAGCCCAAGAAGAAATATTATGACTAAGATAATGCGAATAAATTATCATTAGCCTTCAAATGTTAAACCGATAAAATACAATAGACAACAAGTTTAACTGCAATTGAATAAGCAATCCATTAAGAGTCAAGTAGAGAATAAAGTCTACTATCTTTTAGGTTTTAAAAGGTTTTCATCAATTTTTATCACGAGACTCGAATTTTAAAAATAAACCACCACATCTAATCATCCCCACATCACCCGCGGCCAAGGATTTTCATCAAGTTATCAATGGTCATGACTATACCGAATCACCCCGGTCATAATCATACCAAAACTATCCATCATCGCATTACAGCCACTAAGGACTTTTGTCACATCATTTATATCAAGTCATGATTATACCGAATGATCCTCGGTCATAATCATACTAAGTTCATCTATGCACGTAAGCCAAAGATAACATAATATAATATGAGGATGATGACAATGACATAGTAATTCAATAAAACAAGTTCAAGAATTATTTAATCCATGAATTATTAACGCCCAAATTGTCAACATGATATCATTTTCAGAGAGTAAAATTCAAGAATGATCGGAAGAATATTTCCATGAAAAGATATTTGGATGAAACGCAAATATCAAGGATATTCTACTAATTTCATGGAGTATAGAAGTCAAAGTTTTAACCAATTTGGGTATAATAAAGAATGGAATAACAAAAGAAATCACCATGCATGCGGTATGCAGCGCAGACAAAAGTTATTCCAACGTAATAATAATAATAACGGAACCGTGTCGTGAAATTCACACCCGATGTGATGTTCCAATGTAATAATAAAGATGGAACCAGATCGAATGTAAAACACACGAGATAGGATATTCCAACAGAATGATAAAAGCGGAACCAGTCGGTGTAAAACACATGCATGGGATGTTCCAATGTAATAATAAAAGCGCGAAACCAGTCCGGTGTAAAACACATGCATGTGATGTTCCAATGTAATAGTAGAAGAATGTCACCAAGTATAGGGTAAACCAGCAGTATCAAAGTTATTCCAATAGAATAATAAGCAATGGAATAACATAAGGATTTCACCAAGTATAGGGTATGCCAGCAGATATACAAAAGTTATGTATAGGGTATGCCACTCTTACAAAAGTTATTCCAATGTAATAATAATGAATGGAATAATGTAAGTTCTCTTCAAGAAGAAAGAATAACACCCTTACCAGTAAAAGAACCTGAATATAGAAAGTGAAGTGAAGTAGAATACTCTTCTTCTTTCTATACTTTTTCTCTATAGCTTTCTCTATAATTTCTCTCTCAGAGTTTCAATGAATTCGTAAAGAAAATAATGAAGGAATGAGCTTCATTTATAGAAAAATAGAATGCATAAGAATTCTAATCCATGAACGGTCCGTATTGATTTACTTTAATCGACGGTCCATATTTAAAGAAAAATCTTTTAAATAAAATATAATATATTCTATTTATATAAAAACATTTTACTATGCAAACACTATGCAATACTACGCAAAAACACTACGCAAAATACTATGCAACACTATGCATAATAAAATATAATATATTCTATTTATAGAATAACTTTAATAAAGTATTCTATTTTATATAAAAGATGTTTCGCTTTTATTACGTTAATAATACGAATAAAACAAAACGTCATTATCGCTTATAATAATTCATATTATTAATCGACAATAATGGAATCAAACCGAGTGACTTCTCACATAGGCATCAATAATCAATACCGTAATGCTACTATGCAACCACACGACATCTTTACTTTTACTACCGAAAGTAGTTCAACAAAGATCAACCAGTAAAACTTCCGCCGTTATTTTAATAAAATATTTTGTCGTTTTCTCAATCCGACAATAATTACATTAATAGGGTCCACCAATGATTGAGTAGTTGTACGAATATTCCTCGCTAAACCGAATATTCCCCACCAATCGAATATAATATAACCACTTGCATACTTTGCAAAATTTTGTAAATACTACCCACAACTATAATATTATCTCAAATTCACACCATAATATTAAAAATTATTTCGACCAAATTTAAATCTTTATTAATAAAATCTGGGGTCTCACAATCTCCCTCCTTATGGAATTTCCCTCGAAATTAGGGTACGTGACTGGTATGATAAAGAGATGAGGATACCTTGAATACCTTTATCGTTTAAAATATTAAATTCATCTTTGAAATCGCCAAAGCTATTCATTAACAATTCATCTTTGCACTACAAAGCTAAAGATATACAATCAGTAAAACCAATAATGCTAAGACGCGACTTAATAGTATCACGACCACGAATTATCCATGCACCAATCGCCAAGGATATTCGTGTTTTCAATCTGATTATGATTATACTTAACAATCCTCGGTCATAATCATACCAAGTCCATCTATGCACGTAAGCCACAGATGACTTTGAACGCATCCATGAATTAATATTTCATTGCTGAGACTCAGCTCAATAATTAATCCACATCATCGAATCATCCCTGCACTACAGGCCAAGGATATTCATTAGTATCACGACCACAAATTATCCATGCACTACGGCCAAGATAATTGTGTTTTCAATTACGGTTATGATTATACCGAACAATCCCTGGTCATAATCATACCAAGTCCATCTATGCACGTAAGCCACAGATGACTTTGAACACATCCATGAATTAATATTTCATTCACGAGACTCAAATTTCAATAATTAATCCACATCATCGAATCATCCCCGCACTACGTGCCAAGGATATTCATTAGTATCACGCACCACAAATTATCCATGCACTACTACCAAAGATAATTGTGTTTTCAATTACTGAGTTATGATTATGCCAACAACAATCACGGTCATAATCATACCAAGTCCATCTATGCACGTAAGCCACGAGATGACTTTGAACACATCCATGAATTAATATTTCATTCACGAGACTCAAATTTCAATAATTAATCCACATCATCGAATCATCCCCCGCACTACGTGCCAAGGATATTCATTAGTATCACGACCACAAATTATCCATGCACTACTACCAAAGATAATTGTGTATTCATTTACTGATTATGATTATACTTAGAATAATCCGTGGTCATAATCATACCAAGTCCATCTATGCACCACGTGCCACAAATGACTTTCAACATAATATAAACATGAGGATAATGATATAAAGAATCAATCAAATGAGATAAAGGATAAATATTAAACATTTATAATATAATTTATCCAGATTCAAGAATATCCCCATGTTATCAATCATTTAATAATCTCATAATCTAATAACATTAATATTATAACAATATTTTAATCACTTCTTAAATTTATAAATAATTTATCTTAATTGTTTACACTTTACCATATAATGCATTTAATCATTCAAAATGTCATACTCATAAGATATCATCACCAATTATCAAATCCTCATCAAAAAAATATGCATATACTCTATATAGGATTCTCTAGCCATAAAATCCTATTTTCAACTTTGTTACTTCACATAACATATTTAATTCATATGTTCAGAATTAAACTATTTTCATGAAAATACCAAATCAGCCCCAAAAATATTTCTTTTCTGGGATTTAGCATAATATAGTCCCATAATGAAAATATATTTTTCTCGGAATTTTTAAAATTCATTTACTATTTTTTAAAAATCAATTTCCACTTAATTCCTTAAGAAATTAGCTACCTCAATTTTAACTCCAAAAATTCCCAAATCTTGGCAGGACCTTACACATGTTAACGTGAGCTTCCAGTTTAAATTTCATGGTCATCGGAGTTATAGAACTCCGGTTATAGCGTTTTTAAATCGGAAAAACCTAAATATTGAAATAGTCATAACTTGCTCATTTTAAGTCGTAATGAGCTCATTTTTGGACAGGAGGTACTTTTTATACCATATAATTTCATGTCCCAAAAGGCCAGAATTTTTCTCATAATTTAAGTGGCCGAAATAGCCTCTCTAAAATCATGGCGAGAAGCTTTTTTTCGCTTTTTGCAGCTTTGCACTCCTTTGCTAAAATCAGTCCACACAAAAATCTACAACACCTTTTCCAGTAATTCCACTTGGATTAGTTAGGTAACTCATAGATCTAACTCTAGGACTTGACCACATTCAAAAATTCAAAATATAACAGAGATATGGTCAATTGAATTTCATGTTACGTTTTTCACTAAAAATCGATTTTCAACTCTTTGTGATTTCTAAGAAACTTTCATGTTTTCACATAATAACCAACATAACTCATCATAAAACTTACTAATACCTCATATACCCATGATTTTCATTAGTCCTATACTTTTATTATGACTTTCATCATAAACCACGTAATCATTCATTTTAGTTCAAGAATTATTTGAGGGTTTAAGAAATGGGTTTTGTCTTTGGGGTCAATACAAAATTCGATTTCACGCTCTAGGGTAGGCTAAGAAGTCTTCAAGAATACGCCAAGAAATTTATTAATGATAGAAATATCATTCAAAATCATTATTCTCGCCCAAGACTTGGATAGTACATCACATTGATACCAACTGTGACTTCTATCCCTTAACCTAGATAAGTACCTCACAATGATACCTATAAACTTGCCATCTTCATTCACGATGTCGCCATGTAAAGCCCGGCTTCGATTGCATTCCACACAAGGAAGTTAACAACGAAAGGTTCGGGGCTCTTTACTTATGGCTTCGATATGACAATGATTAACTTTAGGATTTGGTTACTTTGAATTAGAGTGTAACAGGTTGTTATAAATATAAAAGCTAACAACCTTACGAAAAGCATGATGAGTAGCTAACCAATTGACTCAAAATCACATCAAAGGCAAATATTTTCAAAAAGATAAGATCGACAGTAACGTGAAAATGTTTATTTGAATTAAACAAGATTTAAAAAAATAGAAGCGTAACGAAGGCTCCTACTAACGAAGTTTCAACCAATAAGTCAAAGTTTAACTTCTTTGAGTCAAATTCAAACGTTGAATGCAACTAGGTGAAATAAAAGAGTGGGTAGAATCGGTATCTAACACGGTATAGACTTCGCAAGAGCTTACGACTAACTTACCCGTGATAATTTTATTCAGTTCCTCGTCACGAGAAAAAAACGCTCTCTTAAACTACGGGCTTTGGTTTGTGCGGGATGACCTTTGGTGCCTCCATCCTAGTTGAATTTGTCTTCTGGTGAAACGACAAAATCGAGCTAAGTGACCTCTTCCACAATTATAACATGCTTTTGACGGCATGGCGCAATTCCGATCGATGTGTCCTCTCTCCGCATTTGAAGCATACTATAACGGGTGGTCGTTCTTCTTCCTTTGAAACGGTGTTGGTGGTCGACGTCTTTCCATCATTGTTGAATCTCCTTTTCTTGAAATGTCCATTCTTATTATTTTTGCCCCGATTACCACAAAGTGGTTACCATATCCGCCCGTTGATTTCTCCACGCTTGTTGTCACCGCTTCGATGACTACTCTCATTTGGTATTATAATTTTCACGGCTTACTTTCTTTTAGTTGGGTTGACTCGTTATCGCGCTCCACTAATTGAGCCCTATTTACAACATCCGAATAAAAACACACGGTTTATGAGAAATAAGATGTTGACGTATCTCCGCTTCAAACCTCTTAAAACATTCGCGCCATTCTCTTCTTTATTATCCACGAGTGGGACGAATCGTGATAACTCGCAAATTTTGCCTCGTATTTATTACTGGTCATATTGTTTTGTTCTAACTTGATAAACTCCACCTCCTTCATGTGGCTAATACTTTTCGTGAAAGTATTTGTCGTTGAATACCTCCGAACTTCTCCCAAGATATCTTGAGACAACGAGTTGAGTACGTTTTTACCGATTCCCACCAAAGAATCGCTCTCCGCGCAGAACATAAAGGCGTGAAAAGGAACCTTTTGCTCCTCGGAGCATCCCAAGACATCAAATATCTTGGTAATCTGCTTTATCCATGCTTCCGCGGAAGTGGTTTTGGCTCTCCCTTAAACTCCCGGTGGTCCCAACTCCTTGAATTGTTTAGCGGTGGATCACCGAGAGTTTTCCGTGTTTCCACCTACGTTTTGGGATGAGGAGTCTTTCACCGATGATGTTGCATGAATTTAAAACCTCTTAAACGCATCGTCGTTAGTCGATTGATCAGTGTTGTTGTTTACAGGAGGATTATCGCCATCCTGTTGTACATTGTTCTGATTATTGATCTGTGGAGAATCAACAGTCTCCCGTGCTCCATTGCTATTCTCAACATTCTCGGATGCCATTTTCAAATACTGCCACAAAATAAGGGTTAATTAACATATCACATATTATCCCTATACTCTGACCGACCAATTAAATACCAAATAAATTTAGGTAGGTCATACTAGCGAAGGAATTCCCCGTCTCTCTCCTCCTAGTACTATTCTCACATCTTAGCCAGGGATCATATCCCTAAGCTCTGATACCAACTGTGACGCCCCCAAAATTAGGTATACGTCACCCATCTTGGGTCGCCACTTACATGGTACATAAATTCAAATACAACTTACTAATATAATCGCGTGGTACAATACGACATAAACCGTGAGTTTGAATACAAATATTATCTACTAGATATTATACAAACTCAAAAGGAGTCCTCATTACAACTATTATCACACTATTTCACGAGAATAGTGAGGACTACTAATGCTATCCTCGGACCATTACTCCGCTCCCCGACTCGTCCCAAATTTATGTTCTCATTTTCAAGAGAAACGGTGAAAGAAAAGGTGAGCTCAACTAGCCCAAGAAGAAATATTATGACTAAGATAATGCGTAATAAATTATCATTAGCCTTCAACAAATGTTAAACCGATAAAATACAATAGACAACAAGTTTAATCTGCAATGGAATAAGCAATCCATTAAAAGAGTCAAGTAGAGAATAAAGTCTACTATCTTTTAGGTTTTAAAAGGTTTTCATCAATTTTTATATCACGAGACTCAAATTTAAAAAATAAACCACCACATCTAATCATCATCCTCGTACTCACTTGGCCAAGGATTTTCATCAAGTTATCAATGGTCATGACTATACCGAATCACCCCCGGTCATAATCATACAAAAACTATCCATCATTTGCATTATGTGCCACTAAGGACTTTTGTCACATCATTTATATCAAGTCATGATTATACCGAATGATCCTCGGTCATAATCATACTAAGTTCATCTATGCACGTAAGCCAAAGATAACATAATATAACATGAGGATGATGACAATGACATAGTAATTCAATAAAACAAGTTCAAGAATTATTTAATCCATGAATTATTAACGCCCAAATTGTCAACACGATAATCTTTGTTTCAGAGAGTAAAATTCAAGAATGATCAAGAATATTTCCATGAAAAGATATGGATGAAACGCAAATATCAAGGATATTCTACTAATTTCATGGAGTATAGAAGTCAAAGTTTTAACCAACCTGGGTATAATAAAGAATGGAATAACAAAAGAAATCACCACGCATGCAGATTGCAGATGACATACAAAGTTATTCCAACAGAATAATAATAACGGAACTGTCGTGAAATTCACAACCGGCTGTGATGTTCCAACGAGTAATAATAAAGATGGAACCGGATCCGGTGTAAAACACACGATAGGATATTCCAAATGAATGATAAAAGACGGAACCCAGTCCGATGTAAACACATGCATGTGATGTTCCAATGAGAATAATAAAATCGGAACCCAGTCGTAAAAAAACACATGCATGTGATGTTCCAAATGTAATAGTAGAAGAATGTCACCAAGTATAGGGGTAAACCGTGACAAAAGTTATTCCAAATGTAATAATAAGCAATGGAATAACATAAGGATTTCACCAAGTATAGGTGTATGCCACAGATACAAAGTTATGTATAGGGTATGCCACTTTTACAAAAGTTATTCCAATGTAATAATAATGAATGGAATAATGAAGTTCTCTTCAAGAAGAAAGAATAACACCCCTCACCGTAAAAGAACCGAATATAGAAGTAGTGAAGTAATAGAATATTCTTCTTTTCTATAACTTTTCTATAGCTTCTCTCTATAATTTCTCTCTAGAGTTTCAATGAATTAAGTAAGAAAATAATGAAGGAATGAGCTTCTATTTATAGAAAAATGGAATGCATAAGTAACTAATCCATGAAGCGGTCCAGATTGATTTACTTTAATCTGACGGTCCATATTTAAAGAAAAATCTTTTAAATAAAATATAATATATTCTATTTATATAAAAACATTTTACTATGCAAACACTATGCAATACTATGCAAAACACTATGCAAAATACTATATGCAACACTATGCATAATAAAATATAATATATTCTATTTATGAATAACTTTAATAAAGTATTCTATTTTATATAAAAGATGTTTCGCTTTTATTACGTTAATAATACTGAATAAAACAAAAGCGTCATTATCGCTATAATAATTCATATTATTAATCGACAATAATGGAATCAAATGAGTGACTTCTCACATAAGCATCAATAATCAATACCGTGCTACTTACTGCAACCACACGTATCGACATCGTATTTTTTACTACCGAGTAGTTCAACAAGATCAATCAGAAACTTCCGCCGTTATTTTAATAAAAAATATTTTTGTCGTTTTCTCAATCCGACAATAATTACATTGTAGGGTCCACCAATGATTGAGCTCATTGTATTTAATATTCCCTGCTAAACCGAATATTCCCACCAATCGAATATAATATAACCACTTGCATACTTTGCAAAATTTTGTAAATACTACCCACAACTATAATATTATCTCAAATTCACACCATAATATTAAAAATTATTTCACCAAATTTAAATCTTTATTAATAAAATCGGGTCTCACATATTCCTTGAACGTCTTGCTAATATACGCGTGAATGAGATTGTGAGGTTGCACGGCATACTGTATCCATAGTTTGGATCGTGACCCAAGATTCACTTCAAGATTTTAGGTTAGCTTGCAAAAAGCTACAAGCACGATTTGCGATTTAGTTGCATACCATCCCCAAACAGACGACGACAATCGGAGAGGACTATTCAAACTCTTGAAGATCTATTAAGACTCGTGTCCTAGACTTCAAGGGTAGTTGGGATAAGTATTTACCATTGGTGGAATTCTCCTACAACAACAGATTATCGTGCAAGTATAGGTGTGGCTCCATTCGAAGCATTATATGGACGAAAATGTCGTTCTCCAATATGTTGGGATGAGGTGGGTGAAGCAAGATTATTTGGGACCCGAAAGTTGAAATGACGTATGACTCACAAAGAAAAGATCCAAATGATTCGACAACGATACAAAGCAAGACAAGATCGATAAAAAAGAGTTATGCGGATCTTCATCGAAAGGACGTGAAATTTAATGTAGGGGATCATGTATTGTTGCGAGTTGCTCCATGGAAGGGAGTTACAAGATTTGGGAAGAGAGGAAAGCTCAATCCACGATTTATTGGTCCATTTCAAATTCTTGACCGAAGTAGGAAATGTAGCCTATAGACTTGCGTTACCTCAAGAGTATGTCTCGTGTTCATAATGTGTTTCACATATCTGTACTTCAGTAAATATGTGAAAGACCGAACCACATTATTGAGTTAGAACCGGACGAGATAGCCAAGACTTAACGTATGAGGAGGTACTGTCAAGATCTTGGATAGGAAGGGGCATGTCCTACGCCAAGAAAGGTCATACCACAAGTTAAAGTTTTGTGGAGGAATCATGCTATAGAGGAAATGACCAGGAATTGGAAGCGGAAATGAAAGCGAGGTATCCTCACCTTTTCAAACACTGTAGTCGTGACGCCAATTTCGAGGACGAAATTTCATAAGGAGGGAGGTTGTAAGACCTCGTAATTTTTTAAATAAAAAGGAATTTCCTTTATTTATTATTTTGAAATAGTAAGGGTTGATTTGATTAATGTGGATAGTTAAGGGTTAAATACGCAAATATTTCAAAATAAGCAAGTGGTTATAAAATATTCATTATTGTCGGGGAATATTCGTTTGGTCGTGGAATATTAAATGCGGTCGGGAATATTCGTCTGACGCGGTAGTGACCATGTGTGGAGCCCATAACGGAAAGTGATTGGATGAAGAAAACGACAAATATAAGTTGTTTTTAATTAACGGCGTAGTTGTTACCGTTAATACTGTTGGAATACCCGGTGGTTAAAACACGAGAATACGCGTTGTTGCAGACAAGAAAGATTACCGGTATTGCACCAATTATTGATTCTTACGTAAGAAGAAGGCACTACTCAATAATGGTTACTGGTAATTCATTATTCGAGATTTTATTGAGTTAATAATTCTTTGCGTTGATATTTTATATTATTGTTGTTTCAATAATTGTCATTACACGTATTTTTCTTTATCGAAGCAATAATTCATATTATCCGAATAATATTATTAGATAACATTATTGGCAATGTCTAGAAAGTTACGTCTAAGGAGAGGTTTGGTCATCTAATTGGCATAGAAGAAGAAATTCTTATCGAAAAGCCCTCTTTCCTGAACCGCGCTTTGGTTGTCAATATTGTGATTCTGTAATATTATTTGTGAATAATTAATTATTGATTTATATGATGAGGAAAATATTGATTTTATGTGGATATAGATGGAGAAAATTTTAAAATGACAATTGTTGAAAATTAATATTTTATCTTTTTCGATAAAATAATTCATTTAAATATATTATTTTAATAATATATTAAACGGTGATATTTTTACAACGAATGTGGGATATATGAGTATACGAGGAGGAAGAGTATTTTTGTGGCATTAAATGTTTAAAACATGTTAAACATGTCAATTGGTGGACCCCATTTATTATTGAAATTTGATTATAGCTTGTAAAATCGCCTGTTTGTGGATTTTCGGTCAATTTCTATTTGGAATTTGGAAAACTTTCTTCTGCAAAGTTGTAGAGAATTGAATTTCCTATAAAAACTCATGAGATTTGAATTTTCTGATGAAAGGGCTATTTATTATGAATTATTGAAGTTCAAGCTCAAAATAATTGATTTTTGGGAGTTTAAATTATTTTTGTTAAGAAAAACGTTTTTGTATTTTTTGGACATCATTAACATGTGTGGCTGGTGTTTTGACCAAAAAGGTGGGCTAAGGAAAATTTGTATAATTATATTAATATTATATTAAATTTTTCGCTTTGGTGTTCTAAGCATTTTCCTATAAATAGGTGCTTAGGTTAGAATTGAAAATCACACCGTAAACCCAAGTTTTTCTCTATTTCTCTCGATATTTTGAGCGTATTCTTGTGAGTATTTTGAGTATACTTTGAGTATTGATATACGGTGCGCAAGTTCATTCAAGCGTTATTCCAAATCGGAAATCGCTAACTCTCTTGAGGTAAGTGGATATTATTTTTTTTTGTAATGATATTATTTCTTCAATATCATTATCTTTGAAATGTTGTTCAAGTTTTTATCAAATTTGGAACTTTTTTCATGCTCGGGTTACTATTCACGAGTTCTTATTCACGAGTTACTATTCATGAAAGTTACTATTCACGAAGTTCTTATTCACGAAAGTCTTATTCATGAAGCGTGAAGATGTTTTGTGGAATTTCTATCTTTTGGTGTCTGGAGTTATTATTCACGATATTTCGGACTATTCACGATATCAAGACTATTCACGATATACCAGATTATTCAATCTAAAAATAAAATTTCTTCTTTTCGTCTAAAACATCTATTCGGATACTAACTCGATTGTATCCATGTTTTGATCATTCTTGAATTTTACACCACTATGATTATTTTTGAGGTATTTTTGGGACGTGGATAAAACCAAGTACTGAATCCTTAATCCTTAATCCTTGTCATTTTTTGTTTCACCTTTGGATTCATTTCTTTAAAAAAATATTTTCATCATCCTCGGTCTTAAATGATGATATTATGGAATATCTTTGGCTGTAGTAAAAGATGAATGATTTCTTAAGAATATCTTTGGGCCCGTAGTGCAAAGATGAATGATTTCGAAGAATATCTTTCCCGTAGGCAAAGAAGATGAACAGTGTTTAAATGAACATGACTAATCGATGAATATCTTTGGCTTCGTAGAAAAAAGATGAATATTTGATTCCGGATGTATATTGATTGATGTTACGGGGATAAAAGATAGACGATGAACTTTTAAATTCATACATGAAGATAGTAGTTTGCATTCTCTACTTAACTCTTCTAATGAATTATTATTTCTGCTAATATTGATTTAAAATTTGTTGTCTATTGTATTCTATTATATTTTTCCCTTGAAGACTAACGATAATTTGTTGTATATTATCTTAGTCATAATATTCTTTATCGAGCTAGTTGAGCTCACCCTTTTCCTTTTTGTTCCATTTTCTCGGGAGGCGAGAATATAGCGAGTACTGTAGTCTGGGTATGGAATGAAGGTTTAGAAAGGATTGTTTAGTAGTCCTCACCATTTTTGTAAAATAATGTATCAATAAATGTGATGAGGATTTATTTGAGTATAGATATTGTCTAGAAGATAATATTTGTATTCAAACTCACAGTTTTACTGTTGTAATAAAGTTGTAGTTGTTTCTGTACCATGTATTGACAACTCAGAATAGGTGATGTATACCTATTTTGGGGGCGTCACATTATCTGTTGTGACCCTTATTCTTGAAATTGAATCCATATTTTGATCTTCACTATGGTTTATTATGGAGCGTTTTTAAACTTGAATTATCTAAAGAACGAATCTCTAATCTTTGTCCTTTTGTCTCACTGGATTCGTTCTCTAAAATGTTTTTCATTATCCTCAGTCCTTAATGGTGATACTTGATGAATATCTTTGGCCTGTAGTGCAAAGATGCATGATTACCTGATGAATATCTTTGGCCCGTAGTGCAAAGATGAACAGGTGTTGAGATGAACATGACCAACTGATAATACAGATGGATATCTTTGGCCCGTAGTGCAAAGGTGAATATTTGATGCAAGATGTGTATTGATTGATGTTACAGGGATACAATATTGATGATGGACTCTTAAATTCATAGATGATAGTAGATTTCATTCTCTACTTAACTCTTCTAATGAATTGTTATTTTCGCTGCGAATATTGATCTAAAACTGGTTGTCCATTATATTTTATCTGATTTGTTAAAGGCTAACGATAAATTATTGTTCTTTATCTTAGTCATAATATTCTTTACTGGGCTAGTTGAGCTCATCCTTTTCCTTTTTGTTCCATTTTTCTTCTTAGGAGGTGAGAATGTAGTAGGAACCAGTCGGGGTAAAGAGTGATGGTCCTAGACAGTTGTTTTAGCAGTCCTCACTATTTTTGTAAAATAGTATATAAATAAATGTAATGAGGATTTATTTGAGTGTGGATATTGTCTAGAGGACAATATTTGTATTTAAACTCACAATATTGTGTTGTCGTATTTTGCACGACAATTGTATTAATGATGTTGTAGTTGATTCTATACCATGTATTTGGCGACTCAAAATGGGTGATGTATACCTATAGGTGATGGGCCAAATTCGTTGGTTCGAGCACTTGATGCATTGGTTACGGTCTATAGTAGTAATAGTCTAATAGAATATTGTTCAAGTTAGATATAGTTAGGATTATATTTTACAAGTCCTCCCTGCAATATATAAAATAAAATTTCATTATATCTCTATTATATATTTTTAATTTTTGGAGAATTAAATAAACCTTGTTTGTTATCGAATATATGGTATCTGTTATGTTATATAACGTATGTTTTAGTTTTTACAGCATCATTCCTTTATTATAAGCTAAAATTATTTTATGTGTCTCACTGTTCTATGATTTGATGGTGAATTTGACATGTTTGACATAAGGAACTTTGGTTCTATACTTGATATAATTCTCATTGTCGACTATGTTATTAAGTTAATTGCTCGATGTGAGCTCTGTGTTAAATTCTATTGAAGGTTTGAAAATTTTTGTTGTTTCAATTAATTTTGGAACCGAAACCGCACCAATTGAAACTGCACCGCACAGTTTAAAACCGCACCGCACCAATTATAAGTGGTTTCGTGTGCGATTTTTGATTTGTCAAACCGCACCTAAACGGTTTCGGGTGCGGTTTCAGCTTCAAACCGCACCATGCTCACTCCTACCTGAACTATATGTCATATTCCATCTTGGTGATCAAAGTTTTAATTTTGTCAATTAGATGATTGAACTATCAATTTTTTTTAATTTTTTCAATTGAGGTTGCCATGTCAGAAATTACTGATGTGGCTATCTTAGTAAGACACAGCTCAGCTGATGTGTATAGAAAAAATAGTTTCTTAAATTATGATAAAACTTATTTGTTATATTGAAGAGTAAAATGGTCATACCCTATTCACTTAATACATCAAAACTAATTAAAACTTCCAAACAAACAGAAATTGATCAAATCAATCAAAACAACAAAATCTAAAATCATTAAAAAACGATCAAAAACTCTTCATAGCCAAACATTCAAGATCAAGATCTACAGCCAAAAATCATTAAATTAATCATACAATACCAAAAAATTCTTCCATCTCATGTTCTTCGTCCTCTTCCTCAAATTAAATCTTACCCTCATCTCCATTTTTACTTTCTTCTTCACAGACCCCTTTGTTATTCAAAGAACACAACCAAATATCATAAAGTAAAGAAGAAACTAACATGGCGAAAATACACAAAAATACCAAGTAAACTACCATCCATACCAACAATTTATACACATAAATAAATTTAATACCTCCAAATAATAAACCTATAAATCATAAATTTTATTAAGCATTGACTTAATTGGTGTAAGCTCGAAATGAATTAGAGTTTTGTTTGGGTTTCGGTTTGGGTATGAATGTTTTTTAATAGGGAGGAAGAACGAATGGATGAAATTAAGGCGCAAAAGAGACGAACTCTTCATCTTCTTCAATCTCCAGATCCGTATCACCTTCTTAAACCTCCAGATCTGTACAACCATCATTGTCCGCATAAAGGAGCAAAGAATAATCAGGTTCAATTTTTTCCTCTTCCTTTCAAAATCGGCTATTGAAGAACAACTTTTTTCGTCAAAAGAATCCACCTCAACCCCCTCCACAAAACCCTAAACCCAGTCAACTCACCGATTCCAACTCACCCTTTCTGTCTCCAAAGACATTCCTGATCTCAATCCACCAACAAAACATTCATTCGCCTCTTCCACCCCCTTTTCTATCTCCTCCGACCACAAAAATTCCCATCATAGATTTTTATGGCGGCAGATTCGTACTATTCAGAGTTTCGGCTACTTTTTTCAACAGTGACTATGGAACTCACGGCATGTTTGATTTGGATTCTTACTAATTGAGGCTTTTTTATTTATAAATTGGTTTAATTAAGTATTTGACAAATTTTTCTTTTCATATATAATAATTGTGTAATCAAACATTAAAATACTATTTTTTAATTACACATCAGCTAAACAATGGTTTCATCCAAAGAGCCACACGTCGGCCAATTTTCGACGTGATGCCTCAATTGAAATAATTAAAAAAATTGATAGTTCAATCATCTAATTGACAAAATTAAAATTTTGATCACCGAAGTGGAATATGACCTATAGTTCAAGGTAGTAATTCATATTTAAGCCTATTGTTAATTAAAAATCGCAACAGTTAAAACCGCACCAATGGTTTCTGCGTATGTGACGGTTTTAGGTGGGTTGAAAAATTGAATTTACGGTTTGAATTTGATTACTGGGCAAAACGGCATGCATAAAATTGAAATTGCACTATGGTTCTTTTGTGTTTTCTTTTTTTTATTTTAAATTACTAACAAAAATGAGGCTTCGTTGCATAAAATTGATGTTCTTCCTTTTTATTATTATCATTTTATTGATATCACTCTTCGTTAACTTTTCTGGATATCTCTTACTTCGTCACGCACATATTAAGAAAAACTTTTTTGTCATCTATAACACATAAGAAAAATAAAAAAAATAAATTGGTAAAGCATTATAAAACTGTTAAATTGAATTAATTTTGTATTATAAGTATGAATCAGTCTTTTAATGCATTTTTCTTATTTATTTTCTCGATGTATAATGATAAACAAGTCAAATAATCCATTATTCATTCATGTATTCAACTTTTTTTTATTCCACGCTTTTTCTTGAATATAATCTCTTCAAATATTTCTCTTATATAAAAGATTATGATTAATCATTTAATTTTCAAATAACTATAATAATATTCTAAAAATAGATTAATTCAATTGATTTTGAAACCGAAATCTTACCAAATGAAATCGCACCGCACGGTTCAAAATCGCACCGCACCAATCACAAACGAGTTCATGTGCGATTTTTAATTTGCCAAATCACACCTAAAAGGTTATGTGCGGTTTGAGTTTCAAACCGCACCATACTCACCCCTAGCTAAAATTATTTAATAATTTAATGAAACGACCAAAATTTGCATAAAATTTATAATTAATTTATTTTAAAAAAAAACTCTAAAATAAAAAACTTACGGATAAATTTAGGTTGTTTTTGTAAAGTAGTTTTAAACAAACTTAATCATATGTAATATTTTTTTTGTGCAATATTATAACTGTCAATGTATGGTATTTTATTTTTGCTTTAGAATATCATAGATGTTTACAAAGTTATCAAGGCACAAGTTATTTTAAGAAATATGATAATAACATTAAATATCTTACAATAAATTAAATTTTCAATAATCATTATCTATGCAAATCGTTTAGAAACCATTTAGATTGAAAAAGTAGTGATTTAAGAAATTATAAAATCAATATAGTAAATTATGATTGATATTATTTATTATTTTAATTTTGTTTTAAATGTTTTAAATTGTATAATATTATGTTGTAATATAATTATAAATGGTATAATATTAGTAATGATAATATCTCGCATGCTTTAAATAGGTGGTGATTTTGTTATATATGTATTATAATAATATACCAAATATGTATTATATAATGTATGGTATAATTATGAATGGTATACTATTAGAAAAATAGTGATTTTAGGATATAATAATTATGTTTAGAAAAGTAGTGGATTTTGGGGATTATAAAATTAACATAGTAAGTTATGATTAATATTATTTGTTATTTTAAATGTTTTAAATTGTATAATATTATGTTGTAATATAATTATAAATGGTATAATATTATTTTGTATTTATAGAGAGAAAATTAGGTTAAATAATGGAGAGTAATGATAATAGCTCACTAATGATAATATCACAAATTAGTGATTTTAAGAGATAATAATTAAATTAGAAAGAATAATATCAAAACATTTGACATTACCAAAACAGTTTAGATTTGTAGTGATTTAGGGATTATAAATTCAAAATATTAATTTGGAATTAAAAAAGTAGTGATTTTAGAAAATAATAATTAAACTAGTAATGATAATATTAAAACAGCTTAACAATTTAGATTTATAATGATTTATGGAATTATAAAATTAAAATATTAATGTGGGATTAAAATTAATGATCTTAAGAGATAATAATTCAGTAACGATACTATATTTAATAGCTTTTGACAACAACTTAATAGGTCTCTATAATTTTAAATTTGAATTAGTAAATCATTAAGACCATTTGTTTAGATATTTTAAGGTTTGAATAGATCTTAATAAATCTGACCGAAAAAAGCCAAAATTTTCTGGCTGATTTGGTAAGCCACAGTACTGAATGGAAGTGTAAAAAATTTAGAATTTATAAAATTAAATTTAAATTTTTTTTTTTTTGATACAAAATATTAATTGAATAAATATTGAAATGAGACTCAATATTACATATAAGTAATCAATTTTTTGACGTGACAATATCAATTTAGATGTAATAAAAAAATTTAAAAGTTTAATTCTCTAATAAAAAAATTGAGAAGACAATCTCCAAAGTGAAAAAAAAAAGTTTAATCCTCTAATTGAAAAAATTGAGAAGACAATCCTTAAAATAGAAAAAAATTAAAATTTTAATTCTTTAATTAAAAAAATTAAGAAGACAATATCCAAAGTGGAAAAACATTAAAAATGCATGGCATTAATTCATATTTATGCCTATATTATATAGATATATTATCTCATATAAGATTATCGTTTAAGATGGATCCATTAATAGCAACTACAAGCAGCCCACCAATAACACTTCGGGGTCATTTACATTGGGCCTTTGGCACAATTTTAACACTAAGCCCAACCAATGCTGATAGTATTATTGGGCCAAGATGAAAAAATTTATACAAAAAATATGTATACTTTTGTTATTAGTAGAAACCTCAATTAATTACATATTATTTTAGGGTCCTTAACAATAATATACAACAATTATAAAATAATTACAAAAATAAAACAACACAATAATAAAGTTACCAAATATGTCCTATCTAACAATAACCGCTCCTAAAATCAAGCAAACGAACAACATTCAACTTTGATATCGGAAAAGGCCAAATCTTCTGTCGACGATTGCTGTTATACTCACATCTGAGATCGCGTCAAAAATATCAACCGGAGAAGACGAAATTGTATACAAAATCAACATCTACTTCAAGATCAGTAACCATAAACAATCACAACAACTCTGATCGCGACAAACATCTAAGATCTAAGATCTTCGGTCGACGATTGCCAAATCTTCGGTCGACGATTGCCTTTCCACTCACCTCTGAGATCGCGACAAACATCTAAGATCGAAGAAGACGAAATAGTATACAAAATCATCATTTACTTCAATAGCGAAGAATTAAAAACAATCACAAAGAATATCGATACAATTACGAATAACCGAGGTATGTGTTTCAATTTCAGTATGCATATAGTTACCTGTGGTTACTACGATTGTTCATATGGTTCTTGAGTCACACTTAAAATGGTTACTACTTGTGTTATCACATTCTTGTTTTTGGTTATTATATTACATTTGTTTTATACTTATCATATTACTTTTGGTGACTTCCTCTTGTTGTTTTAGTTATCGTATAACAATGTATTGTTCAATGTTGTCTTGGATACTATAAAATACTAGCTTGGTTAGTGTATGACAATATGTTAGTTACTGACAAAATGATGTTTTGGTTACTTTGTAACATTATATTGCATATTGATTTCTTGGTTACTATATGATAATGATGTCAGCATTGTCTAATGATATGTTAGTTACTTTGTAACATCATACTATATCTTGATTTATTAGTTACCATCTAATGCTTCATAGTTTACTATGTAACAATATCCGTATATCGCCTAATAATTATATGTATACAGATTTCCTATGTATGAACATTTATATGCATATGTTTACTAACTAATCTTTGAGTCAAGTTCTTGATTAACATTATATTAGTTCTTTGAATAATACTTATTTAGATATTATATACAAATAAAATGGATACTTATTAATTACGATTCAGTTATTGAATTAATCTAATTATGCTTATAATTATATTTTTATATTAATAGTCACTTGTTAACCACATTGCTTACATTCTACAACAATTAGCATTTAAATGCCCACAAACCCATTATATTGGTTGTTTTTAATATAACAAGTAAATTGAAAATGTTTTTTATCCTATGGTTACTAAATAAATATGTGTAGAGTTATCGCTCACATTGAATTTTGTTTCTTGTATAATGTTGATATTATTAATGTGCAATATTTGATTAATTTATATTGGTTTGTTTTATTATGATGGAAATTAATTGGCTACATTGGTTACCTTCATACAATTGTTATAATTTAATTGCTAACAAAAATATATTAAACTGGTTGTTTCAATTGTAGAATGATAGTACAAATGTATTTCATTTTATGGTTCTTGACATTATATAGTTTGTTATTGATTAACATTGATTTTGTTACTACGCAATGTATATTTTGTTTTTTAGACAATGGAAATGATTCTGTTTTGCTTTATTTCAGCTAGTACATGGATCGATAGTAACTCAATACACCAACTTTGATTCTTGGCATACTAGTTCCCTCAACTTGTTCGTTCGGAGAAATGCAAAACATGATATGCATTGCATTACGGATGACACACAAACACAACAACATTGTCTATCAAATCTCACATCAAAAACGACATTCCACCAATCTGTATATCAGATGAAGCAACATTGAGATTCTTTATTGAAGTCATAGAAAAATCATGAATAAGGAAAATTCCACCGATTATAGATATTGGAAAAGGAAGTTACCAGACAAAGAATCTTGCGTAACTTGACAAATATAGAAGAATCTGTTGTTCACAATGTAACGCCAATCAGATCAACACAAGGGAATTCAGCACTAGTTACAGTAGCAACACAAGATTCCCAAATCAGAACGCAATATGCTGATCAGCTTGCAATGAAAATTATGGAACAACAACGAGACAGACAACATGACAAATCATACACAGAAGAACGATATGATGATGTAATAACAGATCCGAATGAACGTGACGTAAAATTACATCAAACCTACAAAGACAAAAAAATCCTATCACAATCAATGAGGCTGCATTCAATCAAGAAAAATAGACAACACAAAGTTCAACGAACATGCCATAGAGACTTTGTGCTAGTGTGCGTAGATGATGAAAATTGCAAATGGAAGATGAGAGCATCAAGTATTCGAAAAACCAGTCTGTTCAAAGTGAGGGAATTCAATGACATTCACACGTGTTCAGTCAACGTATTGCTGGGAGACCACAGACAGGCAAATAGTGAGTTGGTCAGCGAATGCATAATGCGTAAATTAACAAATTTGAAGAAAATATACACACCAATCGATATTGTCGAGGACATGATGACAGAATATAATGTGTCTATCTCTTACCAAAAAGCATGGAGATCGAAGGAGAAAGCGTTAGAAAAGGTAAGAGGAAATCCACACGACTACTCATTGATCCCATCATGGTTACACATGCTGCAGAAAACAAATCCAGGTAACAATTTAAAATACATTATTATTTTTCATGATTAGTTGATTACTCAATTCAACTGATTTGGTTGCTATAATGTGCATTGGTTACCTACCTCATATTTATAATTTTAAATGAGTTCTACTGATTTTTTATATTAATGTTTACTCAGCAAATACATTGGTTACTGTAATGCAACTGTTTATTACTGCCTAATGATATCTTGGTTACTGTATATCAATATGTTGTTTACTGCATAATGTTGTCTTTGTTACTGAAAACATTATACTATCTAATGCTGTCTTGGTACATGTAAGACAATATGTTGGTTACTGTCTAATGCTATCTTGGTTACTATCTGCTGCAACTCTTGGTTACTGCATAGAAATATGTTGTTTACTGTATAATGTTGTCTTGGTTACTGAAAAACATTATACTATCTAATGCTGTATTGGTTACTGTAAGCAAATATGTTGGTTACTTTGTAACATTATACTGTCTAATGTTTTATTGACATCGACTATTGTTGTATTAGTTATCGTGTAAACAAGATATCAATTCTTGATTGTGTAACAATATATTCGTTCTTGATTAGTTATTGTATAACAATATATTCCTTCTTGTTTTGGTTCTTTCGCTAATGTTTGGATAATTGGTTCGATTTAATGTTGACTTGGATCCGACATTAAATACATTAGTTACCGTCTTCACTCTTGTCTTGTTTATCGTATAAAATTATATTGTCCAATCTTTGTCTTGGTTCTTGTATGACAATAATTTGGTTACTTGTCTAATCTTTGTCTTCGTTACTTGTAGCATTATACTACTTATAATTCTATTGATAATGTTGATGTTTCTACTTGAGTTCCGTCACGGCTCTTGAGTTGGAAACAAATGCTCGTTTCAAATATTTGTTCTTCGCCATCGAGCATCCATTCAAGCATGGCATCATTGCTTTCCAATTATTGTAATCGATGGCACATTCATACAATCAACTTACGGAGGACAATATCGATAAGAAGCACACAAGATGCAAACCAAACATTGTTCCGATTGCTTTTGCGGTGGTTGACAAGTGAAAATGAATTATCTTGAAGATGGTTTTCATGAATTTAAGAAGCGCTTGTGGAGTAAGGGAAGGCCAATGCATTGTTTCAGATAGATATGAAGCAATAATACAAGGATTGAATTATGTGTTTCTGGATGTCATGCATGCTTCCCGCATATACCATATAATTGAAAAATATAAAAATAGATTCAAAAAGATAGGAGAAGAACTTAAACAAGCTTACAACGGGGCATGTAGAGTATACAACATTGAACAATTCAACAAACACATGCATTGAACTTGATGCCATTGATCCTCGAATAAGGACATATTTGGAGGAAGAGGTCAAGTTGGAAAAGTGCACCGTGCTCCATGGGACCGTAAGTTAGATACTCAACAATGACTTCAAACACCGCCGAATCTATTAACAACGCAATTAATATGATTAGGATCTTCCAGGTTGCATCAATGATTGAATGCCTACGTTTGTTGGTTCAAAGATGGTATTTCACAAACAAACAAGCGACCTATCAACATTCACAACACTTTCCACAACAAATTTGAAGAAAGATTGCAATCTAATATCATTAAATCAAGGAAACTTAAGGTAACAAATACAAATTATAATTTATTGCATTAATTTTTATATTGTATTTATGTTACTTGACTAATGCTTTCTTGATTCTTGCATAATATTACTAATTAATGTTGAATTGTTTCTCGACTAATCTTGACTTAGTTACTCTGTTAAACTTTAATGTTTCTTGACTAATCTTGACTTGTTTCTCGATTAATGATAACTTGGTTGCTAAGTAATATTATATTGGTTACTAACCAATACCTAATTGCTTATTGCAAAACATTATAATGGTTACTTGACACTTTGATTTGGTTCTTGTGTATCATTTATCTTTCGTTACTTATTAATACCGCTTTCTACTTGCATAATATTACAAATTAATATTGAATTGTTTACTGTCTAATGCTGATTTGGTTACTGTGCTACACTATAATATTTACTAACTAATAATAACTTGTGTACTGGCTAATGGTAACTTGGTTACTATGAAATATTATATTGGTTGTCAATTAATACTTAATTGCTTAATGCATATCATTACAATGGTTACCGACTATTGTTGAGTTGGTTACTATGTATCATTATATTAGTTACTAAGTGATACTTGTTTGGTTACTCTTAATAATTAAAATGTTACTGCTAAGTTGGTTATTAATAGTATCATTATATTGGTTACTTAATCGATGCTTATTTGGTTACTCTTGTATAATTATAATGTTCTTCGCTAAGTTGGTTAATGCTTAGTTACTTGTTTTGTAATTATAACATTGAGTTGTTTAATTTAATATGTATTCTTTTTTCGAGATAATGAAAATGATTCGGTTGTATTTATATTCTAACAATGATTAATTTGTGATGTAGGTTGAGACATCAAACTTAGTGATTTTTTATTTACGATATGTCGTCAAACAATATATTGTGGACATCGACCAAAGAACATGCACATATGGAAAATTTCAGCATACCATGAGATGCCGTGTCGCGTCTGTCTTTCTTTATTATGAGCAAGTTAAACTTGAGTAAGTTATGATTTTTGCTCAAAAAATACTATAAAACAACTTTGGTCGACACATATTCAAACTTCAATCATGCCATTAGATGACAAAGAAAACCTGGGATGTACCGGAAGAAGTAAGAAATATGGTTGTAAAACCCATAGAACACAAGAAGACCAAATTGGAAGACCAAAAGTAGGGAGGTACAAACACGGATCCGAAATCAAAATTCAAAACAAATGCAAAAAAGCAAGAGAAAGGACACAACAGGAAAACACGCAATAATCCCCGGTTTAAGACCAAAAACCACGATATAATGCATTTACATTAAGAGTATAGATACATGTATATATAATTGTTTACTATCATTAACCATAAACCACATAGATGGTAACATTTTGATTAAGACAATATCAAACATTTTATTGATTAAAGCATTTGATTTTGAATTCAATATGAGTTACCAATACAATTGGGAACCCACAAAAGTACATTATTTTACTTGACAATTATTCCAAATATAAATTGTAAATTATTTGGTTACTAACATAAAGTCAAATGGTTACTCTTTATATAACAATTTGGATACTTGTATAAACATAATATGGTGACCACAAGAGTAAACTATTTGGTTACTTATTTGTTATAACAATAAACAAAATATAACAAATAGGTAACCAAATATTTAGATAACAATCACCAAAACAATTTTTTTTGTTAACTGATGTATAATCTCACCTATACATTTAACAATAATTATATGTCCTGAAACATTTAACAACATTTATATGTCCTGAAACAATATTGTACATCTCTATTTACTATCAAAACATTAGCTGGTTACCCTTTTATATATATTTGGTTACCAACTGTACATTTCAATATAATGTAGCAAACACAGCCTAAAACGAATCAAATACCAACAACACACAAAATTAATTCCAAAAATGATATTATAATAACATATGAAATCCCATCTATATAAGATTCAGTAATCATCCTTAATGAACCATACAAAATTGTCGCATGTATATTAAAAAAATAAAATACAAAACACAATTCATCCGACAACACAACAATATCTCGAACTAATCAAAACGGAACAAATCTTCCGGAAATTCTCTCGTCAGGCCTCATATCCCTCCAATTGTTTGTTCCTTCCATGCATATATAGGTTTGTGCATAACTTCTTAGATATTGCAGAATGGGGAATGGAATAGGATTTCATCAATCTTCGATGAATGACATGCTCGCAAAACAAATTGTAAACAACCCGCAATCAATTTGTACAAATGCACAAAAGATAACCAAAATCAATACTAGAAACAACCTATATATAACACATCGGTTTATACAAGAACCAAACATTTACAATATAGTAACCAAAACAATTATACGACAAAGAATCAAAATAATTAAATATAATAATTCAAAATTGAAAACAATGTAACCCTTACCCATCCACTTGTTCAGAGCAAACTCTGCAAATTCTAACTCAATTATGTCATCTTCCCCGCTTATTGCGATACGGTTCATTTGCTAAAGTCAATGTCACTCCTATCCTCCAAAATCCAATCTTGCGTAATAAAGTGGGAAGAATAAATATATAAGGTTCACAAACATCCATGATTTTTGTTTGCATGGATTTTCTTTTGGGCTGCAGAGAATTATAAACAGTTAGACGTCTACGATGCACATCAAACGTTAACAAAAACCAATGGTCCGGTGATGACATATGTATGGGGAACAAAACATAGTCAACATTTTTTTCATGGTGTGTTTACATCCATAAACAGTCCATGAATGTACTCAGCGACATCACCCTGCCCAGACAACACACGCTTATCTGCATTTTTATTTGTATACTCTTCAAAAAGAGAGGTCATCTTGGAATGGAACCAACAATCCGTAGTCGTTGCTTCTTATATATACATGTGATCGTAATGTCCGCCAATTTACTAAGTAATATAATGCAACATTGATATCTTTGAACAAAAAAAAAAAAAATATTAATAGTGTTGAAAAATAACATTATGTAATCAATGTAACTAACATCATTAATGCTAGTTACTTAAACATCTAAATAATGTAAACAGTAACTATAAAAAAAACATAATTTTAAAAAAAAAACATAAACATGTATGATGTTAATAACACACATACATATATATATATATATATATGTGATAAGTAACTAAACAATTATATAATAGTAATCAAACAAAGGTTGTAATATAATAACCAAACAAATAATATGATAGTAGTAAAAAACGGTTATATGACATCAACAAAATGGTTATATAATAGTAACCAACAACTTTTGTCATAATAACCAAAACATGTTTATATATCAACATATAAGTTTATATGATGGTAACAAAAACATATATTGAGCATACATGATAAGAACCAAACAATTATATAATAGTAACCAAACAATTGTAACATAGTAACCAAAAACAAAATATAATAGTAATAAAACAAAGCTTATATAAAGAATAAAACAAATTTATATGATTAAAGAATCAACCACTTATATCATAACAACCAAAACATGTTTATATAGTAACATATCAATTTATATGTTGGCAAAACCAAAACATATATAAAACATATATCATAGTAACTTGAATAATTATATAATAGTAAACAAATAGTGTATACTAGTAACCAAACAAAGTAATATAATAATAACAAAACATATATATGATAAAGTAACCAACCACTTATATCATAAGAACCAAAACATGCTTAAATATTAACATATCATTTTATATGATGGTAACCAACATATATATAAAACATTTAAGATAGTAACCAAACAATTATATAATAGTAACCAAATAGTTGTATGATAGTAACAAAACAAAGAATATAATAGTAATAAAAAAGTCATACGACGAAGAATAAAATGGATATATAACAGTAACCAACACTGTTAAAGCTATTTACATAAACAAATAAATAATGTAACCATAAATATAGAAACATAATTTAAAAAAAAAAAAGAACTCACATCATCGTCTAACCATTGCCCAGGAGTCTTTAATTTATAAAACCACATTTTAGATGAAATTGGGATAGACCCAAATACAAAAGCAGGTTCGATAATGTCATTCTTCCCAGGAAATTTGTCCGTCCTTCAATAAAAAAACATATTAGTATACACGTTGACATTAACAATCACTATGTTAATATACACAATACCTAAAAGCAAATTTATTTGTTTCATAAAAAAACTATAACATTGTTAACAGTAAAAAACAAACCTTTTCCTGTTGTTAAGTCCTATTTTAAACCAACATTCAAACAACGCCTCTTCAAAATTTGAATGGCATATTCATGCAAACCTTGGGAAATGCGAGAAATAATAAAGAACTCTTTCGACTAGCACCGATGCATTAGACGATAACCCAAATTGACCCAAATGTTCTCAGATATGGAGATCAGAAACAAAGACTCTTTAAATGTTCACGCATTGTGTCCGCCATCGACTTTCTATTGACGTTCTTCTCCAATTCATCACATCGGACTATATCACGGTAGTCAAAACCATCTCATCCAATACTGATTTGCTTTCGCCTCAAACTTTTTCCCTTTTATAAATGTGAGAAAATGTAACGAAAACAAATATATTTTCACATAAAAATCATTGTTGTATTGAGTTCTTTGTCTAATGTCAGTAATGGTTACTATGAAACATTATACTTGTTACTAACTAATTATGTATAGGTAATATTATAATTTGTCTAATGCTATATAAGTTACTGTCTAATGCATTATTGGTTACTATAAAACATTATACTTATTACTAACTAATGCTCTTTTAGTTACTATGATACATTATAATGGTTACTATATATTTATGAGTTGGATACTGAGTAAAATTGAAACAATAACCAAAACCTTAAGCATGTAATGGTTGTTAGGTTTGTAATATTCATGAAAGCAATCAAATTGCAAAAATTAGCGGAAGCGTGTAAAATCAGAGTTTAAAAAAATTTACAAACCATATACCCGAATCACCCTTTATACATAATTATTAATTAAACGAAAAGATAAAGAATAAAATCATACCCTTGAAGATCGAGCTTCCTCAGTACAAGTTCACCTCCAATCCTTTTCGCTCAACTTGAATCCATGGGTTTGGTTCCTTCCTTTCGATCAACGTTAGCCACCCAAATGTTTGGCCTCTCAGAGGTGATCCACTGAGGAAGAAGAAAATTCAAGAAGAAGGGTGGTTGGCTAAACCCTAGTTTTTCTATCTCTATAGAAAAGGTGTACTCTCCCAACAAATTGGAATTATTACATTATGTTGAAAAAGTCAACAACCCACTCCACCCATAATAAGACTCCTCTTATTTATAGATGTGGGCAACCCACCTTAACAATTAAGGAATTGAGATTTATTTAATTAATTAAATTCTTTTAATTAATTAAGCTCCCTAATCTAATTAGGGATAATTAATTAAACTCCTTTAACTAATTTTCCTTCCTAATCCAATTAGGAATAAATGAGAGTACTTATATTAAATTAATTCCTAAACTCTTTAGAAATTAAAATAATAATAATTGTAATAATATTAATAAGACTCCTCTTATTAATTTATATTTAATATTTCTAAAATATTAAATAATAAATATTAAGCTATTTAATTTATTCTATCACCATAGATTAAATTAAATATACTTAACATATTATTACGATTATGCCATTAACTTCTTAAATAATTATTCTTCCTTTTATGGTGTGACCCTTTAGGTTCTCCATATTAAACCGATTGTGAATAAATCAATTAGAACAATTCTAATCTTATTTAAATAAATAAATTAAACAATTAATTTATTTAAATAATATTTATTCTACAATAAGGATAAGCCTCCCAGCGATCAACGACTTTCCGGATAATATAGATTTCAACATTAATCATTAAAGAACCTTTGAGTAAATAGTTACTTGTGACAATTCAATCCTTCCACCATACAATGTCCCAATTAAATATAAGACATGAAATTATCACAAGTCTTATTTTATTTAATTATATGTATTTCGACTCTTAAATGCACAACTCAAATAATGCAAATTAGAAACTCCTTTCTAATTTCATTCGCCTTGGCCAAGGACTACTTTGGGTTGTCATTTATCGAATCACATAGACATTTCTCTTCTTTATTAGAAGTTGTAGATTTTTTATTGATCATACATTATCTCCATGTACAACTTATTATACCCAAGCATACCCTTTGATATACCCTAAGGGTCTTAAGGAATAAGTCAAAGTATAACTCATCATACACAAGATCTATGATGATCTCAAGTCCAAGGATTACTTGTACTACTATCACTACAGAATTCTATTGACAGCAAATAAAACTCCATTAGGTATTCCTTAGCGAGCCAACGTTCGGTGAACTTATTCTCTAATAAGCACCTACATACTTGCTTTAGTGTCTCCCACAAATGATCATGAGATCAATCATCCTCATCCAATGAGCAAGAACGTATGTACCAATCTATCCGGATTCACTAATCCCCAATTTAGTAATCCAATGATTGGAAACTATTTTAGTTTTTAAGCTTTCTAAGAATTTAGATCTCATTAGAATGATCATCATCATTATTCTAAAAGCATTGCTTAAAACTATGGGTTTATCACATATTATAAAACAAAGATCATCGTGTAGATAATTAAAAGCCTTTAATAAATTAATACTTTTATTAATAAATGAATAAGATTGTTACAAAGTATATGCTTTATCATCAAACATGATTGGCTTGTGTGCATACTACTTTCAATCTCCCACTTGCACTAAAGCCAATCGTCATGGTAACTCATACTCTTCTTCTCTAAGTGACGATTATCCTGCTATTGGATAAGCTTTAATTAATGGATATGTAATGTTGTTCATGAGAGTCCACTATCTCTATAGTGATTTCCCATCTTTCAATGATTCTAATAATCAAATGAAAGTGCCACAACACATGTTTAGATCCAAGATGAGACTTAGGAACTATTCCTAGTTACGTAATGAACTTTTAATCCAAACAATCAACTTGCGACTTCATTTATAGCTATATACTTTGTCTTTATCACTAAACCAAAGAACTCTTTCTTTGTTTGGAACATTTCCAATTCACTACACCACTGTTCAAGGTAAACCTTTACCTTAAAGTGGATTTTTCTGTCGTCTTGGTCTGTCTGAAAAACTTGAGCCTGTTAAGCCCTCTAGTTTTAATTAAGACCCACCATGAATATGATCACATCACATCCTTAGTGTTAAGCACTTTAAGATATTTTCACTAACTCATAGTGAACTTCTCCATAATATGACTGATCAACATCAGGTCTCGTACATTTCATTGCATACATGATTGTCACTCATGCGACCTCTCTTTTCGGGAGTCTGTGGGGACTATTAAGAGAGATACACTCCATAGCTCATCGACATGAGACATCTCTTGGAGTTTGCCATGCTAAACGACTTTAGCATCAAATGAATATACGTTCCTTGGGTTAAGTCGAGCATCCTCTTAAATCTATCTATATAGATTTATATCCCCAATTAAGATACTCTTCCAAATCATTCATGGAGGAATGTTTAGACAACTTTATCATTATCGATTGTAGCATTAGTATGTCATTCCTTATCCGTAGATATCAACATATAATATTAGGAATGTCACCCAAGGCATTCCCCAATCGACCCTTTTATACACACTAGAACTCTTACCTCATCGTATGTAACTCGGATCATCATCTTAAAATCGCGCCTCATCATCATCATCATCCATGATGAATCCATACCTCCTAGGTATCTTCTTCAGACTATTTGATTTCTGATTAGGTTTGTGTACAATAGTCTATTTACTGAGTTCCTCTTATTTGACTTATAGTGTTTTGTGGTTCTTGAACTTTTCAAGATCAATTATCCTCCCACTAGCCCCTTCAATAATAAACTCATTTATCTTAGAAGCGCGCGTGTTTCAAGAACAAACACCTTTTGCTAAGTAGGATTATAAAACATATACCCTAAACTTACTTTAGGATGTCCCACAAATTGTACTTGTTAAATCTTGTCCTAAGCTTATCCTTTGAAACCTTTTCACATAAATTGGACAACCCCTTATCTTAACATACTTAAGATTAGGAATCCTCCCCATCCATAACTTTTATGGAGTCTTCAAATAATTTTGAAGTTACCTTTTCGTAGATATGCGACCATTTCTAGGACATTATCCCGTAAGGATCTTTGGAATGTCGGTAAAATCATTATGAACCGTACCATGTCCAACAAGGTACAATTTTTCATTCAGATACATCAATTAATTATTGCGTATCAGGATGTGTCCATTATGAGAAGACCATTTGAGATGATCTAGAAACTTATTGCACAAGTATTTATTCCTTGATCTAATCAAAGAATCTTAATACTTTGCCAATTTGTTTCACTTGAATTCTTTGAACCTTTCAAATAATTCACACTTGTATTTCAAAGAAATACACACATTCAACTCTTTGAATGATCATCTCCTTTTCTTATACTAATTTGTTCAATATGCAAAATTATTTTCATGTAAGTCAAGTATACAAAATTTATTAAGTAATATTCCATTCTATACAAAACATTATTATTATAAATAGAACAACAATTATTCTTAATTATAATACCAAAGATTTCATTGTTCAACAATAAAATGGAAATAATATTTTTAACAAGAACTCGGAATACAATAACAACTTATTGACTTAATAGATTTTCCGTAGGTATTGCTAAACTATAAGTTTCTATGGCTACTATGGCAACCTTTGCTACATTTCCGCATATAGGATAACTTATATTTGTTTAGCTTTCTACTTCGCTTGGTCCTTCATAAATCTATATTTATGATAACCAAAGTCGGTATCCAATACCCAAGTAGAACCTCGACTTAAAGAAAATTTATTTCAATCATGAACAAAATCGATTGTGAATCAAACTTCACTAAGCTTCTTTGGTTAGCTCTCGCAAGATGCTTCTCGCAGATTTCTTTCCGTTGTCGAAGCTTATTGCAATGGAAGCAAACTCCTTTCTATCCGTGACGATTTTGTTCTTATTATCCTTTGTTTATGCCTTTCTATTTACCTTCTTTGAATCGTTCTTCTTTCGGAAGACCCTTTGGCCCCTACCAAGAAGACTTGATCTTTCTTGGTTGGAAAGTGACTCTCAACATTTTTCAATATGTTAAACAAATCAATGAGGCCGATATCTAGCTTGTTCATATGAAAAATTCACAACAATTGTGAAAGGAGTCGGAGTGAGTGCAAGATCAAATCTTGGCTCAACTCTCCATCCATGACAAAACTCGTTGTTCTAATTGATCAATCAAATTGATAATGTTAAGGACTTTTTTATGCATCAGTAGTGTCATCGGTCATTCTAGATCGGAAGAGCTCCTTAGATATCTCGATATCTATCGGTCCTACTTTCATCACCATCAACTACTTGATGTGCGGGAAATATAAGAAAGCATCCATAGTTTTCATGCCGACGTCAAGCTCGTTACTTTCATGGATGCGAGCATGATGCATCGAGCCAATCAGGCATCATTTTGCCACTTTCTAAAAGTAGCAATTTCTTCATCGAGGCATATTCGCAACCATTACTGAGGATAGGCGTATAAGGACATAAGATAGCTTTTTCATTTATGAGAACTATTCTCAAATTCCTTAACCAATCCATTTAATTGATTCAGTTAATTTAGTATCTAATATGCTTGCAAGATGATAGTAATTTTAGACATTGTAAAATTCTCAGTAAATGAATTTGTAATTAACAACATTTTAACATACATTCTTTTATTAATTACCAAAATAATTTAGGTCTTGTTTTAAATTGGTATCTCCCACTATTTTCTTCAAACTATATTACCCTCACTTATATAGTTGGCAAAATCTAATTAAAGATTTCTTTAGTGAGAATAGGATCCCATTTCAAATGTATATAGCCTTGTGGTGACACAACAAACTATATATAAATAAATAGGTAGACAACTTTTGTCAATTACATCAACTATGCAACTCCTTTTCTTTTGCCTCTTAGATTATTTTGATCAGTGGTGGCACATCCGAATCAAAATTATCCAAGTTAAGTCCGACCTAGCACTCCATATATTCAAAAAAGAAAATATCATCCTTGTGGTGACACAACAAAACAATATTGTTCAATTTTTTTTATAAGCATCAAATGTGATAAATTAACATCTTAAATACTTAATACTTGCCTTGTGGTGACACAACAAACTCATATTAAATATTTAATACTCTATTAATTTTATCATGCTAGAAAGCGACGCTCGATATTCCAAATATCTTTGAACGCTTAGGACTTAATATAAAAATTGAGGGGTTTGTTATTAATTTGTCTCATCTTGTTTAATAGCGCATTATATATATATATAAAATACGCGTATTATATTAATTAACATGCGAAGCATGTTTGCAGATATATATATAATATATATAGTATAAGCATGCACATATGAGAATACTATATTCTACCCGGATTGATTATGGACTTTTATTCTAGTTTGGTTCACTAGAGCCACCAAGTGAACCAAAAGGTCAAACCTAGGGGTGTAAGAAATAATATTTAAATATAACTATTACATTTAAACCCTGCTCTATTACAAATCTGGTCTTCAAGCTTCTTGTCCTTGATCTCTAATTCTTCAAAATTAATTCTAAATATTCCTATTACAAAACCATTTTAAAATAAATAGAAACCTTGATCGCTAGTCAAAGGGAAGACATAGGAGGAGATAGAATTTACATTCGGAAAAATTAGAGAAGGCGAGGTACGCAGAACCCATTTAATAAAACTCATACATTCATGCATCCAACTAAAATAAAATCCAATCATATTGGTCAATAGTCCATAATCAATCCCATTTATTATCATACACATCACCATACGCATCAATAAATAACATTCATCTTATGAATAATAAACATTTAATATATATATTGATATCATTTAATGGGCAAATTTAGTTAGTATAAAATCTATTTTTTGAATCAAAATAAACTCCTTTATTTTAATCCAAATTTAAATCAAAATAAAACTATTTTATTTTAATTTATCTAATTTTTGAATAAAATAAACTATTTTATTTTAATCAAAATTTTAATCAAAATAAACTCCTTTATTTTAATTAATTATGGAATCCAATTCTATGTAAAAAAATATTTAATTAAAATAAACTCTTTTATTTTAATTAATTATGGAATCCAATTCCATGTAAAAAAAATTTAATTAAAATAAACTCTTTTATTTTAATTAATTATGGAATCCAATTCCATGTAAAAAAAAAATCTTTTATTAAAGGAAACACGGATATTCTTTTCCTATTCACAAATAAACTCTTTTATTTTGAATAATATGAAATCTTATTCCATATTTAAATAAACTCCTTTATTTAAGAAAAACACTTAATTTTCTTTTCCTATTCACAAATAAACTCCTTTATTTTGAATAATATGAAATCTTATTTCATATTTAAATAAACTCCTTTATTTAAGGAAATTAGGATTCTCTTTCCTATTCACAAATAAACTATTTTATTTTGAATAATATGAAATCCTATTTCATATCTAAATAAACTCCTTTATTTAAAAGAAACAATAGAATCCAATTTCAACTCCAATTAGTTATCATGGAATCAAATTCCAACTCTAATTAGTTAAGATGAAATTTAATTTTAAAATTAAAATAAACTCTTTTATTTTAATATTAAAATAAATCTTTTATTTTAAAATTAAAATAAACTTTTTATTTTAATTATAAAATAAATGAAAATATATATATATAATAATAATAATAACCGAATATTATAATATATATATATATATATATATATCCGCATGGTTAAAAAAAAAAAACGTAATAACCATTTTATATATTCCTGCTTATATAGTCCAGCTGCTGATCTAATCATTATGAAATCCTAGTTTATTGTCATGACATTCACGTGACTCCTTTTTCAAAAATGACGCATGTATCCTTTTTTTTTTTTTTTTTTTTTTTTTTTAAAACCGCATGCTAGCCCGTGAAGCTTTGTGCAGGAAATATATATATAATAATAATGATTTCCGTTAATATTATAACGGTTTTTCCTTCTTTTTTTTTTAAAATAAATTTTATACAAAAAAAATTATGCCCAATTAAATTGTTCTAAACACATATCAATATACATATTAAATTAAAACAATTAATAATTTGCATAAAGGTTTGGCTCTGATGCCACTGTTAGGTTTGTAATATTCATGAAAGCAATCAAATTGCAAAAATTAGCGGAAGCGTGTAAAATCAGAGTTTAAAAAAATTTACAAACCATATACCCGGATCACCCTTTATGCATAATTATTAATTAAACGAAAAGATAAAGAATAAAATCATACCCTTGAAGATCGAGCTTCCTCAGATACAAGTTCACCTCCAATCCTTTTCGCGTTCAACTTGAATCCACCGGGTTTGGTTCCTTCCTTTGATCAACGTTAGCCACCCAAATGTTTGGCCTCTAGAGGTGATCCACCAAGGAAGAAGAAAATTCAAGAAGAAGGGTGGTTGGCTAAACCCTAGTTTTTC
The DNA here is from genome assembly GCA_020205615.1 of Panax quinquefolius. NCBI lineage: Eukaryota > Viridiplantae > Streptophyta > Magnoliopsida > Apiales > Araliaceae > Panax > Panax quinquefolius. Next base: position 156,893,855 of record CM035152.1, read on the forward strand.
TATCTCTATAGAAAGGGTGTACTCTCCCAACAAATTGGAATTATTACGTATGTTGAAAAAGTCAACAACCCACTCCACCCATAATAAGACTCCTCTTATTTATAGATGTGGGCAACCCACCTTAACAATTAAGGAATTGAGATTTATTTAATTAATTAAATTCTTTTAATTAATTAAGCTCCCTAATCTAATTAGGGATAATTAATTAAACTCCTTTAACTAATTTTCCTTCCTAATCCAATTAGGAATAAATGAGAGTACTTATATTAAATTAATTCCTAAACTCTTTTAGAAATTAAAATAATAATAATTGTAATAATATTAATAAGACTCCTCTTATTAATTTATATTTAATATTTCTAAAATATTAAATAATAAATATTAAGCTATTTAATTTATTCTATCACCATAGATTAAATTAAATATACTTAACATATTATTACGATTATGCCATTAACTTCTTAAATAATTATTCTTCCTTTTTTATGGTGTGTGACCCTTTAGGTCTCCATATTAAACCAAATTGTGAATAAATCAATTGTAACAATTCTAATCTTATTTAAATAAATAAATTAAACAATTAATTTATTTAAATAATATTTATTCTGATAAGGATAAGTTCTCCCTAAGCGATCAACGACTTTCCAGATAATATAGATTTCAACATTAATCATTAAAGAACCTTTGAGTAAATAGTTTCGTGCATAATTCAATCCTTCCACCATACAATGTCCCAATTAAATATAAGATATGGAATTACTCACAAGTCTTATTTTATTTAATTATATGTATTTCGACTCTTAAATGCATAACTCCAAATAATGCAAATTAGAAACTCCTTTCTAATTTCATTCGCCGCCGCCAAGGACTCTTGGGTTGTCATTTATCGAATCACATAGAACATTTCTTCTTTATTAGAAGTGGTAGATTCTTTATCGATCATACATTATCTCCATGTACAACTTATTATACCCAAGCATACCCTTTGATATACCCTAAGGGTCTTAAGGAATAAGTCAAAGTATAACTCATCATACACAAGATACTATGATGATCTCAAGTCCAAGGATTACTTCAGACTTACTATCACTACAGAATTCCTATCGATGCATAAATAAAACTCCATTAGGTATTCCTTCAATGAGCCAGCCGCGCTCAATTGAACTTATTCTCTAATAAGCACCTACATACTTGCTTTAGTGTTCCACACAAATGATCTTTGAGATCAATCATCCTCATCCAACGAAAGAAGTTAACGATGTATTCAATCTATCCGGATTCACTAATCCCCAATTTAGTAATCCAATGATTGGAAACTATTTTAGTTTTAAGCTTTCTAAGAATTTAGATCTCATTAGAATGATCATCATCATTATTCTAAAAGCATTGCTTAAAACTATGGGTTTATCACATATTATAAAACAAAGATCACGTAGATAATTAAAAGCCTTTAATAAATTAATACTTTTATTAATAAATGAATAAGATTGTTACAAAGTATATGCTTTATCATCAAACATGATTGGCTTGTGTGCATACTACTTTCAATGGTAAAACAAGAACCAAAACCTAAAGCATGTAAAAAAAAAAAAGTTGGTATGTCAGAATAACACTAACCTCAAAGAAGAACATAAACAACAATTTCTTTCCCCAGTACATCGCTTAAAATGTCAAAAGTTGGCATGTCAACATCATTCTTAACAAATTGTTCAAAATACAAAACAATCAATTGATCTTTAAAAAATGAAAAAAAGACATCTAACACAAAACAAAACAAACAAAAAAGTCTAACCTCGACAATTTCTTGAACAACATTACTTATTATTTCATGATGTTCTTCAACCATACCATCAAGTTCAACTTCATTACCATAATCGATTCATTACCATCCTTCTTCTTAACAAAATCGACACATCACCAACATCCTCAACAACATCTTCAACAAAATGACGGGCTTCAACCATAACATCCTCAACAACATCCTCAACAAACACGACATTTTTTCAACCATAACATCCATAACATCCAGAATAAACACGATTTCCGGCCTTCAAGCATAACATCATCACATTCATTTCCAACTTCATTTACAAATTCATCCTTCTTCTCATCATCTTTCAAACCATCATCACCAACCTCATCGACTTTCAAACCATCATCACCAACCTCACCGAATCGCCGATCAACAACATCATCGCCTTCATCATAATCATCGGCTTCATCATCATCATCAAGATCACCACCCTCATCGTAATCTAATCGTAATCGTAATCACTATCAACTTCTTTAACCCCACCATCTTTGAACCCGCGTAACTCATCTCTAATAATTAACCTAAAGTCTCTCAGATATCCGAACGTAAAATCTGATCTCATCCTTAATATCACCGCAATTTTATAACGTCTTTCTTAATTTCGTAAACTTTTTTCTCCAACTACCGTGAAAGTGTATCAATTGATCTTTAACGACCGATATATCAAATCCAATGTTGTCATCCTTCACCTTTTTGTCAAAGATCCTTCCCATTGAAAAAGTGAAACCCGCCCAAATCAAGTCGTTCATTCTCCTCACCGGGAATCAAACTTTTACCCTCAATTTGAAAAAACAATAAGTACACTTCAAAGATAACATCGACAAACATTATAAAATTACAATAACAATAAAAAGATAAAATAAAGAATCATAAAACATAATCAAGAAACAAAAACATATATCTTTGGTAACCAAATATATGTAAATCAAGAACTCAACTAAATGTATAAAGGTAACCTAATTTATATGTTCTAGTAACCAACAACATTTTTATTGTTAATATACACATAATATAATCGAAGAACTCAATTAGTATATAAAGGTAACTAACTACTATGTTAATAGTAAACTTCACAAAAATAATCAAGAATCAAATCATTAACTAAAGGTAACCAATTGCATTCTTAGTAATACATACTGCGCATACCGCCCGTAACAAAATACCGGATCATTCAACTCATCATTTGAAGGGGGGCTTCATTAGCTCCTTCCATCTACATAAACGGACATCCGATGATGCTCGTTGTTGCATATACCGTAAGCTTTGAAAGTTGAAATGGTTTCAAACATAAATACTTGAAATACATATGGAAGACCATTCAACTTATACAATTTAATATAATGGTCTTTGTAGAAATTATATGTTGAACCACCACTCCTTCCTTTCTTTATACGCCCTTCAAAGCATTTGACAAAGAGTACTTTGTCATTTCAAATGCAACTTTCCCCAAGGAAAACCGCTAACATCGCCATAACATAAAAAATCGACCATTGCCCCATCAACAAAATTTTCGTAAACCGTTGAAAGAATAAAATTAAACACCAAAAAATCAATGACATCCTAATAGCCTCATCATCGTCATCAAAACTACCTTCCTAATATCCTACCTATATTACTACGAGTAACAACTTCACGCTCAAAATATTTTTCAATAATCGATTTTAGATACCTTTATACGCACTTATATCATCATTGCTTGCCATCTCAACCCGTAAATCGACAAAACTCAGCGGTCAAACCTAACCCTTTTCTCCCCAAACAAAACCACATCTCACCATCATCCCTTTGGTGAACATCCCACAAGAGCATGGTGAATAATCAGAATACATTTGATGCTTACCAAACTCCAAAAATTTCCAAAACATGTTGCCCTAAACTTCTCCAAATTGACTTTCATTCAATTTCTTGGCAATAATTATGGGGACATCCATGTCACACCAATATATTACTTTTCCGATTGAATTTTCTGGGTTGCATTCCTCATAGTAAAGATCCCATAACTGTAAATACACAAAACCATAATCAAGCAGATATTAGTAACCAATATAACAAAATTTATACAAAAAATAGTGTTATACACTAAATCCAAAGAAACCAAATACATACTAACAAGTAACCAAATAATTCTATGATGGTACCCAAACCATCTTTTAATGGTAACCAATACATAAACAACCTATACACTAAACTCAATTTATTAAAACATGTATACTAGGAAAAAACATATTAAGCATAAAAAATACAAAATAGTAACAAAAGCGTAATATGACATTAACCAAAAATCGATATAACAAAGAACTAAACTATAAAATGACAAGAACTACAAGCATACTAATAAGTAACCAAAACATTAAAAGTTTACAAGAACTAAATACATAAAAATAAGTAACCAAATAATTATTATTTTACAAAGAACTAAATACACACTAATAAAAAATTCACAAGAACCAATTACATACTAATAAGTAACCAACCCATAAAAGTAACACAAGAATATAATATCACAAGAACTAAATACATACTAATAAGTAACCAACCCATAACAAGAACACATTAATATAATATCACAAAGAAACCAAATACATACTAACAAGTAACCAAATAATTCTATGATGGTACCCAAACCATCTTTTAATGCTAACCAATACATAAACAACCTATACACTAAACTCAATTTATTAAAACATGTATACTAGTAAAAAACATATTAAGCATAAAAATACAAAATAGTAAATAAAATTGTAATATAAAAGTATCAAAATATGATATAACAAGAACCAAACTATAAAATCACAATAACCACAAACATACTAATAAGTAACCAAAACATTAAAAGTTTACAAAGAGCTAAATACATACTAATAAAATTCACAAGACCTAAATACATACTAATAAGTAACCAACCCATAAAAGTAACACAAAGAATATAATATCACAAAGAACCAAATACATACTAATAAGTAACCAACCCATAACAAAGAATAATATTAATATAATATCACAAGAAACCAAATACATACTAACAAGTAACCAAATAATTCTATGATGGTACCCAAACTATCTTTTAATGGTAACCAATACATAAACAACCTATACACTAAACTCAATTTATTAAAACATGTATACTAGGCAAAAACATATTAAGCATAAAAAATACAAAATAGTAAAAAAAATTGTATATACGACAAAGAATCAAAATATGATATAACAAAGAACTCAAACTATAAAATCACAATAACCACAAACATACTAATAAGTAACCAAAACATTAAAAGTTTACGTGAGCTAAATACATACTAATAAAATTCACAAGAACTCAAATACATACTAATAAGTAACCAACCCATAAAAGTAAACAAGAATAAAAATTTACAAAGAACTAAATACATACTAATAAGTAAATAAACCCATAAAAGTAACACAAGAATATAATATCACAAGAACTAAATACATACTAATAAGTAACTAAATAATTCTATGATGGTACTCAAACCATCTTTTAATGGTAACCAATACATAAACAAACTATACACTAAACTCAATTTATTAAAACATGTATACAGTGCAAAAACATATTAAGCATAAAAATACAAAATAAGAATAGAATCTGTAATATGACAATAACCAAAATCGATATAACAAGAACTAAACTATAAAATGACAAGAACCACAAACATACTAATAAGTAACCAAAACATTAAAAAGTTCTGAAAGAACTAAATACATAAAAAAAGTAACCAAATAATTATTATTTTACATTAACCAAATACATACTAATAAAATTTCACAAGAACAAAAAACATACTAATAAGTAACCAACCCATAAAAGTAACACAATAATATAATATCACAAGAACTAAATACATACTAATAAGTAACCAACCCATAAAAGTAACACAATAATATAATATCACAAGAACAAATACATACTAATAAGTAACCAATCCATAAAAGTAACACAAGAATATAATTCACAATAACCAAATATATACTAATAAGTAACCAAATAATTCTATGATGGTAACCATAAGTAAATTAAAATAACACACCTTTAAATTTCTCCGTGTTGGAATTATATTCGGATAAGCATTGACCTTTGGCCTTAACTACGAGAACGCCAAGCTCGTAATCTAATCGCACTTGAGAATGCTTGATATCATCGCATGTATCACCAAATTTATTTTCATTCTTACTCGATTTTCGATGCATCCTTTTCCTTCCCCTTCCTATCCACAAAGAAACTTCTTCTCGTCCTCGCTGGACTCACACTCAGATATTCTCTTCTCTTCCCATCCTTCTTCTTCAGATCGACCATTTTATACGTAACATAAAAATAACACAAACCCACACCAGAATGAAAGAGAACACGTAATACGTAATCTAAATCTATGAACGAAATGGCTATAAAAGCGAAGCTAAACACGTAAGCTAAATGGCACGTAACGCAGAAGCTAAAACACGTAACGCAGAATCTAACACGCAGCTAAAACGAAATGGCTATGAACTTCGATAACAAACAATGAAGAATACTGAAACACGAATGAAAGAGATAGAGGCAGAAAGACGGAATGAGAGAGAAAATAGGTTTCAGCGTGTAAAGTGAATTATACGAAAACGAAGAGTCTTACACAGACAATATTAGGCGGTTATCACGCATTTTAAAAAAACATGCCCCATTAATATTATTAATCCCTTTTATTAAGGACTCATAATTAATATAATATTGTAAATAAAATTAAAAAAGTATAATATTTTTGTAATTATGTTTTGTGTGTTTTATTTTTGTAATTATTTTTAAAAATGTACTAATATATATAATTAATCCATTATTTTATTGTATTTACTCGCAACAAGAGTCATCATATTTTTAGAGTAAGATATATAACTCTTTCAACTTTGCATATTTATTTATTTCTCTTTTTTTTCCCGAAGAAGTGATGATGAAAGAAAGATATTGTAAGACCACCTCTTAAATTCTTGTTGATGGGCTTAAAAATGTCTAATGATAACAGAACGGGAATCGTTAAATTCACAATTCTTTTTATTATTTTCATAATAAAAGTATCGCTGTAGATATATATCGACGGTGAAAACCGTCGCTATAGAATCTATAACGATACTTTTATTGTGAAAATAACATTTTCTGTTAACATTTTATTTTTTAGAATATGATATGAAATGACTCATTCCAGTCATAATTTGAATAAATCATTTCAACCTTTATTTTTATTACCTGCACCATCTTATTTTTTCGCCAATTTTATTCATCCAATTAAATATATATATTATAAGAAAAAAATAGATTATTATGTTAACCCATTTGTTTGACTATGGGTATTTTTAATTTAGATTATCCTGTTTAACCTTTTATTAGTAGCATAACAAAATTACATTTTAAATAAGAAAAAAATAGAGCTCGCTCATAAATCATCTTGTATTGGGATGATAAAAATAGGGGAGCATTATTTCCATACAAGGTTTTTAATATTTTATATAATCTCCTCTTAAATGAAGGTGAGACCTATTTTATTTTTATATGAAAGAGAAATATATGAAAATATTAAAATCATTTATGAAAATATCAATTTTCTAAAAATATTACTTGAATTCATTTTTATCCAACCAAACAGGCTCCACAGGGTGATTACAAAGACACTAACAGTGGAGCCCATGTGGTCCTAGATTCTATAATATAATAACAAAATAATAATCCTATATAATAAAACATCGGTCGTCTGATAAGAAAATGATATATTATGAATATTTATGTGAATTTTTTTAATTATGAATAAATATTAATGATTTTTTTTTTGGAAAAAAGTATAATAAATAGTGTTCTCTTATAATTTAATATTATATATTAATATGTTTAATAATTATAACTTGACGTAAATTTATCTTAATATATTTTCATATCATTTTTTAATATATAAATTTATCCTAATATGTGTCATTATGAAATGCCTTTTTATTTTTCCCTTTTTTTTGTGTGCCAATGACTTGTGCAATTTGTTTGTGTATTTGTATGCAGTAAAAGCTAGAAGTTTGCTATTATTGATTGCCTCAATTGCGTCTAGGTGACAGTCTACAGAGGCAGTCCTAAATCTAAACAATAAGTCTACAGCGACCCGCGTCTTTCGACCGGAGTAGTGATAGGTGAAATTTGAATACATGTAAAAAATAGAGTTGTACAGTTTTTTATCATTATCCAAATAACACTTAAATTATTGTATTTTGTAAAAATTTCAATTTTAATAAATTACATTAATTATTTGGTAGTCAAGCAAAAAAAAATTTTAAAAAAAAATTTCGACCGATCACTACCCGGTCGGAAGACACCGTAGAAGGATTCAAATCTAAAACAGCATAAATGTCTTGACAAATTATTATTATTATTATTATTATATCTTTCTTGTTCCACATTAGCTCTTAATACGTGGTATAAATTGCTACATGCAGTTTCCAGGGTTCTAGTGATGAAACAGAGTACCTACATCCTTTATGCAGCTTTTTCACAAATCACAAAACTTGCTGGGTTGATGGTGATGCTCTTGGTGCAATTATCAGTTTTGTAAATTCCAACAAGTCGATCTGCCAACTCAAACATGTTGTTCCTAAGGCTGCAATTCAGTTCAGTTCAGTTGGAATATTAAAAACAAGTTGAAAGTTGAATATAAAGTTATAGAATTTATTCTACTGGCCAATCGATCAAAATCCTAAAATAAACTTCAACTAACATCACCTTATGATTATAAGCAAAATTGATTATAAATTGGGCATCCTTTGTACGATCTTTTACATAATGCCCCACAATTGAAACATTTTTAAAATCTGTCATGCATGTAAACCAAAAAAAAAAGAGTAAATTGTTACTAGGGAAACCACATAAAAGAAGGGTAACAAAGGATCAAAAAATTAATACATATAAACCATGAAGACGCACCAAGAGCAGCATCAATCTCATCCATCACATAAAGTGGTGTAGGTTTGTAGTGGTGAAGGGCAAAAACAAGAGCTAATGAGCTGAGAGTCTGAAAGCAATAAGCCTCGCGTTAGAATACAAATTCAAGGACCAAAGAGCCATCAACGTTTTTCGGTTTTCAAAGGATACCTTCTCGCCGCCAGATAAGTTTGCAATATTCTTCCAGCTCTTCTTAGGTGGTCTGACACTGAAAACGACACCTTCAGAGAAAGGATCTAAAGAATCCACTAGCTCAAGTTCTGCATCTCCTCCAAGCGTGATCATCTGTCAACAGATCATAAGAACTATAGTCATCGACCAATTATGGCAGAACAAAAAAGGAAAGGACAGCTTGACAAAACCGATTATAGGGAATTCTGAACTACAAGCACCAGGCCACCAGAAATAGGGCAAATGAACAGAACTGATAAATAAGCCGTAAAGAACTAAGAAAGAAGCAAGTTCTTTGCCCCACTGAGGGAAGGTTGAAAGGATAAAATGCACCCACTAGGTACAAAAACTTTATAGATTAAGATTCTAGTAATTCAGCCATTGCAATCCCAACTGAACAGAAACAAAAGGGAGATGCATGACCATCTGAAACTCTATGGCCAAGCAAGAGAGAGAAAGAGAGGGATTAAACATCGAGGGCAAACCTGATACATTTCTTTTAGCTTTAAAGAAATTGTGTTAAATCCAGCCATGAACTCATCTAACCTGAAGTAATTGGTTAATATCAATAAATAATTGTGTCAATATATGAGAGAAGATGACAGAGAGTATGCTGAAAGGGAAGCCTTGCCTTTTCTTTCTCCATTCATCATATTGCCTTTTTACATCATCACGCTGCTGGGTTACAGAATTAAGATCCGCCACTCGTTCATTGTACAAGGACACTTTTGTTCGATATCTGCCATACCGAGTACCCTTAGCAAACTAAAACAGTTTAAAAAAACACAAGTGTCTTACTTCACGTGTGAACAGAATGCATACTCTGAGATGGAATCAAGATTTGGATTCATCTCTTTCAATTGAGCTTCAATCAGTGCCACCATCTCAAGATCCTTTCTAAGGTCACAAGCTTCAGCTAGACTTTCATCCGCCAGTGTTGCTTGAAGCTTTTCCGGGTCCACTAAATCTTTCTGGATCCTGCAACCAACCAAAAACAATAAAAGAAAAGGAGGGTTGAATATAATTTTAAGGAATCGTGCACCACCCTATATATGTCATAAGCTAATGCTTACTGTTCCATTTGTTTTGAGAGATCATTATGCAAATCATCAAGCTTTTTCTTGTATCCTTTTCCTTTCATTTCCAACTCCTTGTATATCTTCTTCATATCTTTCAGCTTGTAGTCAGCATCAACCTGTTCATTAATGACGCTGTGTAACATAATAGACTGACAACGAAATATATCAAATAGAGATCTAACTGGCATAAAACCTCAGATGCCCGCAACTCATCCACAGTTTTCTTCAATTCTTCATATTCAGATTTTGATTTCTCAAGCCCATCTTTGTGTTGATCAATTCGCTGCAAAAATCCAGGATAAATCAAATATAAGTTGAAAGGAACCCATTTAACTAAATTAACTAAGTAGATGCCAAAAGGTAAGAAGTTATTATAAAGATACACAACCTCCTGCGTTTTCTTATAATTTTCCTGGACGGAAAATGCCTTCTGTTCTATCTCTTTGAAGGTGGAAAGCAACGTTTCCTTCTCCAAAACAACTCGTTCCCTCTCCTTCTTTGAATCCTCAATCCCCTTTGTTAGTTTCTTGATCATTTTTTACCTGTTTCTATTTGAACTTTGTGACGGTTGATATCTGTGCTCTTCTTATCAATATCCTGAAAAGCAGACAACATTAATTGGTGGAAGTACTTATCTACGTAATCTTGCATAAACAAGTTTTGCATATACTTACGGACTGAATCTTGTTAACCTTTGACTTTTGGCCTTTTAATTTTTCCCCACCAGCATTCTCTATTTTATTCTGGAGCTCCAAAGCCTAGAATGGATGGTTGTAGAAATAATAAGCAACTTTTCAAAAAGATAATGATAATACAACTACATGATGGCCAAGGAGAATGACCGACCACTTCTGAAATATACAATTCCAAAAACTGTCGATTAGTGATGCAAATGATAGGTAAATCATCCCCTTACCTTCTCCTTGAGATTTTTAGAACCTTGTGTGAGCCTAGCAATTTCCTTTTCTTCTTTAGTGATGATTTTGGCGAGTTTTTCCAGTGTATCAAGCTCATCCTTCTTTGGCTCTGACGCAGCATTCAGTGAATCGAGTTGTTTTTCTAGATAAGAATGTTGGGATGTCAAACTGTCAATCTGTCACATGATAAAAGAGTTCTACATCAGTCTCTCGTTAATATAGAAGGCCAAAATGGTGGACAGTTTATACAAAGTTTTACCTCTTTTTGGCATTTGGCTAAATCCATTTCAATATGTGAAACTGCTTTCTCCAATGCCTGGTAACGCCTTCCCGCATCAGCAATTTTTTGGCGTATCATATCTAATTTTGCAACCATCACAGAGAGCTCATTCTCAGCATTTGCAACAACTTCTCCAGAGACACTGGAGACTCGAACAGATGTTCCCATCTTACCACCACGTGGCTTGCTTCCGCCACCACTCATTGTACCAGATTTTTCAAAAAGAGCACCCTCCAATGTTACAACACGACAAAATTCTCTATCTCCACCATATGCAATACGGGTTGCCTAAAAATTCACAAAAATTGTCAAACCCAAGATGAGATTTATATGAAGTATAAAAGGTAACCACAAAAACTACACAATTAAGTCTGTGCAACAAACTCAAATCCAAGTAAGGTTGAATGCAATCCACTATTTCTGAAAGTTTTTCTGGGAAGCAATTGGTACCATTTATCTCTACTTTGGAGATGTAAGTTTTATCATCATTTCTGTGTAGCAACATTGGAGGATTTATACTATTTTACGTAGTTTACCTCTGCTTTCCAATTAAAAATGTGCATAATAAAGTATGTGGTTCTAGCAATTAAGCATAAAAAAAATTCCTAAAACTATAAGCAGCTTAATGACTAAATTCCAACTCAGAATGTTTCTAGACTGATAAGCAGCTCAGTAACTGTTGTTCAAAACCCAAAATGCCACCAATTCAGATCAAAATTAAGGAAAAATTGTACTTTTTTGGCCCTTCAGGTAGTAACCAAGCACAAATTATTCTCATTTTTATTCCATAAATGGTCTTCAAAAAACAACTGAAAATATATACATACATATATATGTGTGTGTGTGTGTATTTATAATAATAAGCAGAACATACCTGATCAATATCTTTAGCTACGACAGTGTTCCCTATAGCTGCAAAGAAAGCAAGTTTCATTCTCTCATCCTGCACCTTGATCAAGTCAAAAAGGCGTGGAACTCCTTCTGGAGTGCTTACTTTTTCCTTCAGTTTTGATAAATGATTAGCTTGTTTTTCCTGCAAGAGAAATTAGCAAAAGATAAGCATAGGTCAGAGCATGTACCTGCAAAGGGTCCATAAAGGTCACTTAACCAAGAAACCTCCACATGTCAAGATTTTAGATATTCAAACGACAGAGGTTTAAATATTATTTAATTGTGTGCCAACCATCATTAAATGTTAAAATGAAAGAACGAATACGTATAGCAAGGTAAAATATAAATCATTATCGAGTTTGGTGCTGTAGGAAGCAAGCAAATGATACATTTGGCTTTTACAACCATACAGTTGAAGTCTAAACAAAGGATTTATTTAAGCAGTAGTGCTGAGAATCTGGTTTTTAATAGGAGAACAGTTACCAAAATCATGAAAGTTGCAACACCAAGATTCTTCCGACGTAGTAACTCCACGCATGCTTGTGCAGCAGCAGTTGTTTCTACTACAATATAATCAAGTCCAGGACATGCAGTTGAAATGGCAATGTCATATTTTGCTGCAAGGAAAAATACAACCAAACAACGGAATTAAAAAAATAGTCAGTACATAATAAATTATCACGCCCTCTCCTAATTCCCATTTTTGGTGAAATTTTAAGGCATGCCTCAAATGCATTAATATACTACTCTCCTCATTCCCATTTTGGTGAAATTCATCATGGATTCCTAAACATGACAAAATACATGCACATTAAACTTCAATATTTTTATTATATTATATTTTCAACTATACCTTTATTTTTGGTCAATGGCACTAAAAACGGAACAGATGAAAAGAGCAATTATACACAAAACCAGATTAAGAATGGCATATGATCATGTTCTAAGCAATGAAATAATTGGACAGATCCATCAGTAAATCTAAAAGAAAAGGCAAGTGACTCACTTATTGCTCTCATATTTAGAATGCATTTAACCATCTTCAAACTAACTTTTTGAAGAATCTATGAGTTCACATGACCATAAAGTTCAATTTACTCCCCTTTAAGAGATATGACCAACTAACAATGATGGGTACTCCAAGTACAAGAAAGACTAAGGATGTTGTTAGCTCCTAGAAGATAGAGAGAAGAAAAGAATTTGGATATTTATATTCTACCTTCTAAATCAGTCAACAGGTCTCTTTTCATTTCTTAAATTATGGAAGTGAACAGTGTAAGAGTTTCGTAATTAGACTTGTGAAATTTTGATATATTCACTGTTGTAGACACATAATGCTTTTGCTTTCAACCATGGAAAGATGAATGTATATTGTATGGACACTATATACAAAACCCTCACCATCTATAGCACCTAGATCACCCATACGTCCATAAATTCCATGTATATCATTCGACTCTTTAGCTTGCATTATTGCTTTCAAGACTGATCCCTGACTCTTTTCAGATTCCATAACAGATAGGAGCTCTGTAACCTTTTGTCTTGCAGCTTGTTCAAGAGGAACCAGTGCTTCTTGCTCTTTTAGGCATGCCTGCGAAGCCTCAAATATTCTCACCATGTCCAATGATGGGAAAAAGATAAACGGAAATTGTAATACAATAAACAAAATATTAAGAAAACATACCTGTTCCACTTTACGATTTTCCAAAGCATCAAGCTTATGTTTCTCCAATTCACTTTGCATATTTTCCATGCTCAAAGTCTTTGTTTCGATGTTTCGATTTATGTCATTTAACTGCTTCTTAGCATCCTCGTACGCAGCACGACCAGCTTCATGCTGAACATTCAAATCAAGTTCAAGCAAATATGGATCAAACTCTACCATAGACCATAATAGCAAATTTACTAACCCCAATTGACAAGACTAGATGCAAAGGTATTATCAGAGTGGGTGACCATAAAGATTGGACATTGTCAAACGAAAAATCACTTTGGTCATGGGAAAGGAAGCATCAAATTACTTTATGCAAACATATTACCATTCAAATTATTATCTATCAAGGCCTTCAAATTGGTGCTGATGTTAAATGAACACAGATAGGTAATAATGACCTAAAGAATGTCAGCCAAAAGATACTCTTCCAACCCTACAAAAGTCCAAATTTTGAATCATATTTTCAGTAAATAAAACCTATAAAAACATCTGTAATATAATTTCGATTGCATATTATCACTTTCTGTGGGGGAGGGGGGTTTGGAAGTCATATTATAAATTGTTGTAAACTAGGATACCTTGTTACGTGAAGAATTTTATGAAAATTGAGGAATAATGACCCAGATACAAATTTACCAAGATCAAACTAGAGCGCTCTTGTGATTAGCAAATAAAACAGCAAACATGAAGCATGATATTAAGAATATCTTTTGCATGGGTATGCTTTTCGATTGCCTTAAATGTGTAATTAATTTCTCTATCAAAACTAGGCTTTTCCCCCCTTCATTGGTAAATGAAATAAACATCTCAAATTTGACAGGAATGATTACATTACTAACATCCATCTCGATTACAGGTTTCAATATAAGCCAGTGCTGTAGTATAAATCCATATGATGAGCTTATGTGTGTACACTCCGATTGGTGACAAACGAAAACGTGACTAAACATTAGAACTAGTTTTCTGTTAAGATAAAAAGGCTTGAGAATTGAAATGAAGCAATAAATTAATACCTTCAGCTGCTAATAGACAGCCAGCAAGAGTAATTTTTGAATATTCAGGTTGATATTGATCACAAGGTGTACGCCACCTTTATTTACGATATTAACAATGATTTATCATAGTACAGCAAGTTTCATCACTTATCATGGAACCATATAGAATATGGAAATATCTCTCTAACATGTGATGGCAACAAAGTCATTTAAAACCTTCTCATCACCATAACAAAGAAGCAATCACCTTCTATCCTATTTTCAAAAGAATTTTCCAATTAAATATTGATCTCGTAATCTCACCTTCTCATTCAATAGTTTGCTCTCACTGGATGCAACTTCGAGTTTTCCCTTGTGCTCAATCAACTGCTTTTCCCAGGGTTCCAGTTCGGCACGGACCTTTGCAAGCTCATTACGGTACATCTCAGTTTCCACTGGATTGCACACCAATTAAAAACCCATAATTAATTTTCACTTCACAATTATTTAAAATCTCAAGTAACTAAATATCGCCAGTGTACGAAAATTAGGAATAAACGGTTAGATTTAACAGCTCAGTGTAAATACATATGTGAAGCAAGGTAAAAAGGTAATACTGTAGTAAATCACAGACTTCACTGCAAAACTAGTCCAACTCTAAAATTTCAAAGAAGATTCTAGACTTGAACTTTTTCATCAATTATCACCACAAAGATAGTAAGACACTATAAAGGTGTATCGGCTTATTCAAAGTCTTCTGAAAATAAACTTTTTTGAACACGAGTGCCTGATAAAATGATGAATTCTTACAACATTAGTTGATTTTCACGGGAATGAAAAAACACAAATTAAAATTTTGAAGAACTTACACCATGTGACCGACCTTGTATAAATTTTGTTTAATTTGACATTTACAAGGTATCAAACCTAAATATGATTGATCTATACTAGTAACCCTAACCAACTCAATAGTGATTGGAACCAAACCAGCTGAACACAAGCTTCGGTTTGTCTCTGATTAGTTGAGTACTATAATATTTATTCTGAAGTTCTATAAAGCAAGGACAATGTTTGTTCTCTACATTCCTTGTCATCCCCTGAATAAAAATCATATAAGAAACAAAAAACTCAAAGTAATATATAACAATTTACATGGTTTGGCTCCCATAATTTGATTAATGATGCTCACAATGAACACAATAATGACAAACAACTAAAATTAAAGCACATACATAGTAAAAACAACTAAAGAAAATGAAGTGGCAAGTGGCAACATAGCCCTAAAATAAGTATTTTAAACATTACTAAAACTTATATGATTGAGGCTTGGTTCTTGGGTTATTTGGCATACTAACTATTTAACCCGTAACCAACCAAAAGTATTGGTTCTCTCTTCACTAACAAACAGAACTAAAAAAATGCAAAGGCAAATCATTTCAAACAAAAGTTAGTTTGGTTGGCTTAGTTCTTGATTTTATTTGGAAAATTGTACACCCTAATGCTAGCACTAGGTTAATTTGCAAATATCATCATCACTACACTAATTTCAAATGAATTACAACACCTTATAGTGCAAAACATATAATGGCAGGACAAGTTTGGTGTGATATGCAGACGAAAATTTAAGGAATATGGGATATGGACAAGTTCAGTAGTGCTATTAGAAAATATGTACACAAAAAGTTAACAAATTTACAAGTCTATAGAAATTAGAAAATAATCCAAGGAAATATCTATGGACCTTGAATTAAGTATTTCACATAGAAAGCTCTTTCAATAAAAAAATGACACAACCTTTTGAGTTCTCCTTAATTTCTTCTAATATTCTCTCTTCGTCTGCCAAAAGCTTTTGCAGTTTAGGAATATCACTTTCCAGTTGTGGAATCAGATCAGTTGACTCCTCAGACTCCTTTGTGATGTCAGTGATCTTTACTGAATCCTAAAACAAAATCTAAAAGTAAGATGCATGAATCATTGGATACATGTGATGACCACTTGTTCACTTGCCTTTTCAAGTTTATCATCTAGTTTTTTAATCTTTTGTTTCACATGCTTGAAATCTTCACGGTATTTTACATCCTGCCTTTCAAACTCCTTGAACTCATCCTTGCAGTGTCTAAGATCACTATCAAGTTCCTAGATTTCCAACAAAAAAAAGGTTAAGAACACATCTTGCAAAAGTTAAATCAAAACATCTGAACCAAGACAAACTGAATTTAAGGCAAAAATCATTACCATAAATGACAACATGCCTAAGATATGCCATAGGGATCTAGAGATGAGTGCATTTTCTCTCATGAGACTACAAGCTAGAAAATACCATGCAAAGTTTTCTAATAACACTACCGCACAAAAAACTTAAACTGATGTCTGCATACCTCTTGAAGCTTTGCTTTTTCCAAGTGCATAACCTCAAGTTCCTTCAATGTATTGTGTTTTACTTTAATCTTTTCCCTGAGAATAAATGCCCAATTTAATTCAAACGACAACTGAAACAAATCTTCAATTCAAGCAATTTTATCAAAATTTGTGGACTCTTTTATAATCCAGACTACCTTTCACTTTTAAGATTTCCTTCCAGACAGGAAAGTTTTGCTTGTACTTCCCTCGTTTGAGCAGTAATTTCCTCAGAAGCCAAGTTTGTGGCTTTTTCTTTCCATTTCAATAGTGACAACTCCTTGAGCATGTAGGCTTCTGCTTCGTTCTTCACATTCTGATGGTATGAAAAAGTTGTCTGATTAAGTAAAGTACAACTCACGGATAATGTAAAACTCTGCATAAACAAAAGAATACCTCCAAGCTCTCTCTTTCTTTCTCTGCTAACTTAACCATCTGCACAACCCCAGACCTTCTCTCACTAAGGGCTTCTAGCCTATGAGTAAGGGAGAAAAAACCTTGTATGTGTTAGAAACTTGAGGTGCATCCATAAAAGGTAGATGAACTCATTCAGAAATCAAAGTACGTGACGAAGAGTTATTCGTGTAAGAATACAAATATATAGATAAATCATGTGACCAACATCTGAATAGTTTGACAGGATATGGTCAGTCGTCCTACTAAACACTAGTGCATGCTTTAAAATTGACAGCATTGGTTTTATGATGTTAGATCATCTCTATTGGAGATTTTCTCTTCCTAACACATCCATTTACAATGAACTTATTGAATCATGCACTTACTGACGTTGCATTTTGTACAGTTAAGTAACAATAATTTATGTGCAGTTACCAAAAATATACATATGATGTACAATAGAGGATGCATGTGTATGCAGGGAGAACAGGGGTGTTTGAAATAAATCTTAAAACTCACTCTTTAGATGATTCGTCGATCTTTTCAACATATTTGTTAGTTCCAATTATATCTTCTAGATATTCAAGAAAACCTTCATCATGGGGACCTTGAGCCTTTGGTTTCATTAATGATATCTGCTCAACTTCACCCTGATAAAAGGCCAACAATAATGATTTAAAGCACTAGATAAAACTTTTTACTCAAACTACAACAAAACATAACAAACTGCGAACCTGAAGAATCAAAAAACGGTTATTGTCCAAGTCCACTCCTTTCTCTTTCAACTTCTTTGTAACCAGAGTAAAAGTACTGGAACTATTGTTAATAAAATAGTCAGAGCTATTACTTCGATATGCCTTACGAGTTATACTAAATTCACTCCCTGGAACAACTTCATAGGTCTCGTCCTCCTATAAGCAAAAGAAATGAAACTTCTTTACGCGCCATATAATGAGGGGAATGAAGGCCCTAAAACGAAAAATAACAATAAAAATTACCGAATCAATGATCTCCTGAAAGTATACAGTGACACTAGCACACTCCAGATTCTGGTGGTTTGTAGAATTATGAATCAGCTCTGACACTTTGTTAAGACGCATCTACACATAAATTTGTTTAAATTTATGGTGTGACATTTAGAAAACCAAAAGCAATCAATTTATTTCATTTATCAGCTGTAAAAACACCAGAAAATGCAAAGATAACAAAATAAAGAGAGAAAAGTAACCCGATTGCAGTAATTTTCTAACCTGCTTGGCTCTCTTTCCAAAGACGAAAAGCATAGCATCAATCACATTGCTTTTCCCGCTACCATTTGGCCCAACCACTGCCGAAAAGCTCTGTTCGCCAATTCAATGAAACCAAAAGAAATACAAAACAGCATCCAATTTCTAAATTAAGGTAGACAGATACATACATGTCCACACAATTGAAAATCCTAGGATATAAACCCTAACCTTGTGGAAAGGACCGACAATTTGTTTACCAGCGTAGGATTTAAAGTTTTCCATTTCCATTTTGCTGATAAACAGCCTGGGAGCTCTAGATCTCCCTCGAGTTGAGTCCGAGTCGGTTGCCATGAACTCGTTGGTCGTCGATTCCGTCTCAATGCCCGTTTCACGTTCCTGATTGTTTCGATTTACTGCGAAAAATAAGGTTTCAATCGGTTTTTCTACCAGAGAACAAAATTTCGACTCTCCAAATCGGTTCGCAGTCAGACCACCATTAGCAGCAAACGAATAGAGTGAGCAAATGAGTAAATACATGAAACGATGAACTATTTGGGCGGGAAACTCAACTTTTGTCGCATTTAAAAACGAAATCGTGGGAAGATTGAATTGGGCTGTTTATTGCCCCTCATATCTGCAGTGTATTTGGGCTCAACCATATGGGCTTTGTTTGTACTTAGAATCTCCGATTTCAACCTTCCTCACATCATCTACTTCTTTTTTTTAATATACAAATTTATTACAATAATTTATCTTGATCTAAGGAGAATATAACTTACAATATTCGACCTTCGTCTTGTGCTGCTGCCTTCTAAATCTGAATCTGTCTCATAATCTAATTAATATCAACAAAACTTATAGTCAATCTAACAATTTTAATTTTAACAATAAAAATATTTTACTACTAAACTTATTTGAAATTGCCTAATAAGATAAACCTTCAAAAACTTTAATTTTATTTAGATGTTTTTAAAAAAAAAACAAGTGGAGACTGGAGAGTGAGCACGAGAGTTTAGCTTAGTGGTGTGTTGACCAAATCATTCATGTATGTCGACAGGATTCAAATTCAATCCCTTATTCCCCGACGAGAGAGAGAGAGAGAGCGACGACGAGAATTAAGTCGCTCAAAAAAACTTGCCTCTAATTTTTATAGAATATATTGATTTTAACTTATTCTTAAGAGATAAAATTAAACATGTGACCTCTAGTACTGTCACTTTTCAAAATTTTATAATGTTGGGAGAAAGTATTTGGGGGTAAAATTTGTTTTTATTTTCCTTTTCCTCATTTATTTTTTATTCACAGAAAAATTTGTAAATAAATAATTTTAAAATTTCTATCCTTTTCAAACAGTGTTATGTGGTGTTTGATAAAATTAAGTAATTAAGATCTGAATGGTTAAGACATCTTAATAAATTAGATCATCTGAATAAAATAATATCTTAATCTAAAAAACTGTTTGATAACTAAAAAGTGTAAAACATCTTAATGACACTATTTTACTATTTTAACACTTTGAGTTGTTTAAAAATTTTATTTGAATAATCTTAAAATTTGAAATTAAAGGAGTACAATATTTATTGAAGTTATTTTTGTTCATAAAATTTAAATAAACTTTTAAGAGGTATCCATTCATAGTTAATATTTGAGTTAATGTCTTCGCGATTAATAGGCATTAAGTGGCAAAAATAAAAGATTATTAAACAAGATTTACCTTTGACGGAATCAGAGACAAATAAATTAAGAGACATTTAAACATAAACAAACACCAACTTAGAGACTAACCTATACAGATGCATTGATTTTCTACACACACATAATACACAATGCTCCATCCATCCCACAACAAAAAAAGTTGAATAACATTTTTGTCTCTCCAAGTTGTCATTCACTTTCAAAGTGGTTTTTAAAATTTATTTTTCAACAGCTAGGTCATTAAAGTGACATTTTTTTGGTGTTTTTCTGTTTTCCTACCCGATTTGACAATAACTCGACCCATTTTGACCCAACCGACCTAATTTGATTAAACCCCAATTCTTAATATTTTAAAATAAAAAATTATTTCTAATATTTTGAAATAAAATATTAGTTTTCAAAATAATTTTAAAATAATAATTAAATTTAACATTTTAAAATAAATAATTATTTTTAAATAAATAGATATTTTAGTATTTTAAAAGAAAATATTATTTTTTAAAAAAATTGTAAATAATAATAATATTTTATATTTTATTTTTTAAAAAAATTATTATTTTAAAACAAAATATTAATTATATTTAATATTTTGGAATAGCATGTTATTTTTAAAATAATAATTAATTTGTATATTTAAAATAATATATTACTTTTGAAATGTTATAAAATAATTATTATTTTAAGAAAAATATATTGAAATTTTAGTTTTCCAAAATTGAGTAAAGTTTCATAAAATATAGATTAAAAAGATTAAATAAGAAAATAAAACTTTATTTTTTAAAAAAGTAGATTTTTTCATTTTTATGCAAAACTTTGTTTTAGAATTTTTTTTAATATCTTTACCCTTATTATATGAATTATTAATATTGGAATTTTAAAAATAAAAACTAAAATGAGAAATTAAAATACGTAAAGCAGTAAAAGATAAATAAAAATTGATTCAATTTATTTAAAAAATAAATTTAAAAGTTGTAATAATAATTATTATTTCAAGGAAAAAAATTGGAAAAATTTTCATTTTTTTTTAAATGAGTAAAGTTTTATAAAATATATCTTTAAAAACAAACTTTATTTTCATAAAAATAACTAATTTTTTTTAAAGATTTTAAATTTTCATAAAATAATTAAGATTTTAAAAATTTAACTTTACTTTTTAAAATCTATGTTTTATGAAACATTACTCGTTTTTGAAAAAATAAAGTTTTTAATATTTTTCCTTAAAATAATAATTATTTTTAATTTTTTAAAAATAATCTTGATTTTAAATATAAAAATATTAATTATTTTAAAAGACTAATTTATTTTAAAATATTAAAATAATTCTTATTTTCAAATTATTTTAAGAAAATATTTTATTTTTAAAATATTAAATTAAATTAATATTTTTTTAAAAATAATATTTTCTTTTATAATATTAAAATAACTATTTTGAATATAATTTTTTTATTTTAAAATATTAAAAATAATTATTATATTTTAAAATATTAAAAATTGGGATCAAGTCAAACTTGTGACGCCCCCAAAATAAGTATACATCACCTATTCCGAGTGCAGATCGTGATACTAGAATACAAATACAATCTTTTTAATATACAACAAGAAAGTTGTGAGTTTTAATACAAATATTATCTTACAGACAATATCCACTCTCATAATAAGTCCTCATTATATTTATTGTCACACTATTTAATGTAATAATGAGGACTACTAATACTATCATCTCAGGCCGTCACTCCGCTCCCTCGACTAGTCCTTGCCACGTTCATTTTTTACGAAGAGAACGATTGAAAAGAAAGGGTGAACTCAACTAGCCCAAGAAGAAATATTATGACTAAGATAATGCAAAATAAATTATCATTAGTCTTCAACAAATGTTAAACCGATAAAATACAATAGACATCAAGTTTAGCTGCAATGGAACATGCAATCCATTAAAAGAGTCAAGTAAAAATAAAATCTACTATCTTTTATGATTTAAAAGGTTTTCATCACTTTTATCATTGGAACTCAAATTAATAAATAATCCACCTCATCCCCACTGACTACTGACCGAGGATATTCATAAGTATCACAACCACAAATTATCCATGACTACGTGCAAGGATATTCGTGTATTCATCAATGGTCATGATCATGCCAACAACTCATCCATCAATGCACTACGGTCGGTGAGGACTTTTACCACATCATTTGTAACATTACGGCCGTGATTAATTACCGAATAATCCCCTAATATAATCATACCAAGTCCATCTATGCACCTAAGTGCCGAGATGACTTTCAACAAAATATAAATATGAGGATGATGACAATGATATAAGAATTCAATAAAACAAGTTCAAGAATTAATTTATTCAGAACTAATAACGTCCAAATTGTCAACACGATACTTTTTTCAGAGTAAAATTTAAAATGCTCGAAGAATATTTTCACGAAAAGATCTTTGGATGAAGCGTAAATATCGAGGATATTCCACCAATTTCATGGAGTATAGAAGTCAAAACTTTAACTAAAATGAGTATAATAAAGAATGGAATAACAACGAAATCACCATGCATGTAGTATTGCGCGTAGGCGAAGTTATTCCAAGCGAGAATAATAAATAACGGAACTGGTCAAGGCGTAATACTTGCACCCATACGATATTCCAACAAATTAATAAAGAATGGAATAACAACAGAAATCACCATGCATGCGGTGCCAGCATAGATGAGTTATTCCAACGAATAATAAATAACGGAACCGGTCGACGACGTAATACGATGCAAGCTGGATATTCCAATGAGAATAATAAAGAATGGAATAACAACGAAATCACCATGCATGCGGTACTTGGCGTAGGCGAGTTATTCCAATGTAATAATAAATAACGGAATCGGTCCCACAGAAACGCATGCATGCAGGATATTCCAATGGAATAATAAATACGGAACCCGGTCCCAGGTGATAATGAAAGACATGATATTCTAATGAATAATAAAAATAGAATAATGTAAGAATTTCACCAAGTATAGGGTGGCAGCGTATCTGAGTTATTACAATGAGAATAATAAAGAATGGAATAACAGAAGTTCTCTTCAAGAATACAAAAGAAATAATACCCCTTACCTTATAAAGAATAGTACTCCGACGGTAGGGCGAGGATATACTTGAAGAAACTTGTACTACGCTCAAAGATTTCTTAAACGCTAAAGAAATACGCTCAAGATAGAAGAATAATTCTCTCTACAGTTTCTCTCTCTAAAGTTTCAATGAATTCGTAAGAAATAATGAATGAATGAGCTTCTATTTATAGAATAATGGACTGAATAGTAACCAATCCATGAACGGTCCAGATCGATTTACTTTAAACGGACGGTCCAGATTGGTTTACAATAAAATATAATATATTCTATTTATAATATAATAAAACGAATAACTTTTAAAAATATTTTACTATGCAAACACTATGCAGGCACTATACAAATACTATGCATAATAAAATATAATATATTTTAATTATTGTCTTATAAAACGAATAACTTTATAAAAGTATTATGTTTTATATAAAAAGATTTTACTATTAGCCTAATAAAACGAATAACTTTATAAAAGTATTCTGTTTTATATAAAAAGCTTTTTTATTTTATTACATTAATAATACTAATAAAACAAAGCTTCATCATCATTATTATTATTATTCACACTATTAATTGATCAGGTCGTTTCCAGGAAAGAGGGGGCTTTCCAATAAGGATTTCTCTCTATTGGCGCGCAATTAGGTGACCAAACCTCTCATTACCAGAACTTCTAGACATCGTTAATAATGCAAATAATAATATTAATAACTCTGTCATCTCAATTATTAATTTAATAATATATAAAATATCGATAATAATTGAATAAAACTGAATGACTTCTCACGTAAGCATCAATAATCAATACCGTGTGCTACTATGCAACCACGCCAGACATATTCTTTTTCTTTTACTACCTAGTAGTTCAACAGTATTAACGATAAAACTTCCGCCGTTATTTTTAATAAAATATTTTTGTAGTTTTCTCAATCCGACAATAATTCCATTGTGGGGTCCACCAATGATTGTATCGTCGTACGAATATTCCCTGTTAAAACGAATATTCCCCGACCAATCGAATATTATATAACAACTTGCGTACTTTGCAAAATTTATAAATATTACCCACAACTATAACATTATATCAAATTCATTCAAAAATGATAATTATAGAAAATTCATCTTTATTCATAAAAGTTGGGGTCTTACAAATCTGGCCGACTCAGGTTGGGTCCAAATGGGTACGAGAAATGGAAAGCCAAAAAATTGTAGCCTTACACTTTGTTTCTGAGTTTTGAACAGAAAAGAAAATAATAGAAAACTTAAATTAGAACAGAACATAAAAGAATAAAAAATTTAAAGTTATCCTTTGTGTTGTTTCTGAGTTTTTAATAGAAAATTTAAATTTTTTCTTTTCTTGCTTTTTTTAGTTCTAATGAAAAGAAAAGAAAAATATCACTTTTATAAATTTATCCTTATATTAATTATAACCATTGAACCATGAATAAAAATATAAAAGATAAATTTAATTAAAGATTAAAATTTCATAATCAAATACAAATATTCAAATAAATATTAAACAAAAATTAAAGAAAGTCAGTATCACCCCTTCAACTCAAAGGTCACCGCCACTCTGCCAAGTCCCAAGCCCTATAGCTGGAATTTTGGCCCTAGTATTCAACAAGTAACTCCACGAAGTCCCGATCTTTCCTTTCATCCGTTCAAACTTTTTGAGATTAACAAATTGGTAAAATAAAAAAAAATAAGAGAGAAATAGATAGAGTACACTTATTGATCCAGTAACCCAAAATCACTGCAAAGCAATCTTCAAAACAAATCCAATTGAATAACTAGATAGTTGAATAACCAAAGAATCTCATGAAGAACCTAATAATAAGTGTAAGATTCTGAAGGAAGAAGACAATGAAACATTCTAGTCAGACCACAAATATCTTAATGGCAAAAGTGCACAATATTTGTTTAATATTTCCTCGTTCATTGTAATGATCATAAAAACCCATTAAAACTGAATGAATATCCATGACAATATATTAAACAAATTTAGATTAGGTTTAGTAGATATAAACAAATTGAGAACATGAGTTGTAATTTAAAATTTATTATATTAAAAGTTAAGGATAATATGGGAATTATAAAAATATTACTTATTCCAATTTCTTTTCAGTCTAAATCAGGCCAATTTTGGACGGAAAATTTTAGCAGGAAAAGTGGCCAAGTTTTCTATCTATTTCTTTTCTTTTCCGTTTATTAAAAAACTCAAAAACATAAGAATTGAAAAGAAAACTTAAATTTGTCGTCTATTTTTTTTTGTCCATTTTAAAACTTAGACACAGAGCATTAAGGACATAATTGATTAAAATGAAACTTTACAGAAGACTTTGAAAGTGATTTATAATTTAGAGGAACATAAGTCAGCCTTAATAAAATAGAAGTAATTACAGAGTCCTTCCCTCTTTTGGGGTTCTTCATTTCCTGAAGAAGAATAAGAAGAATAATAAGATTATTTGATATCCCCTAATCTGCCCTTCTGGAATCTCCATCGCTCTAAAACTCTATTCTCTCTCTCTGTATATATATATGGGTTAAGTTCAGATGACCACCTGGGATTTGGGTGGTTTCCCACTTAACCACCTGTAGTCAGTAAAGCTACATTTAGACTCCCGATCTTTTGAGTTGAAGTGAAAACGTTACTTTTTCCATTCAACTTAAGCGTAAAGGTACCTCGGGCCTAAAATACAGCGTGAAAAGAAATTTGAAATGGTAAAAAAAAAATTTGTTAAATGTCCGAAATACCCCTCTTGACTTTTATAATTTTGTTATACCCATTTCACCTCCATCGCAGACGAGATTGAAGGCTACCTTTTCATCGATTCTTGCTTTAAGGAAATGATATCGACCGGGCGCGCTAGGGTTAGAGCTGAAGCCGGATATCATTGAAGAAACATCTATAATTTTTCTTTGATCATCATCTGTAGCAATTTCCAGCTGAATCTGTAAATTATTTTCAGATCAATTCAGTTTTTGTGCAGATCTAAGAAGATTTGTGGTGAACTGGGGGGAGAGAGTGGGGTGGGTGAAAAATGGTGGAAAGAAGGGCAATAATATTAATATTGGTGGTGAACAGACCCATAGTGTGAACCTTTTCTCTACTTGTTTCACTTCTCTGCAACACCAATATTGGGGATCGACAGAGCCCTAAAGTATAAACCCCCAACACCGCTTCGACAACACCAATATTTTCAGTAGTAGCTAGAGATCCTTCTTTCAATTTTATGTCCAACTCATTTTAGGGCTTTAAAACTTTGGGCGATTGCTCTTTTTGGGGTAGGAGAGTATAAAGTAGTTGTTAATTGTGGTCTTGTTGAGAAGCGGGTTTCAAAGAGTGGTCTTGAAGAACTAGTTCGCGATGAAAAGAAAATCGATTTGGAGGAGATAAAGGAGATTGAGAAGGAAATTAGCCGATTGTCATCGCGATTATTGTCGAGGCGTAGGGGTATGAGTATGGGGCCATCGGAGATTATTCACGAGCTAAACCGCAAGCAATTAGGTAAGTAGAGATCACCCCTGTTGTTATTGTTAATGTATATATCGAACATCCGTTGCCCCAACTTGAAGTAGTCATTGAGCTCAAGAAAGTAAAGGTAGAGATCATACTCAGAATCCAAAGATATCTAAGTTATCGTGTATGAATTGCAAAAAGCTCGGATGGGTTAGATTTTTTGTAGCACTTGGATAGGAGGTAATATTGTGCTAGTATTGGAGATGGCCATGTTGGCCATGGATAATGATGTGTAATTCTTGGGATGGTGCAGTTCTCACAAAGATTGCTTGCACGCTTGACAAAAGTATGGACTTTACTATAGATTTCTTTGTGCCATAGGGCCCCTCGGTGTCATTGACCAATTTCTTTATTATCAGAGCACTTGGCGTAAGCTTTTTTGTAGGTATTTTACAACATAGCATTTTTGCAAGTACATTTCCTTTTATTTGGTAGTCAAATTGGTGATGGTACATTGATTATTAATCGTAATGGTGCTATAGAATGAGGATAGTGGATTTGTGCAGATGATGGTGGTGGTTTGAGAAAAAGAAATGCATTTGTGGAGAAGAAATCATTTTCCTTGCTTGAGATAGTTGAACTGAGGTGAATTAGAAGTTTATATTCACGTGATGCCTATTATGAAAACTTCAACATCTAGTTGGTGTGACGCCCCCAAAATAGGTATACATCACCTATTCTGAGTTGTCAATACATGGTACAGAAACAACTACAACTTTATTATTACAATAGTAAAACTGTGAGTTTGAATACAAATATTATCTTCTAGATAATATCTATACTCAAATAAATCCTCATCACATTTATTGATACATTATTTTACAAAATGGTGAGGACTACTAAACAATCCTTTCTAAAACCTTCATTCCATACCCCAGACTCGCTTTCATTATATTCTCGCCTCCCGAGAAAAATGGAACAAAAAGGAAAAGGGTGAGCTCAACTAGCTTTCGGTAAAGAATATTATGACTAAGATAATATACAACAAATTATCGTTAGTCTTCAACAGGGAAAAATCTAATAGAATACTGATAGACAACAAATTTTAAATCAATATTCGCAGTGGAATAATAATTCATTAGAAGAGTTAAGTAGAGAATGCAAACTACTATATTCTATGTATGAATTTAAAAGTTCATCGTCTCATCTTTTATCCCTGTAACATCAATCAATATACATCGGAATCAAATATTCATCTTTGCACCTTCTGAGGTGCCAAAGATATTCATCGATTGGTCATGTTCATTTAAACACTGTTCATCTTTTGCACTACTGGGCCAAAGATATTAATCGATCGGTCATGTTCATCTCAACACTGTTCATCTTTGCACTAAAGGCCAAAGATATTCTTCAGAAATCGGTCATCTTTTGCACTACACAGCCAAAGATATTCAATAATATCATCATTTAAGATCGAGGATGATGAAAATATTTTAAAGAAAGCGAATCCAAAGTGAAACAAAATGACAAGGATTAAGGATTAAGGATTAAGTACTTTGTTTTATCCATGTTCAAAAATACCTCAAAATAATCATAGTGGTGTAAAATTCAAGAATGATCAAAACATGGATACAATCAAAGCTAGTATCCGAATAGATATTTTGACGAAAAGAAGAAATTTTATTTTTAGAATTGAATAGTCAGATATCGTGAATAGTCTTAGTATACGTGAATAGTAACTCCGACACCAAAAGATAGAAATTCCAAAAAAAACATCTTCACGCTTCATGAATAGTACTTCGTGAATAGTAACTTCGTGAATAGTAACTCATGAATAGTAACTTCGTGAATAGTAACTCATGAATAGTAACCCGACATGAAAAAGTTCCAAATTTGATAAAAGTTCCAACCAATATTTCAGATAATGATATTGAAGAAATAATATCATTTGAGAAGAAAATAACATCCCTTACCTCGAAAGATCAGTACTCTTAGCTGAAACACCGGATATAGTGCCGAAGGGAACTTGCACCGTCTAACAATACTCAAAGTATACTCAAAATACTCACAAGAATACGCTCGATAATATAGAGAGAGAAAACTTCAGTTTCTGGTGTGATTTTCAATTCTAACCTAAGCACCCTATTTATAGGAAATTGCTTAGAACACCAAAGCAGAAAATTTAATAAAATATTAATATATAATTATTAAATTCCTACGCACCCAAAATCTGATTCAAACCATCAGCCACCAAGAGTGACTCACCTTTTTAACTCAAAAAAAACGTTTTTCTTATTAAAATATTTAAAACTTCAAAAATTAATTATTTTGAGACTCGTAACTTCAATAATTCACAATAAATAGCCCTTTTGTCGAGAAAAATTGAATCTCGCGAGTTTTGTATAGGAAATTCAATTCTCTACAACTTTGCGGAAGAAAGTTTTTCCAAATTCCAAAGATCGATTTTGAAAAGAATTGTGCCTCAGAATTGGTCAAACAAGTCATCAATACGAGGTAGAGGATACCTATTCTTGATGGTGACATGGTTCAATTCGATAGTCAATACAAAGTCGCATACTCCCGTCTTTCTTCTTTACAAATAAAGCAGGAGCACCCCAAGGAGATGTACTTAGGGCGAGATGAAACCGATGTCCAACAATTCACCGTAGTTGGACCTTTAACTCCCGAAGTTCAATAGGAGCCATTCGATATGGGGTTTTAGAAATGGGCTTGTATGCGGGTTCAAGATCAATAAAGAATTCAACTTTACGCTCGGGGTAGGCCAAGGAAGTTCTTCGGGAAATACGTCGGGAAAGTCAATAACAACAGAATATTATTCAAATTTGGCGTGTCTTTATTCAAATCCATAACATGGGCTAAGAAAGCTTGACATCCGCTTTTTAATAAAGCGAATAGCTTTATGATTAGATATGACGGTGATCGATTTTAATGGTTTAGTTGCTTGAATTCGTATAATGGGTTGGTTAGAAATATGAAAACTAACAACTCATTTAAAAACAATCAATTTTGGTATGATGAGTAGTTAACCAATCAATCCCTAAAATCACATCAAAAGCAAGTATCTTTAAAGAGATAAGGTCAACCGGTAAGGTAATGGTGCCAACTTGAATCAAACAAGATTTATAAAGCGTTGGATGTGATGAAAGTTTCTCTAACGGAGTTTCCACCGATAGGTCAAAGTCTAATTTCTCCCGAGTCAAGTTTAAGCGTTGAGCACATGCAGGAGAGATAAATGAATGGGTAGCACCCCAGTATCAAGTAAGGTATAAACTTTGCAAGAATTTATAAATATCTTACCCGTGATCACCTCGTTTGGGTTCTCGCATTATGACCGATCACAACAAACGCTTCTTTAAGAATCGTTGACTTTGACTTTTACGGGACGATCTTTTGAGTCACCGTCTCATTGAACTAGGTTTATTCATTGATAATCTCGAGCGATATGTCCTTCCTTTCCACAATTATAGCATACCTTGAATCATTGTGTGGGCGGTTTGGTGCTATGTCCCTCTTTTCCAGTATTTGTAGCATATGGACCGGTGGTCGTTCTCCTCCCTTAGAACCGGTTATTCACGGTGACTTGTCGTCTTCATAGTGGTTGTTAAATCTCCTCTTTTAAAATCTCCTCCGACTCGCTTCTTCTATTTTCATGGCCATGATTACCACCGAGTGGTTACCATTTCTGTCCGTCTGCTTTCTTTCTCCGCAGAGTTATCATTATTCATTGATCGCTATCTCCGACACGATCCTGGTTGTGGTCCCTCGGTTGACCGTATTTCGTTATCTCGCTCTAATAATTGAGCCCATTTACAACATATCGAATAAAGAGAAAATTTATGAGAAATGAGATCTCGACGTATCTTGGGTTTTAAACCTCTAAGAAACATCCACGTCATCGTTCCTCATTCTCCACCAAATGAGGTGCAAACTGGATAACTCGCAAACTTTGCCTCGTCTTTGAGACACCGTCATGTTGTTTTGTTCAATCGATGAACTCCACTTCCTTCATATGATTTAACACTTTCGTGAAAGTATTTGTCATTAAATAGCTTCAAACGTCTCCCAAGACATCTTTGAGTGCGAAATTTGGATGGATGGGTACGCTTCTACTGAGACTCCCCGATGAGTCTCGCCTCGCCACGGAACATAAAGGTGGCGAATGGAACCTCGTTCTCCGTGCATCCCAAGACATCGAATATCTTGGTAATTTGTTTGACCCATGTTTCCGCTTGTGATCGGATCGGCTTTCCCTTAAATTACGGTGGTCCCAACTCTTTGAATCGCTTGGCATTTGTGACAACCCGTGAATTGCTATCATTTTCTCCTCGTATTTTGAACACGAGTCTCCTAAAATGCGATTTTGCATGAACCGCAAAAAACTTCTAAACATCCCCTCGTTCATCATCTCGCTTTCAATGGTGTTGTTCACGGGAGGAACATTGCCGACTGTTACACGTTCTCCTCGTTGGTGAAAGTGAGTACAGCATCTCCACGGTCTCATTTCCATTGTTAATATTCTCAATCGACATTCTCAAATACTCTGTCATAAAACAAGGGTTAATTAAAGAAATCAATATATCACACAATATCCCTATATCTTGACCAACTAACAAATAAGCTTAGGTAGGACACACTAGCGAAGGATTTACTGCGTCTCTCCCTCCTAGTTCTATTCCCGATCTCCGCTTGGAGATCATATCCCTAAGCTCGATACCAACTGTGACGCCCCAAAATAGGTATACATCACCTATTACGAGTTGTCAATCGTAGTATGCGAAACAACTACAACTTTATTATTACAACAAGAAAGCGTGAGTTTGAATACAAATATTATCTTCAGATAATATCTATACTCAAATAAATCCTCATCACATTTATTGATACATTATTTTACAAAAATGGTGAGGACTACTAAACAATCCTTTCTAAAACCTTCATTCCATACCCCGACTCGTACTCGCTATATTCTCGCCTCCCCGAGAAAAATGGAACAAAAAGGAAAAGGGTGAGCTCAACTAGCTCGAAGAAGAATATTATGACTAAGATAATATACAACAAATTATCGTTAGTCTTCAACAGGAAAAATCTAATAGAATCTGATAGACAACAAATTTTAAATCAATATTCGCAATGAAATAATAATTCATTAGAAGAGTTAAGTAGAGAATGCAAACTACTATCTTCTATGTATGAATTTAAAAGTTCATCGTCATCTTTTATCCTGTAACATCAATCAATATACATCCGGAATCAAATATTCATCTTTTGCACTTCTGAGCCAAAGATATTTATCGATTGGTCATATTCATTTAAACACTGTTCATCTTTGCACTCTGGTGCCAAAGATATTAATCGATTCGGTCGTGTTCATCTCAACACTGTTCATCTTTGCACTACTAAAAGCCAAAGATATTCTTCAGAAATCATTCATCTTTGCACTTCTGAGCCAAAGATATTCAATAATATCATCATTTAAGACTGAGGATGATGAAAAATATTTTTAAAGAAACGAATCCAGTGAAACAAAATGACAAGGATTAAGGATTAAGGATTCATACTTTGTTTTATCCATGTTCAAAAATACCTCAAAATAATCATAGTGGTGTAAAATTCAAGAATGATCAAAACATGGATACAATCAAAGCTAGTATCCAGAATAGATATTTTGGACGAAAAGAAGAAATTTTATTTTTGATTGAATAGCCAGTATACGTGAATAGTAACTCACACACCAAAAGATAGAAATTCCACAAAAAACATCTTCACGCTTCATTAATAGTACTTTCGTGAATAGTAACTCGTGAATAAGTAACTTTCATGAATAAGAACTTCGTGAATAAGAACTCATGAATAAGTAACCCGACATGAAAAAGTTCCAAATTTGATAAAAAGTTCCAACCAATATTTCAAAGATAATGATATTGAAGAAATAATATCATTTGAGAAGAAAATAACATCCTTACCTCGAAAGATCAAGATTCTTAAATTTGAAACAGGATATAGTAACTCAAGGAACTTGCACCGATCTAACAATACTCAAAGTATACTAAAAATACTCACGAGAATACGCCGATAATATAGAGAGAAAACTTGATTTCGGTGTGATTTTCAATTCTAACCCAAGACCCTATTTATAGAAATTCTTAGAACACTCAAAGCAGTAAAATTTAATAAAATATTAATATATAATTATTAAATTCTACTCACCCAAAAATCTGATTCAAACCATCAGCCACCAAGAGTGACTCACCTTACCTAACTCAAAAAAAACGTTTTTCTTATTAAAATATTTAAAACTTCAAAAATTAATTATTTTGAACTTGAACTTCAATAATTCACAATAAATAGCCTTTTGTCAGAAAATTCGAATCTCATGAGTTTGTATAGGAAATTCAATTCTCTACAACTTTGCAGAAGAAAGTTTTTCCAAATTCCAAATAGAAATTGACCGAAATCCACAAACAGTCGATTTTTACAAGTTATAATCAAATTTCGATCGATAAATGGGGTCCAATGAGCATGTTTAACATGTTTTAAACATTTATTGCAAATAAAAATACTCTTCCTCCTCAGATACTCATATATCCCACATTCGTTGTAAAAAAATATCACCATTATTATATTATTAAATATAATAATATATTTAAATAAATTATTTTATCGAAAAAGATAAAATTTCAATTTTCAACAATTGTCACATTAAACTTTTTCTCCATCTATATCCACATAAAATTAATATTTTCCTCATCATATGAATCAATAATTAATTATTCATAAATAATATTACATAATCACAATATCGACAACTGAGGCGATTCCCAGGAAGAGGGCTTTCCAATAAGAATTTCTCTTACTTTGGCGTATAATTAGGTGACCAAACCTCTCCTTAGATGTAACTTTCTAGACATTTCCAATAATGTTATCTAATAATATTATTAGGATAATATGAATTATTGCCCGATAATGAAAATCTCGTAGTAATGACAATTATTGAAACAACAAAGAATATAAAATATCAACGCAGCAATTATTAACTCAATAAAATAAAATAATCGAATAAAGTAATTATCGTGTAACCATTATTGAGTAGTGCCTTTAATAATTGGTGCAATACTGGTATCTTCTTGTCTGCAACAACGCAGACATTATGTTTTAACCAACGGGTATTCCAATAAGTGTTAATTGTGAATAATTCTGCCTAGATTATTTAAAACAACTTATATTTATCGTTTTCTTCATCCAATCGCTTTCAGTTATGGGGCCCATTACATGGTTGCTGGCCGTCAGATTAATATTCCCGAAAGCATTTAATATTCCATGCACCAAACGAATATTCCCCTAGCGATAATGAATATTTTATAACCACTTGCTTATTTTGAAATATTTGCGTATTTAACCCTTAACTATCCACATTAATCAAATCAACCCTTACTATTTCAAAATAATAAATAAAGAAAATTCCTTTTATTTAAAAAAAATTTTGGTCTTACAGGTTGGGGCTGTTATTGTTGCTTTCCGGTTACATTTTTCATTTTGTTTTTAACTTCAAGTCGTAAACATTTAATGATTTATGTTTAGTCTTTATTGGCTTTTAAACAAATAGGAAGAAGAATACGATCTCCACTCTGTGCTTTCGACATCAACTCTATCTACAAGTTTGAGAACAACGAAGCTTTCTCCTTGAGATACTCGAATTCTTATGTGTCCGGATTTGGCAATTAATTTACAATGATATAGATCATACATTACGATTCTTCTCAAATCCTTATCTCCTGGTTGTTTCTGTTTTATAAGAGATGTTTTATAAGAGATTTATGTTTCTTTCTATTTGCTCTTCTTTCCTTGATGGATTGTAATTTATTGGACATTTCCATTTTGCTATATGAAGAGATCGGCAATTTTGATTTCATCACCTCAATTTTAGATTTAGCTTACGGATGCTCGGATGAGGAATTTCGTGTATTTTAAAAGTCATTGAAGCAGTAGGTGTTTTAAAGTGAGGGTAATTAAGTCTTTAGCCAAATAAAATAATGAGTTAAGGCGGAAAATACTTTTTCACTTTAACTCAAAAAGTCGGTGTTTAAATATAACTTTCTTGTTATAGGTGGTTAAGTTAAACCGCCTACAAATCCAGGTGCCATTATCCTGAACTTAACTATATATATATATATATATATATATATATATATATATATATATATATATGTAAGTCGCTTAGTTTATGGACTAATACAAGGTGAGTTTGTGTTTTATTTCCATCGTTTTTATACGAGTGTTGAAATTTACTTTAAAATAACTGTGATCGTTTCGTTTATGGGTTTCATGTTCATCTTAGAACTAAATTTCGATTCTTGTTAATCGCATGAAAGAAAGTTTTTTATGCTGTATAATATTTGCGATTCTTCACTCAAGTATTTGTTTTATGTCCAAGTGAGGTGTTTATTGTGATGAAGCATCTGTCCGTTATTGGTTAAATATTGTCAATTCCTCCCCCCCCTCCCCCCTTGTATTAGAGTCTGTCTAACTGAAAATTAACTCGGTAAGACTGAAACTTTTATGTTCTGGTTGAGCTCTAGGGCGTTTGTACTGGTTTTTGGCAACAAATTGGAGTTCTATAAGTGGTATTTGAAATTTCAGAATGGAATTATATTATTTGGCTGAGATTAAATTTTCTGAACTCATAAGCTACAGAGAAAAGGGATCGACGTATAACATATTGAATGTTAGTTATGTTAGTGATAGACTATTAGGCCAAGGGGTGAGTTAATGAGAAGTCCTTCAATTGATAAGGCATGGGTGTTGTCACTTTTCAGGGTACACACGGTTACAGCAAGGAAACATAGTATTGGATTGAAGGGTCATGATGTGTGTAGCATATGCATTGCCCATCAAAAGCATGATTAGCTAGGCCATTGAAGTTATGTTTCCATAGCAAATTAAAAATGAAAAAGGTGTTTTATTTTTTCAACACCTTGTCCAATTTTAAGAATTTTGAATATCAGCTTTCAGCTTAAGTGCAATCATTATTTGGTGATTCTCTGCCCCCCTCTCTTACTTGCACAACTGTTGCTGTCAAAGTATTTTTGTTATCCAGCATGGATGATGATTATGGTTCTTGGCAGGAGAGAAAAATTCAAATATGGAGAACAATGAAGAGTTTGGTATCCCTGGTTGGGGTGCTTCATTCTTCATGCAGACAACTGAAGATGTTGCCAGAGCTGTTGTTGCTGCAGCTGCATCTGCCACTGCTTCTCGATCACCAAGACCACCGGTGGTATTTTCTTCTAAAGATGACAGTGGTAACCAACTTGAGAAGCTTCAGCGTCAAGTTTCTAGAATACTGAAAGGCTTGTCACATCCCCCTGAAACAAAAAAGTGGAATTTACAATCCAGAAGTTCTAACTAGCCAAAAGCGTCAATGGGCAAGCTTTCAGCTGCAGTCCCTGGTATGCTTTCTTCTTCAAGTGGACCCTTTGTCCCAGATTACTTATTTTCTTTTTTTTTTCTTTGATAAGTAAGATTGCTCATCTTTTTCCAAAACTTAAGTTAATAATCTTTCCACTCGTTTTTGGTTACACAACTTTATCCACTCGATTTTGTTGATACTACACTGAAGAAGTTATGCTCATTGTCTTCTGATAATTATAATGTTGTTCAATTGTGCAGGATCACAGGATTTGGAAAGAACCATCAAGGATTTTTGAGAGCATGGTGGTTCTTGGACTTCATCCTAACTGTGATATTCGGGCACTTCAGCAGCTGTACTTTGGAAGTAAGTCTGAAGGTTCAGGTAGATTTCGAAGTGCGTTTGGTAGTCAGCATCAGTTGCGTGTAGAACCAAATCTTGAACCCCAGGTACTGATTTTACTTGCATAATGTGAGGTGTTTGCTGTTAGACTCTTGTGGACTTGCTGAAAATGAAATGGGATTGTCTGCTTTGTCTTTCAGGTCTTATTTGTTTATCCTCCTGAAAAACAGCTGCCTCTAAAATATAAGGATCTTCTTTCGTTCTGCTTTCCTGCAGGTGTTGAGGTGGGGTTTTCATACTATGGGTCTTTTGTATTGTATTTTAATAACTTGAAAAGTGCTGCACTCTCAAACTATTGTGTTTAGTTCAGTTTGGTCCAGTGGTTGTTTGCAGATATTGTTAATATTTTTTTTGTTTAATATGGAAGCTTGTTATCTTGATTTCATCCAATGAAAATTGATTTCAAATATTTTGAAGAACTACACCTAAATATCAACAGGACATATGAAGGTTATAGTTCTGCTAACATATTGCCATGTCAACTTATGTAAAGGATTAAATCTGACAGTGGGAAGCTTTTACTCTCTTTGAAACATGCTTGACGTGATGCGCTCGTTACTCTTTAAAGAAGGGCATATGACCTAGCTAATCTCACCAGTGTGAGCTTGTAACCCTCAGTGGGGGAATTAAGATGACTGAACATTGATTTGGCTTAGAAGGCTGGACCTGTGGTGCATAGTTATGGCTGCTGTTCCAACCGAAGAGGTTGGGCCATGTAGCCTGGCTACGTGGTTCCTAAATTTAAGGAATTAAGATCTGTAGTCTTGTAGGTTTTATTAACTAGTCAACTTTTGTCTTGTTATACTCCTTCCATTCCAAAATATAGGTCAATTTTGACCTTTTGAAGTCAATTTGATATTTCTTAAAATTCAAAATTGATGTGTATTCAATCAATTTTAGACAATACAATTATTAAAAGGATAAACTACTAAACAAGTACTACGGATTACAAGATTTATTGTTTTCGAAAGTTAAATGGATCACATGAGTTTTAATTTGAAAATATTTCAATTTGACTTTGAAAAGAAAAGGCAAACTTAATCTTATATTTCAGAATGGAGTATTTAGTTTGCATACGATTCTAAAATTCACCTTTTTGTAAAGCATGCAAACAAAGAAAAACAAAATAATATAAAATGTCAAGTACTTTTCTTTTACAATATGGGTTTTTCATTTTTAATGGGATTTATTTGAGTTCCAAATCTCTTTTTTATTATTGTATATATACTAGATATTTTTCCTACATCGGCTTAATAGTTAAAAATCTGAATTAGTTCTGAAAGGTTTTCCCACCCTTATCTTGGCTATTCTCTTCATCTCTTGTACTTTTTTTTTTATACTTTTACGTCGATGTGAATTGTTATGAACGAGTTCTGAATGCTGGTACTGTTTGCTTGAAGGTTCATGCTGTTGAGAGAACTCCGTCAATGAGTGAGTTGAATGAAATACTTCTTGGCCAGGTATCTATGCTTATGCTTTCCACGTTCATATCATTTTCTGAAGATTCTCACTGAAGTAGGTGAATACTGATGGAAAATCGTGCTGAATATTTTATAATAGACAAACTTTTTTCTTCTTTTCATTTTCCTCTGTATCATAATTAGATGATGATCTGAGTTTACATGCTGTGGTTCTGCAGGAACACCTTAAACAGAGTGACTTGTCATTTGTATTCCGACTGCAGGTAAATCATGAAGCACCATAATACTTTCTTTTTCCTCTCCTCCATTGAGTTTGAGATGCTTTGGTGTTCAATTTGAGTTTAAATGGTCCTAATTCCTGCAGAATTCAGTTCTTCCAACTTCTTATATATTGTGTGACAAGAATTATTTTCTTCCTATGAACTATGTTTTTACTTTCATGAAACCCATATATCAATCACAATTCACATTTCTTTCAAATTTTTTCCAATTGTTTCCTGATGGACTAACTTGATGGTTTCCAAGTTATTGGTAAAAAATGCAGCTCAACAACATTTTTTTGAGTTAATAGTGATCCAATAAACAAATCATTTTTCACTCATTAAAACATATATACCTCCAGTTTTATAATTTGTTTCCTTGTTCAAAATGGGCCCTGAAGTAACCACTGACCCCTGTTTTGTTCTTTAGTAGGGCAAGGTCGAATGACTGTCTCAAAACGAATCTGTGGTTGTTTTCTTTTGCTTATTGAGTCTATCCATTGTTTCATGTAGATATATATTTTAGTGTATCAATAAACATTTTATGGCCTTGCATATGTAAGGAAAATTGCTTTAAGTTGAAGGGACTATGTTAATCTTCGTCACTACGATACTTGCGGATTTGCAATATACGTGACCAGTATATCTTGATCTTATTCTTTCTTGTTATCTCAAACTGGTGCTACTTCCTCTGTTTCAACTTGTTCTGCCAGGTCGACGTACTGCTAGAACATCCACAGAATACCATATTCATTTGAAGTTATTGTTATTAGGGCAGAAAATCTAAATTATAGATATGCTAGGCTGATAATTAGCCAAAGGTACTTAGGATCAAATTCAACATTATAGGATTTTATGGAGTGAGCCTTTCATGGACCATCTTCTAGATCAACCCTTGGCACTTTGTATAACTGAAAATTTTGCTTTAAGGTGGTGTTTGATAAAATTGAGTGTTAAGATCTGAATAGTTTAGACATCTGAATAATCTAGAGCATTTGTCTAGAATCTGAATGGAAAAATGTTGTTTGATAATTAATTTTTTCAAAATGTCTGAATAACAATATTTTACTATTTTAACCCTTTGAACATTTTAAACAAAACTTGATTATATTTATAATATTTTGACCACAAAATAATGAAACAAAATGTATCAAATCCAATAAATATTAATAATAATTGTAATAATGAATGGAGAAAACACAACAATAATAGATCTTTGACCACTCATTAAAACTATTCAAAAATTTCTCTCCTCACCATTGGAATAGATAATTACATACAATGTGAAAAAGACTTGTATAAAAAAATTATTGAGAGAGAAAGTGCAGGAATAAAGCACCAAAGCCTCACAAGCTCCATCTTTTCTTCACTTATTTTAATCTCTGTATAATTATATATATGTGTATGTATACATATCATCATCAATTTCATCATTTATGTTGAAGTGTCCCACTTCAAAACCCTAGAAAAAAGCTAAGGCCTAAGAATATGCTAACTTTTGTTGGGTTTGGGCTGGTGCGAGAGGTGGAGATTGATGAGTTTAGGGTTTTGGATTAGGAATTTCCAAGGTTTGCACACGCATCTGAATCGGAGAAGGGCTTTGACGGGGAGGCGGGAGAGGATGTTGAGAACGACTTCGTGAGGGAGCTTGCAGTTCGATAGTGGTCCCGGAGATTTGGTTTTCCTGTTGGGTTTCCAGCCTTTTCCCTTTTTTCCGGTTGACATTTTTTTGGCGGTGATGAGAGGAGAACATAGCCGAATGCAGGAGGAAAGAGAGAGAAAGAGGAAAAGATGAATATTGATTAGGGTTATTGGGGATAAAAGAAGAATTTTGTAATATTGAAGAGGTCATTTTTGTCCAAAAAATAATTAATTTCATTCAGATGGACCTCTAAATGATTTAGATTTAATTTTGTATATCAACTATTTAGACATATTAAGGCAAATTTTTTTACCAAACAACTTTATGCCTCATAGCGAATAAGAGGTGGACTATGAAGAGGTATTAAGAGGTAAACAAATACTACCTAAAGACTATATTTGTCAGATTTTCCATTTGTGATATTGCTTTGTCATAGTCTTGGTTCTATGTTGTTTTGTTCTATACTAGTACATGTAGAAACTATTATGACTAACTAAAAGTAGTGTTTAAGAATCATACGAGTAACAAGACACTTGCATTTGTGAAATTACTAGTAATTAAATCTCCCCCACTGAATCACAAGGCACTTATCTGATCATTGGTTCGCCTAGTAAAGACTTTTTCAGATGCTATAATTAAAAGAAATCAATGCAAGCTTGAATTTTGTCAGGTTCTCCTTCAGGTCATCAAATTACTGCTTTGCTTCTGCCATATGCAGATTTGAGCTGGCATGTTTTGGCTATACTTTCTTTCAGAATATGCTTTTTATACTTCCACATGTCACATTGATTGATAAAATATGTGCTTCATCTTTTTATCGGTGAGTAGTTTTTAATCTCTCGGAACATATTTTAACAATGTTTATATTATCTAGGTTGCTGATGAGTCAACCCTGTATGGTTGCTGTGTGTTAGTTGATGAAATAATACAAAAGCCCTCTGGATTAATTTCCATGATTTCAGATGGTCAGCCTCCGCACTTGCCCTTGAGCCGGCAGATATTAACTACGAGTAGATGTTATTGCATTCTTTCACGGGTTCCTTGTTTTGAACTGCATTTTGGCGTATTGAATAGGTTTGTAAACATTTAAATTGAATGGATTCGTATGTTAACTAGAGAGAAAAGTCTTTTTTACTCAGGTTGTTACTTAATTGTTTTTATATTGCTTTGACATTGTAGAACTGTGTTTGTGGCTGTTGGATCATATACCTGTTTTTCGGTGAAGCTATAAATTTGAACTAAGCTGAATAGTTAAATTGGGATATACCATTGGTGCAACGAGAAAGTATACTGCATCTCTGAGGGTTATTTTTATTTTTTTAATGTTTCTTAAGGATGCATGACCAGAGGCAGAGTTAAGGGCTGCAAAGTTTCAGAATTCACTTTAAGAACCATATTTTTCTAATTTTCTTACAAACTAATCCGTATACATTTATGGACTGTAATTATTCTCCAACAATGAAAAAGGTAATTAGGTAATAGGTCCGTCCCTCAACAAATGACATAGTAGCCAAGTGCAGAGGTGTCTATGAAGAAAGAACATGGATTCTGTCTGCAAATTGTAAAGAGCTAGGAATATTAAGTGAAAATAAAAGGTGAAAAAAAGATTAAAACCTAGTACTGAATTTTTTAAAGTATGAATAATGCAAATGAAAGGGTATTTTTCTTTTTCAACTTATTACTTTCTTTCCCTTTCCTGTGCTGCACACTATGCCTTATAGAAAGTTGGGTGTTAAAAAAATTGAAAAGTTTCTAAGTTACTTATCAAAAAATAAGTAAATATTTTCTAATAGTTCTTCATTGTTATAATTAAATTATGTAAGTGAGACAAACTGAAACATGTATGCATGTAACTTATTTGCTCGAGTACATAAAAGTTATGATCTGTGATATGTAGAATTGCATATGCATGTCATACAGCATATATTACTTTCCTCACTCTTCTTTGATCCGTCTTAAGGCCGAGGGCACCGTAGTGTACAGTGGAATATACTTCTGGCAATAATTATCCTTTCAAACATTACAACCAGCTTGATAAAAAAGATGTTTTAACCCGTTGGAGAAATTTGTATGTCAGTTCTTATCCTCATTTAGAAAACAGGAACTATAATATACAAGCTCTATATGAGTTTTTGGTTACTGAAAAGCATTGATATTGTCTATTATTGTTTAGGCACTTAATCTGTTGGGAAGTTTGTTAATTATACCATATTTTTCCATTAACAATTTGTGTTTGATGTAACAAATTATTTAAGTTGAGCTCTATTTAATACTGATTTTAAGATCTAGTTCCTTTTTATGTTTCCCCCATTCCCCCACTCCTTCCTGTTTGTTTTTCGTTTACTTTAAGTTTTATTACGTTTTCCCCTGTAGCATATTCGCTGAAGAAAGGCTGGAAAGGTTAACCAAAAATGTTGGTGAATTAGAGTTGGAATCACCCGTTGGGTATGACAAGGTAGAAAATTTGGATGAAACATCTTCGAGTACTTCACCAGAATATAGAGAAGAAGGCATGCTTAATGGAACAGTAGGAACTTCTCAATCAAGCACAGGCGATTCCATCCCTGAAAAAGTCATTGATGACGAGTGTCATCTGGAGCATCAGAATGTTGAAGGGGACTTTTTCTTGTCTAAGAAAAGTGTTGTTAATAATGTTGTCGTTCCGATTAATCCTGAAACAGAGAAGCTTCCAGCTGAAA
Source organism: Panax quinquefolius (assembly GCA_020205615.1). Lineage (NCBI taxonomy): Eukaryota > Viridiplantae > Streptophyta > Magnoliopsida > Apiales > Araliaceae > Panax > Panax quinquefolius. Next base: position 156,936,799 of record CM035152.1, read on the forward strand.
AAGAATCTTTAGTTGCAGCACAGATCTCTGAAGCTTGTGATGCTTTTGTTGATGTTATAGAAACCAGCAAAGAATCATCACAACAGCTTTTACCAATTGCTGTTTTACCTCTGTTACGACATCAGCAGTTTGAAAGCTCTGAATCTTCCTCCAGGTACTTCTGGAGTCTGATTTCTGAATGACTTTCATTACGCAAGCCATGATTCTTTGGGACTTAGACTCAAGAGTATTTGATATATGTTATTGCTTAACCACCCATATTACTCATTACAAAAGATAGAAGAATCTCTTCTTTCTTCTCTTATCTCCCCCTCTTAATAGTAATGGATTCGAGGGAGAATAGCTATGATCAACCTGTTTTAGAATGAATACCTAATATTCTTTCCTTCTCTCTTTCTATTTTTAATTTTTTTTGAATGTCTCAAGAAAAGATTTATCATATTACTCCCAGTGAATCATAGAATATATGTAAAATTTCATGCTAACTTTTGAGTGTTGAAGACTCCAAAATACATGCCTGCACCTCAAGCTTGGAAATTTATGCGTAATAGTAGATACAACATTAGTGCAGTTTATTATGCTTTTCTTGTTTTGGCCTTACTCCATGAAATACTTAATTGAGGTACTCGCTTAATCTTGGCTTGGAGTCTTCAGTTTTGGATATGTCAATCAAGAACCACAGATGCCTTTTTATTTTTTCCTTTTTTTTCTTTGTTTTTTGTGTATGTGTGTGTCTGTGTATGCCAATGACTTATGCAATTTGTGTATTTGTATGCACTAAAAGCTAGAAGTTTGCTATTATTGCCTCAATTGCGTCTAGGACACACTCTACAGAGGCAGTCCTAAATCTAAAACTGCATAAATGTCTTGACAAAATATTATTATTATATCTTTCTTGTTCCACATTAGCTCTTAATACGTGGTATAAATTGCTACATGCAGTTTCCAGGGTTCTAGTGAAGATATAAACTTTAGGAGTGTTACTGATGAAACAGAGCTTGAAGAGGCGTCTTTTTCAGGCCAATCCAGTGACCACGGTGATATTCTAGAATGGGCCAAGGTCGGAATATTTTTTTTACTTCTTTTGATTATTCAATTTTTTTTATAAATATTTTGTTGAAATTTACAATGCCAATCTTGCATTCCTGAAGTTTATTCTGCCTTTTTACATTTCCCATTCTTTTGCTTCCTCCCCCATACGATTATAGGCCAATGATCACGGATCTTTACAAATAATATCCGAGTATTATCAGTTAAGTTGTCCTGCAAGGGGTTCAACAATTAAGTTCCGCCCTTTAGAGTACCTACATCCTTTGGAATTTCACAGACCGGATGAAACAGTTCTACATATTGCTGGCTCGACAATTGACTTGAAATCATGCAGTACAAGTTTGGAAAAGGCAGAGGTATGTGATCTATGGTGATAACCAGATCAGCCAATAATTTAGTCAATTTGGAAAAAGTTAGAAAAACAGTTTATGCAAATTTAGACGTGGCGAGTCTGTCATGTCTGTTGAGAGCTGACATATATATATATATATATGTTTGTTTCCATTCATATATATATATGTGTTGTTTGTTTCCATTCAGATCACGTGATATTAAGTAGTTGACAAAATACCATATATGTCATTTTGCAGTAGAATAAAAAAATTTTATGAGATTTTAATTTTACGGGTATATTATGTGTAAAAGTTCTCTCCTGGACATTTAACATGGGACTATCCAAAATAGTAATAAGGAGGTCAAATGCCAGCAGAGACAAAAAAATTTGATTAATAAAAAAACAAGTTTAAAGAATGTAATTTTTCTAAAGGGAAAGATGGTATATAGTTGCATTTTCATCCTATTCTCTTTAAAATATTTCAGACTAGCACTTGTGACAAATTTAGTTTTCTCAAACTAATACTGGGCCATTACCCATTATAAGACAATTAGACAAGTGTGGACCTGTCCTGGTCACATGTCAGCGAGGTTTTAAAAGCTTGATTTACCATTATTGTACACATTCTCTAGCAACCTAAACTTTTGGAGCAACTGATAGTCTTAGAATATAATTTTTATATTCGGTTCTCATAGGCACACAGTGCACTCATGGCAGAGGAGGAGGCAACTGCTCTATCAGCATGGGCAGTTGCATGCTTATGTGGATCCTTGCGACTTGAGCATGTAAGTTAATATGGTTTTTTAGATGTACACGTCCTTATATTTTCCTTAACAGATATTGACTTGTAGTTGGTCACCATTGGATCCAGACGTTGGATGATACCTTGAAGTATTGATTCTCCTTGCATTGTACAGGTGTTGACTTTGTTCGCAGGGGCTCTGTTGGAGAAGAAAATTGTGGTGGTCTGTTCTAATTTGGTATGTACCCATTGCTGACAACTGTTGGATCTCTTCTACAGGAATTATTGTTGTAAGACTTATATGAGAATCTGTTGTCCGTGAACCCTATTTCCTGGTCGTCTATTTGATCATTTCACGGACCCAGTTGTTTGTTGATATCTACGATAGTTTGTGCAGTTTATAAAGCTGCAGTTAAGCATAATTATGGATTTTCTTGCCACATTAGTTTTGGAAGTGAGGCTTACTTGAGTTGACGTAATGTTTCGCTTAAAATGCACTTTGAAGCCAATTCAAATGACATTTTGTTTTATGCTTTAGACTTTTGGCATGTTATTTTCTTTTGGCTTGAAACTTAACCTCTGAAACCATATTTTTCTGTTTTTCCTTTAAAATACAGGGAATATTGTCTGCTTCAGTTTTGTCAATTATCCCCCTTATACGTCCCTATCAGTGGCAGAGCTGGTTAATGCCGGTAAAATTTTCATTGAGCGCCTTGCGAAGAATTACCCTTCTGGGTATTTGTACAATTATTTTGATTTTTTTCAATTATTTTTTAGTGGAAGTATTTATTAGTTGTATTCATGGCCTTCCAGGTTTTACCAAATGACATGCTGGACTTTTTGGATGCACCTGTTCCATACATAGTGAGTTCTCTTATTTTTGAGGTCTTTTGTATTCCTTTGAGTTTGACCTAATCTACCTGAAAAGGATCTATGTAAGCTTGAGTTGTTGGTGGAGGCATTAAGGTTCTGAATATGCAGGTTGATTTTGGTTACTGATTGGATGTCTAGTTGTGCATGTTTTAGAAGAAATTTCCTTTTTCTAGTCTAGATTTGTGTGCTATATACCATACTTGAGAGAGAGGGAGAGAGAGTGGACAATCCATATGTTGCATCTATCTACTTAGCTTGTAGACATGGGGAACCTGGAAAGTTTCTTGTGCTGTTTTAGTTTGAAGAATTTCTTAGGAAAGAAAGATAATATAAAGGAAAAGGAGGACAAGGAGTCCAACGGAAAGAATTACAGATACGCAGAAAATTACAAAGTCCTCAATTGAGTTTCCTCCAATCCTTATTGACTATCTGAAATGGACACCCACGGAATGCCCCCATCTCGGATGCCTAAAGGTGCAAGAATGAAACTTTATCCCTTAAGTGGAAAGGCAAGCTCAATCCCAAAACATTGTTGAATTCCCACAATGTGAGAGGATCTTCACGCCCTTACCCGAGAACCACGAAACATGATAAAAGAACACATACTTCATTGATAGTGAGCAAATCAGTTCTCACACAAACGAATAAAAGGGTGAGTGTGTGTCTCACTAGCTTTCATACATGTTACACATGCATTAGGAAACAAGAACGAGGGTTTGCATTTCCACAGCATATAACTAGTGCTCAGTGTATAAAGGAATTATGACAAAACAAAAGGCCTAATCTTAGAGGGAACCTAAACTGAGAGAAGGGGTAAAACAAAAGAGATGAACTTTCAGGTACTAGAGTGTCAAAAGACATTTTGCTTGGCCACTGCATCCAGAGACTTAGCTTACCCAGCAGAAAGCCAAATAAGGAATGAAATTATACCGGACATATTTCTTATATCACTAAGAAAAATATAAACAATTCATAACTAGTTTCTGATGTAATTTTCTATTAAATTTTCTTGTAACATTCGATATATCTCTTTGAGTTGAAAATTTGTAGTTTTCGGCATTAGTATTTTTACATATTGATTATTGATGGAATATTATTTATTTGGTTTACTAAGTCCTAACATCTGATCATATTCTGTGAAGGTTGGTGTGAAAAACAAAACAGCTGAAATGCAGTCAAAGTTGACAGATGTCGTTCTCGTTGATGCAAACAAGAACCAGGTGTGTGTCTTGCGATGGGATTTCCCTTTCCACTGTTTTAATAAATTAGCAAACTGCAACTTATTTTGGTCATACTTTCTTTAGATCATTAATACTCTATCAAGATAGTAGATGTAATGATATCGTACATTGCTGCTACAAAGTAACTAATAAGCTTTATGAGTACAGAAAGAATACTAATTAGCCTTCTTTTGTGGGTTGTGATACAAATTTTCAAGTATTTATTTGTAGACCTTGTGATAGGGATATTGATCCGTGAGACGTCGTCGTGGGGGATGATACGCTATTTAGGTTATTTATTTATTAGTTGTCTATTTTTTGAGTTTGTTGGACTTCTTGATTTTTTCGGTATTAGGTTATTTATTTAGAGACCCAATTGTTATTTAGGGTTATTAGAGTTTATTTTCTTATAAATATGCTTGTAAGTCATGTCAAACTCTTTACACTTTGATATTGAAATTATTCTAATTATTGGTTGCGATCAATACCTTTTTTTTCTCTCTTTACGGTTGAGAATTCCCTAGGGGTGGTGGTTCTCTTTGCGGTTGGGTCACCCTAGTTCTCTTAATTTTCTTTGTTGATTTACCACTTCCAATTAATTATTTCAACATTTTCATCCTACATCATATTGGTATCGTAGCTTGGTTTTCCTTCAATTTTTAATTTTTGGGAGATCTTGGGTTTTCCAAAAAAAAAAAAAAAAAAACAATGTTCATCAGAGTTCTTGTTCATCGAGATTCACTGTTCATAAAAAAATGTTGATGCATTGTTTTAGAAATAGGAGGTAACCTTAACTACAAGTTAAACTAAAAGTCTTGCAAATTACCTTTTAGTACCCCAAACTTTTGCTCCATTTAAATATTTCCCCAGAACTTATTAGTTTTTCTGATCATATTCTGTGAAGGTTGGTGTGAAAAACAAAACAGCTGAAATGCAGTCAAAGTTGACAGATGTCGTTCTCGTTGATGCAAACAAGAACCAGGTGTGTGTCTTGCGATGGGATTTCCCTTTCCACTGTTTTAATAAATTAGCAAACTGCAACTTATTTTGGTCATGCTTTCTTTAGATCATTAGTACTTTATCAAGATAGTAGATGTAATGATATCGTACATTGCTGCTACAAAGTAACTAATAAGCTTTATGAGTACAGAAAGAATACTAATTAGCCTACTTTTGTGGGTTGTGATACAAATTTTCAAGTATTTATTTGTAGACCTTGTGATAGGGATATTGATCCGTGAGACGTCGTCATGGGGATGATACACTATTTAGTTATTTATTTATTAGTTGTCTATTTTTTGAGTTTGTTGGACTTCTTATTTATTGGTTTTTTTCAGTATTAGGTTATTTATTTAGAGGCCCAATTGTTATTTAGGGTTATTAGAGTTTATTTTCTTATAAATATGCTTCTAAGTCATGTCAAACTCTTTACACTTTGATATTGAAATTATTCTAATTATTGGTTGCGATCAATACCTTTTTTTCTTCCTCTTGCGGTTGAGAATTCCTAGGGGTGGTGGTTCTCTTGCGGCTGGGTCACCCTAGTTCTCTTAATTTTCTTTGTTGATTTACCACTTCCAATTAATTATTTCAACATTTTTCATCCTACATCATATTGGTATCAGTGCTTGGTTTTTCCATCAATTTTTTAATTTTTGGGAGATCTTGGGTTTTCCAAAAAAATAAAAAACAAAAAACACTGTTCATCAGAGTTACTGTTCATTGCGATTCACTGTTCATAAAAAAAATGTTGATGCATTGTTTTAGAAATAGGGAGGTAACCTTAACTACAAGTTAAACTAAAAAGCCTGGCAAATTACCTTTTAGTACCCCAAACTTTTGCTCCATTTAAATATTTCCCCAGAACTTATTAGTTTTCATTTTTCATCCCTGTTTCTTGTATAAAGAGCTCTAAACTTTTAACCTTAACACTTTTCACCCCAGTGTCGCACTTTTTGATCAGTTAGGTAAAAAAAAGAGAGTAAAATTTCATTTTTAAATATTAGGATTTTAAATACTATCACTTGAATTCCTATCATTCATTAGTACTAAAATTTGAAAGCTTGTTTTGGATTTATTATTTTAAATTACATATTATTCCATTTAGTTGCATATTATTCGATTATTATTATTAGCTTTTGAGATTGTGATTGCATAGGCTTAGACTCGTAATTATAATTTGATTCAATTAAATTTATGTATTGTCTCAGCTTTACACTTGCATTTGCATCATGATTACACATACCCAATTTGCTTTTGAAGAAATTCAGGACCAATTTGTGGTCATAGTTGCACAACTGGGTCAAATGAATGATTGGATCACATTGAACAAAGACAACCTGTAGTGGAACCTCAATAGAATAACATTGGGCATGTCAAAAACCCACATGTTAGGCATTATGAACATCCTAAGCATTCCTTATGATGATGACTAAGAAAATTAAGGTAGATGCACCCGAGTTTGATGATAGATTTCCCAATACATTTCTTGATTGGTTGTCTAGTATGGAGAAATATTTTGACTGATATACGATATCCAAGGAAAGGAAGGTGCAATTTGCCAAAACGAAATTGGTGAAATTGGCCAGTTTATTCTGATCAGGGGTTGAGAGAGACTTAGAGCGTCTAGAAGAGCCACCTATTAGGCATTTGGGGGGTGGGGGGGGGGGGGGGAACTCGCCTTAAGAAATATTATTTGCCCGTAGGACGTACCAATAGGTTAATGGAGCAGTATGACAACTTTTTTGTCAGGGTAATAATATATCTGTTGCTGATTACATCTGCAGATTTAGGGAGTTGACTCAAAGATGTATGATTAGTGAGAGTGATAGATTGACCATTACGAAGTTCAATACTGGGTTACGACTTGAACTAAAATTATGCATCCTGACCAGTGACATCAGTACCCAGTCTACCCTAGATGACCTTTTCTAGTCAACTCTAGATAATTAGTATATGTTACAGGGTATTGCTAGGAGAGTATCTTCTTACTCAGGCCAACCCAGTGGCCGAAATTTCTCGTAGAGTAGACTTTTCTCCACTTTTCAGGCGTTCTTTAGGGCTAGTAACACCGTAGTTGAGCCATCTCGTGACAAAGGGAAGGTTGTAATTGCACATAACTTTTTAGTCTACTACCCAGAAGAGGTGCTTTACGTGCCAGAGGTTAGGGCACAAGTCTTTTAAGTGCTCCAATCGCAATTGCCAGCGGGTAACAATAGTAGAGGAAACTTCAAAAAAGGAGGGGGATGAAGTCGAGGGTGAGTATGACTCACAGGATGAGAAGATTGATGATCACTAGAGGTAAACGCAGTTGGTCCGGACCGGTCCCGGTCGAGCGTGAGGCGGGCGAAAATGTTAGGCAAGTGGCTCGTGTGGGCAGGCCGCCCATGGGGCTTTTCCCTTATTTTTTTTTTTTTTTGTAAAATATTGCTACACAAAAATAGTAATAATAATAAATATTAAAAATAATAAAATAATTTATAATAAACAATAATTCTAATTACCTACATTAACTCACATACCTCAATCAATTAAAATTTTAATAGTATTATAAATTACTTTCAAAGTTTATAATCAAATTTGATTTTTTAAAATTATACTTTAAAATTAATATAATTTATTTAACTTTTAAAATGCATTCATGACTCCACAAATATTGTTCCAAGAGATATCTAATTAATTTCCAAGATTTACAGTTGGAACTTGGAGATGCAAGATTTTAGCAATTTGAATATTTAAATTGATTTTCGGAAGATTTGCATTGACATGATTTTAGGCATTACCCAATATCTCATTATTATGATACATCAATTAAGAAATTTCAAACTACAATTATTATTTACTACAACTATAATAATTAAAAATATATTTTTATATTGAAGATTGCATTAAAAATAAATAGTTGTTGTAGCTCAGTTGGTTTGGACTCTTATTTATTTACTTACAAGTCTTGTGTTCAATCCTCATAACCCACAAGTAGCAACATTTTGTTTTTTAAAAAAAAATAAAAAAATTCACGGGCCGGGCCAAAAACGGCCCAGATTTTATGGGCTAAAAATCACATTGAAAGCCCGGCCGGTAGTGGCCGGTGGAACGGGCCTACCATGAGCGTGGGCCATCTTTTTACAGTCTAATGATCACCTAGAGGAGATAGGTAATCAGGTAGGTGTCATAAGGTGCGTTTTCACGAGTTATAAGAGAGAGGATGATTGGAGGAGAACCACCATATTTTAGACCTACAACAAAGTAGGTGGCGTCTTTTCTAAGTTGATCATCGATGGGGTAGTTGCTTAAGTATTGTTGTTGAGTTTGCTTTACAACGGATGAGCGTTGCCTGGGACAACAAGACATTCATTCCTGTGTCAAAGAGATGTTTAGTGCCGATCCACCTTCAGGGCTATGAGGAGAGTATTTGGTGTGATATCCTTCCTATTGATGTTACACATTTTCTACTAGGGATACCTTGGTTATATGACTGTGATGTGACTCATTATAAGAGGACGAACACATGTGTTTACACATAAGGGGCAGAAAATATCATTACCACCTGTGAGACCCGAGTGTCGTCCAAGAGTAAGGAGACTAGCTTACCTACCCAACAAACCAAATCACTCCATATTCTTAAGAGAAAGGTGTTTGAGCGGAGTGTGTTGGAGGAGAATATAGTTTCTGATGCGTTGAGTAGGGTGTGTATCATTGTCACCTCTTTGAGAGTGAAGGTTGTGGGATTTGAATGTATTATCCAGGTGACCCTACTTGTTGAGACTTTAGTGACATTTATGGTACCCTACAGGTTGTGTTACTTGGACTCGGGTGCGAGTGTGAATCTAGGTGTCGGACACGCGAAGTCAAAAAATAGAGGATATGCGGATATGGATCCGAATTTGGACACGGGTGCGAGGATACGATATGTTATGATTTTTTAACAATAATGTTTCTAATTGTATCACCAGTTTTTTTTTTGCTCTGAGGGGATTTGAAGTGCAAAAAATAAAGAAACTGAGGATGAGGCCCGAAACTTCGAGGGTGAAATGGAAGAAAACAAAACTATAGGGATTGATATGTAATTATTTCAGGGGCTATTTTGAACTTTCAGAAAACTTGAGGGACTAAATTAGAACACTATAAAAACTTCGGGGTACCTAACTGTAATTTTTCAGGGGATATTTTATATTCCAGATCTGATCTTATTCTGCTCTATTTCCATTCTTCATGTCATGCAAGGGGCAGTAGCGCTTGGGGGATGAAAATATTCCAGATCTCCTCTCTCCGATCTCTTCTTCTTCTTCAGTCGATCTCTTCTTTTTCGATTCGATCATTGGTAGATCCGGATTGAAAGCGCACACCCGCAAACACAAATCCCTTTTGACTCGACCTGTGTCGTATCGTATTATGTCGGGTGTACTCAATCAGAAATAGGCGAGTCCGAGTAACACAGCCTACATGATCCTAGTTCCCCCACCCTCTAGTGATTTTCGTATCCATGAGTATCTTTTTAAGGGCACTCGCTTGTGTATTCCTAGTACATCGATGTATGAGTATTTGTTGTGGGAGTTGCACGAAGAAGGTTTAGCTGAACACTTTGGTCGAGATAAAACCATTGCTATTGTTGAGGATATGTTCTTTTGGCCTAGTCTCAAGAGGGATGTAGCTCGTGTTGTTTCTGAGTGCCGCACATGTCAGACTACTAAGGGTAGGAAGTAGAACACAAGTTTGTACAATCCACTTCCGGTTCCCCATGCACCTTGGGAGGATCTTAGCATGAATTTTGTTTTGGGGTTACTGAGGACCCAAAGGGGTCATGATTCAGTTTTTGTTGTAGTGGACCGTTTCACTAAGATCACACATTTTATTCCTTGCAGCAAAACCAATAATGCCTCACATATTGTTATGATTTTTTTTAGTGAGATAATGAGATTACGTGGTTTATCATTGACTATAGTTTTTGATAGAGATGCGAAATTTATGAGTTATTTTTGGAAAACTCTCTGGAAAGAACTTAATACCACGCTGAAGTTTTCCACTGCTTATCATCCACAGATCGATGGTCAGAGTGAGTGTGCAGAGTCTTTTGCGCATCACATTCATGATTTGCATGCTGAGATAAGAAAATTAATTTAAGCAATTCAAATTACAAGTCTGCTGCAAATGTTCATCGCAAGTATCAAGAGTTTAATGAGAATGATCGAGTGATGTCGCGACACCATGCTGAGAGATTACCTTCTGGCACATAGAAGAAAGTGCATGCTAAGAGGATGGGTCGAAAGAAGGTTAGCGCTAATGTGTATGAGTTGGATTTTCTTAGTGAAATGGGTATTGGTCCTGTATTCAATGTGGAAGACCTTACTCCTTACCATGGGCCTTTTGATGATTTTGCCCCCTCTTTAACTTCTTTTCCTACTACTTCTCCTATACTTGTTAACCTTATTGAGCATATACTTGTTCCTCTTTTACCTGTTCCACTTGCATCTCTTATTGTTCTTACACAACATACAACAAACGTTATTGAGGATGTTTTTGATGAGTGGGTTAATGCGACTAGACAGGGTGGTTATCGTCAGTTTTTGGTGAAGTGGCGTAACAAGCTTTCGGATGATTGTACATGGATTAATGTTGATTTAGACCTTTTGGAGAGAGACGAGACTTTCACTTCGCCAGAGGCTTTATTTTCGCAGTCAGAGTTGATAGAATCCGTGAGATGTCGTCGTGGTGGATGATTCACTATTTAGTTATTTATTTATCAGTTATCTATTTATTTAGTTTGTTGGACTTCTTATTTAATGATTTATTTCAGTATTGAGTTGTTTATTTAGAGGCCCAATTGTTACTAGGCTTAAGGTTATTACTTATTAGAGTTTATTTTCTTATAAATATGTTTGTAAGTCATGTCAAACCTTTTACACTTTGATATTGAAATTATTCTAATAATTGGTTGAAACCCTAGTGGTAGTGGTTTTCCTACGGTTGGGTCACCCTAGTTCTCTTAATTTTATTTATTGATTTACCACTTCCAATTAATTATCTGTTCAACAATTTCCGTCCAAAATCATATTACCTTAACTATACATCACCAAAATAGAAACTAAGGTGAAAAAACAACTTTGAATATCTATAATAGCCCTTTGATACACTGTTCAGTTTATTACAGAATTTCCTCTAGATAATGTTTGGCATGTGGTTATGATTGGTATGCGTTTAGTTGCACATGCATGTGCTAGCATGTCGATATTTGGATTTGAATACCAAAGAAGTTGCTTGAGTAATTTTAGTTTTTGTTGTTTGCGAGAACATCTAAATTTGGACATTTTGGTAGCTTTATAGGACATTTGGATTTCTGTGAGGAGCTGCTTTTTTCGTTTTATCCTATGCTAGAACCGAATAATCTTTAAATGGGATAACCCTAGCCTTGGCCCCATTTGCCTAAAGCCTGGAAAGAAGTGGTGAAAATTGGCTGCATCCACTCTGGTGCCTTTTAAGTGTTGAAGATAGTTTGACCTGAAAGTTACCTTTCTGTTGTTCTACATCATTTTTCTGTCCGTGCACATGTATTGTTTTTCTTACGTACTTCCTTTGGCATATGGGGAATATTTGGTTTAGATTTTCAAGAACAATTATATGACTATATTTCTGTTGCCTCGAGGCTTCAGGTGAGGTCGCCAACAATACCACAACTACCCCGGCATAAGGAGTTATATTCATCCTTAAGTCCTTACCATGCAAAGCTTGTAGGGGAAAGTTATCTGGGGAGAAAGCGACCAATTTATGAATGTACTGATGTACAGGTATTTTTTTTGTGTTATTGTCCTATATATCCTCATTTCTTCAAGATTTTAATGAGAAGCTAGTTACGGAATGATTGCAGTTGAGTTGACCATTTTTGTTAGGTCCTAGTTCCACTGATGTATTTGTGGATGCTAATGTTCGTACGCCTTTTATCTATCCAAGGAGCACGCATCAATTTTTTATTATTAAATTAATGCATTCTTGGTTTAGTGCTTGGTCCCTTGATGAAATTGGTGTGACATTAAATAGCTCATTTTAAGTTGACTTTCATGACTCCCAATAAATATGCTTCAGATTCAGCCAAGGGAATGTAATCTGTGCATGGTTGGTGCTATTGGTACTTCTATGGTTCTATGATTGCCATAGGCCGTCCTCCTTCATTGTTTTTCTTTTACTAAGAAAAAGAGATAAATTTATTGATGGTCTTCACATGAATAAGGAACAAATTGCAGATTTATTTTGTACCCTTTTGGTCTACAAATAATAATTTCGGAATTGTTTTATCTGTTTAGTAGACTAAACAGTATGCTATATGATGTGCAAAAGTGATGTTGTAAACGTTCAGCTTATCGGTCTTTCAATTATGCAGGCTTTTAGGAGAATTTTAGAATAACCAATTTGTCTTTCCATTACTAGTTATAACGTATGTTAAGTCACCAACTTATCTAAAAGCTTAAGTGGTTAGTGAGAGACCTCAACAATCTATATGGTGCTAGCATTCTCCTTCACGTGCATATGCGAAGAGAAATTAAACTATTGTATCGAGCCATGCATCTAGGGTTATGGATACTTTATGTTTGCATCAGCCGCAAAGTTTTCCAGCCTTCCTTTTTCTAGTAATATATTTTCTTAAAGTACTAGATGCATTCTCTCAAAAATAGTTGTGCTTGTGGGTTTATTAGGTACTCAGTGTTGGCTTTTTTCTTGTTTCACTTTCTTTATGGTTCCATTTTTTCTAATGTAAAACAATAATTGATTTGAGAATGTTTAAATTTTGGCTTGTGATTTGTAGTCACGCTTTTCCTGTTATTTGTAGGTTGAAGCTGCTAAGGGTTTCCTTGCAGTGTTAAGATCCTACTTGGATTCTCTTTGCTCCAACTTGCGTTCCCACACCATTACAAATGTTCAATCCAATGATGATAAGGTCAGAGTTCTTTTCCCCTATCAAGCATTGCAAAATCAGTTTATTTGACTTGATCCTAGCAACCTGTTATCTTCCCTGTAGTGAACTCTTAATATTTTCTTCCTGTGATCTCAGGTATCATTGCTTTTGAAGGAGAGTTTTATTGAGTCCTTCTCTAGTCGTGATCGACCTTTTATTAGGGTGTGTTTCTTGAGCTTCCTATATGACATAGCTTCTTCTTTTTCCATTTTTTTATTAAGAAAGTTAGCAAGGAAATTTAGTATTGCAGCCAAACAACAGAATACAAATGAATAAATAATAGTTCTTGGTAAAAATATACTGTGAATGAAACTTTTGTTTTGCAACTTATGTTACACGGACTCGGATGGAGTTTCCGGTTGGACATGGTATTTTGAAGAGTCCGACACAGGTGCCCTCAATTTTTACCAATTTTTTACACTAAAATAAATGAAGTGTCCAGTACCTATACCTTGTCCGATTGTTGAGTCGGACACGGGTAACTTAGGAAGAGTCTGTATAACATAGTTGCAACTGTTTGTTTGTTTCCGTGTATGCTTTAGTGATCACCTAACCTATTCTTAATTTGATCTGGTGTGTAAGTTGAGAAACACGCTAATAAGCTATTTCTTTTCCTTGGACATTGAAACAGCTTTTCTTGGATACACAGCTCTTCTCTGTACATACAGATCTTGTACTCTCTTTTTTCCAGAAGGAATGAGATGCCATTCAAGGTTGGCCTGGCAATGTATAATTTTATAATTTATAGACACTCGAAAGCAAGTTTTGTAACTTAGTTATTGTTTCTCAGCTTATATTTAATATTCATGAGAATTTCTCTTGCAAAACATCTGCAAGAATACAATAATATCAACCAGAGCAGTTTTACAGTCACCCAATATTATGGCTCAAATTTGAGGGATTTGCTGAGTCATTTCAGAAACTCCGAAGAAAAATAAGAAAGCAATTTTAAACACAGCCGCCATGCTTGTTTGCAAAAAGCAAGCTTGGGATTGGACTATTTATCTTAACTTAATACTACTTCAGACTATTTAATCCTTCAACAGTGGGCTAAGTCCCTTGGTGTGGGACTAATAGTCTCATAAAACCATTTGATAGCTTAAAATGGAGGATTATTAATCTTACATTTATCATGAGATTATATATTCATTCATAAATAGATTTAGAAATGACAAAAAATAGTCCATAAAATAACTCAAAGTAGTATTAAATTAAGAGTAATAGTCTAATCCCTAATATATTTTTTGCAAACAAACATAACCTAAATGAATTTATTGCATTTTTGGCTTCTTTTGAGTTAACTTTTGCTGCTGTTGACAGTTTTATGTAGGAAGGGAAGTGTGGTTTAGTAAGCTGGTCAAAGTGCAATGAAAGTCTTTCCTCTACTCTTGTTATAATGTGGGTGTTTAATTGCATGAAATCCTTGGTGCTTTCCATATTCTCTTATCTGGTAGGGGCCTTTGTGGGTTTTGGTACTGATTGTCCATGTAAATGCAGTAATGATATTTCTTGTCTTAGCTGGGGACAGTGTTATGTTGAATGCATTTTATATTTTGGCCGATGTCGTGGTGGTGATTTTGGTGGTGTTTGATTATATCTTAATGCATGTTCATTTTTTAATGTATCTTAAGAGAGACCATATTTTTATCTTTTGAAGCGTATTTGTATTAAGAATTAAATTATCGAATAGTTTAGGAGTGTTCATATTTGTATCTTAACTATTCAGAAGTTTTTTTAATACAAAGATGTGGGTTTTTAAGATGCATTAAGATGTGAGCTGTTAAGATGCATTAAGATGCAATTAAACAACGCCTATTAGATACTTACATAGAGTAAATCGTAAGGTTTTGTGTTACTTATGCTCAGAAGTATTAAGACATGAACATGCCATTTGCTATTATGGGCATGGTTATTAAGTTCTGGAGAATAGACCATGAAGTTATGAATATAACTGAAGATTCAAAATGAACATTTTGATGAGTAACTGAGTAAGCCAGATGAAGATTGTCAGAGTTTGCCTTGAATGAAAATCTTTGTAAATAATCCAGATGGTGGAAAATTGGAACAATAATGATAAGGTGATGTTATACGTCCACCATATATTAATAGTTGCACATGGTAGAGAATGACATTAGTAGGGTTTTCTTAACATTTGTTCTAAGGGCACATGCTAAGTACGAAATTAAAGGGATGATACTTCACTGAAATATAATTTTTTAGAAATTCTAGGGAGACATTTTTTTGGGGACATTCTAGCGACTTTTTTTTTTTTTTTTTTGCTTTTTTTTTATAGCATTTCTTAAAAATGTATAATATTTATTTATTAATGAAATTTTTATAAAATCGGTATTTTTAAGTATAATTTGGATACATACATAAAAAACAAAGGTTTATGCAGTCATCATTTTATACTCTTCTTAATATGTATCCAATTTATACCTAAAACATTGTTTTTTATAAAAATTTCAGTTAAAATAAATACTATACATTTTTTAAGAGGTACTACAAAAAAAAAAAACCAAAAAAAAAAAAAGTCGCTAGAATGTTCACACAAAAATGTCCCCCTAGAATTACTCATAATTTTTAAATGTATATGGCCCAACTGAAATATTATTTTATGTATTTAAAAATTATATTTTAGTGGGACTCATCTCTTGAATTTCGTGCTTAGCATGTGCCGTCAAGGGGACACGTGTTAAGAAAACTCAATGTAATATAGGAACCCAAACTCATTTGGAAATTTATCAACCTTAGGATTCAAGAACATGCATATATTGTAGTGTTGACTTGTTGTACATGGTGCTCATGTAGAAATTAATGAAGATTACTTATTGAAGAAATGCACCTGGAGCTGGAGTTGGAGTAAGTTGGGTGGATTTAGTAGTACAATAGCACTACAATTAAAAAGGTAGGAAGGAAGGAAGGAGTATGTGTTGTTGGTTGTGAATTTGTGTTTGTGCCACCTACCTCTCCCTACACGTGACACTAACAGCCCAGCACGCGAGCAAGCAAAAGTGCTAGTGTTTTTATTCTTGTCAAGGCCAAAAGAAACAAAAGATAGTTGGGCTATTATTTATGATTATCTACCATCTTTATTTGTTTTTTTTTAAAATTTGATTTTTTCTTTTGAGCTTTTTTCTTTCTTTCTAATATTGTGTAAATATTATAGTGATTATTTTTGTGTCGGTGTATACATTAATTCTATTCAAAAATTTAGTACTCATATTTAATTATTTTTTTACAATTATAGAAAAGGCCAAAAAGGGAATTAAAAAAATAAAGGGGAAATTTTATAATATCTACCAAGAAATAAACTTGAATATATCAACTTGCACAGTAAACTAAAACACTTCACTATTTTGTTTTTTGATTGGATGGTTCATGTTTTGTTCACTAGTTGGGTTCAAAAAGTTACTAGGGCGGGCAGTGGCAGTTACTAATTTTCTCATGATCCAGGGTGGGCATACTAATCTCTGTTTCTTCATAAAATAAGACTAGTATATAGGTAGCCCTTCGGGCACTGCCATTTGCTCTGGTTTGGCCCTTATTGTTTATGGGTTTCCGTATATTTGTCAGAAACAACAGCTGCCATAAAGGCAGAGCATAGTATCAGAGATGCAACAGACTAATGTCACTCATATTATGACTGCCCACGTACATATTTCAGAAAACTCCTCAGAAGAGAGAGAAAGAAATAGAGAGATATATATATATAGTGTGTGTGTGTGTGTCTGTGACTGTGACTGTGCTTTTCACAGAGAAAGGAAAAAAAATGGCAGGAAGCAGGAGGAGCAGCACCATGATCAGAACCATTAGTTTTATCCATGTACAGAAGATTCTGCAACCCCAATGGTCCCTGAATTAAATATATACCTACTACTACTACAACACCACTTGCTTACATTTTCTCCCTGTAAAACTAATACAAACACCACTAATAAACCAAGATTAGATTTCCTCTCTTCTTCACAATCTCTAGCTCTTCGATTCCTCTGAAACTAAAGATTTTCTTTCTCTTTTATTCATAATGATGAGTACTACTACTGCTAGGAATAACAAGTTTCCCTTCACTGCATCTCAATGGCAAGAACTTGAACATCAAGCTCTGATCTTCAAGTACATAGTGTCTGGTATGCCCATCCCTCCTGATCTCCTCTTCACCATCAAAAGAAGTTTGGACTCCTCTCTCTCCTCCAACCTCATCCTTCACCAACCTCAACACAGTAAGCCCTTTACTTTTTTATATTTATAAATAAAGTTGATTTCTTGGCTTCTTGATACATCTACATATGCATATACTTCTTCTTTCTTCTTCATTTTTTTTGTGTGTGGATTTTGTTGTGGGGTTTTAAAAGACGGGGTTTTGGGTATTTGAGTAAAACTTTAAAGTTGAGTTCTTTGGCTTCTTGGTACATATACATACGCATATACTTTTAACTTTTTTGTTTTTTATTTTGTTGTCATTTTGGGTTTTTGTGGGTTTAAAAATAAATGAAGTTTTGGGTATTTGAGTAATGATGTTAATATTTTGGTGCAGTGGGATGGAACTGTTTCCAAATGGGGTTTGGGAGAAAAATAGACCCAGAACCAGGGAGATGCAGAAGAACTGATGGTAAAAAATGGAGGTGCTCAAAAGAAGCATACCCAGATTCCAAGTATTGTGAGAGGCACATGCATAGAGGCAGAAACCGTTCAAGAAAGCCTGTGGAAACATCATCAACCAACATACCTACTAGGGATATTGCTTTGCCAACAGCAATACCCATCTCATCAATCACAAGAAACAAACCCCCAAATCCCACCACTAGTCCTTATAATGTCCAAACCAACTCAACTTCTCATCAATCTCTCACATCAATCGCCTCTTATAACAGCACCCCACTAAACAATCCCTTCCTTTATCCCAACTCATCATCCTCAAGACCTTCAGGAATTGGCTTGGAATCTAGTCCATATTCCCACACAGACAAAGACTACAGGTTTGTATCATATTGTCATAAATTCAAGAATTAGTAGAAAAAAAATTCTAACTTCAATAGTAATGATTGATTTTCTTTATTTATGGTAATTTGTAGAAATAGCAGCTATGGCCATGGGATGAAAGAGGAGATTGATGAGCATGCTTTTTTCTCAGAAAGTTCAGGGACTATGAGGAGTATTTCTGGTTCTTCAGTGGGTGATTCTTCTTGGCACTTAGAGCCTTTAACAATTGGTGGTTCTACATTGAAACAGAGGACTTGCTCTGGCTTACAAAGTGGATACTCTTACTTGCAGCTTACCCCTAAAGAGAAACAAGATCAACAGCATTATTATGTACTAGATGATGATTTGCCATTGAAAATGGACAGAGATGATGAACCCCAGAAAGTAATGCACCATTTCTTTGATGAATGGCCAAAAACCAAAGATTCATGGCTTGAAACAGAGGATAAATTGTCAAACCATGGACAAGTTTCAACAACTCAACTCTCAATCTCCATGCCCAAATCTTCACATCATGACTTCTTCATGACCCATAAATGGTACTTGCATACTTGCATTAAATTAATCGCCACCAAGTTTCAGTCTTTTTCAGCATAATAGCACCTGTTCTTGAATTAATACATACTTCTCTTTGTTTTGCAGAAAAGTGAGAGTTTTGCAATTGTTGGTTTCTGAATCGAAGGCCAAAAAAGTACACTTGTGGTGGGTCAGAGGTTTTATATATGTAATGAAGTTTGAAGTCTGAACTTGCAGCAGCAGCAACAACTCTTTCTCTTGTTTGTGCAAAGTGTGTTTGTCTTTGGCATGGTTTCAATTGAATTATGGGTTGGGTAATTGAGAGTTCTGCATGTGATTTTCTTGATTTATATTCTCTTTCTACTTCCAATAATCTTTTGTTTCAACTTTTAAGAGTTTAAGGAGTCGCGGCCAAAAATATGAGATTTTGTCACATGCTTACTTGTTTGGATGTTTTATAAGTAAAAGCAAGCAAATTGATGACATCTTGAATGTCTTTTGGCTTTTTCTATGGTTGCTTTCAAACACTAGTTAAAGCTTCTGCAGCTGTTCACTGTAAACCTGCTGAAGCACTAGGGGGGGACCCACTGAGTAATTTGGCCTTTGTTAATGTTTCATTTCTTATGTTGTTATTCCCCCAAGAAAATTTATGTTATCAAAGTTGAACGGGGTGAATCTACCTCCCTAATATCTTCTGTTCAGTGTTCAACTAGTCTATACATTTAAATTCATATCCACCAACTTGGCAAGTGATTCCTTGTGGGTTCTTTAGTGTGTGTGTGTGTGTGTATATATATATATATATATATATATATATATATATATATATATACTCATAATATTTAAAAAAGATCCATAGCAACATTATATGATGCAACATGGCCAAAGATTTAAAAAGTAAATTCTTTGCAATAGAAGATTTGATTATTTCTTGATAATTTGTTCCTACCTAGTATTAAGAGAAACTTTCATATGAATCATGAATGAATGAAAGTAGAGAAGAAAGGTCTCAAGCCTCAACTTGAGGGTAATGATTATAATTTGGTCAATGTAACTGGAATTAGGAGGAGGAGGGGTATAACTCTGTTATGGGAATGGGGTCAACCCTGATTCAAAAGCCTGTGGCCAAATGGTGTTTCAGTCCAGTCCAGTCCAGTCCAGTCCAGTCATGAATAGGACTAGACCAGGTTGGTTTGTTCAGTATGTGCTGAAAGATGCTCCTCCATTACGTGCGTGCCTGAGGGACACTGTTTCTTTTCAGTTACTTTTACAGACTTTCTAAATTACACAAACGCAGACGGAGTAATGACTAGTAATAGATTCATATCAAGTTTTATTGGCTACTGTTGTTGCTGCTCCCATTCTCAGCCCATGAGCCCAGCCCAGCCCAGCCCATGCCCATGCCCATGCCCATGCCCATGCCCATGCCCATGCCCATGCCCAATCTATATTAACATTAACAGCAGTCAGTCAACACTTAGCAGCAGGAGGAGGCCCACCATTTGTCTATAAATGTGTCATGTCAGATTTGTCACTCCTTACCTTACCCCCTGACCCCCCCCTCGCCCCCCACTCTCCCTCTCTCCCTCTCTCCCCCTCACCCTCTCCCTCAGCAGCTATAACTAGTAGTATCATCAAATAGTACTGGCGGTAGTATCTATGACAATCAGTCACCGCCCCACCTTCTTCAACTTTAATTTTTGGGTAAATTTCAGATGACCACCTATAGTATCTGATATTTTCCACATAACCACCTATATTACGTAAACCTACATTTAAACACTCGTGGTTTTGAGTTGAAGTGAAAAAGCAGACGGTTTAATCTAATCTAGCGTAAGTGAAGTGTCTTTCGCTAAAAGAGCGTGAGAAAATGTCGATAATGCCCTCATCTTCAACCATGGTTATTAAAGACCCATTTTTTGTTGACTATTTATGCCCTAACTCGTCCTTAGCAATTTGTCTCCGGTCTGGGGATTATCGATTGTCTTCATCAAGGTTATTAATTGTCTTACTCAAAACTTCGGTATGTATATTTAGCTTCATTGAAATCTAATGAGTATATCGAAGAAGCGAATTTACCCAAATCGACTTTCTTAGATTTCTTAGTTGTGTAATTTGTTAGCAAGATGAGTATGACTCGTTATCTGATGTTATCTGATGTTCATTAGATTTCTTAGTTGTGTAATTTGTTAGCAAGATTTGAAATTTGAAGTTATTACAAATTTGGCCACCCAGGAAGGTGTTTGTGAAAATGTTGAAGTAACATCTTACATCTTGTATACATTTGCTTTATGTGCGTATTAGTATGTAAATATTATGCTTTAAATTCTTTGATTAAAGATTTTCTTTGATGTTTATGTGAAGTAGGAGGCATGTCTTCGTCAAGCAATCATGTAGGATGGAATAATGGTGACATTCGATACATACCAGGAAATGTAAATGTGGAAAGAAGGCTTACAGTAATGGGGTGTGGAATTTCGAACAAACCATCGAAGGGAAATTGTATTTTGTATGTGATGAATGTGAATTTTGGGCATGGTGCTTGCGCATACAACAAACTCGAGTGGTACACTTGCGATACTAGTGAACCTGATGAAGGAATGGGGACAACGGTGGTGAGGGGAACAACATGCAAGTATGTATGTGAGAAGAATAATCTACGTATGAGGATTATGCTTGTTGAAAGCCGTATGAAGATAATAATGATAATTGGAGTTGTTTTTCTTCTCACATCATTCATCTTTGATGTTCTTTAGTAGTATGAAGTGAAAGTTTGTAATGTGAGGGTTTTAATGTGTAATGAAATATGTAATGAAAGTTTTTAATATTTTTTAGTAGTATGAAATGAAATATGTTAGTGTAATGGAATATTTAATGTTCTAAATTTAATGAAATGTAAGTTTTATTCTTGGAGTTGTGTTGAATTTTTTTCAAAGTTGAATTGTTTTTATTTTGGTGCAGAGTTATAATCGCAATATGTTGTTCATGTTATGTTGGAGTATTATTGTTGTTCATATTATATTGGAGTTATGTTGCAAAAAAAGATGAAGCAATCTAACGAGAACAAGCGATTGTGTAGAAGGAAATCTGATAAATATCAATTCACTTGTCATCATTGCCAAAACTTTCAAATACACAAATCTGTTCTATCTCAAAAATACACAAATATGTTCCTTGTGTGCTAACTCTAGTGGTGCCAAAGCGGATAACCAAAGTAGATGACCTTTGGTGCAAAAATATACATTGCCCATTCAAGTTTACGAAAAACTACCAACAAGTCAACTAAAACTAACATCCATTATAGCGTGCCAAATTATAATTACATATTAGTACAGACTAAGTCAAGGCAAAATCGAGCCTTAATCCCCCTTTCCGCCTTTTTTGGTGAACTAACAATGCGACCCTTTGATAAAAGCTTCTTGATTTTGGTATGCTCTTCATTCTTCGTCCGAGATTAAATTTGTGAACTTGACCTTGGTTGATCGGTAGCCCAGTCAACATGCGGACAAACTTGGTCGAGATTAGTCCACTTGGTGGGTGGTTGGGTTGAGAGCTTGATTTGGGTTGTTACGAGGTTGAAGAATTAGGTCGGGATTAGCACCATTCCCTTACTTTGCAACTTTGGTGAGTGCGATTTTTTTGCACGAAAGATACAAACAAATATGTTAGCTTATTCAACATTGCATTTTAAAACTAGGACCATCATTTTCAAGCATTGTTACACGGGAAGATGATGCCCCTGACATTTGTTGGAAATCCTTTGCATTTGTTGTTTCACCGGTTAGTGCCTTTTCCCTACAAATACAAACTGTTAGCCCAGTTAAAAAGTCATAATTATATCGGATATATATAATGTAAATACATACCTTCGGTTTGGAGTTTGGATGAAATGGTACTTTCTACAAGCCTATTTATTATGCCTAAGTGTCAAACATCTTGCACGTATTCTGATTGCCACCTCTTCTACTTGCCGGTGAGGGTTTTTGGTTTATCTTGTGCCTTTTCCTTACTTTTCTTGGCTTTCTTTAGTGGGTTTATAGTACAATGGAGGTTGAATCTTTGGAAATTTGGATTGCACCCATTAATGATGACTAGGAATAGGCTTTATGGTAAAGTTGTAGGTCTTAAGTACACTTCCTTGCTATAGCGAGGATGGAAATAAACCTCTGTTGCTCCCTATTACCCCAGTTACGTCATCTTTGCATATTTGCAACGAGGAATGCCACTAAGGCGCCACATTACGCACCCACAAGTTTTTCATTCAAATTGTGACCCAAGTTACGTCGTCACTTTCAACCTCAAACTCCCCGATTCAGGACTTGATACGGTCGTCCCCTAGAATGCTTCTTATTGATTTCTAATTTTTTTGTATTCTTGGCCCAATTGACCCTCCGTACTTGTCCATACCCTCCTTTTAATCTGAAACCTAACCATTAATTTCTTGCTAATCCACTCTAGCATGTTAATAATCCCTTTATCCCTTGCCTCAATGATATAATTATTCCATGACTCATTCAAGTTGTTTACTACTACATCGGACCTCTGATGGGGTGAAAAATGAGATCGACCCGATATTTGGGCCCAACGACCATCAACCACTTCAACGCCTCGGGATCGACTTTGTGCATTTCCTTCAGCCATTGCTTCAAATGTATACATATCACCCTGACTAAATTGCATTCGGAAAATATCCCTCAGCGACTTCCCCCTAAACTTGATTTTAAAATTGTTTGTACAAATGCTTCAAACAAAATCTATGTTCATTATTGGGTAACATTGAATTAAAAACCTCTACAAGCCCTTACGCCTATCGAAATAAACACATATCTTCTTGTTTCATTTTCACCAATGTCATCTATGATTCGTGAGAAACCAACGCTTTGTTGTCCTACATTCTATTTCAACTATACTTGATGGCAATGGGAAAAATATTATCATTTGCATCTCTTCCTATAAACTTAACATACGCCTCCATATATCCCCTTTAGGAAACATCCATCCAAACCTATTATTGAGTACACACCCAACAAGGAAAGCATGTTTACATCTTGTGACCCTCATATCTGATCTCTTAAATCTTTGGAAGAGAACGGGCCCCTCAACACACCTGATTGCGAGAATTTGAAAAGCTGTCCCGAGTTTAGTTTTTAAGCTGTCTCAATATAATCCATAAGTTTGTTGTCTTGTTCTCTACATCACGGATATATAATGTAAAGCTTTTCTTTTAGCCTATATAGGGATGATTTACTAGGCTGGAATGACATTCCTTTTGTGCCTTCTTACGCCGTGCTTTCAAATCCCACTTAGGATTATCTCTCGAAGTCGTTCAAGTATTTTTGGCCAAATACCTACAATCAACAAGATGGTTTTCTCTTGACCCGACCACATGTGTGATCCCCTCCATTGATTTGATTTTGAAAGTTACTTCACCTTGTTTAAGCGATGCATGAATCCTCGAGAACAATTTTACGATTTACATTTGTGAGTTATTCTTTTCTTATCATTTTGAATGTATTTAATGTCAAACCCCCCTTTTGAGAAAACTTCGACAAAGCATTCCTAAAAATTTCATGATTTGTAAACTCCATTCCAACCTCAAATTCTATGTTACCCATATCAGTGTCCTTATTAAATTCCATAGACCCATCCCCTTCTAAGTTGTCCCCATCATCAGATAAAACAAACTTCTTTCTTAATGCCTCTTTCCCTTCTCCCTCATCATCACTCCACCAATCTTCTACAAAGACATCTTTCGAGTTATCAAAATTTGTTTTTTCCCATTCTTTAAATATGTCATCATCCCCAGGCCCCTCTAGATCTTCATCCATCCAAGAGGGATGGTCTGCCTCTTCACCCCTATTTTCATTTCTTTTCATAGGTTGTTCTCTATGTTTATTTACCTTTTCAGATTCCTTCCCTTTAACCTTTTCAGATTCTTTCCCTTTACCCTTTTCAGATTCCTTCCCTTTACCCTTTTCAGATTCATTGTGACGCCCCCAAAATTAGGTATACGTCACCCATCTTGGTTCGCCACTTACATGGTACATAAATTCAAATACAACTTACTAATATAACTGTCGTGTACATTACGACATAAACTGTGAGTTTGAATACAAATATTGTCTACTAGATATTATCTGAACTCAAAAGGAGTCCTCATTACAACTATTATCACACTATTTCACAGAATAGTGAGGACTACTAATGCTATCCTCTGGACCATTACTCCGTTCCTCGACTCGTCCCAGCTATGTTGTAAGACCCTAGCTTTTATAAATAAAGATGAATTTTTCTATAAATATTATTTTTGAATATTATGGAATAAATTTGATATAATGTTATAGTTGTGGGTAATATTTATAAATTTTGCAAAGTATGCAAGTTGTTATAAAATATTAGTTTGGTGGGGAATATTCTTTTTTGTTAGGGAATATTAAATCAATGGCTCAATCATTGGTGGACCCCACAACATTATTGTCGGATTGAGAAAGCGACAAAAATATTTTTATAAAATAACTGGCGGAGGTGTTTACAGATTAAAAGCTGTTGAACTACCGGTGGTAAAAGAAATGCGATGTCTGGCGTGGTTGCGTAGTAGCACACGGTATTGATTATTGATCTTTACGTGAGAAGTCACTTTCACCTATGCTCGATTATTGCTTCTGATAATTCTTTGCGTCATCATATCTCTTATATTATTGATTCAATTATTGTCGCGGTATCATACGTATAATATGTTATAGTATTAAATCAATAATTGAGGCGACAAGTTATAAATGATTAATAATTATTGAAGGATTAAATATGTGTTATGATTTGTGGTAAGTTTGATTATTTTATGGGGGGCTTTATATGTCATCATCTAAGAGTCTCTTCCCGTGATAGTATTTACCTTCGTCGATAGTAATTACCCTTGTGAATAGTATTTACCTTCGTCGATAGTAATTATCCTTGTGAATAGTATTTACCTTAAATCGATAGTAATTACCCTTGTGAATAGTATTTACCTTCGTCGATAGTATTTACAACCGTTAATAGTAATTACCTTTACCGGGACGTCGAACCACTTGTCGTTTTCACATTCTGAGCGTCGAACCACTTGTCGTTTCACATTCTGAGCGTCAAAACCCGATTCGTCGAGCCACTTGCCTTTTCACACGACGGTGCTAAGCTAGAAATCTTCTATAAATAGAGGCTAGGGCTTCATTATTTTCACGAATTCATTCAAGCTATAGAGAGAGAAAGTATAGAGAGAATAAGAGAAAGAAGAAGAGTATTTTGTTACTACTGCTAACTGCGATATTCAATCTCCTACCAAATGTAAGGGGTGTTATTCTTTCTTATTCATGAAAAGCTGTTGTTATTCCATTGCTTATTATTACATTGGAATAACTTTTGTATAAGTGGTTTACCTATCTTGGTGACATTCTTCTATTATTACATTTGGAACATCACATGCGTGTGTTTTACACAGGACTGGTTAAAATCTTTATCATTACATTGGAACATCACATGCATGTGTTTTACAGGACTGGTTAAAATCTTTATTATTACTGTTGGAACATCACATGCGTGTGTTTTACAGGACTGGTTAAAATCTTTATTATTACTGTTGGAATATCTATACATGTGTTTTACAGGATGCAGTTCCATCTTTATTATTACATTTGGAACATCACTGTCGGTGTAATTTCACACTTTGGTTAGTTATTTATTATTACATTGGAATAACTTTTGCGTGCATGCGATTACATCGCATGCGTGGTGATTTCTTTTGTTATTCCATTCTTTATTATACCCGGTTGGTTAAAACTTTGACTTATACTCCATGAAATTAGTAGAATATCCTTGATATTTGCGTTTCATCGATATCTTTTCATGGAAATATTCTTACGATCATTCTTGAATTTTACTACTCTACAAAAGCGATATCGTGTTGACAATTTGGGCGTTAATAATTCTGGATAAAATAATTCTTGAACTTGTTTTATTGAATTCTTATATCATTGTCATCATCCTCGTGTTTATATTTTTTTGAAAGTCATACGTGGCTTTTGTAGTGCATAGATGGACTTGGTATGATTATGACCAGAGACTATTGATTGTAATCATGGTAGTAATGTTACAAATGATGTGATAAAAAATCCTCGATTAGTAGTAGTGCATTGATGGGACGATTGTTGGCATGATCATGACCATTAATGAATACACAAATATTCTTGGCCCGTAGTGCGTGAATAATTGTGGTCGTGATACTTAAAGAATATCCTGGGTAGTAGTGCGGGGTGATTCGATGATGTGGAATATTTATTAAAGTGAGTCTAAATATATAATGATGATGAAAACCTTTTAAAACCTAAAAGATAGTAGACTTTATTTTCTCTTGACTCTTTTAATGGATTGCATATTCATTGCATGATTAAGCTGGTTGTCTATTGTATTTTATCGGTTTAACATTATTGAAGACTATTGATAATTTATTACGCATTATCTTAGTCATAATATTTCTTCTTGGGCTAGTTGAGCTCACCCTTTCTTTTCAGCATTCTCTTGAGGAAATGATAATATAAATTTGGGACGAGTCGGGAAGCAGTGATGGTCACGAAGATAGCATTAGTAGTCCTCATTTATTACGTAAAATAGTGTGATAATAAGCTGTAATGAGGACTTTTTGTTTGAGTTTGTATAATATCTAGTGAGGCGATATTTGTATTTAAACTCACGGTTTATGTCGTATTATACACGGCAGATTATGTTAATAAGTTGTATTTAAATTACATTACCATGTAAGTGGCGACTCAAGATGGGTGATGTATACCTAATTTTGGGGGCGTCACGGTTAGTATCGAGCTTAGGGATGTGATCCTGGCTAAGATGTGAGAATAGTACTAGGAGGGAGGCGGGGAATACCTTGGCTAGTATGACTACTAAGTTTATGTCTTTATTTTATTGGTTGGTGGAAGATAAGGATAATTTGTTACATGTCGATTAACCTTTTGTTTTGTGGCGATGTCTGAAAATGACATCGAGAATGTTGAGAATACTTGATGGGCCTATGAGGCGTCGTTGATTCACCACATATCGATAATCGAGATAATGTGCATCGGGAAGGCGACAATCCTCATGCAAACAACAACCTTGACCAAATGACAAATGATCGAATGTTAGGAGGCTTTATCACGATTTATGCTGGCAATGAGGCGAGGCGACTCGCATCCAAAAGCGTGGGGTGGAAACACGGAAAACTCTCGGTGGTCACCGCATTAAACAATTTAAGGAGGCTGGGACCACCGGAGTTTAAGGGAGAAGCCAAAACCACTTACGGCGAAGCATGGATAATGATTACCAAGATATTTGATGTCTTGGGATGCTCAGGAGAGCAAAAGGTTCCCTTCGCCTTTATATGTTGCGGAGAGGCGGATTCTTGGTGGGAATCGGTAAAAGCGTACTCGACCAATTTATCTTGAAGATATCTTGGGAGAAGTTCGGGGAGGCATTCAGCGACAAATACTTTCACGAAAGTATTAGCCACATGAAGGAGGTGGAGTTTATCAAGTTGGAACAAAATAATATGGCCAAGTGTCATGATACGAGGCAAAATTTGCGGAGTTATCACGGTTTTCGTCCCCTTGGTGGATAATGAAGAGAGAATGGCGCGAATGTTTTTAAGAGGTTTGAAGCGGGAATCGTCGACATCTTATTTCTCATAATTTGTGTTTGTATTGAGGATGTTGTAAATAGGGCTCGATTAGTGAAGCGCGATAATGAGTCAATATGACTAAAAAGAAGCGTGGCAAAATTATAATACCGGCGAGAATAGTCGTCGGCGGTGACAACAAGCGTGGAGGAATCAGCAGGCGGATATGGTAACCACCGGTGGTAATCGGGCCAAAACAATAGAATGGACATTTCAAAAGGAGATTGACAATGATGGAAAGGCGTCGCCTGGCACCCGTTGTTAAGGAAGGAGAAAGACCACTGTCGTATGCTTCAAATGCGGAGGAGAGGGACACATCGATCAAGCTGCGTCAATTAGTCAAGCGTGTTATAATTGTGGAAGAGAAGGTCTTAGCTCGATTTTGTCGTTCACAGAAGACAAATTCAGCTAGGATGGAAACACAAAGGCCGTCCCGGAAAATTAAAGCCAGGTAGTCTGAGGAGAGCATTTGTTGTGACCTCCCGAAAAGAAAGAGAATCCGAATGAGGTCATCACGGGTAAAGCTTATCATAAACTCTAATGAAATCATACTTTATTTGATCTGGGGTTCTACCCATTCTTTTATTTCTCTACTTGCGCTCATCGATTAAATTTGACTCTGGAGAAATTAGACTTTGACTTATCTGTGGAAACTCAGTTGGGAGAAACCCCATTACATCCCTTTGTTTATAAGTCTTGTTTGGTTCAAATCGGTACCCTCACATTACTGTCGATCTTATTTCATTAAAATACTTGCATTTGGCGTGATTCTAGGGATTGATTGGTTAACTACTTATCATGCAAAAATTGATTGTTTTTCGTGAGGTTGTTAGCTTTCATATTCTAATCGACCTATTATCGAATTCAACGACCAAACCATTAAAATCAATCACGGTCATCTCAAGCCATAAAGCTATTCGTTTATTGAAAAGCGGATGTCGAAGCTTTCTTAGCTCGTATGTCTGATTTAAATAAAAATAAATCGGTTTTAAGCGATATTCTATTGTTAATAAATTTCTGGCGTATTCAGAAGAACTTCTGGCCTACCCCGGGCGTGAAATTGAATTTTGTATCGACCTTGAAACGGTACAAAACCTATTTCCAAAGCCCCATGTCGAATGGCTCTATTGAACTTGAGGAGTTAAAGACCCATTGCGAGGAATTGTTAGACATTGGCTTTATTAGTCTAATACTTCTCCTTGGGGTGCTCACATTACATCGTAGTGAAGAAAGATGGGAGTATGCGACTTTGTATTGATTATCGGGAGTTGAATCCGTCACCATCAAAAATAGGTATCCATTACCCGCGTATTGATGACTGTTTGACCCGATTCAAGAGGCAAATTCTTTTCAAAGATTGATCTTACGTTAGGATATCACCGATTGAAGATTAGAACCGTGACATTCAAAGGCGGCTTTCGGAACTTCGATGCGGGCATTATGAATTCTAGTCATGTCCTTTGGATTGACTAATGCTCCTCTTTGCCTTCATGGATATGATGAGCCAAGTATTGAGGAATATTTAGATCACTTTGTGGTCGTCTTTATTGATGACATCCTTATTTATTCCAAAAGTAGTGAAGATCATGAAAGCAACACTTGAGGTGACACTCCAAGCCGTGAATATAAGCTTTATGCCAAGTTGAAGAAATCGAGTTACGGCTTGAAGAAGTAGCATTCCTTGGGCTACGTGGTATCAAGTCGTGGAATATCTGTTGACCCGGCAAAATTGAAGCTATTGAAAATTTGAGGAACAACCTAAATCGATAATAGAAATGCGTAGCTTTCTCGGTTTATTTGGTTATTATCGGAGATTCGTGGAAGGATTTTCTCGAATCATTATTCCATTATTTCGGTGACTCGGAAGATCTGAAGTTCGGTTGGGCGAAGAATGTGAGAAGAGTTTTCAAGAACTCGAGAGGAGACTTATTTATTTTGTTAAAAATGATACCATCGGCTCGGAGGATTTGTCATCTCTGGTGATGCTTGGGCAAGGGTTGGGATGTGTTCTTATCTGACATGGAAAAGTTATAGCTATGCCTCATGACAACTCAAAAGAATATGAGAGGAATTATCCTAAGTGATCTAGAGTTGGCATTTGTTATCTTTACACTTAAAATGTGGAGGCATTACTTGTATGGGGAGAAAGTGGAATCTTCACGGATCATAAAAGCCTCAAATATTTCTTCACTCAAAAGGAACTCGACATGCGACAAGCGGCGTTGGCTTGAGCATTGAAAGATTATGATCGTACCATCGATACCATCACGGAAAAGCAAGCGTGGTGGCGGCGCATTGAGTAGGAAATCGTATGCAAGTCAAGTGCGATATTGTCGTATAAAGGCCCATTTGTGTGACTTGCAAAGGATGGAGATAGAATTAAAGACTCGAGGGGCGCGTGTGATGGCAATGAGTATCTGAGTAGAACCAACTTTAATTGATAAAGTTAAAAGGCTGCTCGAGCTACGGACACAGGAGATGATCGTATGAGGAAGAAAGTGCGAGAAGGTCTTATGCGAGGAAGCAAGAATCGATGAAGAAGGAATACTTGAGTCGACTCCGGACTTTGTGTTCTAATGACCACGATTTAAAGTATAATATCATGATGGAGCCGCCTGACACACCATTTGCGATCCATCACAGGAGTACGAAAATGTATCGTGATATTAGTCATACATTTTGGTGGAGCAATATGAAGAGAGAGATGTATTTGTTTATCTCGAGGTGTCTAACTTGTCAGCGAGTTAAGCGGAGCATCAGTACCAAAGGTCCATTGCTGACCACTTGAAATTCGGAATGGAAGTGGGAGCACATTACCGTGGATTTCGATTCTGGGTCTTCTAAGGTTTCTCAAGGCGTTGATGCGATTTGGGTCATTGTTGATAGATTGACCAAATCGCTCATTTCTTACCAAATCGAGAAACTTATACACTTGAGCGTCTTGCTCGTATGTACATAAGCGAGTTATAAAGGCGCATGGTATCTTGCGGTATCCATAGTTTACGATCGAGACCGAAGATTGACTTCACGATTTTGGGTTGGTTGCAAAAAGCTATGGGCGCAGACTTACGATTTAGCTCGGCATATCATCCTCGAGACGAGACGGACGATCGGAAGGACTATTCAAACTCTTGAAGATCTATTAAGACTCTGTGTCCTTGATTTGAGGGAGTTGGGACAAGTTCTTACCATTGGTGGAGTTTTCCTCTGACAAGCACGGTTATCAAGCAAGTATTGGCATGGCTCCATTGAAGCATTGTATGGAAGAAAGTAATAGATTCTCGGTATCTTTGGGATGAGGTGGGTGAAGCAGCGTTGTTGGGGCCGGAGTTGAATGCGTATGACTACGGAAAAGATTGAATGATCAAATGACGTATAAAAACCTCACAAAATCGACAAAAGAGTTATCTTGATCTTCGCCGAAAGGGCGTGGAATTCGATATAGGAGATCGTGTGTTGTTAGAGTTGCTCCATGGAAAGGAGTTACAAGATTTGGAAGGAGAGGAAAACTTAATCCTCGATTCATCGGTCCATTTTAATCCTCGATCGAGTAGGGCGTGGCCTATAGACTCACTTTCTGTGAATATGTCTCGTGTTCATAGCGTTTTCACATATCTATGTTACGTAAATATGTGAAAGACCGAACCATATTATTGAGTTAGAGCAGGACGAAATAGCGGAAGATTTGGCGTATGAAGAGGTTCTATTCAAATTTTGGATAAGAAAAGAACATATTCTGCGGCTCGAGGTTATACCTCGAAATCGAAAGTTTTATGGAGGAACCACGATGTTGAGGAAATGACTTGGGAGTTAGAATGCGAAATGAAATCAAGGTATCCTTACCTCTTGACATACCGCTTTTATAAGTGCGTACCACAATTTGATTTGGTGAAATTTCATAAGAAGGGAGGTTGTAAGACCACAGCTTTTATAAATAAAGATGAATTTTTCTATAAATATTATTTTTGAATATTATGGAATAAATTTGATATAATGTTATAGTTGTGGGTAATATTTATAAATTTTGCAAAGTATGCAAGTTGTTATAAAATATTAGTTTGGTGGGGAATATTCTTTTGTTAGGGAATATTAAATACTGATAGCTCAATCGTTGGTGGACCCCCTGACATTATTCGGATTGAAAAGCGACAAAATATTTTTATAAAAATAACTGACGTTAGTACGAGAAAATGACGATGTCTCTTGATTTCATTTGGCAGAATGTCATTATACTTTGCAAAATTTATAAATATTTGAATATAGTCTGATAATATTCAAAATATTCAATAAAAAATGACGGTAAATCATTGTCGGTTTGCTGTTAACAAAAAATGGCAAAACTAAAATGCTGGGACGAGTATACTTTAATTGCTATTATCACAGGCATATATACAGATGACCGTGATTTAAGTTTAGCCATTTGGATGAACCAGTGAATAAAATATTCATACGGGCTAATGAAAAATATTATGATTGATTTCTAAAATATAAAAGCTGATTAAGTTGTGGGTGGGAATGCAGCGTAAACCCGTAGAAATCAATTACAGTATGAAATGCAATGGACGTCATGAATGGCACTTATTGTTTTAACATATAATGCGATTAAATCTGAACGAGTTATTAAGCATGTAAATGGTATGCGACATGCTGAACGAAAGTAATCGATAAAGATTTATCGAACTCGTGACATGGTGCGGAATCACATCTGTTATTGCAACTAGCGAGGATTTTAGGTTGAAATGAGTATCATGAGTAAGTGGCGTAATTTGCTTAGCTAAACCACATAAGAGTTACAGAATTTAAGCAATCTGAATAACTCGTGAATTCAAGAGGTTAAGCTTGGAGAAATATTATGACTAATATAATGAGAATAAATTATCAATAGTCTTGATAATTATGTCAAGAATAGTAGACGGTGACTCCGTATTCTTCGTTCTTGAAGGAAATCGCTCGTCCCGGCTATATGAGTATCATTTCTTTGAAGAAACGGTGAAATTGGAAAGGGTGAGCTCGACTCCATTAAAAGAAATATTATGACTAAGATAATCTGAAAATAAATTATCAATAGTCTATAATATTTAGATAAAAATTGATAAAGGTTTAAGCTGCGGTGAATCATCTGATCCATTAAAAATTTAGTAGAAAATAAAATTGAGATCTTTTAGGACTTTGTTATAAATATTCCACATCAATAAATATTCACATCATCGAATCACCTTCACTTTTCTGACGAGGATATTCTTTAGTATCACGACCACGATTATTCATGCTTTCTGGGCGAGAATATTTGTGTATTCATTAATAGTCATGATTCATTAACAAGCATGTCCATCGATACTCTGACATTTGAGGATTTTTTATCACATCATTTGTAACATTACGGTCATGATTACATAGAATAGTCTCGTGACGGTCATAATCATACCAAGTCCATACCATATGCCTTCACTGAGGCCCACGGATGACTTTCAAAAAAAATATAAACATGAGGATGATGACAATGATATAAGAATTCAATAAAACAAGTTCAAAATTATTTTATCCGAGGAATTATTAACGTCCAAATTGTCAACATGATCTTTGTTTTGTAGAGTAAAATTCAAGAATGATCGGAAGAATATTTCCGTGAAAAGATCTTTGGATGAAAGCTTGAATATCGAGGATATTCTACTAATTTCATGAGTATAGAAGTCAAAGTTTTAAACCAATTGGGTATAATAAAGAATGGAATAACAAAAGAAATCACCGTAAATGCGATAAGCCCACACAAGCGAGTTATTCAAGCGGAATAATAAATAACGGAACGAGGTCGGTGAAATTCACGCAAGCGGATGTTCAACAGAATAATAAAGATGGAACCCGGATCCGGTGTAAAACACGAATAGGATATTCAACCGAGAATAATAAAAGCGGAGCTTGAATTCGGTTGTAAAACACACGAGCGAGGATGTTCAAGCGAGAATAATAAAAAGCGGAACCGAGTGGGTGTAAAACCTGTGAGCGAGGATGTTCAACAGAATGATAAAAAGGCGGAACCAGTCCGGTGTAAAACACTATGAGCAGGATGTTCAAGCGAGAATAATAGAAGAATGTCACCAAGTATAGGGTAAACCACTTTATCTCGAGGTTATTCCAGCGAGAATAATAAGCGATGGAATAACAGCCTTGATTCTCTTCGTGAATAAGAAAGAATAACACCCACTTACATTTGGTAGGAGATTGAATCTATGACGGTGTAGTAACAAAATACTCTTCTTCTTTCTCTCTTATTCTCTACTATACTTTCTCTCTCTATAGCTTGAATGAATTAAGTGAAAATAATGAAGCCCTAGGCCTCTATTTATAGAAGATTTCTAGCTTGCTTTTGTCGTGTGAAAAGCGAGTGTGTGCGGCATTTGGTTTGGCCTTTGTAATGTGAAACGACAAGTGGTTGGCCTTTTAATAATGTGAAGCGACAAGTGGTTTGACGTCTGGTAAAGGTAATTACTATTAAGAAGGTAAATACTATTGTGTGAAGGTAAATACTATTCTGAGGGTAATTCTTATTGGAGAAGGTAAATCTTATTCTGAGGATAATTACTATTGAAGGTAAATACTATTCACAAAGGGTAATTACTATTGGCGAAGGTAAATACTTATTGATGAAGAGACTCTTAGATGATGACATATAGGCCCCCATACAAAATAATCAAACTTACCACAAATCATACTTATATTTAATCTTTCAATAATTATTAATCATTTATAACTTGTCGTCTCAATTATTGATTTAATACTATAACATATTATCTGAGATGATCTTTGTGACAATAATTGAATCAATAATATAAGAGATATGATGCGGCCAATTCTTTATAGTGATAATTGAGCATAATTTGAGTGACTTCTCACGTAAGCATCGATCAATCTGGTAGTGTCTCTTATGCGACCCAGCATATTCGTGACATACTTTTTACCATAGGGTAGTTCAGCGGTTTTTACTTGGTAACACCTCCGTAGATTATTTTTATAAAAATATTTTTGTCGTTTTCTCGATCCAAACAATAATGTTGTGGGAGTCCACTGATGATTGAGCCATTTATCGAATATTCCTAACAAAAGAATATTCCCAGACCAAACGAATATTTTATAACAACTTGCGTACTTTGCAAAATTTATAAATATTACCCACAACTATAACATTATATCAAATTTATTCCATAATATTCAAAAAATAATATTTATAGAAAAATTCATCTTTATTTATAAAAGCTAGGTCTTACAACCTCCCTTCTTATGAAATTTCAGCCTCGAAATTAAGTGCATTACACAGTATGTCGAAGAGGTAAGGATACCTTGATATGCAAGTTGTTATAAAATATTCGTTTGGTGGGGAATATTCTTTTTGTTAGGGAATATTCGTCTGATGGCTCGATCATTGGTGGACCCCACAACATTATTAGTCGGATTGAGAAAGCGACAAAATATTTTTATAAAATAACGGCGGAGGTGTTCTAGATTTAAAGCTGTTGAACTACCCGGTGGTAAAAGTCTGATGTCTGGCGTGGTTGCATCAAGTATTGACTTCAGTATTGATTATTGATGCTTCACGTGAGAAGTCACTCACTATGCTCAATTATTGCTACTGATAATTCTTGCATCATATCTCTTATATTATTGATTCAATTATTGTCAGATGTATAAATCACATAATATGTTATAGTATTAAATCAATAATTGAGGCGATGAGTTATAAATGATTAATAATTATTGAAAGATTAAATATGTGTTATGATTTGTGGTAAGTTTGATTATTTTATGGAGGCTCATATGTCATCATCTAAGAGTCTCTTCATCAATAGTATTTACCTTCGTCGATAGTAATTACCCTTGTGAATAGTATTTACCTTAAATCGATAGTAATTATCCTTGTGAATAGTATTTACCTTAAATCGATAAGTAATTACCCTTGTGAATAGTATTTTTACCGTCGATAGTATTTACCTTCGTTAATAGTAATTACCTTTACCAGACGTCGAACCACTTGTCGTTTCACATTCTGACGTCGAACCACTTATCGTTTCACATTACTGACGTCAAACCGGTAAATGCTGCCACTTGCCTTTTCACTGACAAAGTCTTAAGCTAGAAATCTTCTATAAATAGAGGCCTAGGGCTTCATTATTTTCACGAATTCATTCAAGCTTATAGAGAGAAAGTATAGAGAAGAAGAGAGAAGAAGAAGAGTATTTTATTCTTACAACTGCGGTATTCAATCTCCTACCAAATGTAAAGGGGTGTTATTCTTTCTTATTCATGAAGAAGCTGTTGTTATTCCATTGCTTATTATTACATTGGAATAACTTTTGTATAAGTGGTTTTACCTATACTTGGTGACATTCTTCTATTATTACATTGGAACATCACATCGTATGTTTTACAGGACACGGTTCCGTCTTTATCATTCTGTTGGAACATCTGTGCGTGTGTTTTACAGGACTGGTTAAAATCTTTATTTTTATTATTTGGAACATCACATGCGTGTGTTTTACAGGACACGGTTCCGTATTTATTATTACGTTGGAATATCTATACGTGTGTTTTACACCGGATCTGGTTCCATCTTTATTATTACATTGGAACATCTGCCGGTGTGAATTTCACGACTTTGGTTCCGTTATTTATTATACATTGGAATAACTTTATGCATGCTTGATCTATCGCATGCGTGGTGATTTCTTTTGTTATTCCATTCTTTATTATACCCAGTTGGTTAAAACTTTGACTTATACTCCATGAAATTAGTAGAATATCCTTGATATTTGCGTTTCATCGATATCTTTTCATGGAAATATTCTTACGATCATTCTTGAATTTTACTCTACAAAACAGTATCATGTTGACAATTTGGACGTTAATAATTCTGGATAAAATAATTCTTGAACTTGTTTTATTGAATTCTTATATCATTGTCATCATCCTCATGTTTATATTTTTTGAAAGTAAATACGTGGCTTCATGGTGCATAGATGGACTTGGTATGATTATGACGAGAGACTATTCCGGTGTAATCATGGTAGTAATATTACAAAATGATGAAAAAAAAATCCTCGTTAAGTAGTAGTGCATTGATGGGACGATTGTTGGCATGATCATGACCATTAATGAATACACAAATATTCTTGGCGTAGTGCATGAATAATTGTGGTCGTGATATCTAAAGAATATCCTTGGTCAGAAGTGATGCGGGGTGATTCGATGATGTGGAATATTTATTGTTTGAGTCTCAATTTATAACGTTGATGAAAAACCTTTTAAAACCTAAAAGATAGTAGACTTTATTTTTCTTGACTCTTTTAATGGATTACATATTCCACTGTGATTAAAGCTGGTTGTCTATTGTATTTTATCGGTTTAACATTATTGAAGACTATTGATAATTTATTCTGCATTATCTTAGTCATAATATTTCTTCTTGGGCTAGTTGAGGCTCACCCTTTCTTTCCTTTTTCTCTTGAAATGATAATATAATTGGAGACGAGTCGGGAAACGAGTGATGGTCTGAAGATAGCATTAGTAGTCCTCACTATTACGTAAAAATAGTGTGATAATAAGCGTAATGAGGACTTTTGTTTGAGTTTGTATAATATCTAGTGAAGCGATATTTGTATTTAAACTCCACGATTTATGTCGTATTGTATACTGACAGTTATGTTAATAAGTTGTATTTAAATTACATACCATGTAAGTGGCGACTCAAGATGGGTGATGTATACCTAATTTTGGGGATTATTGATGCTTACGTGAAGTCTTTCGGTATGCTCAATTATTGCTACTGGTAATTCTTTTTGCATCATATCTCTTATATTATTGATTGATTATTGTCGCATTATAAATACGTATAATATGTTATAGTATTAAATCAATAATTGAGGCGACAAGTTATAAATGATTAATAATTATTGAAAGATTAAATATGTATTTATGATTTGTGGTAAGTTTGATTATTTTATGGGGAAGCTCATATGTCATCATCTAAGAGTCTCTTCATCATCAATAGTATTTACCTTCGTCGATAGTAATTACCCTTGTGAATAGTATTTACCTTAAATCGATAGTAATTATCCTTGTGAATAGTATTTACCTTAAATCGATAGTAATTACCCTTGTGAATAGTATTTATAAGCCATCAATAGTATTTACCTTCCGTTAATAGTAATTACCTTTACAGACGTCGAACCACTTGTCGTTTCACATTCTGAGGCGTCGAACCAACATCGTTTCACATTCTGGAGGCGTCGAAACCGATTAAATCAAGCCACTTGCCTTTTCTTACTGACGGGTGCTAAGCTAGAAATCTTCTATAAATAGAGGCCTAGGGCTTCATTATTTTCACAATTCATTCAAAGCTATAGAGAGAAAGTATAGAGAGAATAAGAGAAAGAAGAAGAGTATTTTATTCTTACCTTCTTTCAAAGTATTCAATCTCCTACCAAATGTAAGGGGTGTTATTCTTTCTTATTCATGAAGAAGCTATTGTTATTCCATTGCTTATTATTACATTGGAATAACTTTTGTATAAGTGGTTTACCTATACTTGGTGACATTCTTCTATTATTACATTGGAACATCACATGCATGTGTTTTTACGGACTGGTTCCGTCTTTATCATTACTGTTGGAACATCACATGCCGTGTGTTTTTTACATAGGACACGGTTAAAATCTTTATTATTACATTGGAACATCACATGCGTGTGTTTTACACCGGACACTGGTTCCGTATTTATTATTCATTGGAATATCCTATCGTGTTTTTTACGGATAAGTTCCATCTTTATTATTACTGTTGGAACATCACATGGATTGTGAATTTCACGACTGGTTAGTTATTTATTATTACATTGGAATAACTTTATGCATGCGATTACATCGCATGCATGGTGATTTCTTTTGTTATTCCATTCTTTATTATACCCGGTTGGTTAAAACTTTGACTTCATACTCCATGAAATTAGTAGAATATCCTTGATATTTGCGTTTCATCGATATCTTTCATGGAAATATTCTTCGATCATTCTTGAATTTTACTCTACAAAGCTTGATATCATGTTGACAATTTGGACGTTAATAATTCTGGATAAAATAATTCTTGAACTTGTTTTATTGAATTCTTATATCATTGTCATCATCCTCATGTTTATATTTTTGAAAGTCATACGTGGCTTTGTAGTGCATAGATGGACTTGGTATGATTATGACGAGAGAGACTATTGGTGTAATCATGGTAGTAATGTTACAAATGATGTGATAAAAAATCCTCGATTGGTAGTAGTGCATTGATGGACCGATTGTTGGCATGATCATGACCATTAATGAATACACAAATATTCTTGGCCAGTAGTCGTGAATAATTGTGGTCGTGATACTAAAGAATATCCTTGGTAGTAGTGCGAGGGGTGATTGATGATGTGGAATATTTATTAAAGGCGAGTCTAAACTATAACTTGATGATGAAAACCTTTTAAAACCTAAAAGATAGTAGACTTTATTTTCTACTTGACTCTTTTAATGGATTGCATATTCATTGCAGTTAAAGCGGTTATCTATTGTATTTTATCGGTTTAACATTATTGAAGACTATTGATAATTTATTACGCATTATCTTAGTCATAATATTTCTTCTTGGGCTAGTTGAGCTCACCCTTTCTTTCCTTTGTTCTCTTGAGGAAATGATAATATAATTGGGACGAGTCGGGGAAGCAGTGATGGTCCTCAAGATAGCATTAGTAGTCCTCACTATTACGTAAAATAGTGTGATAATAAGCCATAATGAGGACTTTTGTTTGAGTTTGTATAATATCTAGTAGAGCGATATTTGTATTTAAACTCACGGTTTATGTCGTATTGTACACCTACGATTATGTTAATAAGTTGTATTTAAATTACGTACCATGTAAGTGGCGACTCAAGATGGGTGATGTATACCTAATTTTGAGGCGTCATATGTTCTCATTCTGAAGAAACGGTGAAAGAAAAGGTGAGCTCAACTAGCCCGATAAGAAATATTATGACTAAGATAATGCGAGAATAAATTATCATTAGCCTTCAACAAAGGTGTTAAGCGATAAAATCTGATAACAACCGTTTACGCTGGCGGAAATATGCAATCCATTTAAAAAGTCAAGTAGAAAATAAAGTCTACTATCTTTTAGGTTTTAAAGGTTTTCATCAATTTTTATCAGACTGAGACTTCGACAATAAATAAACCTACATCTAATCATTCTATACCACGGTCGAGGATTTTCATCAAATTATCAATGGTCATGACTATCTAGAATCACCCACGGTCATAATCATACCAAAAACTATCCATCACTTTCGACACATTACCATCGCGAGGACTTTTTATCACATCATTTATAACAAAGCCGTGATTATAGAATGATGATCCAGCCATAATATACTAAGTTCATTCATGCACGTAAGCCAAAGATAACATGATATATCATGAGGATGATGACAATGACATAGTAATTCAATAAAATAAGTTCAAAATTATTAAATCCATGAATTATTAACGTCAAATTGTCAACATGAATCTTGTTTTCGTGAAGTAAAATTCAAGAATGATCGGAAGAATATTTCCGTGAAAAAGATCTTTGAAGAAAGCGCAAATATCAAGGATATTCTACTAATTTCATGGAGTATATGTAAGACCCGAATTTTATGAAATAAAAGTATTCAATTTTTCTATTAGGTAAATGGTTAAATTGATAAAAGTTAAAGTTAAAGGGTGATATATGAATTTTTTTTCAAAATACAGGGGTATAAAGTATTCATTATTATTAGGGGAATATTCGTTTGGTGGTGGAATATTCTTTACGTAGGAGAATATTAAATATTTATGGCCTTGTAGCATTATTTATTGGGCCCATAATAGCAGAATAAGCGCTCGGATGAAGAAAAGCGACAAAATTAAGTTTTTATAAATAACGACGTAATCGTTATCGATAACAACTTGTTGGAATACCCGGTTGGTAAAATAAAGTAATACGGCGTTGTTGCGCGATAGCACGGTATTACGAGTATTTTTGAATTATTGATTCTTACGTAAGAAGGCACTACTCAATAATTATTACAGATAATTCTTTGTTCAATATTTTATTTTATTGATTCAATAATTGATGCGTTGATATTTTATATTATTGTTGTTCAATAATTGTCACTGCACAGTATCTCCATTATCAGATCAATAATTCATATTATTTGAATAATATTATTAGATAGCATTAGTGGCAATGTCTAGAAAGTTCTGTCAAGGAGAGGTTTGGTCACCTAATTGCGCGCCCGATGAGAGAGAAATTCTTATTGAAAGCCCCTCTTTCACAGGAGCTACTGGTTGTCATAAAAGTGATTCTGTAATATTATTTGTGAATAATTAATTATTGATTCATATGATAAGAAAATATTTATTTGATGTGGATATAAATGATGGATTTATTTATGTGGTTATAAGTGAAGGAATTAATGATGAGGTGTTTTATCAGTATTTGTCGAAATGGAGAACAAAATATGGGATTTTAAGAAAATTAGTTTATTACTTGATTTTGTAAAATCCATAACTCTTTTGTGTATAATGAGTTAAGAGATGAGCCATATATCAAAAGAAAGCCCTAGAAGTAAGCTAAGCTGTAGAAATTTGAATCACCCAAAAAATTCTTTGTAGATATTTCGTGGTGAAATTTTGAATGGCTGGTCCAGAAGGACTAATAGTCGAAAAAAATCGGTGTTCTTTGACTATATTGCGTGAGTTATAAATTTTGATCCGACCGTTGGATCGTTGTTATTTTGGATATGTTATACATATATAAGTTGAGTATATGTCCACAAATTTTGAACCGTTAAAATGAGCGTATGATTTGTTATGAATTTTAAGAGGTGGCGATTTGGAAATTAGGTTTTGGTGGAAAATTCTAGAATTGAGTGGGCCCCCACTCTTGGTTGTTGGGGAAGATGGCTGATTTTTGGTGGGTGGAATAGTAGCGAGTAAAGCCATCGAGGTTGCGGAGTTTAAATGCCTTGGCGTCTTAACATTTTCCTATAAATGAGAGGCTAAGTTAGAATTGAAAAACACCGAAACAAGTTTTCTCTCTTTCTCTCTATATTATCGAGCGTATTCTTGTGAGTATTTTGAGTATACTTTGAGTATTGTTAGGCGGTGCAAGTTCCTTCAAAGACTATATATCAGGTGTTTCAACTAGAAATCTTGTCTTCGAGGTAAGGGATGTTATTTTCTTCTCGGATAATATTATTTCTTGATATCATTATCTTTGAAATATTGGTTGGAACTTTTATCAAATTTGGAACTTTTTCATATCGGGTTACTATTCATGAGTTCTTATTCACGAGTTACTATTCATGAGTTACTATTCACGAGTTACTATTCACAGTACTATTAAATGAAGCGTGAAGATATTTTTTTGTGGAATTTCTATCTTTTGGTGTCAGATTCTTATTCACGTATCGGCCTTTATTCACGAATCTGACTTTATTCATAGAAAAATGAAAATTTTTTCTTTTCGTCTAAAATATCTATACGGATACTAGCTTTGATTGTATCCATGTTTTGATCATTCTTGAATTTTACACCACTATGATTATTTTTGAGGTATTTTTTAGGCGTGGATAAAACCGATGCGAAGATGAATGATTTAAGAAGAATATCTTTTGGCTTGTAGTGCAAAGATGAGCAGTGTTTAAATGAACATGACCAAGTGATGAATATCTTTGCTTGATAGTGCAAAGATGAATTATTGATGAATATCTTTTGCTCGTAATGCAAAGATGACTTTGTTGTTGAATATCTTTTGTGATGGTGCAAAAGATGAATTATTGATGAATATCTTTTGCTCGTAATGCAAAGATGATTGTTGTTGAATATCTTTGGTAGGTAGTGCAAAGATGAATTATTGATGAATATCTTTTGCTCGAAATGCAAAGATGATGACATTGTTGAATATATTTAGCTGTAGTGCAAAGATGAATTATTGATGAATATCTTTGGCTTATAATGCAAAGATGACCCGTTGTTGAATATCTTTGCTTTTGTAGTGTAAAGATGAGCTGTTGATGAATATCTTTGGCGGGGTGAAAAGATGAATTTATTAGTATGATTATGAGCAGAAGCGTGATTTGGTATAACCATGATCTCGATGTTTTGGTAAAAAGACAGTGATGAAAATTATCTTTGTCTTGGATGAGAAAGGAATTTAGAACTACAATTGTAAGACCGAAATTTTTTAAATAAAAAGGAATTTCCTTTATTTATTATTTTGAAATAGTAAGGGTTGATTTGATTAATGTGGATAGTTAAGGGTTAAATACATAAATATTTCAAAATAAGCAAGTGGTTATAAAATATTCATTTTTGTCGGGGAATATTCGTTTGGTAAAGTGGAATATTAAATCTTTGTCGGGGAATATTAAATATGCGACGGCGCGACCATGTGTGGCCCCATAATGGAAGCGATTGGATGAAGAAAGCGACAAATATAAGTTGGTTAAAAATAACGGCGTAGTTATTCTAGATTAAAATTTGTTGGAATACCCGGTGGTTAAAATACTGATGTCTGGCGTGGTTTACAAGAGCATATTGCGGTATTGCAGTATTGTTGAATTATTGATCCTTACGTGAAGGCACTACTCGATAATTTTCACGGTGAATTCTTATTCGATATTTTATTTTATTGATTGATAATTCTTTGCGTTGATATTTTATATTATTGTTGTTCGATAATTGTCCTTTGCACATTATCTCCATTATCGGATCAATAATTCATATTATTTAAATAATATTATTAGATAGCATTATTGGCAATGTCTAGAAAGTTACATCGAGGAGGTTTGGTCACCTAATTAATTGCGCGCCGATGAAGGAGAAATCCTTATCGGAAAGCCCTCTTTCACAGGAAGCGGCTTTGGTTGTCATAATTGTGATTAC
Source organism: Panax quinquefolius (assembly GCA_020205615.1). Lineage (NCBI taxonomy): Eukaryota > Viridiplantae > Streptophyta > Magnoliopsida > Apiales > Araliaceae > Panax > Panax quinquefolius. Next base: position 156,981,139 of record CM035152.1, read on the forward strand.
GTAATATTATTTGTGAATAATTAATTATTGATTCATATGATAAAGAAATATTTATTTTATGTGGATATAAATGATGGATTTATTTATGTGGTTATAAATGAAGAAATTATTGTTGAGGTGTTTTATCGATATTTTACAGTGATTGGAGGTATTAAAAATTAAATCGGGGTTTTGAGATATATTGCGGGGATTTATAATTTTAATCCGACCAGTTGGATAATGTGGTAATTTTTGGGTATATTATACATACATAAGTTGAGTATATGTCCACAAATTTTGTTTGGAATTAAAAATGCACGAATGATTTGTTATGAATTTTAAGAGGGTGTCGATTAGGAAATTAGGGTTATAATTGATTTTGGTGGAAAATTCTAGAATTGAGTGGGCCCCACTTGTGGTTGGTGAAGAAAATGTGCTGAATTTTATTTCAAATGTGGTGGGTGGCAATAGTAGCGAGTAAAGCCATCGGTGCTTGAGTCGAAGTCTGCCTTGGTGAATTTAACATTTTCCTATAAATAGAAGGCTAAGTTAGAATTGAAAATCACACGAAACAAAGTTTTCTCTCTTTCTCTCTCTATATTATTGGCGTATTTTGTGAGTATTTAGATACTTTGAGAGTTCTTTATTGAGTACAAGTTTCATTGACATCACTTGAGGCCTTTCCTTAGAAATCTTGATTCTTTGAGGTAAGGGATATATTTTTTTCGTAATGATATTATTTCTTCAATATCATTATCTTTGAAATATTGATCTGAAGTTTTTATCAAATTTGGAACTTTTTTCATGTCGGGGTTACTATTCATGAGTTCTTATTCACGAGATTCTTATTCATGAGATTCTTATTCACGATTCTTATTCACAGTACTATTGAAGATGTTTTTTTGTGGAATTTCTATCTTTTGGTGTGGATTTACTATTCATGTATACGATTCTTATTCACATATCTGACCTTATTCACGATATCGGCACTATTCACGTATCTGACGGCACTATTCACCAAAAAAAATAAAATTTCTTCTTTTTGTCCAAAACATCTATTTTGGATACTAGCTTTGATTGTATCCGTGTTTTGATCATTCTTGAATTTTACACCACTTGTGATTATTTTTGGGGTATTGTTGGACATGGATAAAACAAAGTACGAATCCTTAATCCTTAATCCTTGTCATTTTGTTTCTTTGGATTCGTTTCTTTAAAAATATTTTCATCATCCATCTTAAATGATGATATTATTGAATATCTTTTAAACCGTAGTCAAAAGATGAATGATTTCGAAGAATATCTTTGGCACTGTAGTGCAAAGATGAGCAGTGTTGAGATGAACATAACCAAAGTGATTAATATCTTTTTGGCACTGTAGTGCAAAGATGAGCAGTGTTTAAATGAACATGACCCGGTGATGAATATCTTTGGCTGTAGTGCAAAGATGAATATTTGATTCGAGATGTATATTGATTGTTGTTCTGAGGATAAAAGATGAGCGATGAACTTTTAAATTCATACATAGAAGATAGTAGTTTGCATTCTCTACTTAACTCTTCTAATGAATTATTATTTCATTCTTGAATATTGATTGAAAATTTGTTGTCTATTGTATTCTATTAAATTTTTCCTTGTTGAAGACTAACGATAATTTGTTGTATATTATCTTAGTCATAATATTCTTTCTTGAGCTAGTTGAGCTCACCCTTTTCCTTTTGTTCCATTTCTTCTCGGGAGGCGAGAATATAAGCGAGTGCAGTGGGGTATGGAATGAAGGTTTTAGAAAGGATTGTTTAGTAGTCCTCACCATTTTTGTAAAATAATGTATCAATAAATGTGATGAGGATTTATGTGAGTATAAATATTGTGCAGAAGATAATATTTGTATTTAAACTCACAGATTTCTTTGTTGTAATAATAAAGTTGTAGTTGTTTACGTACCATGTATTGACATTTCGGAATGGGTGATGTATACCTATTTTGGGGCGTCGCGGTTGGTATCGAGCTTAGGGATATGATCTCTGGCGGAGATCGGGGAATAGAACTAGGAGGGAGAGGCGAGTAAATCCTTATTTAGTGTGTGTCCTACTAAGCTTATTTGTTAGTTGGTCGATATATAGGGATATTATGTGATATATTGATTTCCTTAATTAACCCTTGTTTTATGGCGGTATTTGAGAATGTCGTGAGAATATTATGATGGAGTAAATGAGGACCAGTAGAGATGCTGTCTTTACCAACGAGGAGAGCGTGCTGATGCAGTGGCAATGTTCCTCTGTGAACAACACCTTTGGCGAGATGATGAGCGAGGGGATGTTTAGAAGCTTTTTGCAGTTCATGCAAAATCGAGACGAGGAGACTTCGTGTTCAAAATCTGAGGAGAAATGATAGCAATTCACGGGTTGTCGCGACAAGCAGTTCAAAGAAGTTGGGACCACGAATTTAAGGAAAGCGAGATCCGATCATGGCGGAAACATGGGTCAAACAAATTACCAAGATATTCGATGTCTTGGGATGCGGCGGAGAACAGAAGGTTCCATTCGCCACCTTTATGTTAGTGGTGGAGGCGAGACTCTTGGTGAGATGCGTGAAGCGTACCCATCGGTACTTTCGGCATGTCTTGGGAGGCGTTTGAGAGACTATTTAATGACAAATACTTTCACGAAAGTGTTCGTCGTATGAAGGAAGTGGAGTTCATTAGAGTTAGAGCAAAACAACATGGCGGTGTCTCGATGCGAGGCAAAGTTTGCGAGTTATCGAGGTTTGCACCTCATTTGGTGGAGAATGAGGAGCGTATGGCGGATGTTTCTTAGAGGTTTGAAACGGCGTACGTCGATATCTCATTTCTCATAAACTTTCTCTTTATTGAGATGTTGTAAGCGAGGGCTCAATTATTTAGGCGAGATAACGAGTACGGTTGTTGAGGACCATAACCGAGGATCGTACCAAAGATGGTAGTCAGACAGAATAATGATAACTGCGGGAAAAAAGCAGACGGACGAAATGGTAACCACTCGGTGGTAATCATAGTCATGAAAATAGAAGAAGCGAGTTAGGAGGAGATTTTAAAAAGGAGATTTAACAAGCGACTATGTGAAGGCAGCGGTGCACCGTGAGCAAGCGGTTCTAAGGGAGGAGAGCGACCACCGGTCATATGCTACAAATGCGGAAAAGAGGACATATCGGTCAAAGCGCCCTATGAGTTCAAGGTATGCTATAGTTGTGGAAAGGAAGGACATATCGCTTTCGAGATTATGCGGTGGCGAAACCTAGTTATTGAGGGGACGGTGACTCGAAAGTTGTCCAGAAAAGTCAAAGTCAGCGATTAGGGAAGAAGCGTTTGTTGTATTTGGTCATAATGCGAGGAACCCAAGCGAGGTGATCACGGGTAAGCTATTTATAAATTCTTGCGAAGTTTATACCTTACTTGATCTGGGGTGCTACCCATTCATTTATCTCTCTGCATGTGCTCAGCGTTTAAACTTGACTCAGGAGAAATTAGACTTTGACTATCTGTGGAAACTCAGTTAGGAGAAACTTTCATCACATCCTTTGTTTATAAATCTTGTTTGATTCAAGTTGGCACCATTACCTTACCATTGACCTTATCTCTTTAAAGATACTTGCTTTTGATGTGATTTTAGGAATTGATTGGTTAACTACTCATCGTGCCAAAATTGATTGTTTTCGTAAGGTTGTTAGTTTTCATATTCCTAACTTGACCTATTATGCAATTCAAGCAACTAAACCATTAAAATCAATCTTTGTCATATCTAATCATAAAGCTATTCGTTTATTGAAAAGCGGATGTCAAGCTTTCTTAGCCCATATTATGGATTTGAATAAAGACACGTCAAATTTGAATAATATTCTGTTGTTATTGACTTTCTGACGTATTTCTGAAGAACTTCGGTCTACCCCAGAGCGTGAAGTTGAATTCTTTATTGATCTTGAACACAGTACAAAGCCCATTTCTAAAACCCCATATCGAATGGCTCTATTGAACTTGAGGAGTTAAAGGTCCAACTCTGAGGAATTGTTGGACATCGGTTTCATTCGTCTAGTACATCTCCTTGGGGTGCTCTGTTTTATTTGTAAAAAAAAGAAAAGCGGGAGTATGCGACTTTGTATTGACTATCGGGAATTGAACCATGTCACCATCGAGAATAGGTATCCTCTACCTCGTATTGATGACTTGTTTGACCCGATTCTGCAAGGGCACAATTCTTTTCAAAATCGATCTTAGATTACGGATATCATCAATTGAAAATTAGGCGAGGATATTCAAAAGCGCCTTGAGAACTTCGGTATGGGCATTATGAATTCTTAGTCATGTCTTTCGGACTAACTAATGCTCCTGCGACTTTCATGGATATGATGAACCAAAGTATTCAAGGAATATTTGGATCGATTCGTTGTTGTCTTTATTGATGACATCCTTATATATTCAAAAGTCGTGAAGATCATGAGCACCATTTGAAATTTGGTACTCCAAAGGCTTCGTGAAAACCAACTATATGCCAAATTGAAGAAATCGAGTTACGGCGAGGAAGTAGCCTTTCTTGGGCATGTGGTGTCAAAAACATGGAGTATCTGTTGATCCGTGAAGATTGAAGCAATCAAAGTTAGGGAACAGCCGAAGTCGGTGGTTGAAGTCACGTAGCTTTTGGGCTTAAATTTGGTTATTATCGGAGATTCGTGGAAGGGTTTTCTCGAATCGCTACTCCATTAACTTCGGCTAACTCGAAGGATCAAAATTCGTTTGGGGCGAAGAATGCGAGAAAAGTTTCCAAGAGCTTAAGAGGAGACTTATTTAAGACTGTTCTAACAATACCATCCGGTTCGGATGGATTTTATATCTGGTGATGCTTGAGCAAAGGTTAGGATGTGTTCTCATGCGGCGTGGGGAAAGTCATTTATGCCTCGCGACAACTTAAAGAGTATGAGAGGAATTATGAGATTTTTTATCGATAAAGATTTAAATTTTGTGAAATAATTTTTTAATATTATGGTGTGAATTTGAGATAATATTATAGTTGTGGGTAGTATTTATAAATTTTGCAAAGTATCACAGTGGTTATATTATATATCGATTGGTGGGGAATATTCGGTTTAGCGGGGAATATTAAATACAATGGCTCAATCATTGGTGGACCCTAGCGAAATTATTTGTCGGATTGAAAGCGACAAAATATTTTATTGAAATAACGGCGGAAGTTTTAAAGTAGTTCTTGTTGAACTACTCGGTAGTAAAAATGCGATGTCGTGTGGTTGCATAGTAGCTGCGGTATTGATTATTGATGCTTATGTGAAGTCACTCGGTTTGATTCCATTATTGTCGATTAATAATATGAATTATTATAGCGATAATGGCGTTTTGTTTTATTAGTATTATTAGCGTAATAAAAGCGAAACATCTTTATATAAAATAGAATACTTTATTAAAGTTATTACATAAATAGAATATATTATATTTTATTATGCATAGTGTTGCGTAGTGTTTTTTGCATAGTGTTTTGCATAGTATTGCATAGTGTTTGCATAGTAAAATGTTTTTATATAAATAGAATATATTATATTTTATTTAAAGATTTTTCTTTAAATATGGATAGTCAGATTAAAAGTAAATCAATACGGATAGTTCATGGATTAATTCTTATGCATTCCATTTTCTATAAATAGAAGCTCGTTTCCTTCATTATTTTCTTACGAATTCATTGAAACTACTAGAGAGATTAAATTATAGAGAGAAATTATAGAGAAAATTATAGAAAGAAGAAGAGTGATACTTTACTTCACTACTTCTATATTAGGTTCTTTTTTACGGTAAGGGGTGTTATTCTTTCTTCTTGAAGAGAACTTACATTATTCCATTCATTATTATTATTACATTGGAATAACTTTTGTAAAAGTGGCATACCCTATACATAACTTTTGTATCATGGCGTACCTATACTTGGTGAAATCCTTATGTTATTCCATTGCTTATTATTACATTGGATAACTTTTGTATCTGTGATTTACCTATACTTGGTGACATTCTTCTATTATTACATTGGAACATCACATGCATGTGTTTTACAGGACACTGGTTAAAATTTTATTATTACATTGGAACATCACATGCATGTGTTTTTTACAGGACTGGTTAAAATCTTTATCATTCTGTTGGAATATCTATATGTGTGTTTTACAGGATGCAGTTCCATCTTTATTATTACATTTGGAACATCTGCCGGTGTGAATTTTCACGACTGGTTTAGATTATTATTATTACATTGGAATAACACATACATCTGAAATACCGCATGCGTGGTGATTTCTTTTGTTATTCCATTCTTTATTATACCCGGTTGGTTAAAACTTTGACTTCTATACTCCATGAAATTAGTAGAATATCCTTGATATTTGCGTTTCATCGATATCTTTTCATGGAAATATTCTTACGATCATTCTTGAATTTTACTCTCTGAAAGCGATATCATGTTGACAATTTGGGCGTTAATAATTCATGGATTAAATAATTCTTGAACTTGTTTTATTGAATTATTATGTCATTGTCATCATCCTCGTATGTTATATTATGTTATCTTTGGCTTACGTGCGTAGATGAACTTAGTATGATTATGACCGGGGATCATTCGGTATAATCATGACTTGATATAAATGATGTGACAAAAGTCCTCGGTGGCTTTTGTAATGCGATGATGGATAGTTTTTGGTATGATTATGACGGGGGTGATTCGGTATAGTCATGACCATTGATAATTTGATGAAAATCCTGGCCAGTAGTGCGGGGATGATTAGATGTGGTGGTTTATTTATTAAAATTTGAGTCTCGTGATAAAAATTGATGAAAACCTTTTAAAACCTAAAAGATAGTAGACTTTATTCTCTACTTGACTCTTTTAATGGATTGCTTATTCATTATGATTAAGCTTGGTTGTCTATTGTATTTTATCGGTTTAACAACTTTGTTGAAGGCTAATGATAATTTATTACGCATTATCTTAGTCGTAATATTTCTTCTTGGGCTAGTTGAGCTCACCCTTTCTTTCTTTTGTTCTCTTGAGGAAATGAGAACATAATTTGAGACGAGTCGGGGAGCGAAGTAATGGTCGAGAGGATAGCATTAGTAGTCCTCACTATTACGTGAAATAGTGTGATAATAGTTGTAATGAGGACTCCTTTTGAGTTTGTATAATATCTAGTAGACAATATTTGTATTCAAACTCACGGTTTATGTCGTATTATTGTACAGCAGTTATATTAGTAAGTTGTATTTGAATTTATGTACCATGTAAGTGGCGACCCAAGATGGGTGGCGTATACCTAATTTTGAGGCGTCGCGGTTGGTATCGAGCTTAGGGATATGATCCACTGGCTAAGATGTGAGAATAGTACTAGGAGGGAGGCGGGGAATTCCTTTACGCTAGTATGACCTACCTAAATTTATTTGGTATTTAATTGGTCGGTCGAGTATAGGGATATATGTGATATATTTAATTAACCCTTATTTTATGGCGGTGTTTGAAAATGGCATCAAGAATGTTGAGAATAGCAATGGAGCCACGAGGAGGTATTGATTCTCCACGGATCGATAATCGAGGACAATGTCTGTGAGGATGGCGATAATCCTCACTGTAAACAACAACAACGATCGATTGATGAATGATGATGCGTTTAAAAGGTTTTAGAATTCATGCGACATCGGTGAAAGCGACTCACATTCAAAAGCGTGGGGTGGAAACACGGAAAACTCTCGGGCGGTCACCATTAAACAATTCAAGAGAGTTGGGACCCCAGGAGTTTTAAGGGAGCCAAAACCACTTACGGCGGAAGCATGGATAAGCAGATTACCAAGATATTTGATGTCTTGGGATGCTCAGAAGAGCAAAAGGTTCCTTTGCCGCCTTTATATTTCTTGGAGAGGATTCTTGGTGGGAATCGGTAAAAGCGTACTCGACTTCTTTGTCTTGAAGATATCTTGGGAGAAGTTCGAGGGCTGTTCAGCGACAAATACTTTCTGAAAGTATTACGCCACATGAAGGAGGTGGAGTTTATCAAGTTGGAACAAAACAATATGGCCAGGTGTCGCATGATACGAGGCAAAATTTGCGGAGTTATCACGATTTCGTCCCACTTGGTGGATAATGAAGAGAGAATGCGCGAATGTTTTTAAGAGGTTTGAAGCGGAGATCGTCGACATCTTATTTCTCATAAAAGCGTGTTTTTATTAGGATGTTGTAAATAGGGCTCGATTAGTGGAGTAGCGATAACGAGTCAGCCTTGACTAAAAAGAAGCGGTAAGCAAAATTATAATACCGGCGAGAGTAGTCATCGAGCGGTGACAACAAGCGTGGAGGAAATCAACGGGCGGATATGGTAACCACTTGGTGGTGTCGGGGCCAAAATAATAAGAATGGACATTTCAAGAAAGGAGATTCAACAATGATGGAAAGGCGTCGGGCAATTTTTTGTTGTTAAGGAAGGAGAAGGACCACCTATCATATGCTTCAAATGCGGAGGAGAGGGACACATCGGTCCGGCTGCGCCATGCCATCAAAGCATGTTATAATTGTGGAAGAAGGTCACTTAGCTCGATTTTGTCGATTTCACAGAAGACAAATTCAACTAGGATGGAGGCACCAAAATTTGTCCCGGACAAACCAGGCCGTGTAGTTTAAGAGAGCGTTTTTTTTTTTCTCGTGACGAGGAACTGAATAAAATTATCACGGGTAAGTTAATCGTAAGCTCTTGCGAAGTCTATACAAGTGTTAGATACCGGTTCTACCCATTCTTTTATTTCACTAGTTGCGTTCAGCGTTTAAATTTGACTCAGAAGAAGTTAAACTTTGACTTATTGGTTGAAACCGTTTGGGAGAAACCGCCGTTACCTCCTTTGTTTATTAATCTTGTTGTTTCAAATAAACACTTTCACGTTACTGTCGATCTTATCTCTTTGAAAATACTTGCCTTTGATGTGATTTTTGGAATCGATTGATTAACTACTCATTATTCTTTTTTGTAAGGTTGTTAGCTTTTATATTTCTAACCAACTTTGTTATCACTGAATTCAAAGTAACCAAACCCTAAAGTTAATCCTTTGTTATATCAAGCCATAAGTAAAGCCCCGATCCTTTTCGTTGTTGACTTCCTTGTGTGGAATGCTTTGAAGCGGACTTTACGTGGCGACATCGTGAATGAAGATGGCAAGTTTATAGGTATCATTGTGAGGTGCTTATCTAGGTTAAGGGATAGAAGTCACGAGTTGGTATCAATGTGACGTCTTATCAAGTCTTGGGCGAAAATATGATTTTGAATGATATTTCTATCATTAATAAATTTCTTGGCGTATTCTTGAAGACTTTCTAGCCTACCTAGGCGTGAAATCGAATTTTGTATTGACCCCGGTACAAAACCCATTTCTTAAACCCTCAAATATTTCTTGACTAAAAGGAGCATTTCGTGGTTTATGATGAAAGTCATAATAAAAGCATTGGACTAATGAAAATCATGGGTATATGAAGTATTAGTAAGTTTTATGATGAGTTATGTTGGTTAGTATGTGAAAACATGAAAGTTTCTTAGAAATCACAAAGAGTTGAAAATCAGATTTTGGTGAAAAGCGTAACATGAAATTCAATTGACCATATCTCCTATTATATTTTGAATTTTTGAATGTGGTCAAGTCCTAGAGTTAGATCTATGAGTTACCTAACTAATCCAAGTGGAATTACTGGAAAAGGTGTTGTAGATTTTTGTGTGGACTGATTTTAGCAAAAGGAGGCCAAAGCTGTAAATTTCGAAAATGCTACTGCCCAGAAACTTTAGAGGGCTGTTTCGGCCACTTAAATTATGAGAAAAATTCTGGCCTTTTGGGACATGAAGGTATATGGTATAAAGTACCTCCTGTCCAAAAATGAGCTCATTACGACTTAAAATGAGCAAGTTATGACTATTTCAATATTTAGGTTTTTAGGCGAAAAACGCTATAAGGAGTTCTATAACTCGATGACCATGAAATTTAAACTAGAAGCTCACGTTAACATGTGTAAGGTCCTGCCAAGATTTGGGAATTTTGGAGTTAAACTTGAGGTAGCTAATTTCTTAAGGAATTAATTAGAAATTGATTTTGAAAAATAGTAAATGAATTTTAAAAATTCGAGAAAATATATTTTCATTATGGGACTATATTATGCTAAATCCCAGAAAAGAAATATTTTTGGGACTGATTTGGTATTTTTCATGAAAATAGTTTAATTCTGAACATATGAGTTAAATATGTTATGTGAAGTAACAAAGTTGAAAATAGGATTTTATGGCTAGAAGAATCCTATATAGAGTATATGCATATTTTTTTGATGAGGATTTGATAATTGGTGATGATATTTTATGAGTATGGCATTTTTGAATGATTAAATGCATTATATGGTAAAAGCGTAAACAATTGAGATAAATTGTTTATAAATTTAAGAAGTGATTAAAATATTGTTATAATATTAATGATATTAGATTATGAGATTATTAAGTGATTGATAACATGGGGATATTCTTGAATCTGGATAAATTATATTATAAATGTTTAATATTTATCCTTTATCTCATTTGATTGATTCTTTATATCATTATCCTCGTATTTTATATTATTTTTGAAAGTAAATACGTTTTGTAGTGCATAGATGGACTTGGTATGATTATGACGACGGATTATTCGGTATAATCATAGTAGTAATTGAAAACACAATTATCTTTGGTAGTAGTGCATGGATAATTTGTGGTCGTGATCTTAATGAATATCTTTTAGGCGTAGTGCGGGGATGATTGACGATGTGGATTAATTATTATTGGTGAGTCTCGTAATGAAATATTAATTCATGGATGTGTTCAAATCATCTGGCTTCTTTGTAGATGGTGCATGGTATGAATGACCGAGGATCATTGGTATAATCATAATAGTAATAATGAATACACAATTATCTTTGGTAGTAGTGCATGGATAATTTGTGGTCGTGATCTTAATGAATATCCTTGGCACGTAGTGCGGGGATGATTCGATGATGTGGATTAATTATTGGTGAGTCTTAATGAAATATTAATTCATGGATGTGTTCAAAGTCATACGTGGCTTACGTGCATAGATGGACTTGGTATGATTATGACGAGGGATTCGGTATAAATAATTAGTAATTGAAAACTCTGATTATAATGCATGGATAATTTGTGGTCGTGATCTTAATGAATACGATTATCTTTGGTAGTAGTGCATGGATAATTTGTGGATGATACTAATGAATACGATTATCTTTGGTAGTAGTGCATGGATAATTTGTGGTGTGATCTAATGAATACACGATTATCTTTGGTAGTAGTGCATGGATAATTTGTATGCGTGATACTTAATGAATACGATTATCTTTGGTAGTAGTGCATGGATAATTTGTGGTCGTGATCTTAATGAATACACAATTATCTTTGGTAGTAGTGCATGGATAATTTGTGGTGTGATGATAATGATACGATTATCTTTGGTAGTAGTGCATGGATAATTTGTGGTCGTGATCTAATGAATACGATTATCTTTACGTAGTGCATGGATAATTTGTGGTCGTGATCTTAATGAATACGATAGTAGTGCATGGATAATTTGTGGTCGTGATCTTAATGAATATCCTTGGCTTTTGATGCGGGGATGATTCGATGATATGGATTAATTATTGGTGAGTCTCTCGTGATGAAATATTAATTCATGGATGTGGTAAAAGTCATCTTTGGTAGTAGTGCATTGATAGACTTGGTATGATTATGACCACGGATTATTCGGTATAATCATCATAGTAGTAATTGAAAACACGAATATCCTTGGCGATTGGTGCATGGATAATTCATGGTTGTGATCTTATTAATTGAGTCTCGTCGGCATTATTGGTTTCTCTGATTGTAATATCTTTGGCTTTGTAGTGCAAAGATGAATTGTTAATGAATATCTTTGGTAGGATTGCAAAGATGAATTTAATATTTTTAAGCGATAAAAGGTATTCAAGGTATCCTCATCTCTTTATCATACTCAGTCGTACCCTAATTTAGAGGCGAAATTCCATAAGGAGGGAGATTGTGAGACCCAGATTTTATCGATAAAGATTTAAATTTTGTTGAAATAATTTTTAATATTATGGTGTGAATTTGAGATAATATTATAGTTGTGGGTAGTATTTATAAATTTTGCAAAGTATGCAGTGGTTATATTATATTAGATTGGTGGGGAATATTCGGTTTAGCGGGGAATATTAAATGCAATGGCTCAATCATTGGTGGACCTAGCGAAATTATTGTCGGATTGAAAAGCGACAAAAATATTTTATTGAAATAACGGCGGAAGTTTCACAGTAGTTCTTGTTGAACTACTCGGTAGTAAAAAATACGATGTCGTGTGGTTGCATAGTAGCGGCGGTATTGATTATTGATGCTTATGTGAGAAGTCACTCGGTTTGATTCCATTATTGTCGATTAATAATATGAATTATTATAGCGATAATGGCGTTTTGTTTTATTAGTATTATTAGCGTAATAAAAGCGAAACATCTTTTATATAAAATAGAATACTTTATTAAAGTTATTACATAAATAGAATATATTATATTTTATTATGCATAGTGTTGCATAGTGTTTTGCATAGTGTTTTTTTTGCATAGTATTGCATAGTGTTTGCATAGTAAAATGTTTTTATATAAATAGAATATATTATATTTTATTTAAAAGATTTTTCTTTAAATATGGACCGTCAGATTAAAGTAAATCAATACGGATAGTTCATGGATTAATTCTTATGCATTCCATTTTTCTATAAATAGAAGCTCATTCCTTCATTATTTTCTTACGAATTCATTGAAACTCAGAGAGAGAAATTATAGAGAGAAGTATATAGAGAAAATTATAGAAAGAAGAAGTAGTATACTGCTACTTCTTCACTTCTTACTTCTATATTAGGTTCTTTTTACGGTGAGGGGTGTTATTCTTTCTTCTTGAAGAGAACTTACATTATTCCATTCATTATTATTACATTGGAATAACTTTTGTAAAAGTGGCATACCTATACATAACTTTTGTATCTGTGGCATACCTATACTTGGTGAAATCCTTATGTTATTCCATTGCTTATTATTACATTGGAATACTTTTTGTATCTGTGAGTTTACCTATACTTGGTGACATTCTTATTATTACATTTGGAACATCACATGCATGTGTTTTACAGGACTGGTTAAAATTTTATTATTACATTGGAACATCACATGCGTGTGTTTTACAGGACTGGTTAAAATCTTTATCATTACATTGGAATATCTATCATGTGTTTTACAGGATGCAGTTCCATCTTTATTATTACATTGGAACATCTGTCGGTGTGAATTTCACGACTGGTTAGTTATTATTATTATTACATTGGAATAACTTTGTCATGCAAATACCGCATGCGTGGTGATTTCTTTTGTTATTCCATTCTTTATTATACCCGGTTGGTTAAAACTTTGACTTCTATACTCCATGAAATTAGTAGAATATCCTTGATATTTGCGTTTCATCGATATCTTTTCATGGAAATATTCTTACGATCATTCTTGAATTTTACTCTCTGAAAGCGATATCATGTTGACAATTTGGGCGTTAATAATTCATGGATTAAATAATTCTTGAACTTGTTTTATTGAATTATTATGTCATTGTCATCATCCTCGTATTTATATTATGTTATCTTTGGCTTACGTGCATAGATGAACTTAGTATGATTATGACCGAGGATCATTCGGTATAATCATGACTTGATATAAATGATGTGACAAAAGTCCTCGGTATTTTGTAATGCGATGATGGATAGTTTTTGGTATGATTATGACCGGGGTGATTCGGTATAGTCATGACCATTGATAATTTGATGAAAATCCTTGGGTAGTAGATGCGGGGATGATTAGATGTGGTGGTTTATTTATTAAAATTTGAGTCTCGTGATAAAAATTGATGAAAACCTTTTAAAACCTAAAAGATAGTAGACTTTATTCTCTACTTGACTCTTTTAATGGATTGCTTATTAAGCTATTGATTAAAGCTTGGTTGTCTATTGTATTTTATCGGTTTAACCTTTGTTGAAGGCTAATGATAATTTATTACGCATTATCTTAGTAATAATATTTCTTCTTGGGCTAGTTGAGCTCACCCTTTCTTTCCTTTATTCTCTTGAGGAAATGAGAACATATTTGGGACAGTCGGGGAGCGGAGTAATGGTCGAGAGGATAGCATTAGTAGTCCTCATTTATTACGTGAAATAGTGTGATAATAGTTGTAATGAGGACTCCTTTTGAGTTTGTATAATATCTAGTAGACAATATTTGTATTCAAACTCACGGTTTATGTCGTATTACTACACAGTTATATTAGTAAGTTGTATTTGAATTTATGTACCATGTAAGTGGCGACCCAAGATGGGTGGCGTATACCTAATTTTGGGGGCGTGAGGCAAAATTTGCGGAGTTATCACGATTTCGTCCCACTTGGTGGATAATGAAGAGAGAATAGCGCGCGAATGTTTTTAAGAGGTTTGAAGCGGAGATCGTCAACATCTTATTTCTCATAAAGCGTGTTTTTATTAGGATGTTGTAAATAGGGCTCGATTAGTGGGCGCGATAACGAGTCAGTATAACTAAAAAGAAGCGGTAAGCAAAATTATAATACCAAATAGCGAGTAGTCATCGAGCGGTGACAACAAGCGTGGAGGAAATCAGCGGGCGGATATGGTAACCACCGGTGGTAATCGGGGCCAAAATAATAAGAATGGACATTTCAAGAAAAGGAGATTCAACAATGATGGAAAGGCGTTAGCACCTGACACCGTTTCAAAAAGGAAGAAGAACGACCACCGGTTATATGCTTCAAAATGCGGAGGAGAGGGACACATCGGTCGGGAGCTGCGCCATGCCGTCAAAGCATGTTATAATTGTGGAAGAGAAGGTCACTTAGCTCGATTTTTGTCGTTTTCTGAAGACAAATTCAACTAGGATGGAGGCACCAAAAATTTGTCCCGGACAAACCAAAGCGGTAGTTTAAGAGAGGCGTTTTTTTTCTCGTAACGAGGAACACGAATAAAATTATCACGGGTAAGTTAATCATAAGCTCTTGCGAAGTCTATACCGTGTTAGATACCGGTTCTACCCACTCTTTTATTTCACCTAGTTGTGTTCGGCGTTTAAATTTGATTCAGAAGAAGTTAAACTTTGACTTATTGGTTGAAACTTCGTTAGTAGGAACCTTCGTTACCTCCACTTCATTTATTAATCTTGTTGTTTCAAATAAACACTTTCACGTTACTGTCGATATTATCTCTTTGAAAATACTTGCCTTTGATGTGATTTTAGGAATCAATTGGTTAGCTACTCATCATGCTTTTTTGTAAGGTTGTTAGCTTTTATATTTATAACAACCTCATTATTACTGAATTCAAAGTAACCAAACCCTAAAGTTAATCATTGTCATATCAAGCCATAAGTAAAGAGCCCCGAACCTTTTGTTGTTAACTTCCTTGTGTGGAATGCACCGAAGCCAGACTTTCTGTAGGCGACATCGTGAATGAAGATGGCAAGTTTATAGGTATCATTGTGAGGTACTATCTAGGTTAAGGGATAGAAGTCACAGTTGGTATCAATGTGACGTACTATCCAAGTCTTGGATAAGAGTAACAGTTTTGAATGATATTTCTATCATTAATAAATTTCTTGACGTATTCTTGAAGACTTTCTAGCCTACCCTAGAGCGTGAAATTGAATTTTGTATTGACCCCAGTACAAAAACTCATTTCTTAAACCCTCAAATATTTCTTCAACTAAAATGAACAGTTTACGTGGTTTATGATGAAAGTCATAATAAAAGCATAGGACTAATGAAAATCATGGGTATATGAGGTATTAGTAAGTTTTATGATGAGTTATGTTGGTTATTATGTGAAAACATGAAAGTTTCATAGAAATCACAAAGAGTTGAAAATCAGATTTTGGTGAAAAACGTAACATAAAATTCAATTGACCATATCTCCTATTATATTTTGAATTTTTGAATGTGGTCAAGTCCTAGAGTTAGATCTATGAGTTACCTAACTAATCCAAGTGGAATTACTGGAAAAGGTGTTGTAGATTTTTGTGTGGACTGATTTTAGCAAAGGAGGTAAAAGCTGTAAATTTCGAAAATGCTACTGCCCAGAAACTTTAAGGGACTGTTTCGGCCACTTAAATTATGAGAAAAATTCTGGCCTTTTGGGACATGAAGGTATATGGTATAAAGTACCTCCTGTCCAAAAATGAGCTCATTCGACTTAAAATGAGCAAGTTATGACTATTTCAATATTTAGGTTTTCCAAATGAAAACGCTATAAACGGAGTTCTATAACTCCGATGACCATGAAATTTAAACTGGAAGCTCACGTTAACATGTGTAAGGTCCTGCCAAGATTTGGAAATTTTGGAGTTAAACTTGAGGTAGCTAATTTCTTAAGGAATTAAGTGGAAATTAATTTTAAAAATAGTAAATGAATTTTAAAATTCGAGAAAAATATATTTTCATTATGGGACTATATTATGCTAAATCCCAGAAAAGAAATATTTTTGGGGCTGATTTGGTATTTTCATGAAAATAGTTTAATTCTGAACATATGAGTTAAATATGTTATGTGAAGTAACAAAGTTGAAAATAAATTTTATGGCTAAAGAATCCTATATAGAGTATATGCATATTTTTTGATGAGGATTTGATAATTGGTGATGATATTTTATGAGTATGGCATTTTGAATGATTAAATGCATTATATGGTAAAGCGTAAACAATTGAGATAAATTGTTTATAAATTTAAGAAGTGATTAAAATATTATTATAATATTAATGTTATTAGATTATGAGATTATTAAGTGATTGATAACATGGGGATATTCTTGAATCTGGATAAATTATATTATAAATGTTTAATATTTATCCTTTATCTCATTTGATTGATTCTTTATATCATTATCCTCATGTTTATATTATGTTGAAAGTCATCGTATTTTATAGTGCATAGATGGACTTGGTATGATTATGACCACGGATTATTCGGTATAATCATAATCAGTAATTGAAAACACAATTATCTTTGGCCGTAGTGCATGGATAATTTGTGGTCGTGATCTTGATGAATATCCTTGCACTGAAAAGTGCGGGGATGATTGACGATGTGGATTAATTATTGAAATTTGAGTCTCAAGAATGAAATATTAATTCATGGATGTGTTCAAAGTAAATACGTGGCTTACGTGCATAGATGGACTTGGTATGATTATTGATTCTTACGTGAAGAAGGCACTACTCAATAATTGTTACAAAGAATTTCTTTATTCAATATTTTATTTTATTGATTCAATAATTGATGCGTTGATATTTTATATTATTGTTGTTCAATAATTGTCACCGCGCACGATATCTCCATTATCGGATCAATAATTCATATTATTTGAATAATATTATTAGATAGCATTAGTGGCAATGTCTAGAAAGTTCATCGAGGAGAGGTTTGGTCACCTAATTCAAGCGCCAAGAAGGAGAAATTCTTATGGAAGCCCCTCCTTCAGGGAACTACCGGGTTGTCATAAAAGTGATTACGTAATATTATTTGTGAATAATTAATTATTGATTCATATGATAAGAAAATATTTATTTGATGTGGATATAAATGATGGATTTATTTATGTGGTTATAAGTGAAGGAATTAATGATGAGGTGTTTTATCAGTATTTGTCGAAATGGAGAACAAAATATGGGATTTTCAGAAAAATTAGTTTATTACTTGATTTTGTAAAATCCATAACTCTTTGTGTATAATGAGTTAAGAGATGAGCCATATATCAAAAGAAAGCCCTAGAAGTAAGCTAACTGTAGAAATTTGAATCACCCAAAAATTCTTTGTAGATATTTCGTGGTGAAATTTTGAATGAAACTGGTCCGAAGGACTAATAGTCCAAAAAATCAGTGTTCTTCAGCTATATTGCGTGAGTTATAAATTTTGATCCGACCGTTGGATCGTTGTTATTTTTGGATATGTTATACATATATAAGTTGAGTATATGTCCACAAATTTTGAACCGTTAAAAATGAACGTATGATTTGTTATGAATTTTAAGAGGTAACTGATTTGGAAATTAGGTTTTGGTGGAAAATTCTAGAATTGAGTGGGCCCCACTCTTGGTTGTTGGGGAAGATGGCTGATTTTTGGTGGGTGGAATAGTAGCAGGTAAAGCCATCAGGGTTGCGAGTTAAGTGCCTTGACGTCTATAACATTTTCCTATAAATAGAGGGCTAAGTTAGAATTGAAAACACACCGTAAAACAAGTTTTCTCTTTCTCTCTATATTATCGAGCGTATTCTTGTGAGTATTTTGAGTATACTTTGAGTATTGTTAGACGGTGCAAGTTCCCTTCAGCACTATATCCGGTGTTTCAACTAGAAGTACTGTCTTTCGAGGTAAGGGATGTTATTTTCTTCTCGGATAATATTATTTCTTCAATATCATTATCTTTGAAATATTAGGTTGGAACTTTTTATCAAATTTGGAACTTTTTCATATCGGGGTTACTATTCATGAGTTACTATTCACGAGTTACTATTCATGAGTTACTATTCACGAGTTACTATTCATTTAGTACTATTCATGAAGCGTGAAGATATTTTTTTGGAATTTCTATCTTTTTGGTGTTGAGTTACTTATTCACGATACTCATGACTATTCATTTAATCTAAGACTATTCATTAGAAAAATGAAAATTTTTCTTTTCGTCTAAAATATCTATTCCGGATACTAGCTTTGATTGTATCCATGTTTTGATCATTCTTGAATTTTACACCACTATGATTATTTTTGAGGTATTTTTAGGCGTGGATAAAACCAATGCAAAGATGAATGATTTTGAAGAATATCTTTGGCTTGTAGTGCAAAAGATGAGCAGTGTTTTAAATGAACATGACCAATCGATGAATATCTTTAGCCAAAGATGGTGCAAAGATGAATTATTGATGAATATCTTTTGCTCGTAATGCAAAGATGACCTGTTGTTGAATATCTTTAGCCAGTAGTGCAAAGATGAATTATTGATGAATATCTTTTGCTCGTAATGCAAAGATGACCTGTTGTTGAATATCTTTAGCCGGTAGTGCAAAGATGAATTATTGATGAATATCTTTTGCTCGAAATGCAAAGATGACCTGTTGTTGAATATATTTAGCCTGTAGTGCAAAGATGAATTATTGATGAATATCTTTGGCTTGTAATGCAAAGATGACCCGTTGTTGAATATCTTTAGCCTGTAGTGTAAAGATGAACTGTTGATGAATATCTTTGGCCCGGGGTGAAAAGATGAATTTATTAGTATGATTATGAACAGGAACTGTGATTTGGTATAACCATGATCTCTGATGTTTCAGGTAAAGACAAGTGATGAAAATTATCTTTGTCTTGGATGAGGAAAGGAATTTAGAACTACAATTGTAAGACCCCGAAATTTTTTTAAATAAAAAGGAATTTCCTTTATTTATTATTTTGAAATAGTAAGGGTTGATTTGATTAATGTGGATAGTTAAGGGTTAAATACGCAAATATTTCAAAATAAGCAAGTGGTTATAAAATATTCATTTTTGTCGGGGAATATTCGTTTGGTCGTGGAATATTAGAAATTTGTCGGGGAATATTAAATGACGACCAAGTAGCGACCATGTGTGGGCCCCATAACTGAAAAGCGATTGGATGAAGAAAACGACAAATATAAGTTGGTTAAAAATAATAGCAGAAGTAGTTATTCAAGATTAAGATCGTTGGAATACCCGTTGGTTAAAATACGATGTCTGGCGTGGTCGCACAAAGAAATATTACCGGTATTATTGCAGAGATTGTTGAATTATTGATCCTTACGTAAGAAGGCACTACTCAATAATTTTCACAAAGAATTCTTCGCTCAATATTTTATTTTATTGATTCAATAATTCTTTGCGTTGATATTTTATATTATTGTTGTTCAATAATTGTCACCGCATTATCTCCATTATCGGATCAATAATTCATATTATTTAAATAATATTATTAGATAGCATTATTGGCAATGTCTAGAAAGTTACATCAAGGAGAGGTTTGGTCACCTAATTGCTTGGCGCAAGAAAGAGAGATCCTTATCGGAAAGCCCCTCTTTCTGGGAGCGGCTGGTTGTCATAATTGTGATTACGTAATATTATTTGTGAATAATTAATTATTGATTCATATGATAAAGAAATATTTATTTTATGTGGATATAAATGATGGATTTATTTATGTGGTTATAAATGAAGAAATTATTGTTGAGGTGTTTTATCAAGATTTTACCGATGGAGGTATTAAAAATTAAATCGGGGTTTTTGAGATATATTCGGGGATTATAATTTTTAATCCAACCGTTGGATTGTGGTAATTTTGGGTATGTTATACATACATAAGTTGAGTATATGTCCACAAATTTTGAACCGTTAAAAATGCACGAATGATTTGTTATGAATTTTAAGAGGTGTCTGATTCGGAAATTAGGGTTATAATTGATTTTGGTGGAAAATTCTAGAATTGAGTGGGCCCCACTTGTGGTTGGTGAAGAAATGTGCTGAATTTTATTTCAAATGTGGTGGGTGGCAATAGTAGCGAGTAAAGCCATCGTGGTAGCAGTCAAGTCTCGCTTGGCGGGCTAACATTTTCCTATAAATAGAGGGCTAAGTTAGAATTGAAAATCACACCGAAAACAAAGTTTTTCTCTTTCTCTCTATATTATTGAGCGTATTTTGTGAGTATTTAGATACTTTGAGAGAGTTCTTTGTCAAGATAAAGTTTCATTCAAAGATCACTTCCGACCTTTCCTTCCGAAGTACTGATTCTTTGAGGTAAGGGATATTATTTTTTTTCGTAATGATATTATTTCTTCAATATCATTATGTTGAAATGTTGATCTGAAGTTTTTATCAAATTTGGAACTTTTTCATGTCGGGGTTACTATTC
Source organism: Panax quinquefolius (assembly GCA_020205615.1). Classification (NCBI taxonomy): domain Eukaryota; kingdom Viridiplantae; phylum Streptophyta; class Magnoliopsida; order Apiales; family Araliaceae; genus Panax; species Panax quinquefolius. The sequence goes on from CM035152.1 coordinate 157,002,194, forward strand.
ATGAGTTACTATTCACGAGTTACTATTCACGAGTACTATTCATGAAGCGTGAAGATGTTTTTTGTGGAATTTCTATCTTTTGGTGTCGGATTTACTATTCATGATACTAAGATTATTCGTGATACTGAGACTATTCACGATATCTGGCACTATTCACGATATCTGGCACTATTCACCAAAAAAAATAAAATTTCTTCTTTTGTCCAAAACATCTATTTTGGATACTAGCTTTGATTGTATCCATATTTTGATCATTCTTGAATTTTACACCACTTTGTGATTATTTTTGGGGTATTGTTGGACATGGATAAAACAAAGTACGAATCCTTAATCCTTAATCCTTGTCATTTTGTTTCAATCTTTGGATTCGTTCTTTAAAAATATTTTCATCATCCTCGGTCTTAAATGATGATATTATTGAATATCTTTGGCCTGTAGTGCAAAGATGAATGATTTCTGAAGAATATCTTTGGCCTGTAGTGCAAAGATGAACAGGTGTTGAGATGAACATAACCGACCGATTAATATCTTTGGCTCAGTAGTGCAAAGATGAGCAGTGTTTAAATGAACATGACTAATGATGAATATCTTTGGCTGTAGTCAAAAAGATGAATATTTGATTCAGATGTATATTGATTGTTGGTACAGGGGATAAAAGATGAGACGATGAACTTTTAAATTCATACATAGAAGATAGTAGTTTTCATCTCTACTTAACTCTTCTAATGAATTATTATTTCACTGCGAATATTGATTGAAAATTTGTTGTCTATCAGTATTCTATTAAATTTTTCCTTGTTGAAGACTAACGATAATTTGTTGTATATTATCTTAGTCATAATATTCTTTTCTTGAGCTAGTTGAGCTCACCCTTTCCTTTTTGTTCCATTCTTCTCGGGAGGCGAGAAATATAGCGAAAGTACGCAGTCGGGGTATGGAATGAAGGTTTTAGAAAGGATTGTTTAGTAGTCCTCACCATTTTTGTAAAATAATGTATCAATAAATGTGATGAGGATTTATGTGAGTATAAATATTGTCAGAAGATAATATTTGTATTTAAACTCGCTTTCTTGTTGTAATAATAAAGTTGTAGTTGTTTCGTACTCATGTATTGACAACTCGAATGGGTGATGTATACCTATTTTGGGGCGTCACAACAATTACGATTATGAAGTTACACACGTGATTGTGGGATGTGGAATTGTTGATTGATGTTACGAGGATAAAACATTGTTGGTGGATTTTTAACATGGAGAAGACAATAGACTTTATAGTCTATTTGACTCTTCTAATGGATCGCTCATTCAACGCGCAACTATGGTTGAAAAGTTTTATCATCTACCATATGTTCTAAATCTCTGATTTATTACTTATGAAGACTATTGATAATTTATTTATCTTTAGTCATAATATTCTTTATCGAGCTAGTTGTGCTCACCCTTTTTTTTTTCACAATTCATTTCGTGTAATAAAAGTGTATTTGGGTCGAGCGGGGGATAGCGAGGAATAGAGTGGTGGTCTATAGATGTTGAGGGTGAGGTGAATTTAACTTGGAAGGGTGTTTTGTCACTATCATACAAGATGTCTAATGACATACAACCTCGTGTTATCATAAGACATAGTTGTGCTCATCCATTTGCTGAGTATATTTACAAGCACTACCTATATAATCTTGGTATTTGTTTGGAGTATAATACCCAATTAGAGGCAAGTGGAGATAATGATATGTCAAGAGAAGACTCACCATTGGGAAGAATATGATAGTAATCTTCTCGTTTTTCTTTGGGGTTTATTGGGTCAACCAAGGATAATTCTGTGGCCATATGATATCTACCATAACCTAAAAGCATGGCCTCCCATGTATGAAGGTTTCCTTGAGCACTTCCCAAAGATTCTAATTTCTAAAACAGTTTTGACTATACCTTTATGTAAGGTGTCATTGTGGACGTACACTGAGTTGGTATATATTTGTATCCAAACTCACAAAGATATGTGTTGTTGTATTTTACACGACAATTGTTGTAATAAAGTTGTAGTTATTTTTCGTACCATATATTTGGCGACTCAGAATGGGTTGGATGGAATGAACCTATTTTGGGGTCGTTACATTTGGTATCAGAGCTTAGGGATATGATCTCTGGCGGAGATCGGGGAATAGAACTAGGAGGGGAGAGATGAGTAAATCCTTCGCTAGTGTGTCCTACCTAAGCTTATTTGTTGGTCAGTCATAATATCGAGATATTATGTGATATGTTAATTTGCTCAATTAACCTTTGTTTTGAAGTCAGATTCTAGAATGATATCTTAAATCTGAGGAGATGAGCAATGGAGAAATCATGATGACAGGGGAGATAGAATCTGAAATGAAAACAAGGTATTCTCAACTCTTTGAAATACCAGGTACGTAAATTTCGGGGACGAAATTTCATAAGGAGGGGAGATTGTAAGACCCCGAATTTTATGAAATAAAAGTATTCAATTTTCTATTCAAGTAAATGGTTAAATTGATAAAAGTTAAAGTTAAGGGTGATATATGAATTTTTTTTTTTCAAAATACGCAAGAGGGTATAAAGTATTCATTATTGTCGGGAATATTCGTTTGGTCGTGGAATATTCTTTCGTAGGAGAATATTAAATGACGACGGCGCAGTACTATTTGTGGGCCCCATAATGAGAATAAGCATGGGATGAAGAAAGCGACAAAATTAAGTTTTTATAAATAACGACGTAATCGTTATCGTTAACATCGTTGGAATACCCGGTTGGTAAAATAAAGTAATACGGCGTTGTTGCGCGAAAGCTTACCAGTATTACAAGATTTTGAATTATTGATTCTTACGTAAGAAAAGCACTACTCAATAATTGTTACGGTAATTATCGCTCAATATTTTATTTTATTGATTCAATAATTGATGCGTTGATATTTTATATTATTGTTGTTCAATAATTGTCACCGCACAATATCTCCATTATCGGATCAATAATTCATATTATTTGAATAATATTATTAGATAGCATTAGTGGCAATGTCTAGAAAGTTCATCAAGGAGAGGTTTGGTCACCTAATTGCGGCGCCCGAAGAAGGAGAAATTCTTATTGGAAGCCCCTCTTTCCAGGAGGGCGGCACGGGTTGTCATAAAAGTGATTACGTAATATTATTTGTGAATAATTAATTATTGATTCATATGATAAGAAAATATTTATTTGATGTGGATATAAATGATGGATTTATTTATGTGGTTATAAGTGAAGGAATTAATGATGAGGTGTTTTATCAAGATTTGTCGAAATGGAGAACAAAATATGGGATTTTCGTAAAAATTAGTTTATTACTTGATTTTGTAAAATCCATAACTCTTTTTGTATAATGAGTTAAGAGATGAGACATATATCAAAAGAAAGCCCTAGAAGTAAGCTAATCAGAGAAATTTGAATCACCCAAAATTCTTTGTAGATATTTCGTGGTGAAATTTTGAATGAAATCGGTCAGAAGGACTAATAGTCCGAAAAATCGGTGTTCTTCAAACTATATTATGTGAGTTATAAATTTTGATCCCACCGTTGGATCGTTGTAATTTTTGGATATGTTATACATATATAAGTTGAGTATATGTCCACAAATTTTGAACCGTTAAAAATGAACGATGATTTGTTATGAATTTTAAGAGGTAAATCGATTTGGAAATTAGGTTTTGGTGGAAAATTCTAGAATTGAGTGGGCCCCACTCTTGGTTGTTTGGGAAGATGGCTGATTTTTGGTGGGTGGAATAGTAGCAGGTAAAGCCATCGGGTTGTAGGTTAAATGCTTTTGCCGTGCTAACATTTTCCTATAAATAGAGGGCTAAGTTAGAATTGAAAAACACACCGTAAACAAGTTTTCTCTTTCTCTCTATATTATCGAGCGTATTCTTGTGAGTATTTTGAGTATACTTTGAGTATTGTTAGGCGGTGCAAGTTCCTTTCAAAGACTATATCCAGGTGTTTCAACTAAGTACTTGTCTTTCGAGGTAAGGGATGTTATTTTCTTCTCGATAATATTATTTCTTCAATATCATTATCTTTGAAATATGGTTGGAACTTTTTATCAAATTTGGAACTTTTTCATATCGGGGTTACTATTCATGAGTTACTATTCACGAGTTACTATTCATGAGTTATTATTTGTGACGCCTTCAAAATTAGGTATACATCACCCATCTTGGGTCGCCACTTACATGGTATGTAATTTAAATACAATTTATTAACATATCTCGTGTGGTACAATACGACATAAACCGTGAGTTTAAATACAAATATCGTCTACTAGATATTATACATACTCAAACAAAAAGTCCTCATTACAATTATTATCACACTATTTCACGTAATAGTGAGGACTACTAATGCTATCTTCAGGACCATCACTCGTTTCCCCGACTCGTCCCAAATTTATATTCTCATTTCTCAAGAAACAAATGAAAGAAAGGTGAGCTCAACTAGCCAAAGAAGAAATATTATGACTAAGATAATGCAAAATAAATTATCAATAGTCTTCAACAATGTTAAACCGATAAAATACAATAGAACAAACAGTTTAATCTGCGCAATGAATATGCAATCCATTAAAAGAGTCAAGTAGAAAATAAAATCTACTATCTTTTATGATTTTAAAAGGTTTTTCATCATCGTTATAATTTGAGACTCAAACTTTAATAAATAATCCACATCATCGAATCACCCCCCGCACTACTGGCCAAGGATATTCTTTAGTATCACGATCACAATTATTCCTGCACTACGGCCAAGAATAGTTGTGTATTCATTAATGGTCATGATCATGCCAACAACTGTCCATCAATGCACTACGGCCACTGAGGATTTTTTTTTTTTACCACATCATTTGTAACATTACTACCATGATTACAATCAATAATCCTCGGTCATAATCATACCAAGTCCATCCATGCTCTACAGGCCACAGATGACTTTAAAAAAATATAAAAATGAGGATGATGACAATGATATAAGAATTCAATAAAACAAGTTCAAGAATTATTTTATCCAGGAATTTTTAACGTCCAAACTGTCAACATGATACTTCTTTGTAGAGTAAAATTCAAGAATGATCAGAAGAATATTTCCATGAAAAGATATCTTGGATGAAACGCAAATATCAAGGATATTCTACTAATTTCATGGAGTATAGAAGTCAAAGTTTTAACCAATTTGGGTATAATAAAGAATGGAATAACAAAAGAAATCACCACGCATGCAGATTGCTTGATGTATGCAGATTATTCCAACAGAATAATAATAACGGAACCAGTCGGTGAAATTCACAACAACATGGATGTTCCAACAGAATAATAAAGATGGAACGGATCGGTGTAAAACACACGATAGGATATTCCAACAGAATGATAAAAGCGGAACCTTGTGTCGGTGTAAAACACCTGAGCATGTGATGTTCCAATGTAATAATAATAAAAATCGGAACCGTGTTAAGGTGTGTAAAACACATGCATGTGATGTTCCAACGTAATAATAATAAAGGCGGAACCAGTCAGGTGTAAAACACATGCATGTGATGTTCCAAATGGAATAATAGAAGAATGTCACCAAGTATAGGGTAGGCCAAGCGATACAAAAGTTATTCCAATGAATAATAAGCAATGGAATAACATAAGGATTTCACCAAGTATAGGGTATACCGCCAGACACAAAGTTATGTATAGGGTATGCCACTTTTACAAAAGTTATTCCAATGTAATAATAATGAATGGAATAATGAAGTTCTCTTCAAGAAGAAAGAATAACACCCCTTAGTAAAATAACTCGAATATAGAAGTAATGAAGTAGCGAGAATACTCTTCTTCTTTCTATAACTTTTCTCTATAGCTTCTCTCTATAATTCTCTCTACAGAGTTTCAATGAATTCGTAAGAAAATAATGAAGGAATGAGCTTTATTTATAGGAAAATGGAATGCATAAGAACTAATCCATGAACGGTCCAGATTGATTTACTTTAATCTGACGGTCCATGTTTAAAGAAAAATCTTTTAAATAAAATATAATATATTCTATTTATATAAAAAACATTTTACTATGCAAACACTATGCAAAAAACACTATGCATAATAAAATATAATATATTTTATTTATAAAATAACTTTAATAAAGTATTACATTTTATATAAAAGATGTTTCGCATTTTATTACGTTAATAATACGAATAAAACAAAACGTCATTATCATTATAATAATTCATATTATTAATCGACAATAATGGAATCAAACTAAGTGACTTTCACATAAAGATTATCGATAATCAATACTGTGTAAGCTACTTATGCAACCACACGACACATCGTTGTTCTTTACTACCGAAGTAGTTCAACGAAGATCAACCAGTAAAACTTCCGCCGTTATTTCAATAAAATATTTTTGTCTTTTCTCAATCCGACAATAATTACATTGTGGGGTCCACCAATGATTGAGTCGTTGTTATTTAATATTCCCCGCTAAACCAAATATTCCGACCAATCGAATATAATATAACCACTTGTATACTTTGCAAAATTTATAAATATTACCCACAACTATAACATTATATCAAATTATTCCATAATATTCAAAAATAATATTTATAGAAAATTCATCTTTATTTATAAAAGCCGGGTCTTACAACCTCCCTTCTTATGAAATTTCGCCTCGAAATTAGGGTACGTACTGGTATGTGTCGAAGAGGTAAGGATACCTTGATTTCATTTCGATTCTAACTCCCAAGTCATTTCCTCAACATCGTGGTTCCTCCACAAAACTTTGACTTGAGGTATAACCTTGAGCGTAGAATATGTTCCTTCTTATCCAAAATTTGAGCAGAACCTCTTCATACGTCAAATCTTCCATTATTTCGTCCAGGTTCTAACTCAATAATATGGTTCGGGTCTTTCACATATTTACGTAACATGGATATGTGAAAACGTTATGAACACGAGACATATTTGGCAGAAAGTCGAGTCTATAGGCCACGAGTTCCTACTCGATCGAGGATTAAAATGGACCGATGAATCGAGGATTAAGTTTCCTCTCTTTCCAAATCTTGTAACTCCTTTCCATGGAGCAACTTTTAACAACACATGATCTCCTATATTCAATTCCACGCCCTTTCGATGAAGATCAAGATAACTCTTTTGTCGATTTTGTGAGGTTTTTATCGTTGTCGGATCGTTTGAATCTTTTCCGTAGTCATACGTATCAACTCCGGCCCCAACAACGTTGCTTCACCCACCTCATCCCAAAGATAATTGGAGAACGATACTTTCTTCCATACAACGCTTGAATGGAGCCATGCCAATACTTGCTTGATAATCTGTTGTTGTAGGAAAACTCCACCAATGGTAAAACTTGTCCCAACTCCCTTGAAATCAAGAAACACGAGTCTTAATAGATCTTCAAGAGTTTGAATAGTCCTCTCCCATTCGTCCGTCCAGTCCGAGGATGATATGCCGAAGCTAAATCGTAAGTCCGTGCCCATAGCTTTTTGCAAACTAACCCAAAATCTTGAAGTGAATCTTGGGTCTCGATCGTAAACTATGGATACCGGCATACCATGCAGTCTTACAATCTCGTTTATGTACATACGAACAAGACGTTCAAGTGTATAAGTTTCTCGTATCGGTAAGAAATGAGCAGACTTGGTCAATCTATCAACAATGACCCAAATCGCATCAATGCCTTGAGAAACCTTAGGAAGACCCCAGAACTAAATCCATGGTAATGTGCTCCCACTTCCATTCGGAATTTCAAGTGGTTGCAATGGACCTTTTGGTACTTGATGCTCCGCTTTAACTCGTTGACAAGTTAGACACCTTGAGATAAACAAATGCTATCTCCTCTTCATATTGCTTCCACCAAAATGTATGGATTTAATATCATGATACATTTTGGTACTCCCGAGATGGATTGCAAATGGTGTGTTGTGCGCCTCCATCATGATATTATACTTTAAATCGTGGTCGTTAGAACACAAAGTCTGGAGTTGACTCGAAGTATTCCTTCTTCATCGATTCTTGCTTCCGGCATAGCACCCTCTTGCACTTTCTTTTTCATACGCATCAGCTCCGTGTCCGTAGCTTCGAAGCGACTTTAACTTTATCGATTAAAAGTCTGGTTCTACTCAGATATTTGCTATCATCACACGCGTCCTCGAGTCTTTAACTCTATCTCCATCCTTTGCAAGTCACACAAAATGGGCCTTTGTGTTGACAATAACGCACTCGTACTTGCATACGATCTTCTACTCAATGCATCGCCTACCACGCTCTTTTCCAGGATGGTATTGGATGGTATGATCATAATCTTTCAACAGATTCAAGCCAACGTCGTTGTCGCATGTTGAGTTCCTTTTGAGTGAAGAAATATTTGAGGCTTTTATGATCCGTAAAGATCTCCACTTTCTCCCCATACAAGTAATGCCTCCAAATTTTAAGTGCAGAAGATAATAAATTTGCTAACTCCGCATCATGAGTAGGATAATTCCTCTCATATTCTTTGAGTTGTCGCGAGGCATAAAGCTATAACTTTTCCATGTTGCATAAGAACACATCCCAACCCTTTGCTCGAAGCATCACTGTAGATGACAAATCCCTCCGAGCCAAATGGTATTGTCGAGCAGTCTTTGAAATAAGTCTCTTCTTAAGTTCTTGAAAACTCTTCTCACATTCTTCGCTCCAACCGAACTTTGTATCTTTTCGAGTCATTTGAGTCAATGGAGTAGCGATTTGAGAAAATCCTTCCACGAATCTCCGATAATAACCAAATTTAAACCGAGAAAGCTACGTATTTTGATCATCGATTTAGGTTGTTCCCACTTTGAATAGCTTCAATCTTTCACGGGTCAACAGATATTCCATGACTTGATACCATCGTGCCCAAGGAATGCTACTTCTTCAAGCCAGAACTCGCATTTCTTCAACTTGGCATAAAGCTTATATTCACGAAGCTTTTAGAGTGTCAGCCTCAAGTGTTGCTCATGATCTTCACGGCTTTTGGAATAAATAAGGATGTCATCAATAAAGACGACCACAAAGTGATCTAAATATTCCTTGAATACTCGGTTCATCATATCCATGAAGGCAGTAGGAGCATTAGTCAATCCAAAGGATATGACTAGGAATTCATAATGCCCGCATCGAGTTCGAAAAGTCTTTGGAATGTCGTGGTTCTAATCTTCAATTGGTGATATCCGAACGAAGATCAATCTTTGAAAATAATTTTGCTCCTTGCAATCGGGTCAAACAGTCATCAATACGCGGCAATGGATACCTATTTTGATGGTGACATGATTCAACTCCCGATAATCAATACAAAGTCGCATACTCCCATCTTTCTTCTTCACGAATAGAACAGAGCACCCCAAGGAGAAGTACTAGGACGAATAAAGCCAATGTCTAACAATTCTGCAGTTGGGTCTTTAACTCGAAGTTCAATAGAGCCATTCGATATGGGGCTTTGGAAATAGGTTTTGTACATGGAGTTCAAGGTCGATACAAAATTCAATTTCACGCCCGGGGTAGGCGGGAAGTTCTTGGGAATACGTCAGAAATTTATTAACAATAGAAATATCGCTCAAAAGCGGCGTATTTTTGTTTAAATCGTGACATGAGCTAAGAAAGCTTGACATCCATTTTTCAATAAACGAATAGCTTTATGGCTTGAGATGACCGTGATTGATTTTAATGGTTTGGTCGTTTGAATTCGCGATAATAGGTTGATTAGGAATATGAAAGCTAACAACACTTAAAACAATCAATTTTTTGCATGATAAGTAGTTAACCAATCAATCCCTAGAATCACGTCAAATGCAAGTATTTTTAATGAAATAAGATCGACGTGTAATGTGAGGGTACCGATTTGAACCAAACAAGACTTATAAACAAAGTGGATGTAATGAAGGTTTCTCCCAGCGGAGTTTCCACAGATAAGTCAAAGTCTAATTTCTCCGAGTCAAATTTAATCGATGAGCGCAAGTAGGAGAAATAAAAGAATGGGTAGAATAGGTATCAAATAAAGTGTAGACTTCATTAGAGTTTATGATAAGCTTACCCGTGATGACCTCATTCGGGTTCCTTGCTCTCTGGGAGGTCACAACAAACGCCTCCCTCACACTCTTGGTTTTGACTTTTCCGACGGCCTTTGGTGCCTCCATCCTAGTTGAATTTGTCTTGATGAAACGACAAAATCGAGCTAAGTGACCTTCTCTTCCACAATTATAACATGCTTTGGAATGGCACAGCAGTTGGATGATGTGTCCTCTTCTCGCATTTGAAGCATATGATAGGTGGTCTTTCTCCTTCCTTAACAACGGGTCTTTGGTCGACGCGTCTTTCCATCATTGTTGAATCTCCGTTTCTTGAAATGTCCATTCTTATTGTTTTGGCCCCGATTACCACCAAGTGGTTACCATATCTCGCCCGTTGATTCCTCCACGCTTGTTGTCACCGCCGATGACTACTACTCACATTTGGTATTATAACTTTCGCTTACCGCTTCTCTTTTAGTTCGTTGACTCGTTATCGCGCTCCACTAATCGAGCCCTATTTACAACATCTGAATACAAACACGGTTTATGAGAAATAAGATGTTGACGATCTCGACTTCAAACCTCTTAAAACATTCGCGCCATTCTCTCTTCATTATCCACAAGTGGGACTTGAAACCGTGATAACTCCGCAAATTTTGCCTCGTATTGCGACACGGTCATATTGTTTTGTTCCAACTTGATAAACTCCACCTCCTTCATGTGGCGAATACTTTCAGAAAGTATTTGTCGTTGAACGACTCCCCGAACTTCTCCCAAGATATCTTCAAGACAAAGAAGTCGAGTACGCTTTACCGATTCCCACCAAGAATCGCCTCTCCGCGCAACATAAAGGCGGCAAGGGAACCTTTTGCTCTCGGAGCATCCCAAGACATCAAATATCTTGGTAATCTGCTTTATCCATGCTTCCGCTGAAGTGGTTTTGGCTCTCCTTAAACTCCCGGTGGTCCCAGCTCGAATTGTTTGTTTAGCGGTGACCGCCCGAGAGTTTTCCGTGTTTCCACCTACGTTTTGGACAGAGTCGCTCTCTTTCTTTGTTGCATAAATTGCATAAAGCCTCTCGAACATTTGATCATTCATCATTTGGTCGGTGTTGTTGTTTGCATGAGGATTGTCGCCTTTCGATGCACATTATCCCGATTATTGATATGTGGTGAATCAACGATCGCTGTGCTCCATTGCTATTCTCAACATTCTCGGATGTCATTTTCAGACATCGCCACAAAACAAAAGATTAATTGACATTTAACAATTATCTTTATATTTCGACCGACCAATAAAATAGCAGACAAAAACTTAGGTAGGTCATACTAGCGAAGGTATTCTGCCTCCCTCCTAGTACTTTTCTCACATCTTAGCTGAGGATCATATCCCTTAGCTTTGATACCAACCGTGACGCCCCCAAAATTAGGTATACATCACCCATCTTGGGGTCGCCACTTACATGGTATGTAATTTAAATACAATTTATTAACATATCGTCGTGTACAATACAATCTGACATAAACCGTGAGTTTAAATACAAATATCGTCTACTAGATATTATACAAACTCAAACAAAAAGTCCTCATTACAATTATTATCACACTATTTCACGTAATAGTGAGGACTACTAATGCTATCTTCGGGACCATCACTCGCTTCCCGACTCGTCCCAGCTATATTCTCATTTCCTGAAGAGAACAGTGAAAGAAAGGGTGAGCTCAACTAGCCCAGTAAGAAATATTATGACTAAGATAATGCAGAATAAATTATCAATAGTCTTCAACAATGTTAAACCGATAAAATACAATAGACAAACGGTTTAAGCTGCATAATGAATATGCAATCCATTAAAAGAGTCAAGTAGAAAATAAAATCTACTATCTTTTATGATTTTAAAAGGTTTTTCATCATTGTTATAGCTGAGACTCAGCTTTAATAAATAATCCACATCATCGAATCACCCCTGCACTACGGCCAAGGATATTCTTTAGTATCACGATCACAATTATTCGCACTACTGCCAAGAATAGTTGTGTATTCATTAATGGTCATGATCATGCCAACAATCGTCCATCAACGCACTACTACCATCGAGGATTTTTTTTTTTACCACATCATTTGTAACATTACGGCCATGATTACAAGAATAATCCTCGGTCATAATCATACCAAGTCCATCCATGCTCTATGTGCCATGAGATGACTTTAAAAAAATATAAAAATGAGGATGATGACAATGATATAAGAATTCAATAAAACAAGTTCAAGAATTATTTTATCCAGAAATTTTAACGTCTAAACTATCAACACGATACTTCTTTGTAGAATAAAATTCAAGAATGATCGGAAGAATATTTCCATGAAAAGATATGGATGAAACGCAAATATCAAGGATATTCTACTAATTTCATGGAGTATATAAGTCAAAGTTTTAACCAACTGGGTATAATAAAGAATGGAATAACAAAAGAAATCACCACGCATGCAGATATCAGATGCATGATTATTCCAACAGAATAATAATAACGGAACCAGTCGTGAAATTCACACACGACATGGATGTTCCAATGTAATAATAAAGATGGAACCAGATCCGGTGTAAAACACACAGATAGGATATTCCAACGAGAATGATAAAGAGCGGAACCAGTCCAGGTGTAAAACACATGCATGAGGATGTTCCAATGTAATAATAATAAAAGCGGAACCAGTCCGGTGTAAAACACATGCATGTGATGTTCCAACCAGAATAATAATAAAAGATTTAACCAGTCGGTGTAAAACACATGCATGCAGGATGTTCCAATGTAATAATAGAAGAATGTCACCAAGTATAGGGGTAGATCAGCAGATACAAAGTTATTCCAACAGTAATAATAAGCAATGGAATAACATAAGGATTTCACCAAGTATAGGGTATACCGCGATATACAAAGTTATGTATAGGGTATGCCACTTTTACAAAAGTTATTCCAATGTAATAATAATGAATGGAATAATGAAGTTCTCTTCAAGAAGAAAGAATAACACCCCTTACCGTAGTAAAATAACCGAATATAGAAGTAATGAAGTAAAGAATACTCTTCTTCTTTCTATAACTTTCTCTCTATAGCTTCTCTCTATAATTTCTCTCAGAGTTTCAATGAATTCGTAAGAAAATAATGAAGGAATGAGCTTCTATTTATAGGAAAATGGAATGCATAAGAATTAATCCATGAGCGGTCCAGATTGATTTACTTTAATCTGACGGTCCATGTTTAAAGAAAAATCTTTTAAATAAAATATAATATATTCTATTTATATAAAAACATTTTACTATGCAAACACTATGCAAAACACTATGCATAATAAAATATAATATATTTTATTTATAAAATAACTTTAATAAAGTATTACATTTTATATAAAAGATGTTTCTGTTTTATTACGTTAATAATACGAATAAAACAAAACGTCATTATCGCTATAATAATTCATATTATTAATCGACAATAATGGAATCAAACTAAGTGACTTCTCACATAAGCATCAATAATCAATACCGTGTGCTACTATGCAACCACACGACATCGTACTTTTACTACCGAGTAGTTCAACAAGATCAACCAGTAAAACTTCCGCCGTTATTTCAATAAAATATTTTGTCTTTTCTCAATCCGACAATAATTTCATTTGTAGGGTCCACCAATGATTGAGTAGTTATATCGAATATTCCCTCGCTAAACCGAATATTCCCAGACCAATCGAATATAATATAACCACTTGTATACTTTGCAAAATTTATAAATATTACCCACAACTATAACATTATATCAAATTATTCCATAATATTCAAAAATAATATTTATAGAAAATTCATCTTTATTTTATAAAAGCGGGGTCTTACACTATTCACGAGTTACTATTCACGAAAGTACTATTCATGAAGCGTGAAGATATTTTTTGTGGAATTTCTATCTTTTGGTGTCTGAGTTTCTTATTCACGATACTCTGGCTTTATTCACGAATCTAAGACTATTCATAGAAAAATGAAAATTTTTCTTTTAAATCTAAAATATCTATTCGGATACTAGCTTTGATTGTATCCATGTTTTGATCATTCTTGAATTTTACACCACTATGATTATTTTTGAGGTATTTTTAGACGTGGATAAAACCAATGCAAAGATGAATGATTTACGAAGAATATCTTTGGCTCAGTAGTGCAAAGATGAACAGTGTTTAAATGAACATGACTAATCGATGAATATCTTTACCAAGAGTGCAAAGATGAATTATTGATGAATATCTTTTGCTCAGTAATGCAAAGATGACTTTGTTGTTGAATATCTTTACCAAGAGTGCAAAGATGAATTATTGATGAATATCTTTTGCTCGAATGCAAAGATGACCTGTTGTTGAATATCTTTAATGCAGGTAGTGCAATGATGAATTATTGATGAATATCTTTTGCTCGAAATGCAAAGATGACTTCGTTGTTGAATATATTTGCTTTGTAGTGCAAAGATGAATTATTGATGAATATCTTTGGCTTGTAATGCAAAGATGACCCGTTGTTGAATATCTTTAATTGTAGTGTAAAGATGAACTGCTGATGAATATCTTTGGCCCGGGGTGAAAAGATGAATTTATTAGTATGATTATGAACAGAACCGTGATTTGGTATAACCATGATCTCTCGATGTTTCTGTAAAGACAAGTGATGAAAATTATCTTTGTCTTGGATGAGGAAGGAATTTAGAACTACAATTACGATTATGAGTTACACACGTGATTGTGGATGAGGAATTGTTGATTGATGTTACTGAGGATAAAACATTGTTGGTGGATTTTAACATGGAGAAGACAATAGACTTTTATAGTCTATTTGACTCTTCTAATGGATCGCTTTCATTCACGCAACTATGGTTGAAAAGTTTTATCATCTACCATATGTTCTAAATCTCCGATTTACATTGATGAAGACTATTGATAATTTATTTATCTTTAGTCATAATATTCTTTTATTGAGCTAGTTGTTTCACCCTTTTGTTTCACAATTCATTTCGTGTAATAAAAGTGTAAATTTGGGTCGAGCGGGGGATAGCGAGGAATAGAGTGGTGGTCTATAGATGTTGAGGGTGAGGTGAATTTAACTTGGAAGGTGTTTTGTCACTATCATACAAGATGTCTAATGACATACAACCTCGTGTTATCATAAGACATAGTTGTGCTCATCCATTTCTTTGAGTATATTTACAAGCACTACCTATATAATCTTGGTATTTGTTTGGAGTATAATACCCAATTAGAGACAAGTGGAGATAATGATATGTCAAGAGAAGACTCACCATTGGGAAGAATATGATAGTAATCTTCTCGTTTTTCTTTGGGGTTTATTAATCAACCAAGGATAATTACGTGGCCATATGATATCTACCATAACCTAAAAGCATGGCCTCCCATGTATGAAGGTTTCTTGAGCACTTCCCAAAGATTCTAATTTCTAAAACAGCTTTTGACTATACCTTTATGTAAGGTGTCATTGTGACGCACTACGCTTGGTATATATTTGTATCCAAACTCACAAAGATATGTGTTGTTGTATTTTACACGACAATTGTTGTAATAAAGTTGTAGTTATTTTTCGTACCATATATTTGGCGACTCAGAATGGGTTGGATGGAATGAACCTATTTTGGGGTCGTTACATTTGGTATCAGAGCTTAGGGATATGATCTCTGGCGGAGATCGGGGAATAGAACTAGGAGGGAGAGATTAGTAAATCCTTCGCCGCAAGTGTGTCCTACCTAAGCTTATTTGTTGGTCAGTCATAATATCGAGATATTATGTGATATGTTAATTTGCTCAATTAACCTTTGTTTTGAAGCTGTATTCTAGAATGATATCTTAAATACAGGAGATGAGCAATGGAGAAATCATGATGACAGGGGAGATAGAATCTGAAATGAAAACAAGGTATTCTCAACTCTTTGAAATACCAGGTACGTAAATTTCGGGGACGAAATTTCATAAGGAGGGGAGATTGTAAGACCCCGAATTTTATGAAATAAAAGTATTCAATTTTTCTATTCAGTAAATGGTTAAATTGACAAAAGTTAAAGTTAAGGGTGATATATGAATTTTTTTTCAAAATACGCAAGGGGGTATAAAGTATTCATTATTGTCGGGGAATATTCGTTTGGTCGTGGAATATTCTTTCTGTCGGAGAATATTCGTACGACGACGCAGCTATTTGTGGGCCCCATAACAGAATAACTGTCGGATGAAGAAAACGACAAAATTAAGTTTTTATAAATAACGACGTAATCGTTACCGTTAACACTGTTGGAATACCCGGTTGGTAAAATAAAGTAATACGCGTTGTTACATAAAGAAACATACGGTATTACGGTATTTTGAATTATTGATTCTTACGTAGAAGGCACTACTCAATAATTGTTACGATAATTAACATTCAATATTTTATTTTATTGATTCAATAATTGATGCGTTGATATTTTATATTATTGTTGTTCAATAATTGTCACTGCACAGTATCTCCATTATCAGATCAATAATTCATATTATTTGAATAATATTATTAGATAGCATTAGTGGCAATGTCTAGAAAGTTCATCAAGGAGAGGTTTGGTCACCTAATTGGCGCCCGATGAGGAGAAATTCTTATTGAAAGCCCCTCTTTCCAGGAACTACTGGTTGTCATAAAAGTGATTACGTAATATTATTTGTGAATAATTAATTATTGATTCATATGATAAGAAAATATTTATTTGATGTGGATATAAATGATGGATTTATTTATGTGGTTATAAGTGAAGGAATTAATGATGAGGTGTTTTATCAAGATTTGTCGAAATGGAGAACAAAATATGGGATTTTTCGAAAAATTAGTTTATTACTTGATTTTGTAAAATCCATAACTCTTTGTGTATAATGAGTTAAGAGATGAGACATATATCAAAAGAAAGCCCTAGAAGTAAGCTAGCTTGTAGAAATTTGAATCACCCAAAATTCTTTGTAGATATTTCGTGGTGAAATTTTGAATGAAATCTGGTAGAAGGACTAATAGTCCGAAAAATCAGTGTTCCTTCAGCTATATTGCGTGAGTTATAAATTTTGATCCGACCGTTGGATCGTTGTAATTTTTGGATATGTTATACATATATAAGTTGAGTATATGTCCACAAATTTTGAACCGTTAAAAATGAACGTATGATTTGTTATGAATTTTAAGAGGTGGCGATTTGGAAATTAGGTTTTGGTGGAAAATTCTAGAATTGAGTGGGCCCCACTCTTGGTTGTTGGGGAAGATGGCTGATTTTTGGTGGGTGGAATAGTAGCAGGTAAAGCCATCAGGTTGCAGGTTAAGTCTGCTTCGGCGTGCTAACATTTTCCTATAAATAGAGGGTATTCTTGTGAGTATTTTGAGTATACTTTGAGTATTGTTAGACGGTGCAAGTTCCCTTCAGCACTATATCCGGTGTTTCAACTAAATCTTGTCTTTCGAGGTAAGGGATGTTATTTTCTTCTCGAGATAATATTATTTCTTCAATATCATTATCTTTCGAAATATTGGTTGGAACTTTTATCAAATTTGGAACTTTTTCATGTATGGGTTACTTATTCATGAGTTACTATTCACGAGTTACTATTCATGAGTTACTATTTACGAGTTACTATTCACGCAGTACTATTCATGAAGCGTGAAGATATTTTTTGTGGAATTTCTATCTTTTGGTGTCGAGTTACTTATTCACGATATCAAGACTATTCACGAATCAAGATTATTCATAGAAAAATGAAAATTTTTCTTTTCGTCTAAAATATCTATTCTGGATACTAGCTTTGATTGTATCCATGTTTTGATCATTCTTGAATTTTACACCACTATGATTATTTTTGAGGTATTTTTAGACGTGGATAAAACCAATGCAAAGATGAATGATTTCTGAAGAATATCTTTGGCCTGTAGTGCAAAGATGAACAGGTGTTTAAATGAACATGACCAACTGATGAATATCTTTAGCCAAGAAGTGCAAAGATAAATTATTGATGAATATCTTTTGCTCAGAATGCAAAGATGACTGTTGTTGAATATCTTTAGCAATGAAGTGCAAAGATGAATTATTGATGAATATCTTTTGCTCGTAATGCAAAGATGACACGTTGTTGAATATCTTTAATTTGCAGTAGTGCAATGATGAATTATTGATGAATATCTTTTGCTCGAAATGCAAAGATGACCCGTTGTTGAATATATTTAGCTTTGTAGTGCAAAGATGAATTATTGATGAATATCTTTGGCTTCAGAATGCAAAGATGACCCGTTGTTGAATATCTTTGCTTTGTAGTGTAAAGATGAACTGTTGATGAATATCTTCGCCCCGGGGTGAAAAGATGAATTTATTAGTATGATTATGAGCAGAACTGTGATTTGGTATAACCATGATCTCGATGTTTCGGTAAAGACAAGTGATGAAAATTATCTTTGTCTTGGATGAGGAAAGGAATTTAGAACTACAATTACGATTATGAAGTTACACACGTGATTGTGGATGAGGAATTGTTGATTGATGTTCTGAGGATAAAACATTGTTGGTGGATTTTTAACATGGAGAAGACAATAGACTTTATAGTCTATTTGACTCTTCTAATGGATTGCATTCATTCCACTTGAACTATGGTTGAAAAGTTTTATCATCTACCATATGTTCTAAATCTCGATTTATTCGATGAAGACTATTGATAATTTATTTATCTTTAGTCATAATATTCTTTCTCGAGCTAGTTGTTTCACCCTTTTGTTTCACAATTCATTTCGTGTAATAAAAAGTGTAAAATTTTGGGTCGAGCGCGGGGATAGCGAGGGAATAGAGTGGTGGTCTATAGATGTTGAGGGTGAGGTGAATTTAACTTGGAAGGGTGTTTTGTCACTATCATACAAGATGTCTAATGACATACAACCTCGTGTTATCATAAGACATAGTTGTGCTCATCCATTTGCTGAGTATATTTACAAGCACTACCTATATAATCTTGGTATTTGTTTGGAGTATAATACCCAATTAGAGACAGTGGAGATAATGATATGTCAAGAGAAGACTCACCATTGGGAAGAATATGATAGTAATCTTCTCGTTTTTTTTGGGGTTTATTCAATCAACCAAGGATAATTACGTGGCCATATGATATCTACCATAACCCAAAAGCATGGCCTCCCATGTATGAAGGTTTCTTGAGCACTTCCCAAAGATTCTAATTTCTAAAGCAGCTTTTGACTATACCTTTATGTAAGGTGTCATTGTGACGTACTTCTACGAGTTGGTATATATTTGTATCCAAACTCACAGCATATGTGTTGTTGTATTTTACACGACAATTGTTGTAATAAAGTTGTAGTTATTTTTCGTACCATATATTTGGCGACTCAGAATGGGTTGGATGGAATGAACCTATTTTGGGGTCGTTACATTTGGTATCAGAGCTTAGGGATATGATCTCTGGCGGAGATCGGGGAATAGAACTAGGAGGGAGAGATGAGTAAATCCTTCGCATTTAGTGTGTCCTACCTAAGCTTATTTGTTGGTCATCATAATATCGAGATATTATGTGATATGTTAATTTGCTCAATTAACCTTCTTTTTTGAAGTCAGTATTCTAGAATGATATCTTAAATCTGAGGAGATGAGCAATGGAGAAATCATGATGACAGGGGAGATAGAATCTGAAATGAAAACAAGGTATTCTCAACTCTTTGAAATACCAGGTACGTAAATTTCGGGGACGAAATTTCATAAGGAGGGGAGATTGTAAGACCCCGAATTTTATGAAATAAAAGTATTCAATTTTTCTATTCAGTAAATGGTTAAATTGATAAAAGTTAAAGTTAAGGGTGATATATGAATTTTTTTTTCAAAATACGCAAGGGGGTATAAAGTATTCATTATTGTCGGGGAATATTCGTTTGGTCGTGGAATATTCTTTCTGTCGGAGAATATTCGTACGACGGCGCAGCTATTTGTGGGCCCCATAACAGAATAACTGTCGGATGAAGAAAATGACAAAATTAAGTTTTTATAAATAACGACGTAATCGTTATCGTTAACACTGTTGGAATACCCGGTTGGTAAAATAAAGTAATACGCGTTGTTGCACAGTAGCACACGGTATTACACAGTATTTTTGAATTATTGATTCTTACGTAAGAAGGCACTACTCAATAATTGTTACAGTAATTACTGTTCAATATTTTATTTTATTGATTCAATAATTGATGCGTTGATATTTTATATTATTGTTGTTCAATAATTGTCACTGCACAGTATCTCCATTATCAGATCAATAATTCATATTATTTGAATAATATTATTAGATAGCATTAGTGGCAATGTCTAGAAAGTTCTGTCAAGGAGAGGTTTGGTCACCTAATTGCGCGCCAGTAAGGAGAAATTCTTATTGGAAAGCCCCCTCTTTCCTGGGAACGGCCTGGTTGTCATAAAAGTGATTCTGTAATATTATTTGTGAATAATTAATTATTGATTCATATGATAAGAAAATATTTATTTGATGTGGATATAAATGATGGATTTATTTATGTGGTTATAAGTGAAGGAATTAATGATGAGGTGTTTTATCAGTATTTGTCGAAATGGAGAACAAAATATGGGATTTTCAGAAAAATTAGTTTATTACTTGATTTTGTAAAATCCATAACTCTTTGTGTATAATGAGTTAAGAGATGAGCCATATATCAAAAGAAAGCCCTAGAAGTAAGCTAATCAGAGAAATTTGAATCACCCAAAAATTCTTTGTAGATATTTCGTGGTGAAATTTTGAATGAAATCGGTCAGAAGGACTAATAGTCCGAAAAATCGTTGTTCTTCTTGACTATATTGTGTGAGTTATAAATTTTGATCCGACCGTTGGATCGTTGTAATTTTTGGATATGTTATACATATATAAGTTGAGTATATGTCCACAAATTTTGAACCGTTAAAAATGAACGTATGATTTGTTATGAATTTTAAGAGGTAACTGATTTGGAAATTAGGTTTTGGTGGAAAATTCTAGTTGAAACAGATTATGATTATGATTTGAAGTAGCAGAATACTCTTCTTCTTTCTATAATTTTCTCTCTATAGCTTCTCTCTATAATTTCTCTCTCTAGAGTTTCAATGAATTCGTAAGAAAATAATGAAGGAATGAGCTTCTATTTATAGGAAAATGGAATGCATAAGAATTAATCCATGAGCTATCAGATTGATTTACTTTAATCTGACGGTCCATATTTAAAGAAAAATCTTTTAAATAAAATATAATATATTCTATTTATATAAAAACATTTTACTATGCAAACACTATGCAAAACACTATGCAAAAACACTATGCAACACTATGCATAATAAAATATAATATATTCTATTTATAGAATAACTTTAATAAAGTATTCTATTTTATAAAAAGATGTTTCGTTTTATTACGTTAATAATACTGAATAAAACAAAACGTCATTATCGCTATAATAATTCATATTATTAATCGACTAATAATGGAATCAAACCGAGTGACTTCTCACATAAGCATCGATAATAATCAATACCGGTATTGTTATACGCAACCACACGACATCGCATACTTTTACTACCGAAAGTAGTTCAACAAGAAACCACAGTAAAACTTCCGCCGTTATTTTAATAAAATATTTTTGTCGTTTTTTTCAATCCGACAATAATTACATTGTGGGGTCCACCAATGATTGAGTAGTTATGCGAATATTCCCTACTAAACCGAATATTCTCACCAATCGAATATAATATAACCACTTGCATACTTTGCAAAATTTATAAATACTACCCACAACTATAATATTATCTCAAATTCACACCATAATATTAAAAATTATTTCGACAAAATTTAAATCTTTATTAATAAAACTGGGGTCTCACAATCTCCCTCCTTATGGAATTTCGCCCTCGAAATTAGGGTACGCACTGGTATGATAAAGAGATGAGGATACCTTGAATACCTTTATCGTTTAAAATATTAAATTCATCTTTGAAATCGCCAAAGCTATTCATTAACAATTCATCTTTTGCACCTACAAAGCTAAAGATATACAATCAGAAACCAATAATCTTTGAGACGCAACTTAATAGTATCACGACCACGAATTATCCATGCACCAATCGGCCAAGGATATTCGTGTTTTCAATTACTGGCCATGATTTTACCGAATAATCTTGGTCATAATCATACCAAGTCTATCAATGCACTACTACTAAAGATGACTTTTTACCACATCCAGAATTAATATTTCATCACGAGACTCAATTTCAATAATTAATCCATATCATCGAATCATCCCCGCACTACGTGCCAAGGATATTCATTAGTATCACGACCACAAATTATCCATGCACTACTACCAAAGATAATTGTGTATTCATTAAGTATCACGATCACAAATTATCCAAGCACTACTACCAAAGATAATTGTGTATTCATTAGTATCACGACCACAAATTATCCATGCACTACTACCAAAGATAATCGTGTATTCATTAGTATCACGACCACAAATTATCTATGAACTACTACCAAAGATAACTGTGTATTCATTAGTATCACGACCACAATTATCCATGCACTACTACCAAAGATAATCGTGTATTCATTAGTATCACGACCACAAATTATCCATGCACTACTACCAAAGATAATCGTGTATTCATTAGTATCACGACCACAATTATCCATGCACTACTACCAAAGATAATCGTGTATTCATTAGTATCACGACCACAAATTATCCATGCACTACTACCAAAGATAATCGTGTATTCATTAGTATCACGACCACAAATTATCCATGCACTACCAACAAAAGATAATCGTGTATTCATTAGTATCACGACCACAAATTATCCATGCACTACTACCAAAGATAATTGTGTTTTCAATTACTGATTATGATTATACCGAACAATCCTCGGTCATAATCATACCAAGTCCATCTATGCTTCTGACAGCCACGAGATGACTTTCAACATAATATAAGCATGAGGATAATGATATTAAGAATCAATCAAATGAGATAAAGGATAAATATTAAACATTTATAATATAATTTATCCAGATTCAAGAATATCCCCATGTTATCAATCACTTAATAATCTCATAATTTAATATCATTAATATTATAACAATATTTTAATCACTTCTTAAATTTATAAACAATTTATCTTAATTGTTTACGCTTTACCATATAATGCATTTAATCATTCAAAATGTCATACTCATAAAATATCATCACCAATTATCAAATCCCTCATCAAAAAAAAAAAAAAAATGCATATATACTCTATATAGGATTCTCTAGCCATAAAATCCTATTTTCAACTTTGTTACTTCACATAACATATTTAACTCATATGTTCAGAATTAAACTATTTTTATGAAAATACCAAATCAGTCCCAAAAATATTTCTTTTCTGGGATTTAGCATAATATAGTCCCATAATGAAAATATATTTTTCTCGGAAATTTTAAAATTCATTTACTATTTTTAAAAATCAATTTCTAATTAATTCCTTAAGAAATTAGCTACCTCAAGTTTAACTCCAAAATTCCCAAATCTTGGCAGGACCTTACACATGTTAACGTGAGCTTCTAGTTTAAATTTCATGGTCATCTGAGTTATAGAACTTCGGTTATAGCATTTTTCGTCGGAAAAACCTAAATATTGAAATAGTCATAACTTGCTCATTTTAAGTCAGAATGAGCTCATTTTTGGACAGGAGATACTTTATACCATATACCTTCATGTCCCTAAAGGCCAGAATTTTTCTCATAATTTAAGTGGCCGAAACAGTCCCTTAAAGTTTCTGGGCAGTAGCATTTTTGAAATTTACAGCTTTGGCCTCCTTTGCTAAAATCAGTCCACACAAAAATCTACAATACCTTTTCCAGTAATTCCACTTGGATTAGTTAGGTAACTCATAGATCTAACTCTAGGACTTGACCACATTCAAAAATTCAAAATATAATAAGAGATATGGTCAATTGAATTTCATGTTACGTTTTTCACCAAAATCGATTTTCAACTCTTTGTGATTTCTAAGAAACTTTCATGTTTTTACATACTAACCAACATAACTCATCATAAAACTTACTAATACCACTTAATACCCATGATTTTCATTATTCCAATGCTTTTATTATGACTTTCATCATAAACCACGTAAAACTGCTCATTTAGTTGAAGAAATATTTGAGGGTTTAAGAAATGGGTTTTTTGTCTTCGGGTCAATACAAAATTCGATTTCACGCTCTAGGGTAGGCTAGGAAATCTTCAAGAATACGTCAAGAAATTTATTAATGATAGAAATATCATTCAAAATCACTTTTATTCAAGACTTGGATAGTACGTCACATTGATACCAATCGTGACTTCTATCCCTTAACCTAGATAGCACCTCACAATGATACCTATAAACTTGCCATCTTCATTCACGATGTCGCCTACGTAAAGTTCGCGGTGCATTCCACACAAGGAAGTCAACAACGAAAGGTTCTGGAGCTCTTTACTTATGGCTTGATATAACGTTGATTAACTTTAGGGTTTGGTTACTTTGAATTCAGATAATAAAGTTGGTTATGAATATAAAAGCTAACAACCTTACTTAAAAGCATGATGATTAGCTAACCAATTGATTCCTAAAAATCACATCAAAGGCAAGTATTTTCAAAAGATAAGATCGACAGTAACGTGAAAATGTTTATTTGAATCAACAAGATTTAAAAATAGTAAGCGGTAACGAAGGCTCCTACTAACGAAGTTTCAACCAATAAGTCAAAGTTTAACTTCTTTGAGTCAAATTTAAACGTTGACACAACTAGGTGAAATAAAAGAGTGGGTAGAGGCGGTATCTAACACGGTATAGACTTCGCAAGAGCTTATGATTAACTTACCCGTGATAATTTTATTCGAGTTCCTCGTCACGAGAAAAAACGCGCTCTCTTAAACTACACGGCTTTGGTTTGTGCGGGATGACCTTTGGTGCCTCCATCCTAGTTGAATTTGTCTTGATGAAACGCACAAAATCGAGCTAAGTGACCTTCTCTTCCACAATTATAATATGCTTTGACTGGCATGGCGCAGATTCGGACTAATGTGTCCCTCTCCTCCGCATTTGAAGCATACAATAGGTGGTCCTTCTCCTTCCTTAACAAAAGTCTTTGGGTCGACATCTTTCCATCATTGTTGAATCTCCTTTTCTTGAAATGTCCATTCTTATTATTTTGGCCCCGATTACCACCAAGTGGTTACCATATCCGCCCGTTGATTCCTCCACGCTTGTTGTCACCGCTCGATGACTACTCTCGCTAGTATTATAATTTTGTTTACCGCTCTTTTAGTTGCGTTGACTCGTTATCGCTAGCTCCACTAATCGAGCCCTATTTACAACATCTCGCATAAAAACACAGTTTATGAGAAATAAGATGTTGACGTATCTCCGCTTCAAACCTCTTAAAACATTCGCGCCATTCTCTCTTCATTATCCACTAAGTGGGACGAACCGTGATAACTCCGCAAATTTTGCCTCGTATTGCGACACTGGCCATATTGTTTTGTTCCAACTTGATAAACTCCACCTCCTTCATGTGGCGAATACTTTCGGGAAAGTATTTGTCGTTGAATGCCTCTCGAACTTCTCCCAAGATATCTTCAAGACAACAGTTGAGTACGCTTTCACCGATTCCCACCAAAGAATCGCCTCTCTCGCAAGAACATAAAAAGGCAAAAAGGAACCTTTTGCTTCCTGAGCATCCCAAGACATCAAATATCTTGGTAATCTGCTTTATCCATGCTTCCGCCGAAGTGGTTTTGGCTCTCCTTAAACTCCGGTGGTCCCAGCTCCTTGAATTGTTTAGCGGTGACCGCCTCGAGAGTTTTCCGTGTTTCCACCTACGTTTTGGATGTGAGTCGCTTCACCGATGATGCATGAATTCTAAAACCTTTTAAACGTATCATCGCTCGTCAATTGATCAAGATTGTTGTTTACTGGGAGGATTATCGCCATCCTGTTGCACATTGTCCTGATTATTGATCTGTGGAGAATCAACAGTCTCTTGTGCTCCATTGCTATTCTCAACATTCTCGGATGCCATTTTCAAACACTACCACAAAATAAGGGTTAATTGACATGCAACATATTATCACTATACTCTGACCGACCAATCAAATACCAAATAAACTTAGGTAGGTCATACTAGCGAAGGTATTCCCCGTCTCTCCCCTCCTAGTACTATTCTCACATCTTAGCCAGGGATCATATCCCTAAGCTCTGATACCAACTGTGACTCTGGACACCAACTTGTGTCAGCACCTCACATTGATACCTATCAGTTTGCCACCGCAGAACGGCATCCCCTACGGAGAGTCTGGCTTCGGTGCATCCCCCATCAATAGGAAGTCACCAGCGAGAGGCTCGGGGCTCTTTACTTATAGCTCTGATACCAACTGTGACGCCCCCAAAATTAGGTATACGTCACCCATCTTGGGTCGCCACTTACATGGTACATAAATTCAAATACAACTCTTAATATAACGTCGTGTACATTACGACATAAAGCGTGAGTTTGAATACAAATATTGTCTACTAGATATTATACAAACTCAAAAGGAGTCCTCATTACAACTATTATCACACTATTTCACGTAATAGTGAGGACTACTAATGCTATCCTACGGACCATTACTCCGCTCCCCGACTCGTCAAATTTATGTTCTCATTTCTCAAGAGAACAAAGTGAAAGAAAAGGTGAGCTCAACTAGCCCAAGAAGAAATATTATGACTAAGATAATGCGAATAAATTATCATTAGCCTTCAACAATGTTAAACCGATAAAATACAATAGACAACCGGTTTAATCGTAGCGAATACGCAATCCATTAAAAGAGTCAAGTAGAAAATAAAGTCTACTATCTTTTAGGTTTTAAAAGGTTTTCATCAATTTTATCATTTGAGACTCAAATTTTAATAAATAAACCACCACATCTAATCATTCCTATACCACACGGCCAAGGATTTTCATCAAATTATCAATGGTCATGACTATACCGAATCACCCCGGTCATAATCATACCAAAAACTATCCATCAACGTGCATTACGTGCCACCGAGGACTTTTATCACATCATTTATAACAAGCCATGATTATACCGAATGATCCTCGGTCATAATCATACTAAGTTCATCTACGCACGTAAGCCAAAGATAACATGATATATCATGAGGATGATGACAATGACATAGTAATTCAATAAAACAAGTTCAAAATTATTAAATCCATGAATTATTAACGCCCAAATTGTCAACACGACATTGCTTTCAGTGAGAGTAAAATTCAAGAATGATCGGAAGAATATTTCCATGAAAAGAGATATTGGATGAAACGCAAATATCAAGGATATTCTACTAATTTCATGGAGTATATAAGTCAAAGTTTTAACCAACCTGGGTATAATAAAGAATGGAATAACAAAAGAAATCACCACGCATGCGCAGATTGTGATGTACAAAGTTATTCCAACAGTAATAATAATAACGGAACCGGTGTGTCGTGAAATTCACAACCGATGGGATGTTCCAACAGAATAATAAAGATGGAACCGGATCCGGTGTAAAACACATGATAGGATATTCCAATGAATGATAAAGGCGGAACCAGTCGGTGTAAAACACACGCATGTGATGTTCCAATGTAATAATAAAATCGGAACCGAGTCGGGTGTAAAAAAACACATGCATGTGATGTTCCAATGTAATAATAGAAGAATGTCACCAAGTATAGGGTAAATCACAGATACAAAAGTTATTCCAATGTAATAATAATGCAATGGAATAACATAAGGATTTCACCAAGTATAGGTATGCAGCAGATACAAAGTTATGTATAGGGTATGCCACTTTTAAAGTTATTCCAATGTAATAATAGTGAATGGAATAATGTAAGTTCTCTTCAAGAAGAAAGAATAACACCCCTTACAGTAAAAGAACTAAATATAGAAGTAGTGAAGTAAGTATATACTTCTTCTTTCTATAATTTTCTCTATAGCTTCTCTCTATAATTTCTCTCTGTAGTTTCAATGAATTCGTAAGAAAATAATGAAGGAATGAGCTTCTATTTATAGGAAAATGGAATGCATAAGTAACTAATCCATGAGCAGTCCAGATTGATTTACTTTAATCTCGACTCATCCATATTTAAAGAAAAATCTTTTAAATAAAATATAATATATTCTATTTATATAAAAATATTTTACTATGCAAACACTATGCAATACTATGCAAAACACTATGCAAAACACTATGCAACACTACGCATAATAAAATATAATATATTCTATTTATGTAATAACTTTAATAAAGTATTCTATTTTATATAAAAGATGTTTCATTTTATTACGTTAATAATACTAATAAAACAAAAACGTCATTATCGCTATAATAATTCATATTATTAATCGACAATAATGGAATCAAACCGAGTGACTTCTCACATAAGCATCAATAATCAATACCGTGTTACTATGCAACCACACGACATCGTATTTCTTTTACTAATGAAAGTAGTTCAACAAGAACTCACGGTAAAACTTCCGCCGTTATTTTAATAAAATATTTTTGTGCGTTTTTCAATCCGACAATAATTACATTGTGGGGTCCACCAATGATTGAGTTTGTTGTACGAATATTCCCTACTAAACCGAATATTCCCCACCAATCGAATATAATATAACCACTGCATACTTTTGCAAAATTTATAAATACTACCCACAACTATAATATTATCTCAAATTCACACCATAATATTAAAAAATTATTTCGACAAAATTTAAATCTTTATTAATAAAATCTGGGGTCTCACATTCATTCCCTTTACCTACAACTTGTATTGGACCCTCCATTTGTTCTGCATATAAAACTACCTCTTCACTCTCATTATTAACTAGTACGTCTACCATCTCACATACATCTGTGTCATCACTTAGAATTAAAGTCCCACCCTCCCATAACTCATAACCAGGTACAAGATAATAAATGTTCACATGTGGGATTGGATTTAACTGAAAGTGGAACTCATGTATCCCCATCAAAAATATCTTATCCAACTCTACATTCTCTATAATCTCAACACTACCCCCAACATAATCAATAATTGGTTCTTTAACAAAAGTCCCACCATAATGGAACACAACTCTCACATACATTCTGCATTAAACATATGAGGGAGAAAATTTTGGATAAGAAACAAAACATGTTTGGGAGACAGGGGGGACCGCCAATACTAAAAAAAAACAAATCAAAGTCTAGCATGCATGCCACTAAAGCATAAAATATTCCATCAAACACCACCAAATCCATATGCACAGAGGGGACCAAACAAGTGGGGGCATATTATTGTACAAAATAAATCTATCAGAAAACATCACAAATCAGAGGGACCCCAACACAACAATATTTATTCTTGAAAAGCCATCCCAAATCAGACCAAAAGTAAGATAAACTCACACAACATAGTACATAACACTTAAATAGCAGTAAACATCAAATCTAATCGAATAGTTAATACTTACCTCGATCTACAGTAAAATATTAGCTTCCAGATACAATTTCTTCTACAAACACCATAAAAGGCTTTGGTTTCCACTTAGATTTGAAGCATTCGTGAAGAAATCGCGTAAAATCGCCTCAATTGCAAGCCCTAGACAAAATACACACAATTGACCATATTTTAGGTCATTTTCAATATATATATCAAGGGGCAAAAAAGTCATTATCCATTCCCATTAAGGACGTCTAGACAGAAAGCTGTTTTTCACTTCAACTCAAAACCACGAGTGTTTAAATGTAGGTTTACGTAATACAAGTGGTTATGTGGGAAATGTCAGATACTAGAGGTGGTCATTTGAATTTTACCCTTAATTTTTAACTTCAAAACAGGATGCCATCAATGTGTTGCCACTTGCCACCCCCACATCAACCCAAAAAATATATAATTAAAAAACAAAGATGAAAAATATCCCTAGGCCAGTGATCCTATATAAAATATGGAGTTTATTTTTGAGTAAGTTGGTCAATTGGCTAATAGAGTGCTGACACGCAAACGAGGCTCTATGTGTGTCACATTTTATTGGTCAATTGACCAACTTACCCAAAAATGAACTTCATGCTAACCGAATCCATATAAAAAAAGGAACTGCATGTAATTTTTTAATAATTTTACATAAAAACCGTCGCTATAAATACTATAACGACAGTGGTTAATTTTTATACATTTATAACAACCCTTTTCATGTTAAAATATCAATTTAAAAAAAAAAAATTATATCCAAATGTCTATAACAAAAGTTCAATGTTGTTTAATACTCCCTCCGTTCCATGATAAAAGTCCTTAATATTATTTTGAGTAGTCCCATGTTAAATGTCCATTTTTCTTTTAATAACCAAATTTTTACACATATTTTTCTATTATACACGTAACATTAAATATCTCATACTTTTCTTATTTTAATTCTCTCTCCATATTTAATGATATTATTATAGATAATTTTGTCATTGTATTCATTTTCTTAATATACGTGAAAAGTCCACCAAAATTTTTATTCTAAAATAGAGGGAGTATCAAACAAATATTATATCCAAAGTGTCTATAACAAAAATACATAATAAAAAAATTTTGTATAGAACCCTAACCTTGGGTCGAAGGGAGTATTACAGTGAGCAAATTCTTTGGCAAAAGAAATTTTCATCTTACTCTCAACCTTTTCGAGTGGGAAGGAAGTAATTATTAGAAATTTAATGGTTGGGCAACTTTAAGAATGTCAATACCCATTTTGGTCTCCTGTAGGCTGCAGAAGTGTAGATGCCACGCAATAATAGTACAAAACAGATGCAACCATAAATTAAAAAAAAAACAAAAACAGTATGTATATTTAATGTCAACAAAAACCTAGAGCCTTCAGGTGCTGCATTATTCTTGCCAAAAGCATGAAATCAGATCAGATTGCAAAATGGTATATCATGGCTTTATTTAAAAACTAGATATTTTAATGTCAATCTTATTTATGATGCTTGCTGTCCCCACGGATAGATCAACAAAATTTTGAAAACATAATGTTCCCTCAATAGTTGATTGTATAATGAAATAGACCCTGAAAGTGCAGAAAATGTTGAATGCTTTAATGACATCCAGCTATGTACCAAAATTTAGTTTAAAAAAAGGCTAACAAATACGAAATACATTATTATATATTGAACAACTAGGGGAACAAACAGCACCTATAAAACATGTTGCTATTCTCAGTGAATGGTTTTTCAGCGCTTCTAAGGAATACACATAAACTGTGTCGGACAGAGTAACTCACCTAATAGCCAATTTCGTTATACAGTAACGTTCGAACACGAACTCTCTAGAAGAAAACCTAAAACGACTAAAAGCCCAACAGGCCTTGCGGCTCCTTCAATTTTTCATCCTAGTATTTTTAGTCACTCTTAAGGATTTTTCTGCTCATCTTTCATTACCTCTGATCTCAATCACTTTCCTGCATCTCCACTGAATTTTCTCTTACAGGACTTGACTCTGGCTGTCTCTGCAATGGCTCATCATCATCAGATTCTGACCATGCCCGCCTCCGTCTTGTAACTGAGGGATTTTCCGCCTTCATCAAGAGAAACAAAAAGACCTCAGGCAAAAGAAAAAAGAGGAAGAAGGGGGGAAACAAAAAAGAGAAAGACAGAGAGACATTATGAAAAGAACATATATGGAATTGATATTTTCACAAGTAAAAATGTTAGGTCCACAAGGTCCAGAATAGTAAGTGGGGTCCGAGAGAGGACCTTGTGGAAATATCAATTCCCAACCTATATCTGATTACCCGTTTCAACAAACATACTATTTCATGAAAATGACGAATTCACTGGATACCGTACTTGGAAAATAAAAAACTACATGTCAAGATTCAAGAATAGGCTTGTCCATATAGTTGAGACCCATAAATTCTTTTCATTTAAAGTGCTAATTTAATATAAGAAACCTGCCCGGGGGCAGAACACCCAGATAAGATCTGAAGACTTATTGGAAGGATCTGAGCTATAAGGAAATAACACCTCATACGGGAACGGACCCTGACCCATACAAACAATAAGACGCTTAGAATCAAAACAAACGAAGTCTGCAAAGATACACTATAGTCTTCCCAAAAGTACATAGACAACAAATGTTCATAAACAAAGCAGTTGCATAATACCACAGCATCTCAGGTAGAAGCAATTTAACCTTGCTTCTGCAATCAACAATGACAATTTGATATATTCCACTTATCATAGCCATAAACATAAATTTGCCTATAATATTAATTGACATAACACAGTTGCAAAGTAGATTCAGTGCTAGTGTCATAAATCACAATAAACAATAATATATCTATGTGTGTGTGTGTGTATTTATCAGCCTCAGCGTCAGAATCTTCAAGCCCAGCTGCTGCAAGATCCTGTGGATTCTCTTTGACTTCATCGCCGTAATATATATATATATATACACACACACACACACACACACACATATATATAGAGAGAGAGTGTGAGAAATTACATTATCAGCCTCAGCGTCAGAATCTTCAAGCCCAGCTGCTGCAAGAAGATCCTGTGGAATCTCTTCGACTTCATCGCCGTAATCATTCAGTGCATTATCTGTCTGCCTGTAGTTCATATTGGTATCTTCATCTTCCATTTCTTCATGATCATCCATGTCACCTGCTTCCTCTGTCTCATAATGTGACTTCTTCTCTCTCTTTCTCTTCTTTTCCCCCTTTCTCCTCCTCTTATCACCACGCCCACCATCCTCATCTTCAGCATGTGGCCTATCCTTGCGCTTAGAGACAGAAGTGCTACTCTTCCATTGTTCCTGGAGTTAATCAAGTCATGTTTAAATCAACATTTGAAACAAACCAATAGCATTACCTGAAAGATCCAGATAAAGACATCATATCATGCAATAACACCCCTTGCAAAACATTGGCCTTGGCCATGTGATCACTCAGACATGTGAATTAAATCCTTGTTAAATCTTTCACCTCAATTGCACATTCCAATATATCAACATTTTGTCATTCCCAACTGAATATGTTGAATGTTCTATATATAAATCAAAATTTCACTAAATTTTCTTTGGTATCGTTATACAGAAGTAATAAAATGTGCCCTCGTAGGAACTTGAACATTTGAATCATTCACTTATCCCATGGGGATCTCACAAGAGATACTAAAGCTATGCCATGCTTTGAATCTTTTGCATTAACTTGCATGATCAACAAAAATACATTTAACTTGAATTAAGGTTATAGCTGAAGTAACAGTCCCCATTACCCTAGTTCAGGAACCATTTAGGCAATGCAAATTTGAAGGTGCAAGTCACAAATTATGTTTGTAAATGAATTGAGTTAAATTAAATGACGAATAATGCTTAAATTTGGCGTGACATAAGATTCTGGAATAATTTACAGATCCCATATAATATTGGGAGTCCAAATTGAAAGAAGAAAGACTATAAATCTATAATGCAAACAATCTAACATGACAGACATACACCATGCTCCAAATGTACTCACTACTTATAAGGATGGATCCTATGACGCAAATGACAGTTAAATTTTATTACCTTTATCCGCTCTAAATGCTCCTCCTGTTGCTTCATTTGCTTTAGCTCATCCTCATGTTTTCTTCTCTCCAACTGTTTCCCGGACAATAAACATGAATGAATGGGCAAATAAGTAATATAATATGTACGTAACATAAAAGAATATTATGAGAGCTGACCTGCAGTTTCCTTTGTTCTTCAGCTTTCCGACGGTTTTCCTCAGCCACCGTAACCTGGCGAGCGAGTTCCTGTCTCTGCTTATTTAGCTGATCTTCACGCTCAGCTGCGTCACAATGAACTTTTGCAACCTCAAGCAAGTGCTTGCAATATCCAACATGTGTTTCAATTTTCTTCTCATCAAATCCATGAATGTGAAGGTTTGAAGCTGCAGACAACTGACTAAATAGACGAACTGCGTTCTTAAGTTCATCAACTGTTGCACGCACCTATCATATCAGAAAATGATCCCACTGAGTGCATGCACAAGGAAGGAAAGGAAAGACGGGGAGAGATAGAAAGAGAGGAGACGAACATGGCATTCAATTATTCAACATCCTTGAACTTGCAGTGATGAGTCTACGATAATAAAAGTATACTCTGTAATGTTGCAACTAGCAAACTGTACAGTATGTCAGTAACGAAAAAGTCCACAAGTCCTATTTATTCAATAATGCATGACCTTAAATCTACAATAGAGCTTCAATATAAACAGAAGGTACAAAAGACAGGACACTGCTATTAAGAAAAAAACAAAAAACAAAGCTGTAGCCATCATATGTTTACATTGGAGCACATGCAAGCCTTAGGATCCATAACAAACCCCTCCCCCTCCTCCGAGAAGAAAACAGAAATGGACAAAAATAGTTATGTTTCAAAGAGCATTAATACTAGATTGAATATGACAGGGAAATTAAAAGGGTAGGTTGCATTCTTCACCTCTTCCACCGTCCTTTTTGTCTTTTGTAAAGTTGATGCTGAGAACTTCTGCAACGTCACGCCAGCATCAAATCTCAAGGTATAATTTGAAGGAGCCAAGTGGATGGCTCTTAGTAAAGTCTTCTTGCAGTCCTGCCACTGTTCAGCTTCATAATGTGTACGTGCTAGATAGAGAAGAACATGACTGTCTGTGTTGTAATAGAACCTTCGTAGGCAATTTTGATACTGCAAAACAAATAAGAGCTATCAACACATGCAAAATATGCAGCAACAGAAGTTCTAAAATTAACAATAAGCAAAGGAAGGAAGAGGATGTGATGTTGTAACCGACCATTTTAATAGCCAGTGCAAAATTTCCCTGAGCAAAATGAATATGTGCGAGATTTATCCACACATCTGGCATCTGGACGAAAATGCTTCCACTTGCAGCTTCTTGAACCTACAAAAAAATAAAAAATAAGTTGAGAAAAACAAATGTGTAATTTTTCCTATGATAAGGTCTAACATATTCAATATTGAGAATATCATAAGATTTAGCTGACCTGTGTAAAGAGATCCTTTGAAACATCAAAGTGACCTTTTTCAGCCAACACCACACCAGCACCATTGGCAGCATATAAATTAGCCGAATGCTGAAGCAGAACCTGGTAAAATGGAATATAAGAAATCCATTAACATATTTGAAGATTTTGTACGATGACATATGCGGTCAACAAAAATCCATTAAAAGCATACGAGACGAATATTTCCAAGAAAAGAATTGCTAAAGCATGGTAACCCAAGCATGAGCATCAATTATCTATTCAAATGTTATATGCGTTTGAATTACAAATCATAGTCCAAAAGTATTCTTCCGTAAGCCAAAGAAATTTTATGTGCCAAAGCCAACTATTTCACAGCAGTGTTTCTATAGATAGAGAAAAAAAAAATATTGATAGAAGAGGAAAGATAAAAAGGTGGACAATGAGTCTGCCCAAAGTGGAACACAAGAAAAACTAAAGCACTTAAGGTGCAGACTGCCAATCCCTCTGTAAATCTGACATGGAGAGGCCACAAAATAATCCCGTAGAAGTCTACCATCAACAGGGAAAAACAATCCTCTTCCTGTACTGATGAAAAGGAAGATACCCTTGAATAGTCCCAGTACCCAAAGAACTGCAAAGCCAACACATCCCCGGAGCATCTTTGCATCCCTATTCTTTCCAAAACTTGATTAAAGGCAAATCCTCCAGACTAAGGACAGAACCAAGCTCCCCCACCCAAAAAGGAAAAATAAAAGGAAAGAAAAGAAAAGAAAATGGCGTAAATTATAAGCCCACAAGTTCCAAGCAACAAGACAGCGTAAATGAAATGTCATACTTTTGAGTAAAGCTCCTTAGCTTTTTCCAGATGTGTTGCTTCCAACTTTGCATTTCTCTTCTCAGAGCGAACTGCAGCAAAGTAGTTCCAATTTCCCTAGTCAAAAGTCAGAGCAAGCGAATGAGAAGAAACTTATAGAGTTAGTAAATGGTAAATTATGACAACATAAACCTCCACCGGCACTTAAAAACACAATAATTAATCTCAATTCCTTCAGGTTCTCATAAGCAACATTCTCAAGAATCTGGGGATATTTCTTGTCAAAATGATGAAGTAGTAAAAAATGATAACAGAATTAAATGACGCACATTCTGATCATTTACTTAAGTCACAAAAAGAACAACTTAAATTGT
The DNA here is from genome assembly GCA_020205615.1 of Panax quinquefolius. NCBI lineage: Eukaryota > Viridiplantae > Streptophyta > Magnoliopsida > Apiales > Araliaceae > Panax > Panax quinquefolius. The sequence continues at coordinate 157,038,614 of CM035152.1, forward strand.
TAGAGTGGGCCAACAATGTATCAGGCTTTAACATACATTATGTTTTACCATTTACGCACCAGACAAAGAGTAGCATAAGAATCTTTTCCATCAGTTGCATCCTTAGCAGTTTTGAATGTATCTTTTGCCTTGACCCAATCATCATTTTTAAGCTCCAAGTCACCAAGCATTAGTAATGCGTTTGGGCACTTCTCATCAATATTTAGAGCATCACGAATCTAGCACATTAAAAATCACATTATGAACAATAAAGTCCAAAGAAGCATCAATATAGAGGACAAGATACACATGGAAGCTAGAGAGGCATTAACAACCAGTTGTATGCTTAGCTGAACATTGTTTCGAGCTTTTGCAATGGCGGCAAGCCGTAGATAAGCGTCTATGTAGTCTGGGTACTATAAAACATATATGGTTAGATAAATTACAAAAGAGTAAGAACTAAGTTGAACAATAAGAACTAGTAAACAAGTAAATAATGATTCTGGGGAAATAATTGATTTTGTTGATGTTATACACCTGGTTACAAAATTAATAGTCTTATGCCCATGGACTCGTCAGGAAAAAGTAAAACAAAATCTAGGGAAAGTGGGAAACAACTCCATTGATGCAAATTCTTATCAATCTCATGGCACGTAGATCTATCTTTTCACTTATCAGTTTGCCTCCATCCCTACAATGTTGTCCTCTTTTACTCTGAAAAGTTTACACGCCAGTTCAATGCACTTATGCACTAACATATGTGGTTTTCCTTACCCATTTCCCCCTCATTATTGATAGGTGTTTGAAAAGGTATTATTAATTTCTTGCATAAATTAACGCGTATATATTCAAAAATAAACAATAAGGGAACAATATATCAGAGCCACATCAAAACCAGAATGTGGGGAATTTTTTCAGGGAGGAAAACACACACACATACTTACGGTAGTAAGTAATTTCATAAAAAGGGAGAATACCCTCATACAGGTGCACCCACCATACAAAGCAAAGGGGAAATATAAGGCACGACTATGCCCCCCAACAATACACAAAGACCCCTCCCTATAAAGGAGCGCCCCCCCCCCCCCCCAAACGAAACCGCGTGGGGAAGGGGGTACCTACATTAACCCCCTAGAGAAAATTCTCCCAAGAAATCAACAAAGTGTACAATTGTACTCGAAAATCCTCGTGAAGCCAAAAGAAAAGAAGGCTCGGGAAAGAATGTGAATGTTGTTAAAATACCAATACCGATTATTTTATTCAATCCAAATCTCATGAGGCACTAAGTCACGCCACCTTCTCCACTCCTTAGTCCTTGCACAACTTCACACGCCCCCAAGCTCTGTAACACATTGCTGACTGATCTTGGCATCATTCAAGCAATCCCACACAGATCACACAATGACAACACAACCATTAAGGCATCTTGAGGCCTCGCAGCGATGAAGAAGATGAACCAACATCTCCTAACAACTGCACATGATACACCAACTCGTGAGACAGTGTTCCCTCTTCTGCAAATTATTCTGGGCCTTTCATTAGGAATCCATATCAAAGCGCTTCATTGTTATTAGTAAAGATGGTCATGAGGGTTGCTCCCAAAGCCACTGTCCTGGGGCACTCCCACTCTCCAAATGCTCTCCTGAGGACCAACCTAGTTCCAACTTCCACCCTAGAAGCAACCACAACTATGGTCCATCCTACAAATTGAGTCTCCATTCATATACTTGACATTGTTAACATAATTACTTATCTAAAAAAAATTCTTTTTTTTTGGTCCTTGTAATACAATCTTTGGCTCCCACCAAAGAAAATGTCCAAGGTCTACCCCTTGAAAAAACCTTGTTAAGTTTCTTAGGCATTACAATGTTTGCTTAAATACTGAGTAATAATTGAACCCCAAAACATTATTAACTCATTTACTTTCTGCTCATAAAACGGATAGATCTAAAGTAAAATAATTTACTTTTGGAGATTCTATTAAAAGTAATACTACACAAAGTTTAGAACATTATGGAAATAATGTGGAAAAGAAAAGTTGAAAATCCTATCCCTCCATAATTTTATCTCTGTAAGGTATATCTTTTCCATGAAGTGCATTCAAGGCGAACAATGCGTCAGATTTTAGCAATCTAAAGGTATCTTATCATGTTGATATCAAACAAAACCAAGTCCTTAAAATTAGATTTGAAGCCAACCTGTCAATAACAGCTTTTGACCAAGTAGGTATTTATAATGATCATAAAATACAAAAATAATTAAGAAAGTAATAACTTTATACAATGAGTCATAGTACCACAGTAATATTGCGTTAATATATACAATCAAAATTTCACTAATACTGTAAATCTAAGATAGCAAAACCGAAAACAAGATCAATGGCATACCTTAAACAAGATTAGATGGTATAATAAGCTAGCGATTTCAGTTTTATTTAATTGCTCGAGCAGTCTACCAAGGTTAAATAGTGTTGAGATCTTATTCCAAGGCAGTTCCACAGCTACACCATCTTCCTCAAGCCGATGAAATAACTGTGTGTCCTTGTACTTTTCAACAGATGCACTAGCATCCAATGGTTTATATACTGCTTCTTCAATAGGATCAAATTGTACTTTATTAGCAGGATCAGAATGTGAGTCATCAACAGGATGGTTTTTATTTTTAGTATCAATAAACTTGAGCCAAATGCCATCACCTAAAGCCTCTTTGAAAGCTTGATCAGCAAGCTGAAAATAAAGAAGAGATTGAAGATATCTTATAAAAAAATCTGTCAATTTGTAAAAATGTTACAAGTCATTCAATAGATTGATTCTTTTTATATACAAGTCAAACAATAAAGAAGTTTCCAACCTCATATTCTTCCCTTTCAAAATGAAGAACTCCAATATTATTAAGCAGCTCTATCGGTATTTCTTCACACCCCTTTTTCAATAGACCACGTGCCTTTAACAAAATACAACTCTATTTAAGTGAAATTGGGAAGGGGAAAATATAAAAAGAAAAAGAGAGCATAAAATGAAAATAAGCATAAAGTAAAAATAAAACATATCAATTAGAACATAGGGAAAATAATGTGACTACGTGCAGTAAAATTATAAAACTAGAGCATTAACAAATCAACAAAATTTACAAGGTATAAAAAGATCTTACGGTTTTAAAGGCATCTAAAGCAGCTCCAGCATCAGTTGAAATCAACAACTCTCCCAGATCAAGAAATGCCTGTATCAAGGTTGAATGAAAGGGGGAAATGACAATTATTAGTAAATGTCGCTGTTGAATGAGCACAATCATACAATTCTATTCCACATTATAAAATTATACGACTAAAGATAACCGGAGATTTCAAAGGAAAGGTGAATGGCAATTTTCAACATGACAGAGTAGTGAGTACTGAAGATAATTAATTAATTATAAACAAACACTTTCCAAATCCCGGTAAGGGAAGCTACATAATTGTATGGCATAAAATAAGGAGAATCCAAAGAATAAAAAATAAAACAAACAACATAAAACTGAATGTTAGAAAACATAAAACCAGGAACAAGTAAGGACTCCAGGGCAATAATATGAGTTTCCAAACAGAATAGGTGATGAAATCCCTGTGCCAGTGTATGTGTTTGACCCCAAAACCACCATTTATATGGAAGTTCATCATGAATAATTTAAACAATGAGCTACTTCACCTCAGGATCACGAGGATCAAACTTAGCAGCTTTTTTCAGGTACTCCAAGGCTTTCTCAGTCTGTCCAAGCTGAACATATATGTGGCTAAGAGCCTGTATCATGAAAACTTATAACTAACCCACTATGGTGATTAATGGAGAAAAGTATTTATAAGAAGATATCATTTAGTAAGTGAAAATGGGAACTACGTTCAATATCAGAACATAATAGAAAACATATCTTTTTCTAAAACTCACTTTTAGTGTCTCGCAGTTTTCAGGGTAAACCTCCAAAACTTTTTCAAAGTTTGAAAGAGAACTTCTAAAATCTCCCAACTTTAATTGTACTTGTCCCAAACCTGTTAAAAAAAAGCAAAAGAATTTGGTGAACTGACATAAGAAAGGATATCAGAATGACATGAAGCCCACATTTAAGTAAACAAAATGCTGCAATATTATAAGATAAGTCAAACAGCACTCCATTTAAATTTATATATTGTTAAACAGTCTGATTATGATTGATCTAATAATATAATAACCGACATCCAACCTCCTTATACCACATTCGTGCAAAACCCAAAGCCCGACCCATGGCCCTAAGTTTTGAAAAGTTTTCATCAATCAGTCTTCCCCCTGTCTCTGCAACTCCTTTTAAGGTCCCTTGCACCTTCACAGATGGGCAACGCCATGTTACTGTTTCAGCTTACGCATAAAAGTTGTATCTTAATTTCAGCTTATGCATAAAAGATGCATCTTAGAAGACCAAAATCATGGAGAACTTGCAATGGATTGTCCTTGGCAAAAGGAACAACACTTTTGCTCAAGAAAATGGCATAGCAGGGTGTCTCTTCATACTAAAAGAAGAAAAAAAACGATGATACATGGTTCCTGATCTCCTTAAATGCCTCCTCCAACCCCAAAAATAGAATAAGTAAAAGTAACAGAAGCCCCAATGCTCTAAGCATGCTGATTTTGGCTTGAAATTCCTCTCTTTACAAACAACCTAGGGAATACACATATCCGAGAGATAGGAATAATCCCTCGCTGTCGCACAAGACTGCACAACAGCCTGTTCTTATTCCAGTAAAATATCACAGCCTCGGATTGGATGGAGAGCTGAGTGAAAATAGGACTCAATAAGATCTGGCACTATAATAACATAACATGATTTTTATACCTCCAAGCACATGGGTGCTAACATTCAACTGTTATTAATGGTGAGAACAGCGCCACATATAGAATGAAATGATGTATGGTGAAACCTAATGATACATAGTCTGAAAAATTTACTAACCATAATAAGGTAATACGAATTCTCTAGGCTTATTGATTTCCTTTACTGATGCCATGTAGTACAGTCCAGCCTTATCATAGTCCCCCTGAAAAAAAGGGGGAAAACAATATCCTCACATCAGCACACAGTAAAAGGAAAATTGACTTCGTCATGATTTGAATTTAACACTGTAAACAGCTAAAAAGTATGAGTAGTAACAACAACAAAAATAGTTACAAAGAACGAGAAAGTAGTATGTAATCAAAGATTTCCATCCATAAAATCACAAGTCATATGGAGAACTGACCCACCCTTTAAAACAGGGAAAATTAGAAAGAAATATAGGCGACAACCAGATATGATCACTATCCGTCAGCAACTACAATAAAAAGATAAATGTTGAGGTAACATGTGAGTGGGCTGAAGTTCATATGCAAGATTGGCCTAAGACCAAACACATTAAGCTATTGGGTCAAGTTGGGACCAATTAGGGATTTGGCTCAGAATTCTGAAAAGACTCGCGTAATTGATCAAGTTACACGCAAGCCTGAGAGTATCGAGTGTATAAGTTCAGACTTCACACTCAAGGGGGAACAGTTCAGTGATGTTGGCAGTCATATGTGAAGGGAGAGATTTGTTAAGCTAGTGATTAGCTCAAGTCCCACATAAATAAGAGTCTGAAGTGAAGATTAATTATAAAAGTTTAGGCCAAAGATCTATCAGCTTAAGTTTTTGTGTCAAGTTGGGACCAAAAGGTGTATTAGGGCCTCCGTTATCATACATGATACCCCATAAAAGGGCAAACAGCTTGGAGCAGACTGGGAGGAAACAAATTGATATTACACACCTTGCTGTGGTATGATCGTGCCAGATTATAGTAAGAGTGTGACTTTGTTGGCCCATGATTAGTTACAGCAAGAGCAGTTTCAGTCAATTGCTCAACTAGGAAATGCTGACCAGTGAAGAAGAAATGATTCGCCAGATAATTAAGCGATGTTGCACAATAGGGATATAATTCGAAAGCTCTTTGCATTTTCTCCATTCCTCTTCTAATACCAGCAGCTGTGAAGATAAAGTCGGTGCCAAAGTTAGAAATCAATGTTTAAGTGACCTCTATTATAAATAAGTTAAATAACAAGATAGATATGAGTGCATGAATTTTATGTTGACATATGTAACTATAAAACTAAATGTGTGATGTATATTTTGGCCTATTTATAGTTATTTAACATGACTCACCTTCATTAATTTGCAAGTCCAAAATTCCAAGTGCCACAAGAGCCTCAACGTTTTCTGGATCCAACTACACTACACAATAAAACATTAGCATCTGTTCACACAGCAGTTTATGCAGTAGACAATATTAATGCACGACTAAATGATAATTTTTGGCTTGCCTGCAAAACACGCTGAAATGCTTGCTTAGCCTTTTCATGTTGACCCAATTTGTAGCGACACATGCCTATGCCAAGTCTTACAGCTCCGGGGCACTGTGGATATACTTGCAAGGCCCTCTTTCCAAAACACACAACTTAAAAATCAATAGAGAATTTTAAAATGATCCATAACTAAGTTAATCAAGAGAATTCTCTATCCCCCCACCCTCCCGTGCCCAACGCAAAAACCTCCCACCCCCATCAACTTTAATTTAGATATTGAACCACAAACTGACAATTGTTACATTGCATTTGAAACATAATAGAATGGGATGCAGATAAACCTTGTACAATTCCAATGAATCAGAATATCTTCCACGGCTATACTGAACACATGCCTGCGGAAATCCAAATCTAGACATTAGGATAAAAACAACATATGGTTTACAATTATAAACTGCTCTCTGAAGAGAAGAAAAGCTACAACATTTACAAATTACAGCCAACGGCCCAGCTCTGAAAAGGTAACATAGGGCTTATAAGCATTACTTTCTTGGCTCAGCGGTTATAATAAACTGAGATTGCATGTTCTAGTCTCACCCTTTCATTCTAAAAACTTTATTTACCTCAAAAGGGGACAAAAGGAGGGGGGAGAGAGAGAGAGAGAGAATTTATAATGTTTGTGCTAGTTTAGCAACATTTTTTTTGGTATACTAACTTTCTGTGCAGTAAGATGATTTCACATGCATACAACAACTAATGACAATCATAAATGTCTTTATCTTCTCTTTTCACAAGCTACTCAATGTGCTATCAAATGACATTACCAATTTGGCAAAATAAAAGGTTACACAAAATAAGATAAATTTCATATGCATGATCTAGAACAACTAATAACAATCAAAACGCAATGTGTTGGTGTTAACAAAGGAATCAGGCAGTGTAAAGTACCTGACCAAGAAGAGCAGGAACGTTTTCACGATCTCCATCCAATACAATCTTGAAAGCGGAAGATGCCTGTTCTAAATCACCCTTAGCCAGTAAAAGCTGACCTGCAAGCGAACATAATTGAAAGTACGGTGGTAAATGAAGTGCATATCGAGACAACACATGTTAGATTGGTAGATAGTTCATTCAAATGTACAGTTAAAACTTACAGCAGCAGACGCATGCTGTTCTAGAATCTATCATCCTTCCGAACAAGCCAATTAAAAAAATGTCACTAACCACGCCCACCCAACAATAAGTTTCAACAATAAAACAAAACTGAAGATCAAACGCTTAAATACTTGGAACAAGTAAAGGATACACATTAAACCTGTTGATAACGATATTAGTGTTTTTTCTTTGACGCGGCAAGGGGGATGAAAAAAGAGTAGCAGAATGAGTCCATGGTATTTACAGAGTGGATCTTGTAATCAGAAGAGAAATTTAACACTTTAATTATCCCAGTCCTCCAATCTGCTGCACACCACTAATAATAATGATTGCAAGTGCAGACACTAATAAAGAATAAGTAACTCTAAGTTTTAGCTTTTTACACAAGTATTGTAGTCTCCACTAGTTCAAATAGAATTGAAAATCGAATTGTTAATTGATAATTGAGGCTTTATGCAATTGTGGCCTTCGGGCACAGTTCCTCTACCCTTCTTTCTTCCTCCTTTATCCCATTCCCATGCCATTCTAAACCTTGTCCTGCATCATAACTGATTTACACTAGTATCAATTATGCTTAATGGTGACAGGTGAGACTCTGATGATGCTCTCTAGGGACAAATTTAAGTCTCCTTTCCATTAAGTCTAGCTTTAAATCTTCACAGCCTTACTCCAATTAATCTGCCACTTAAACTGAACCAAACCATAGAAAGTCCCAGATACCCTATTATATTTTTAAAATATATAGGAAAAAACTTAACTCTGACCAACACATGAATTTTACGCTTCAAAAATTTAGGTACCACTATAGAACAACAATTTACTTCCATGATCCGTTCAGGTATAGAATCCATGAACAAAGATTTCAAAGTCTACTTTCAAACTTCAACCCACTGCTGGACTTGAGTACATATTTCCCTTCTTATGAATGCATAAGAACGAGGATAGGCATGCATACAGAAATGTCAAAATCAATTTCTAATAACATAACTACTAAAGCAGTGGAGTGAAGTCACCTTTGCCAACCCAGGTAGAAGACTCGTGCACGTCTATTCTTGACGCTTTATTGTAGTATTGTGTGGCTTTAATGAAATAATCATCCTTTTCTCTTTTTGTCTCAACTTTTCCAAGGTGGCTATAATAGGCTCCTAGAGCATTTAGGATGGCAATCCTCTCATATCTCACATCAGAATAGTATTCGTCAATCTCTGCAACTCATAAATGCCATTATTAGATCACACATCTTCAAAAGGAAAAACAACAATTACAGCATCTCATTATCAGAGACACTATAACAGAAAGCTATGCAATATAATTCCCATAGAAAAATAAAAAATATATATATTGCCAAATAAGAAATACCCGGACTAGACCCTTCCTCCAAAATTTGACGAAATTGTTCAACCTTTCCTTGTTTGAAGTACTCCCTCTGCATGGATATTAATTGAAACTATAAATCATAAAAAATTAAAAATTAAAAAAATTAAAAAAAACATGGAAATTACAATGCGTTTGTAATTCAATCAGCTTTAATATTCAAAACAACTCCACATGTACCAACCCAGATAACCATACCACAATTCCACATAGGTCACCAAATACAGAGAGGGAAAATAGATTAATAGTTCCAAAAATCATAACTAATGCACAAAAAAATAGTTAAAACACTCTACAAAGCATCCAATTACAATTAGATAAAAAGGATTAACACTTCCAAATATCAAACTACCACAATTTAAGCATAAATACTCAAAAAAATCCAACAGTCTGGGCAAATTCAATTAGCGTGGAAGACAAATTCAAACATTTACAACAGCCTCAACTAATTTTTTACATATAAACTTAAAAAGAACACAAATTTACTAAAAGTAAATATAAAACGCTATATACAATAAATTAAGTGAGAGAGGTAGATAGAACAAACCGCAATGATAAGCCAGAGATCGAGGGGAGCTTGTTCAGCCTTGAGGATGTCAAGAATATCAGTAGCGTCCCTGGGAAGTTGATCGAGAGCAACTCTGACCTCCTCCTCGGAGTTTTGTACCGGAATGTACACACACGCCATTGGATTTCCGGCGCCTTCGATTTGCTGATCGAACTAACAACCGAAATAAAACCCTAGGAATTTGGGTTATTTAGCAAGAGAGTATTTTATTGAAAATCAGTGGTAATTCAAAATTACAAGCCGCGAGTGGAAATTTGTTCTGTTGGATACTCTGAATATATATAGAGGGAAAGAGAGAGTGCAGGTATTCGGAGGTGAAGTTCATGTGGGCTCATTGTTTCTTGTATTAGCAGAAACATCCTTTGAATTTTAGTAAATATTTGCTTATCTAGTAAATCTTTGAAAAAAATTCAGTTTCCTCCTTGTTTTTTATTTATTTTCTTCTTAAATTTTGTCAATTTTGAAAAGAGAGTTGCATCAAAATGTTGATAGATAATAGTACAACTTTAGCCAAGCAAGACTATAATTTTTCATAATATTATATTTTTATTCTACAAGTTTTAATAATACATTCATCAATCATATATTATTAAAAAAAAAGAAAAAACAAAAAAGAAAATATATTTATCCTTAATGGCCCACGCCCAACAAAATTATACAAAAATGATAAGTATTTTTATTTTTTATATTAATGAATCTCGCCAAATCACATATTTACCTTTCATTTTGTGTACTTTAGTTTTTTTTTTTATTAAAAATATCTTTAATTGTTTTTTTAAAGATGAAGAGAGTAATTGTTTTGAAACATTTTTATCATGAATATGTACCCTAATATGACAACACCATAATCAAATTAATGACATTGTACTTTCAATCATCTATCTATATCTATATTACATAGGCTTAAATATAAATAATTACCTTTTTTTCATTTTAGTGATTAATTTTTAATTTTAATTTTTCGTTTAATTAAATCATCACATTATAAATTGATGATGTACTTAAATATAAATTACTACATTGAACTGTTGATATTTTTCCCACTTTTGTGATCGATCTTTTAATTTTTTTAATTAGATGATTAAATTAAAGTGAAAAAAATTAATAATTTAATCATTTGATTGAAAAAATTGAGATATCGATCATCAAAGTGGAAAACTTATATTTAAACCTAATTTATAATTTTACATAGACATTGATTAGCGAGGCTACGTCATCAATTTATGACGTGATTGACTTAATTAAATGAAAGCGAAAAAAATTATTAATTTGATAACTTAATTAAAAAAGTTTAAAAGTTGATTATCGAAGTAGAAAAAGATTAATAATTTTGGAAAGTTATTTATATTTAAGCTAAATTTAATACACAAGTGAAAATATTCTTTAAAACGTACCGCGAGGTTTATGTCAAAAAGAGAGCTCCAATTTTGCTTCACTTGTTCATCTTTCCTCACCGCTGTAATCTCTCGTTGATACACAAAATGCCCATCAAATGGTAACAACCACACCATATTTCAATTGGGTAGTCTCCTATTGATCCTTTGACCACTCACATTCAACCTCTGTTTTTCTTTCTTTCTAGGGTTTTGCACTGGCATCCAAATGCCGGAACCACCGTCAACAGTCAAATCCTCACAGAAGTCTCTCAGTGTGTTGAGAGCATCAATGGCGTCAAAGAAGGACGATGGAAAACTACCCTCACCTTCTACAGACCCCTGCTTAAAGGTAGTACTAATTTCCCCTCAATTCTTATCTCTATTTACATGTAAATGGGTTTGTTATCATATTGTGTTTAATCCATCAGAGCAAGCGAATCCCGCCGAATTCCCCGTGATTTTCTGGGGATTGCGCTTCCAGAACAACCCAGTAAATACTACTTTGTGATTCGGGGGCAGCAGTTGGTTCTTGAGGCGGATTCTACAATTCAGACGATAATGGAGAAACTTCAGTCCTATAAAACGAGGGTGGCCCTTAATTTCGAGGTTAATATACTTAAAGTTACTTGATTTTCTGTATGTTATTGCTAATTATGTTGCTATAGGATGCTAGATGGAATTGAACTGTGAAAATTACCTTGATGAGAATTTACAATTACCATAACCTAAGATTAGAAAGGAAAATAAGAAAACCAAAATTCATCGAAATCACAAAATTAAGCAAACATATTTAGCAAAGTCTTATTTTTGATGGATAAGTTAAACTTTACTGGGATTGAGAGAAGTAAGAGCAGTCGCGTTACTAAAATTACAGCTATATTTCGTTAAGCCGTACTTGAGGAAGTAATCGTTGAATCTTCTTTTATCTATCTATGTATGTGTGTGTTGTAGTTAATATCAAAAGAAATACTATAAGGTACAACTGGATCAAATGCACTCACATATCTTCCCTTGAATACCCATTTGGAGTAAAACTACTAATGCAACTTACCATCCAGCCCAAGCCAAAAACATTTCTTGCCCAAGATGTGGTATGCCTTTACAGATATCATATAGGTAAGTCTACAATTGTACATAATTACTGTAGGTTCTGCAACTCCTAATAAAGGTTGTCCACCAAAAATTGAATGTACGATCTCACATATAGCAATTGAAGCCAGAGTTTCCACTACGCTTAAGCTTTCATCTATATACAAAAAGTGACTCGTTAAGGCCCTCCATCACATCCGCATACTCAAATAAATAGGCCAACCCAAGGTGCATCAGTTTTGCAACTTCTAAATTGTATTACCATAGTGACCAAAGAAATATAATAAGAATAAATATATGACCCGTGTCTCTACTAAATTGCTCTCCAAACGCAATGACTGGAAGAATAGAGGCAAAGAATATATAGGTTGTTGGAGTCAAAATCCTGCTTAGAGGAAGGCAAGATTAGATTCCAATAAAATTTCACTTCTATCAAAGGTAAAAGAAAAACCAAAAGAAGAAACAAAACCTGCCCCCCTTGAGCGAAGTGCGTTAATCTAGTCTTGCTTGTAGCAAGCTTTTCTTCCTCTAAAGTCATTAATAATTTCCTGAATGGTGTTTTGAAAATTTTCATTGCCGAAGGCAAGGAAGTGTAAAATCAAATAGCATTATGAGAATAGGAAAACCAATGAGAATGATAAGTCCCCATGCATAGTACATTAATTTATGCCAATGTTCCCGAGGCTTGAGAAACATGGTAGGCTATCATTTCTAGAAAGTGCAAGAAAAAAGAGATAATGTTATGTCTTGTTGGAAAGGTGTGAGAGAACCAAATTTCTAATTAGAGTTTAACGGTAATATGAAAAATGAGTTGTGAAATCTTCTTGATATCTAAAAAGAACATAAAGGTAAAGAGGAAGTAACAAATATTAATACATATAACACAGTTCTTGGTGCTTTTGACTGCAGCCGCTTTCAAATTTTCCAGAGTCTCTTGATATTCAGGGTCGGTCTCCCCACGAAAAGTCAAATCTAGCCACTGCCAGAACACGAACCCAAAAACCATTAATTGAGAGAAAAAAAGTCCTTTCATATCAAAAAGAAAAATAAAAAACTTTCTCCTTCCAATCCAACTCAATACCAATTCATTTAACCATATACAATTTATAATATAATTTAATAGAGAATAAACATGATACCTGACATTCCAACTTTGAGGCATCCATATATAACAACAACAAATCGAGACTTAGGGCCCAAGGTTACTACAATCTTTGTCATGGCAAGAAAGAAACTCTGTACATATACATCCACATCAATAATTTCTCAAATCAATCTCAAAATCATAAAGATACATATCAATAGGTTCGTTCGTATGCAAATTACATATCCAGGTTTAGTTTTTTAAAAAGAAGTGAGAAATATACAAAAACACTCACAAATTTTGAAGGCTCGAGGATGTAGACACATTCTTGAAAATTATGCGGGTTGACAATCCTCCGAATCAGTTTTTGCACTTATATTATATTTCAACCCTATCTGATATTGGATGTCTTGTGTCAGTCCATTTTTGCACATAAATAACTGTCATCATCATTTCTTTTTCCTCCATCATCTTCTCTGATAGAAATGTATTTATTGTTTTTCTAAAAAAGGAACTTGTCAAGTTCTTCTTCATGTGTTCATATGTGTCAATACATTAAAACATATGAATATTTTCTCAGACTTATTTTATCAAACACTTAAAATGCATTACCTAACATAGACAAAAAAAACATCTCAAACAATTACACTATTTAACAAAATAGAAGGTCAGTAAAATCATTTCAGTTGCATACTTGCATATATTACCCCCAAAAAAATACATTAAGTCAGCAAAAATTAATATAACCAAAGATCAAACCTATGAAATCAAAAAAAGACTAGTATTCAAATTCACTCAAATTAAACAAAATTAAAAGCTATAATTACCAATTTTCGAGGCGGAAGACTCCAATCCATTCCTAAACACAAAGGCGAAGTTCCATCGTGTTTGTGCTTTGGTGGACTCCGTCCCTGCATCCTTCAATTTGATCTGTAATTCCGATTTTCTATAAATTTAGAAAAAAAATATAGGGGGCAGGGTTTTGATGATCGAATTTGTTATGAGAGAGGAGAAATGACCAAATCTAAGATTAACCACTAATCAATCTAAAAAAACAAAAAACATCGACCTTCTCTCGTTGATGCTACATCGCCTTGTTCATTCCCTTGTCGGAGTCAACCTCGTCGTCTGCAAACCCCTAACCTCGCCCCTAAAAACTTTACATCAACCACCTATTTAGCTTTCATTTTCTGAGGTTGTGATTTTTTTGGACGTGGTTTCAATTTCTAGAGATATAGGTATATAGAGACAGAGAAACTAGAAGTGAAAGATAAAGATGAAGAGAAGGTGAAACTCTGAAGTGGAAAGAAAGACCAAGAGAGGAATCGTTGAAATCGAGAGATGATTCTGCGAGGATTGCAAGTCACATAAGTAAAGAAGAAAAGGAAGAGGAAGAGGAAGAACATGAGAAATCTGAAGAAACACCGATGGTTTTGTGGATTGAAGGATGGAATCGATTCTAAATTCGATTGAGTTTTGACCGAGTTAACTCTTAATTAATTAAGAGTTCACTCGATTCAATTGAGGATTCCTTGCGTCAACTCATGTCATCTATTTACGTGTATTTATATATAATAGTTGATTGTTTTTCTAATTTATTATAAACTATTTTTTTTTTAATTTTTTATTTCAATACTATGTAGGGGTTCCAATATCAACTTGGGGACTTCCAGTTGAGAGTGGGAAAAGTTGTTCCACTTCATTCTGAAAGTTTAAGGGGAATAGTCATGGAGGTACGGAATTCAGACTCGGTTGAACTTTTAATGATTTGATTGATTTATGTTCCTACTAAATTAAGTATGAGCTTGAGGTACCCACATCACCAATACTAACAATTATTTTGTTTTATAATATGTATTTGGCTTTTGTATGTGTTCTTTGTAAATTTGGGTTTTAATTCTTTAGGAAGAGTATCTGTCCGCAGAGCCAAAATTGTTTAGTTGAAACATTCTCATACCAAGGGAAAACAATAGAAATACTTCAAATTTTGACCTGAGTAGGCAAAGTAAACACAGTAAACACGTGATTGAGGTAGCATCTATTAGTGTCCGGATGGGCAGGACTCTAGATCATGGTTTCAAGAATGCATCTCTGAGCTGGTGTTGTGCATTCAAATTCTTTTACCAAATTATAAAGAATGTCAGAACTCCTATATTTTTTGGAATCAATGATTTTTATTTGCTTTGGAAGATGATTTCTGTTTACCTCTATCGATTGAACCACATTCTGTTTTGCAAGATGGAGCATGTGCCAACGGCAAGGGCGGATCCTGCCTGAAAATTCAATGGGTGCAAAATTCGAAAGAAAAAATCCCTTAAAAATAAAAATTTAATAAAATGAATCACAAAACTAAATAATACTCGAATATTGTTTACAATAAAATTTTTCGAGGTTTCATTGCTTGAAATTGTTGCATGATAACCTCATTTTTAATAGTTACAAAAATATCACGCTCAATGTATAGATTCAAATTTTGTACGTTTAGTTGTTGTAACCCAATTACGTATGTCCATGCCTGACAATCAATAAATATTTAAAAACTAATTCAACATCAAAACAAGATCAATATACAATATGAATGGTCAAGTGTAATTAGCACCAACAATAAATAATCTTAATTAAACCACTAACAAGTAACATTACAAAATAAATACAAAATTTAAAGAAAATAAAAATAGAATAGAACACATACTTGAATAACTTTTATTTGATGGAGTTCTTCATTGTTGCAGTGTTGCTTTAAGAAGAAAAAAAACCTAATTTTATAAAAGTACAAAAAAGAAGAATCCATAAACAATTACAAAAATTTTTAAAGCAATTGTTAAATTTGTGAAATTAGAATATACTTTTTGAAATTGCTTCAATTGCAAATCGTGAACGCCTATTTTAATTTACCTTATTGAAATTTGGAGACTTGGTCCACTTGAAATTTACAGATCGTGATTGCCTAGTTGCTCTATTGCGATTTGCGAATTTGGAGACTTGGAGTTGGCGAGTTGCTCCCATTGTTGGCTTGTTGCTCTGTTGCTGTGTGTTGTTGAAGCTGATTCGCTGAACCATATGAAGTTAAGTTAGAACACTGAGGCAGTTAAGCATAACTTATTCCAGATTTCATACCAAAAATCAAGAGAGAGAAAGTAAGCACCTGGGTGTGGGAGGAAAAGTGTGTTTGGAGAACAGCCTTTTAGGAAATTACAGAGATGAAGATGTGGGTGAGGTCCGTGAGGGAATGTGGGATTGGTCCTTTAGGAATTATAATAGTTTTTTAAGTATGAAATTTCATTTTAACATCCTCCTAATTTTTTTTTTAATATGCCCCCCCACACCCCCCCCCCCTCAAAATTCAGTGGGGGGCAAGTGCCCCCCCTGCCCTCACTGTGATCCGCCCCTGGCCAACGGTCCAAAGAACACAGACTTGGATGGTAGTGAGATTTGTATAAATTTTAAATTAATGTACCCCAGGCGATGATCAATTTTTGACATTAATAATATGGTGAATGCTACTACCATCCATTTTTTTCACGATGTATCTTAAGCTATTAGATTTCCACCTTTGAGCTTGGTCTTTGATCTTTGTAGACATTTTGATTGCCTTTCTTCATGTAGTATTTATTTGTATACTTATTTCTTCATGTCGTCCCCATTTTGTGTTTATTTTGTTTTATCTTACTTGAGTATCGTGACTCGTGATCAACATGGGACATAGTTTCAGAAATACTTTTGACCGGCTTGTTCCTTTTATACCCTCCTATAATAAAAGGATAACATGGTTTTTTTGTGGTAAAGTTGCATTTGTTGTTGAATGTTGAACTGTTCAACAACTTTTATATTTAACGCAAGTAGTGGTTACATGTTCACATGAGGATTTTGTATGTTGCTCAACCTCAAACTTCTAAGAGTTGGTTGTTTGTTTTGCAGATGGAGTATTTGCCCATCTCGTCCTGGGAAAAGTCGCATCAAATCATGGCAGAGTTCAATGATATATGGCAAGAGGCTCTGCAGAAAAGATCATTACCTGGTCACTTCGTTCGTATAGAACCAAACTTTGCGGACTTTGGCCTCACAGACAATTATACTTCACCGCACACAGCTGTTCAGTATGCTTATATCATGCTTCAAATGATTGCAATGGCCCAATCTGTGAGAAATTAAATGAAGAGAAATTCCTTTTGGTACCAAATTGATGATAAATTCTGACCCTCTTGGTTTTGTTTTCTTCTTGTATCACTGGCCTGTTCTTTGTTAAGTGAAAAAAATGTATTCACTGTTTCAGTTAATATATTTATCAACTTGTGCTCTCATTGAGATTAATCATTCAAGATTAAGCAATGCATTACACTTTCAAATGAGGCAGGTTATTGGATATCATCATCTACATCTTAGCAGCGCAGCTTGAGAATGCAATGTAAACATCAACCATTGCTTGTTCGATTGAGCCAAAAGTTCCATGTCTTTGCATAGGAATATCAGATAACTGTCCAGAATTTTGCAGGATTTGTCTTCAGTTATAATAATCCTAGCTCGAGCTAATTTTGGTGTGTTGTGTTTGTTCTCAAAATATTGCTGAGTTAAATAAATTGTTCTTAAAATAAGTTACTTGTAGGCGAAAAATATTTTATATTACCGTTTGGATCTATAAACACACCAAATGTATCATAAGGATACAAATCTCTAATCATATTTATCATAAATTTATGTTTATGTTGATTTACAATTGTGATTAGTATGAATTATAAGACCCATAACTAACAATTAAATAATATACATAAATCATTCGCAATATATATCATTATCATATATGTCACGCGCACACCAATAAATCTTTTCTCTTTTATATTTAATGGACCTCAATTTAATATAAAACTAGTCTTTAAGTATATTATTTTATATTTGACTCGTGTATTTTTTAACATTCTTTTGGATACAAATATTTTATACTTAAAAAGACTTCAAAACGTAGAGAGTAATAAATAATAACTTCTAAGTTGAGGAGATTCCATGAGCTTAATAAATTGAGAATTCAAATATAATCTATAAATATTTAGGGCATGTTTGTTTTATGCCAATCAAATTTATTCAATTGTATTTGCTTTTTAAAAATTCATCCTAATTAATTGAATCGGTTAGTTATTCGAGACCGATTTGAAATTTGAATGAATTAATTTATTTTTTTTTATTTGAATGAACTAAATGATTTTTTTTTTTACAATATTAACTATTATATTAAATAATATTAAATAAATTTATAATAATTTTTGAATATTTTTATAGTGATAAAATAATAAAAATATATTATTAAAATATTTCAAATATGTTAATTATCAAATAATTTTTTATTTAAATTCAAATTTTTTATGCTTAGTCCGACTATGTTTGTAGGTGATACATAATATTTCTATCATTCTATGAACGTTGTAACGGTTACCAAAAAAATATATCTATAAATACATTAAACATAAATTAATATATTAAAATATAATGGGCAGATATTATGCGGGTAAAATGAACTGGGAAATCAACCCACCATTAACATCCCATAAAGTCCCTACATGTATTTTAAACCAAGGCCAACTTCCATCTTCTATAAATTTCAAAACCCACTTAAGAAAACCCTAGCAGACAATCTATTCGTGGCTTCTCCGTCTTCTCGCGCCACTGTGGTAAACCCTCTCGGTCTCTCTCTGTGTATATATATTAATATATACACATGCATCTATGTATGTGTATCTGTATTGAATGATATTTTGAAATTCAGTCGAGTGAATTGAAATGGTTCAGATGATTCTATGAACCAATGGGTTTTATGCCTGATCAAATTTCGATTATGAGTGCTTTATTGACAAACAATGAAAATATCACAACAGTTCAATATTTTTCTTAATAAGTTTTGAATTGTATATCCTTCAACCTGGAGAATGGTTTATTCATTTGTCATTGGCAGAAGCCAATTAGCATTTGAGATATCAAGTCTATTAATTACTGAGCCAATTTTCCGTTCTATAGGGATCAATATTCATTTATTGTGGTTTTTCTTACCAGAAGTTGATCAAGTATCATTATAATGGATCCGGAGTCCCTAGGCAAGAGTAATGCCCCTAGAAAGGTCTAAATTTGGTACCCTTCATTCAGATGTAACTAAATTCACATATTCATCCTCGCCCCAAATTTTTCTAATGATTCGTCTTTTCACTGCTGCTGTAGGTGAGGTTTGCTCCGAAAGCTCCTCCTCGTAGAGACCAAAAGCCCATTTTACCCAAAGTGTAAGCATTTATGTTGTTTTTACTTTAAGCTGTAATTATTGCTTGCTATAACTTGTGGCAAAATTCATTGCTGTTTACAGTGAAAAGGTTGAAGATGCCGATGATTCTGCCAAGGCGCAAGAATTAATGCAGCGTTTCAATGTATTTCTTGAGTTTGTTATATTATTTTATTGTGGAAAAAAGAATACTTTTTTTCATGCTCCTCTTTTTCTAAAATCAAACATGCTTCTCATTTATAGGAAGCTTCTATGAATACAAGGCCTAAGCTTGAAAAGAAACGTAAGTTTCTTTTCTAATATTTTTGCCAAGATAGATTAAAAAAGAATGTTTTTTTTTGTGGTGAAATGCAATCAACTTATTGTTTACTTTTTGATGGAATGGCATTTGAATATCACCAATTTTTGAAGATTTTAGTTATTGGTTATATGGAACTTAGTTTTTAAAATCTTGTTTTAACAATCCGTTACATTCTCAATCCTATAGAAGAAATTTAAGACAATAAATTTATATCATTCTGGTACCTAAGAATTGTAGTTGGAATACGCTCAACATGTTATTAACTTTGTGCAATGCATGGCTGGTATACATCCACACAGTGGCGAAGGTTGGAAGTTATAGCAGTGGGGTCAAAATTATTAGTAAGTTCTAAAAAATTTGGCGGGGGTTCGGCGGCAGCGCTCTCGAGCCAGTTTTTTTTAATACTTTATACTTTCGGGTTAGACAAATGCATCCAAATATCTAATTTAATAATACTAAAAAAAGGGGGAAATCACAATTGATTTCTGAAAACAAAACTGAGGTTGGAGAAATTGAAGAGAGAGTAATTTCTGTTACCTGCAAGGGCACAAGGCTGCAAGAGAGTCACAGTAGAATAGAGTCGCACTCCAGTCTCTACACTCGCGGCTCGCCAGTCACCAGTACCCACTCTGACCACTCGCGAAAGGCTTTGATGGTTCACGGTTTGACTTTTGCGATTTGGCTTTGCCGCTTCTCTCTTTATTTTGTGGTTGAAGTGCTGAACATATATTGATGTATGAGATTTAGGATTGAGGCTTGGCCGCTTGGGTATCTCTAATTAAAAAAAAAATCTGAGTGGGGTCAAAATTTGAGTGGGGGTCAAAATTTGAGTGGGGTAATTTTTTTTTTTTAAGTAATTTCAAAAATTGAGTGGGGTCAATTGACCCCACATTTTTACCATAGCTTCGCCACTGCATCCACAAGGGTTCTCAAAATAATTTTTTGTTTGAGATAAACCATGTATCCTTACATCGATTAATTGTGCTTTTCTTGCATCCTCAATCAGAACCATATATTGGAAAATCAGCTTCTTGTGATTAAGTACTTCAAGCTGTGAATAACTATCTACAGTGTACACATGCATTATATGTTTGCTCCAGTTAAGGTCTATTTCAGCTTAATACTTTTAAGTTCCACTGCATCACGCCTTTGCTTTACTGATTTTCACTCAACCTGTTTATGATTTAGGAGATTGTATGACAATATATGACCATCATAATATATATGCATATTGTATATTTAGCATACAAGTTTTGTAGAAGAAATTGTTACCTATCAGAGTTCAGTCTAAAACTATCTATTACAAATGAATGTTTAAGGATTCTTTTTGCTTGCACAATTTGCAGCCACACAAACCCGAGTCACCTTTGGTTATGGAGGTGGATCTTCTTTAAAATCATATGGTGCTCCAAAGGGTGGGATTGGCATTAAAAGAGTCAAGGTTCATCTTCTGAAGGCAAGTGACACTTTTCCTATACATTTTATTTTGGCTGCAATAGAGTTCTCAGTGCATTTCACTGGAAATGTGTTTCGACAGGTGGAGGTGCCTATGCGCCTGGAAGAGAGATCAAAGAATATAAGGAACCATGGGTTGGTATAAAATCTGAGATTCACAAATTCCTTCTAAGTTACTATTGCCGTCATCTGAATTGTTGCCCTCTCATTGTTTTGGTTGTTTGGATACTACTGCAGGATTACTATACTTATTATCCTGTGACTCTTCCTTTGAGAAGGCCATACTCAGGAAACCCAGGTATGATTTGAGGTGCTTTTACTTCATAACATAAAATACAGGTTAATGCTGCACATACTGTGTGGCATCAAGTAATGGTCCAGGCATTGCTATTTTTGTTTAAATTGGTCATATCTTTATGTGCATGGCTAGATTAATTTCTCTGCCTTGTCTTTCTAAAATTTTTGATTTATACGCCATCCTGATGCAGCTTACCTTGTGTATGCTTTGGAGGGATTTAATTTGGTTCGTTTCCTTGTAGAATTTCTGGATGAAGAGGAATTTGGAGGGACTTCAGAAACCATTACTTCCAACGAATCTTCCACAGGTCCAGCTGTAGAGCTTGACCTTATGGTTGGTATTTTGAGTGGTTGTAATCTAAATTCCTTTCGTACTTGTTATGAAATCCCTTTGACATTTACAGAATGTTTCAGGAGGAGAATTTGGAAGCAAGTATGATCTTCCTTCAGTTACCAGAAAGTTTGCCTGTGAAAAAGCAGTCCGTTACGAAGGAGGGCCACGAGGTGGGAAGCACCTCTAAATCACTGAAAAGTTCAGGACCTTCAGGAAAAGCCTGTGGTTTGGATGAGCTACCAGCTGGCTTCATGGGTAAAATGCTTGTTTACAAGAGTGGTGCCGTCAAGCTGAAGCTAGGGGATATCCTGTATGATGTGAGTGCGCAGCCTAATCATAATTGAACTGTTGATTTTTGGTATAAGACAATTATTTCCTTGATGTTTGATTCTTTTCTTTTCCCTTTTTTCTTTACAAACTAAGGAATGTGTGAAAATTCTATTAGAAATTTTCAAGTATGAAAATATGGTGAAAATTTTAAGTTATTAGATAATGAAGTCCAGACAGTGTAGGATCCCTTGTCCTACTGCCATTGTCATAGTTTTCATTCCAAAAGTGTTCAAGGTTCCTATCAATGCAAACTTATGATCCCTCCATTTCACAAAAAACCTGTCAAGTATGTGAATGATTGCAGAGAGAATCTATTAATTTCTTGTGAGCTATCTAATATATTTTACTGGCATCAGGTTTCTGCAGGATTGAACTGTGATTTTGCTCAGGATGTTGTTGCCATCAATACAGAAGAGAAACATTGTTGCATTGTGGGGGAACTCAATAAGCGTGCCATTCTAATCCCGGATGTAGATTCAATCTTAGAGAATATATCTGATTTATGATAATTTTGGTTGTTTATGCAAAATTTTGTTCTACACATGGCGGAATCTGACAGTTGTTGAATTTTCTATGAAGAAATTTGTAGGGGCTTCGGTTACAATCATTTAAATGCTTCATCAAAAACATTTAAAGTTGAAGGATGAGATTTACAAAAGAATGTTGTACTTGTACATTATTTTACATATAGAATGAAAAAGAGGGAACTCTTTAGTTACTATTATTATATGTATGTTCTATAGATTCTTTGTTTACAGACATACAATTAAGTTAGCTGCAGAAAGATCTGGAGTTCTACTGTGCTTGTGCATCACATCAAGGAGTTGGATAATTTTTTATTAACTGTTTTTTTGAAATTGTTTAATAACATCTACGATGTTCCAAATTGCATGTAAAAGATATGGGGTGATGATTGTAACTGGAATTCATTAGCAACATCTTGATCATAGCAATTTTATTGACCTGATTATTTTGAGACTTGCATATGATTCATATATGGAACACTCTTGTTTTCTTTAATTTATTTGGTCATTTTTGCTTGATCGTGTTTTTAGTTCTCTCTCTCTCTCCCCCACCCCCCTCCCCCCTCCCCCCAACAATAGATTACTGCTATGTGACACTTGATTTTTTCAATAATAAGCCTTATGTAATAACATAATCAAAAACTTTTCAAATCATGAGAATTATAATTATTACTTGCATTATAGTTGTTGATAAATTTATAAATATGTATGTATATGTAACAATCAGGAACAAACCATGTGTAATTCAAATAGAAGTTGTGATAAATCCACTTCATTGTAGTTATAACAACATGCTTAGAGAACATGTAAAAACAATAGAATGATAAATTCTTCTGTGATTTGAAATCACATTATTGTAGTGTTTGAAATTCTACTGAATAGTGCTTATTGCTTAATATTTAAAGTTGGTGCAGTGTAATCTGAGCTCCATGTTGTGGTTGAAGAGTCATAACAGTGTGAGGCGCATGAGTGT
This sequence comes from Panax quinquefolius, assembly GCA_020205615.1. Taxonomy (NCBI): domain Eukaryota; kingdom Viridiplantae; phylum Streptophyta; class Magnoliopsida; order Apiales; family Araliaceae; genus Panax; species Panax quinquefolius. The sequence continues at coordinate 157,062,023 of CM035152.1, forward strand.
AGGATGGAGAGAGCTTGAAGGAGAAATGCTGTAAAATCACTGCCAATGCAACCTTTACTTCTATTGTAGCAAAATGCTGGCCAATGCAGGTCCTTGGACCCCATCCAAAAGGAAAGAAAGCTAGCTTATCTTTAGATGCCTTTGCAACTCCTTCAGAAAACCTTTCTGGTTTAAATTCCTCTACATCATTACCCCAAAGTTCTGGATCATGGTGGATATGCAATATAGGTAATTTGATATCAACCCCGGCTGGTAAACTGATATCCCCGATCTTTGTTTTCTGGTATGTTCGTAGATATAGAGAGATTACAGGTGAATATAACCTTTGGACTTCACATAGTATCATGTTTACCTACAGGGAAACAGGACTTGTATATTTGTATTAGCGATACTTAATAAAATATCAGCTTCTTTGAGGTTAATGTTAAAGTAGAATGGACTAATATGTTTTTGGATCAAATAAAGACAGACACTTACATTTTTGAGGTGGCTTATAGCCTCGAAACTTGGATTGTATTGGATAAATTGTTCTGTTTATTGGATTGCAAGAGCAGGCCTAATAAGTCATCACTCCGGGATTCCCCAGCTCTCAGTGCTCTGTCTTTCCTCTCAACCAATGTTCTGAGCGTTGAGGTAATCCTTTTATTCAAGCTGTGTCTTTTCTTATTCTTTTTTGTTGGGATTAATCTGTACAACATAAATCAAATTAAAAGTGACAATATGACTTCTATACAAAAAGAGTAATGCTAGGGGGTCATTTGGCATTGAATATTTTAATAATAATTTATTGCATAGTCAATCAAATGACATCTACCCAACTAATGTTATGGCGACACATCATTTGAGAAACTTTTTGAGACCCCTAGCATAACCCATCCAAGAAACAAACATTTTTGAATTGATATTTAATTCTTGCTGTTGAGAGAAAGTTGCATTAAATATTGAACAAGTATGAGTCTGATAAGATACCTGAAACCAGGAATATATAAGGTTTGCATGGCTTCCATAACTAGCACTTGAAGCTCTTTTTGAAGCTCTAGGATCTTCTTTCCTTCTTCGTAGTTGCTTCCAAATGCTGTTCGAGAAATTATATCCCCTGTAAGATCTTGAAATTCAGGCCAGACATCCATTTCACAAGTTCCTTGAACACCAATAGATTTCTTCCATCGCTCTACCAGCATCAAACAACTGTCTGAGAATACTGGTAACATCCCCTGTTTTAAAAAACAAAAAACTTCAAAAAGATTCTTTTTCATAAGATGAACAAAGACATAGCACACGTGTGAAATTACTTTGTGTTAATTAATTGTACATTTTCTCCTTCGTCAGCAACTTCTTTCCAACATTCAAACAATGTTGAGTTCAAAATCTTTTTGGAGAAGCATGTTTTAGAGCATCTCCAAAAAATGCTTCTCCAAAAAGGTGGACTATATTTAGTGATGGGATAGTCTTTCAATTCTTCCAACAAATGAACTATCCCATGGATTATAATATTAAAAGATTATATTAATAAATTATAGTCCACCAATCATTCTTCTACACTCCCATTTAAATATATTTTAAATTATAGTCTACCAAGATCAGATTCCTTAATATAATCTTACCGGAAAATCTCCTAGACTATATTTAGTCTAGCTGTTGGAGAGGGAGCATGAGTCCTAGACTAAATATAGTTGATGGATCTCCGGGCTGCTGGAGATGACCTAACACTTCTAATGTAAAATCAGAAGAGCTTGCAGATAGGATGGTAAACCAATAGTCAAGGCCAAAATCTTTTACTCCACTCCATCCCCCCTCCTTCCCAGCAAATATAAATCAAAGATTATACATTCTATTTCCAGAAACGTCCTCATCTGTTAACTACAAAGCCAAAGAATTTAAGGAGTCAGAGTGTGAAAGCAGAAAGAGACATCAGAAAGAAACCTTCAATTTATCTAGGTGGAAAGCAGGATTGATTATCCTCCTATGTGTAGCCCATTTTTCGCCTTCTAGAGTTGTTAATCCATTTGTCAAAATCAGTATAAGAGGATTAAGTGATGGCTTCTGAAAATGTCCTAGCTTGTTAGAAAACACTTCTTTCATCAACTGTGGGTCCATAATGTTCAGTCTAGGCTTCGTCCCTAACCAAAACAGTGATATCTTCCCTGTTTTCACATATAAGTACTACTCAACCATCAGCTGGTAAAAAAATTACATTCAAAGTTCAAACATTCAGTAACTGAAACTTGAAATCCAGAACACAATACAAGTCATTCAAATAATACTGTTTGTTATGTATCAAAAACTAAATGAAAACACAATTATACCGTATTTTTGCACAAGATGATGGGTGAATGGGTCTACGCGAGACACAATCTGGTGACTTAGGCTAGCTGGTTTAGACCATGCTTCAGTTATTTGCTTCACAAACTCTTTCATGTCTCCAAACAATAGCTTATAGGGAGTGCCATTGATTCCTTGCAGCTTCAAGTACTTCTCGAGCCTTTTTGGTTTCCACCAAATGGAGTAAAATGCTTTTAAAACACAATAGAGTACCAGGAACAATGAAGAGATTAATAGAGAAAGAAGCATAGTTTGCTCCATTAGCTTAAAAATTAAAGAGATTGCTTTTGTGATTTGTAGGTATAATTGATGGAATTCAAACTTGAACTTTGCTGCTGCTTTTTTTTTTTTATATGAAGTTTATTGCATTATTTGTATTTAAGATTATCTTGTCTTGTAAATAATCCTTGATCTATTATGATATTTTCTTGGAGAAAGTGTAGACATAAAATATAGTGGATTTAACTGCTGAAAAGGATGATTGTATCCGAAAAGACTAAATAAATTGCCTTTTCGTGTAGATCAAGTATTGAGCTTATTTTATTGAATCAGTCCATTGCGAGTTTGGCTGGCCAAGACTATTAATGTTAGGGTTATAATATCGGGATTATAATTATAATTTCAAGACTATTAAGTTATTTTATAATTCTAGATTAAGGGGGTGTTTGATAAAAACTGAATGAATTTGAATTTGAATTTGAATGAGCTAAATTTGAATGAAAAAATTTGTTTGATAATTGACATGTTTAAAACATTTGAATAACATATTTTTATTATTTTTCTCCTTTAATAAAATTTAAATTTTTTTGTAAATTTATTTAATATTACTTATATAATAGTTAATATTGTAAAAAAAAAAAACATTTATTCATTTCGTTCATTTATTTTTTTAAAACAAACGTCTTGAATCGAATGAATGAATTAATCGATTTATTCAAATTGCAATCAATCAATCAACTCACTATCTAATAGTTTAAATTTAAAAACAAACAAGATAGTTCCAAAATTTTTGAATAGGATTTGGTTCCAAGTATTTGGGCTGTCTTACCCTCTGCCTCTAGTAGTGATGCAAAAAATGCTTGGGGCATGAAGCCTGACCTAGATCGACTTGGGGCTTGTCTAAAAAAAGCCTAGTGTGGTCTGGCTTAGTCAATGTTTGGCTTGGTTAAGGCTGTCGTCTAGAGGGTTCAAAAAGGCCGATTCCTCCTCAATTAGACTTATAGAATTTAATATAACTTGAAAATAAGTAAAATTTTCAACTCTTTGTACAAAATTCCGTGGCAAGATGAAATTCTTTTGTGAACTACATAACGTTAGGGGGACAGCTGATTTTGATGTTTTTACAATTATATATACAGCTGATTTTGATGTTTTAACAAATAAATATTGTCCGCTTTGTTTTTAACAAATATATATATATATAAACTTCAAATATACAGGGGTCGCTGATTTGACGCGACCACCTAATTAAAGAAAATATATATATCATATAAACCCTGTCATATATAAAATTTATGCGACGGTTTTTAAATTATATATTTCGTGTTTGGTTTAAAATAATACTCCAAATATTTCCCCAATAAGCAAATTTAGATTTTGTTTGGGTGTCTTTTCTTTGGTTCAAGTCGATATAAATAATAGTCCATAGATTACACTAATGATGTTTGTGTATGTTTTAGATGGAGAGGAAATTTAGTAATACATCACTTCGGCAAAAAGAGTTTTATCTATAGAATTTGTAATGGTAGTAGAATTATATTGTTATATATACTTGAAAACGTTATATTATGGTAGACTTGTAATGGATTATAATTGTAGAATTAATTATATTATTGTTTTGTCTTTTTATATATATATTTTTTATCTTTTTATTTAATTTTATAAATTTTTATTTTAAAATACATAATTTTCCCACGCATCTCGTGTAAAAATGTGTCTTATTCGTAAAGTTGTGTGTTGTTCAACATAGGAAATGTAGCTTTCAAACAAGTGGTATTGGTTCGCGAATTTTTTTTTCTTTAATTATTTGCTGAGAACTAAATCATGTAGATTTTTAAAAAAATATTATAACAGATGCCAAAACTAGAAAAAAGAAATAAACATTGGGAGGGGAATATATCTTTTTATTCTTTTAGGTTATTTTTTGTTTATAGAGGATTATAATAATTAAAAATTATAATTAATTATAATCTCAAAAATTTATTAAATTATTTTATAATTCTTAGATTAATAGTTCTAAATTTAAAAATAAATAAGACATTTAAAATTAATAATCTTATTTCAAGTAATCATTATAAATAAATATAATTTTTAACATATTGATTTAAAACAAGAACAAACTGTGTATTAGGACTTGTTTGTATTGACAGCTAAAGAAACAAAAGTCATGGATATAGACACCGCCACAATGCCAAAAATTGTTATTATTATTATTTCATGACTAACTTATACTAATATAAAAACATAAAATGATAATCTTCCAAACAATTCAAATAAGAGATCAAATTGAGACCACCAAATCTCTAAAATCATGTATGTTCTTTTAATCTAGAAGCTGCTAAAATATTTTGGGAATTGTTAAATCCACAATACTTTTTGTTATTTTCACAATAAAAGTGTCGCTGTAGATGTATAGCGAAAGTAAAAACCATCGTTATATAGCGACACTTTTATTATGAAAATAATATTTTTTGTTGTGGATTTAATAATTTCTAAATATTTTCTCTAAATTATTTTAGAGTAGCATTAATTCATTACCATTCCGTGTTGAAAAAGGGTTCACATTTGCGTATTTTATTATGATTTAAAATTTTGACCGTATTTTAAGAGTTTATATTGTGTCTATTTGACTATTTTTACCTGAATATTTGTTATTTTGTTGAAAGAATTACTATTTTAATTATTTTATTATAATAATATAGAATATTTACGTAAATCTGTTAGAATATTATTAGAATATAATTATTTAGAGAATATAGTATTTATCCTTGATTACGACTCTAATTAGATCTTTAATTGTAGTTTAATTATAACAGAATGTAGTATATATATAATAAAATGATGAGAATGATTTAATCTCTCACATTTACCATTTTCTTTATTTTCTCACAACCTTAAATATGAGTTTCAACTTCGTGTTAGTCTCAGGCTCATCGATACTATAACAGACCATTGTTCATCGACATTGTAACAAAGTATTGTTCATCGGTACTGTTCCTCAGTATGAGATAAGGTTTAGAATGCTCGCCAGTTGTGAGACCCCAGATTTTACGAATAAATATTTAATTTTCTCGGAATATTTTTTTCAAAATTTTGGTGTGGATTTGAGATAACGTTATAGTTGTGAGTAATATTTATAAATTTTATAAAGTACACAAGTTGTTATATAATATTCGATTGGTCGGGGAATATTCGTTTTAACAGAGAATATTCGTACGATGGCACAATCATTGGTTAACCCACAACGGAAGTATTGTCGTAGTAATAAAACAATAGAATTATTTTTATGAAAATAACCGCGGAAGTTTTACCGTTAAAACTGTTGAACTACTCGGTAGTAAAAGTACAGTAATACACGTGGTTGCGTATTCTTTCTTATTCATGAAGAGAACTTCTGTTATTCCATTCTTTATTATTCTGTTGGAATAACCTGTATACGCGGAGTCCCCTATACTTGGTGAAATTCTTATGTTATTCCATTCTTTATTATTACGTTGGAAATATCCATGCATGCGCGCTTTTCTGGCGGATGTACGCCCCAAAATTAGGTATCGTCACCCATCTTGGGTCGCCACTTACATGGTACATAAATTCAAATATAACTTACTAACCTAACTGTCGTGTACAATACGACATAAACTGTGAGTTTGAATACAAATATTGTCTACTAGATATTATACAAACTCAAAAAGAGTCCTCATTAAAACTATTATCACACTATTTCACGAATAGTGAGGGACTACTAATGCTATCCTCTCGGACCATTACTCCGTTCCCAGACTCGTCCCTCAGCCTATGTTCTCATTTCAAGAGAACGGTGAAAGAAAAGGGTGAGCTCAACTAGCCCAAGAAGAAATATTATGACTAAGATAATGCGAGAATAAATTATCATTAGCCTTCAACAAAGATGTTAAACCGATAAAATACAATAGACAAACCGGTTTAAGCTGCGGTGGAATAAGCAATCCATTAAAAGAGTCAAGTAGAGAATAAAGTCTACTATCTTTTAGGTTTTTAAAGGTTTTCATCAATTTTTATCATTTGAGACTCGACAATAATAATAAACCACCACATCTAATCATCCACGTACCACTGGCGAGGATTTTCATCAAGTTATCAATGGTCATGACTATCTTAGAATCACCCCGTCATAATCATACCAAAAACTATCCATCGACTGCATTACTGAAGCCACCGAGAACTTTTGTCACATCATTTATATCAAGTCGTGATTATACCGATTGATCACAGTCATAATCATACTAAGTTCATCTATATGCACGTAAGCCAAAGATAACATAATATAACATGAGGATGATGACAATGACATAATAATTCAATAAAACAAATTCAAGAATTATTTAATCCATGAATTATTAACGTCCAAATTGTCAACATAATCTTTGTTTAGAGAGTAAAATTCAAGAATGATCGGAAGAATATTTCCATGAGAAGATCTTGGATGAAAACACAAATATCAAGGATATTCTACTAATTTCATGGAGTATAGAAGTCAAAGTTTTAACCAATTTGAGTATAATAAAGAATGGAATAACAAAAGAAATCACCATGCATGCGGTACTTCAGCAGGCGAGTTATTCAGCAGTAATAATAATAACGGAACTAGGTCGGGTGAAATTCACCGCAAGCGAGGATGTTCCAACAGAATAATAAAGATGGAACCGGATCCGGTGTAAAACACACGAGATAGGATATTCCAACAGATGATAAAGGCGGAACCGGTCGGTGTAAAACACATGCATGACGGGATGTTCCAGCAGAATAATAAAGAGCGGAACCCGGTCGGGTGTAAAACACATGCATGGATGTTCCAGCAGAATAATAAAAAGCGGAACCGGTCAGGTGTAAAACACATGAGCAGGATGTTCCAAGCAGAATAATAGAAGAATGTCACCAAGTATAGGTAAATCACAGATATCTGAGTTATTCAATGTAATAATAATAAGCAATGGAATAACATAAGGATTTCACCAAGTATAGGGTGTCTGCATATACAGGAAGTTATGTATAGGGTATGCCACTTTTACGAGTTATTCCAATGAATAATAATGAATGGAATAATGAAGTTTCTGAAGAAGAAAGAATAACACCCCTACTAGTAAAAAGAACTGAATATAGAAGTAGTGAAGTAGCGAGAATACTCTTCTTCTTTCTATAATTTTTCTCTCTATAGCTTCTCTCTATAATTTCTCTCTACAGAGTTTCAATGAATTAAGTAAAGAAAATAATGAAGGAATGAGCTTACATTTATAGGAAAATGGAATGCATAGTAACTAATCCATGAGCGGTCCAGATTGATTTACTTTTATCTGGCGGTCCATATTTAAAGAAAAATCTTTTAAATAAAATATAATATATTCTATTTATATAAAAACATTTTACTATGCAAAACACTATGCAATACTATGCAAAACACTATATGCAAAATACTATGCAACACTATGCATAATAAAATATAATATATTCTATTTATAGAATAACTTTAATAAAGTATTCTATTTTATATAAAAGATGTTTCTATTTTATTACGTTAATAATACTGAATAAAAAAAAAACGTCATTATCATTATAATAATTCATATTATTAATCGTAATAATGGAATCAAACCGAGTGACTTCTCACATAAGCATCAATAATCAATACTGGTGCTACTTTATGTCAACTACACGTATTCATTGTACTTTTACTACTGAGTAGTTCAAGCGGTAACCACGGTAAAACTTCCGCCGTTATTTCAATAAAATATTTTTATCGTTTTCTCAATCCGACAATAATTACATTGTGGGGTCCACAATGATTGAGTAGTTTATGCGAATATTCCTCGCTAAATAGAATATTCCCACCAATCGAATATAATATAACCACTTGCATACTTTGCAAAATTTATAAATACTACCCACAACTATAATATTATCTTAAATTCACACCATAATATTAAAAATTATTTCAACAAAATTTAAATCTTTATTGATAAAATCTAGGGTCTCACAATCTCCTTCTTATGGAATTTAAGCCCTCGAAATTAGAAGTACGATATCTCGGTATGATAAAGAGGTGAGGATACCTTGAATACCTTTATCGTTGAAAATATTAAGTTCATCTTTGCAATCCTACCAAAGATATTCATTAACAATTCATCTTTTGCACTACTGGCCAAAGATATTTATTAACAATTCATCTTTGCACTACGGGCAAAGATATATAAGCTGTAAAACCAATAATCTTTGAGACTCAAACTTAATAGTATCACAACCATGAATTATCCGTACCTTTCTCTTGGCTAAGGATATTCGTGTTTTCAATTACTGATCATGATTATACCGAATAATCCGTGGTCATAATCATACCAAGTCTATCAATGCACTACTGACAAAGATGACTTTTACCACATCCATGAATTAATATTTCATTCATTGAGACTCATTTCAATAATTAATCCATATCATCGAATCATCCACGCACTACGGGCCAAGGATATTCATTAGTATCACGACCATGAATTATCCATACACTACAGCCAAAGATAATTGTGTATTCATTAGTATCACGACCACAAATTATCCATGCACTACGGCCAAAGATAATTGTGTATTCATTAGTATCACGACCACAAATTATCCATGCACTACTGACCAAAGATAATCGTGTATTCATTAGTATCACGACCACAAATTATCCATGCACTACGGCGAAAGATAATTGTGTATTCATTAAGTATCACGACCACAAATTATCCATGCACTACTACCAAAGATAATTGTGTATTCATTAGTATCACGACCACAAATTATCCATACACTACTACCAAAGATAATTGTGTATTCATTAAGTATCACGACCACAAATTATCCATGCACTACGCCAAAGATAATTGTGTTTTCAATTACTGGTTATGATTATACCTAACAATCCTCGGTCATAATCATACCAAGTCCATCTATGCACTACAGGCCACAGATGACTTTCAACATAATATAAACATGAGGATAATGATATAAAGAATCAATCAAATGAGATAAAGGATAAATATTAAACATTTATAAAATAATTTATCCGTAATTCAAGAATATCCCCATGTTATCAATCACTTAATAATCTCATAATCTAATAACATTAATATTATAACAATATTTTAATCACTTCCTAAATAAACAATTTTTCTCAATTGTTTACGCTTTACCATATAATGCATTTAATCATTCAAAAATGCCATACTCATAAAATATCATCACCAATTATCAAATCCTCATCAAAAAATATGCATATACTCTATATAGGATTCTCTAGCCATAAAATCCTATTTTCAACTTTTGTTACTTCACATAACATATTTAACTCATATGTTCAGAATTAAACTATTTTCATGAAAATACCAAATTAGTCCCAAAAATATTTCTTTTACGGGATTTAGCATAATATAGTCCCATAATGAAAATATATTTTTCTCTGAATTTTTAAAATTCATTTACTATTTTTCAAAAAATCAATTTCTAATTAATTCCTTAAGTAATTAGCTACCTCAAGTTTAACTCCAAAAATTCCCAAATCTTGGCAGGATCTTACACATGTTAACGTGAGCTTCTAGTTTAAATTTCATGGTCATCGGAGTTATAGAACTCAGGTTATAGCATTTTTCGTCGGAAAAACCTAAATATTGAAAGAGTCATAACTTGCTCATTTTAAGTCAGAATGAGCTCATTTTTGGACAGGAGATACTTTATACCATATACCTTCATGTCCCTAAAGGCCAGAAGTTTTCTCATAATTTAAGTGGCCGAAACAGTCCCTTAAAGTTTCTGGGCAGTAGCATTTTCAAAATTTACAGCTTTGGCCTCATTTGCTAAAATCAGTCCACACAAAAATCTACAACACCTTTTCCAGTAATTCCACTTGGATTAGTTAGGTACCTCATAGATCTAACTCTAGAACTTGACCATACTCAAAAATTCAAAATATAATAGGAGATATGGTCAATTGAATTTCATGTTACGTTTTTCACCAAAATCTGATTTTCAACTCTTTGTGATTTCTAAGAAACTTTCATGTTTTCACATACCAATCAACATAACTCATCATAAAACTTACTAATACTTCATATACCCATGATTTTCATTATTCCAATGCTTTTATTATGACTTTCATCATAAACCACGTAAAGCTATTCATTTAGTTGAAGAAATATTTGAGGGTTTAAGAAATGGGTTTTTGTCTTTGGGGTCAATACAAAATTTGATTTCACGCTCTAGGGTAGGCTAGAAATCTTCAAGAATACGTCAAGAAATTTATTAATGATAGAAATATCATTCAAAATCTGTTACTCTCATCCAAGACTTGGATAGTACGTCACATTGATCGAACTGTGACTTCTATCCCTTAACCTAGATAAGCACCTCACAATGATACCTATAAACTTGCCATCTTGGTCATGGCGTACGCCTACAAAAAGTCCGGCTTTGGCGATTGCATTCCACACAAGGAAGTCAACAACGAAAGGTTCGGGGCTCTTTACTTATGGCTTGATATAACAAATGATTAACTTTAGGGTTTGGTTACTTTGAATTAGTATAATAAGAGGTTGGTTAGGAATATGAAAGCTAACAACCTTACAAAAAGAATAATGAGTAGTTAATCAATCATTTTCAAAAATTACCTCAAAGGCAAGTATTTTCAAAGAGTTAAGATCGACGGAGTAACGTGAAAGTGTTTATTTGAAAAAACAAGATTAATAAGCGAAATGAGGTAACGAAGGTTTCTCCCAACGAAGTTTCAACCAATAAGTTAAAATCTAACTTCTCCGAGTCAAATTTAAATGTTGAACATAAGCAAGCGAGAGATAAAATAATGGGTAGAACCCAGGTATCTTATAAGGTATAGACTTGCAAGAATTTATAATTAACTAACCCGTGCTAACTTCGCTCGAGTCACTTGCTTTTTAAGAAGTCGTGAAAACGCTCTTCATGAAACCACAGAGCTTTGTTTTATCCAGTATCGCCTTTGGTGCCACCGTCCCCGGTGGACTTGACTTTGGTGCACGCGACAAAATCGAGCTAAATGACCTCTCTTCTTGAAATTTCCACTTCTATTATCTTGGCCATGATTACCACCAAAGTGGTTACCATTCTTGGCATGATAATTTCTCCCACGATGGTCATCATTGTTCGATGGTCGTTATTCTGGTAGGTATGATTATTATCGTGTTGTTGGTCGTTACCTTTTGGTTGGTGACTCATTATCGCGCCCAATAACCGAGCCCTACTCACAACATCTAAATACAAACAACGTCCACAAAACAAGGGTTAATTAACATGCAACATATTATCACTATACTTTCAATTAGACCAATCAAATACCAAATAAACTTAGGTAGGTCATACTAGCGAAGGAATTCCCCGTCTCTCCTCCTAGTACTATTCTCACATCTTAGCGGGGATCATATCCTAAGCTCGATACAAATTATGGCGCCCCCAAAATTAGGTATCGTCACCCATCTTGGGTCGCCACTTACATGGTACATAAATTCAAATACAACTTATTAATATAAGCGTAGGTATACAATACGACATAAAGCGTGAGTTTGAATACAAATATTGTCTACTAGATATTATACAAACTCAAAAGGAGTCCTCATTAAAACTATTATCACACTATTTCACGAATAGTGAGGACTACTAATGCTATCCTCCGGACCATTACTCCGCTTTCCCAGGCTCGTCCCGGTATGTTCTCATTTCAAGAAGAATAAAGTGAAAGAAAGGTGAGCTCAACTAGCCCAAAGAAGAAATATTATGACTAAGATAATGCGAGAATAAATTATCATTAGCCTTCAGCGATGTTAAACCGATAAAATACAATAGACAAACGGTTTAAGCTGCATAATGAATAAGCAATCCATTAAAAGAGTCAAGTAGAGAATAAAGTCTACTATCTTTTAGGTTTTAAAGGTTTTCATCAATTTTTATCATTTGAGACTCGACTTAATAATAAACCACCACATCTAATCATCCCCGCATTACCGCGGTCGAGGATTTTCATCAAGTTATCAATGGTCATGACTATCTGAATCACCCCGGTCATAATCATACCAAAAACTATCCATCATTGCATTACTGTGCCACCGAGAACTTTTGTCACATCATTTATATCAAGTCATGATTATACCGATTGATCCTCGGTCATAATCATACTAAGTTCATCTATGCACGTAAGCAAAAGATAACATAATATAACATGAGGATGATGACAATGACATAATAATTCAATAAAACAAATTCAAGAATTATTTAATCCATGAATTATTAACGCCCAAATTGTCAACATATATTGTTTCAGTAGAGTAAAATTCAAGAATGATCGGAAGAATATTTCCATGAGAAGATATTGGATGAAACACAAATATCAAGGATATTCTACTAATTTCATGGAGTATAGAAGTCAAAGTTTTAACCAACCGAGTATAATAAAGAATGGAATAACAAAAGAAATCACCATGCATGCGGTACCGCATGCAGACGAGTTATTCCAACAGAATAATAATAACGGAACCGGTCGGGTGAAATTCACACCAAGCGAGGATGTTCCAATGAGAATAATAAAGATGGAACGGATCCGGTGTAAAAACACAGATAGGATATTCCAACAGATGATAAAGCGGAAACCGGTCGGTGTAAAACACTGCATGACAGGATGTTCCAGCGAGAATAATAAAGACGGAACCGGTAGGTGTAAAACACCTGAGACAGGATGTTCCAACAGAATAATAAAAGCGGAACCAGTCGGTGTAAAACACATGAGCAGGATGTTCCAACAGAATAATAGAAGAATGTCACCAAGTATAGGGTAAAATGGCAGCATATCTGAGTTATTCCAATGAGAATAATAAGCAATGGAATAACATAAGGATTTCACCAAGTATAGGGTATCGCATATACAAAGTTATGTATAGGGTATGCCACTTTTACACGAGTTATTCAATGAATAATAATGAATGGAATAATGAAGTTCTCTTCGAAGAAGAAAGAATAACACCCTTACCAGTAAAAGAAGGCTGAATATAGAAGTAGTGAAGTAGTAGAATACTCTTCTTCTTTCTATAATTTTTCTCTATAGCTTCTCTCTATAATTTCTCTCTAGAGTTTCAATGAATTCGTAAGAAAATAATGAAGGAATGAGCTTTATTTATAGGAAAATGGAATGCATAGTAACTAATCCATGAAGCGGTCCAGATTGATTTACTTTAATCTGACGGTCCATATTTAAAAAAATCTTTTAAATAAAATATAATATATTCTATTTATATAAAAACATTTACTACTATGCAAACACTATGCAATACTATGCAAAACACTATGCAAAATACTATGCAACACTATCATAATAAAATATAATATATTCTATTTATAGAATAACTTTAATAAAGTATTCTATTTTATATAAAAAGATGTTTTCATTTTATTACGTTAATAATCTGAATAAAATAAAACGTCATTATCGCTATAATAATTCATATTATTAATCGACAATAATGGAATCAAAATGAGTGACTTCTCACATAAAGATCGATAATCAATACCTTGGTGTGCTTCTTTATGCAACTACACGTATTCATCGTACTTTTACTACTGAAAGTAGTTCAACAAGAACTACAGTAAAACTTCCGCCGTTATTTCAATAAAATATTTTTGTCGTTTTCTCGATCAATCCGATAATTACATTGTGGGGTCCACAATGATTGAGTAGTTGTCAGACGAATATTCCTCGCTAAACCGAATATTCCCCGACCAATCGAATATAATATAACCACTTGCATACTTTGCAAAATTTATAAATACTACCCACAACTATAATATTATCTTAAATTCACACCATAATATTAAAAATTATTTCAACAAAATTTAAATCTTTATTGATAAAATCTGGGTCTCTCACATGGGACTGGTTCCGTCTTTATTATTACATTGGAATAACTCAGTATCGCGGACTCCCTATACTTGGTGAAATCCTTATGTTATTCCATTCTTTATTATTCATTGGAATATCACATGCATGCGTTTTACCCGGGACACGGTTTCGTATTTATTATTCTCTTTGGAATATCGTCGTATGCATGCGTTTCTGTTGGACCTAGTTTCGTATTTATTATTACGTCAGAATATCACATCTGTCTTATCTATCACATGCCCGGTGATTTCTTTTGTTATTCCATTCCTTATTATACTCGGGTAAGTTAAAGTTTTGACTTACATACTCCATGAAATTAGTGGAATATCATTGATATTTGCGCTTCATCTAAGATCTTTTCATGGAAATATTCTTACGAGCATTCTTGAATTTTACTCTACAAAGAAGTATCATGTTGACAATTTGGACGTTATTAGTTCTGGATAAACTAATTCTTGAACTTGTTTTATCAATTCTTATATCATTGTCATCATCATCCTCCTGTTTATATTTTTTTAAAGTCATCATGGCTTTGTAGTGCATAGATGGACTTGTATGATTATTACTGTGATTATTCTTAGAGTATAATCATGGTAGTAATGTTACAAATGATGTGATAAAAGTCCTCATTGGCGTGTGAGTGCATTGATGGACGATTGTTGTTAGCATGATCATGACCATTGATGAATACACAAATATTTCGGCCCGTAGTGCATGGATAATTGTGGTCGTGATACTAAAGAATATCTCGGGTCGTAGTGCGAGGGGTGATTCGATGATGTGGTTTATTTATTAAGTTGAGTCTCAAGAATAAAAGTGATGAAAATCTTTTAAATCATAAAAGATAGTAGATTTTATTCTCTACTTGACTTTTTTAATGGATTACTTATTCCACTGCAGCTTAAACTTGTTGTCTCTTCAGATTTTATCGATTTAACATTGTTGAAGGCTAATGATAATTTATTCTGCATTATCTTAGTCATAATATTTTTATCGGGCTAGTTGAGCTCATCCTTTCTTTCACCGTTCTCTTCAGGAAATGAGAACGTAGCCAGGGACTAGTCGGGGGACGGAGTGATGGTCCAGATGATAAGATTAGTAGTCCTCACTATTCTATGAAATAGTGTGATAATAATTATAATGAGGACTTATTCGAGAGTGGATATTGTCTAGAAGACAATATTTGTATTAAAACTCACCACTTTTGTTGTATATTTAAGATTGTATTTGTATTATGTACCATTCGATCTGGTGACCCAAGATGGGTGATGTATACCTATTTTTTTTTTTTTTTTGGGGGGGGTCACATTAATAATATTAGATTATGAATTTATTATGTGATTGATAATATTTGGATAAATTTAAAGTCTTTAATATTTATCCTTGTTTTCAGTTGATTAATGTTTATATCATTGTCATCATCCTCATGCTTATATGGTGATTAAAGTTATCTTGGCTTACGTACAAAGATGGACTGTGAATTATTGAATTGTATATTTTTGGCTTACGTGCAAAGATGGACTGTTAGTTGTTGGTTTTATTGTTGTAAATCTTTGACTTACGTGCAGAGATGGACTTGGTATGATTATGATTAGGGATTATTCAAAAGTATAGTCGTGACCATTGATGATTTAATGAATATCATCGCCCGTAATACGAGGAAAGATTCGAAGATGTGGTTTATTTATTAAAAGTCGAGTCTCGGTGATAAAAATTGATGAAAAACTTTTTTAAATCATAGAAGATAGTAGATTTTATTCTCCGCTTGACTTTTCTAATGGATTCCTTGTTCACCGCAGATTAAACTCGATGTCTACATCAGATTTTATCGGTTTAACATTATTGAAGACTAATGATAATTTATTCTACATTATCTTAGTCATAATATTTCTTCTTGGCTAGTTGAGCTTACCCTTTCTTTCTTTTACCATTTCTCTTCTTGAAATGAGAGCGAAGCGGGACTAGTCGGGGAAGGAGCGATTTGATGGTCCGGATGGTAGCATTAGTAGTCCTCACTATTCTGTTAAATAGTGTGACAATAAATGTAATGAGGACTCCATTGGGTGTGAATATTGTCTAGATGATAATATTTTTATTAAAACTCTCAGCTTATATTTCGTCGTATTTTACACGTTAGCTGTATTATTAAGTTATATTTGAATTCTGTACCATGTATTTGGCGACTCAAGATGAGTGATGAATACCTAATTTTGGGGGCGTCATACCAGTCGCCTCTCTCCCTCATGGGCGGATGTACATGGAGGGCAGCATAAACAGCCTATGTTGAGTTTTTTATTTTTATTTATTTAAATATCGAGATAAGGGCATAAATAAAAGTTAATAAACTCAAGGGGTAGATTAATGGAAGATTTAAACTTGAAGCGACAAAAAAGAGTCATTCTTAATCTAAATACAAAGTACAGACTCTACAAAAGTTTCATTTTACTTTTACACTCTGTTTCTGAGTTTTGAACAAAAAAGAAAAGAATAGAAAACTTAAATTAGAACAGAAAAGAAAAGAATAGAAAACTCAAGTTTTTTTTAACATTGTTGTTTGAGTTTTAATAGAAAAGAATAGAAAATTTAAAATTGAGGGACGTGAGTTGTAATTTAAAATTTATTATATTAAAAGTTGAGGATAATATGAGAATTATAAAATATTACTTATTCTAATTTCTTTTTCCATTCAAATCGGTAATTTTAAACGGAAAACTTTTGCAGAAAAAGTGACCAAGTTTTCTATCCATTTCTTTTCTTTTTTCTTTATTAAAAAACTCAGAAACATAAGAATTGAAAAGAAAACTTAAATTTTTCGTCCATTTTCTTTTCTTTTCTGCCAATTTTAAAACTCAAAAACAGAGCGTTATCCTCTCCTGATACAATGTTGCTCATTCTACTTTTTTTACATTTTCACCACTACATCTCAATTTTTCCACGACTCCATCACTCCGCGACTTCTCTTTTTCGCGTCGAGTGACTACCACCGTCCATATGTCCGCCGATCTCGTCTTTGTTAGAGTGAGACTCTAACTTTGACTATACACATCAAACTTAAAAAGTAATTAAATTAAGTCTCTAAATTATTCGATTATTTTTTATCTTTCCATCTTTTATAACGTATTATAGTTTTAATATATTTTAGCGTTTTATGTCAACATCTTGCCAGTCTAATGAAAAATAATTAATAATTAATAATTAATAAGGGGTTGAGTTTTCATATTAAAAGCTCGCCATTAATTACTTACGTATACTCAATTGACAATGTTATTTTTCTAGAGGAGTGGCGCCCCCACCACAATCATAATAATAAATATCCCTCTACTCCTTACCACGAAAGAATTCTATTTGTAAAGAGTTTTATTTCTTTTGATTTTAATATAAAATAACACAAAATTATTCTGTAAATTATTTTATTTTTTTTTACAAAACTCTGGAATAAAAAGGGGATAAATTTGAATCGAATTATAAAAATATTAGAATCGAGATGATACCTCTTTTCGTTTCAAACTGAAACTCTAAATTCGAGAACATATATATTTCTTAAAATTGACAAACTTACGTAAATTATATTGTAATAGAGAATCAATTTTATAAACTATTCTTTTTACCGTATTTAATATGAATCAAACAACTTTATATTTTTAGAGTTTGATTATTTTAACCGATTATGTAAATATTATTTACTATGATAAAATCTTCCATGCCTTTCATAGTCATACTAGTTCGTTGTAGATAGAGAGATGTGAGTTTTTTATTTATTTATTTTAATGGATTCATGTGATGTGACCCACTTGAAATATTAATCTAATAGTAAATCAAATTATCACAAATCAGTTAAAACATTGATTTAATAAATCATACTGAATCGAATCAAATCAAAATTACTAAAATTTAACTCATTGACGGTTC
The DNA here is from genome assembly GCA_020205615.1 of Panax quinquefolius. Lineage (NCBI taxonomy): Eukaryota > Viridiplantae > Streptophyta > Magnoliopsida > Apiales > Araliaceae > Panax > Panax quinquefolius. Next base: position 157,080,432 of record CM035152.1, read on the forward strand.
TACTTCAGTCGAATCTCTCAGTCACACCAGAATGCAAGGAAAATCGCATCGACGGAGAAATAAGTGACCAGTTGAAAAAGATCTTATTTTATAAATTTCCAGTATGACAAGATTTCTAACCCTCCACCCCCACCCCACCCTACCCTACCCTGCGAGAAAACAAACAGAGAAGCAAGTATTAAATGCACTTCACTTCACAATGCTTTTTTTTTCAAAAAACATACTACTTGTTTTTTTCTTAATTTACTTTTCAATAATAAATATGGTAGACTAGTCTTATTTTTGGACAAATAAAATAATAAACTCTCTACAAGAAAGAGCAAGAAGATACAAGAAGCCAAAGCCTCCATAATATAGGAGGGAGTATTATTCTTGGGGTAGCTAGTAATTTGAACATCAAGATTCAAGACAGCCAATCTCCTCCGGACTCTGAAATATTATTAGCAAAATAATGACGATTTGGATTTGGATTTGGTTGAACAAAATCACCGACATTCCAATTATCCTCCGGCTGCAGAGGGCCCTCATTTGAAGAAGACCCAAATAAACCCCAGAAATCCGAGCTTAAAAGCTCCGTTAAGCAAAATTCCACATCCAATGCAGCTGGACTAATACATTCTTTTGCTACATATTTTTCTTCTGCCTTTGAACTGGAAGAATCAATTTTATTATCCGACTCGTGTGCCGATCTGCTCCGAACCAAATGCTGCTGCTGCTGCTGCCGCGTCCGGTCGATTTTCTTGGGAGGAGCTGAAGCAGAGGAGGAGTGATTGTCATGAACCTTTTTTCTCAAGGTTGTGTTCCAGTAGTTCTTTATTTCATTGTCTGTTCGCCCCGGAAGCCTCCCAGCTATTAGAGACCATCTACAAGTATATTCCAATCACAACAAGAATGTCATTTCATTTCTTAACTATTTACCTTAACTTAAACAAACACCACCCAATTGACTTAACATATAAATAATACAACTTTAAAATTTGTTTAGGACTAAACAAAAATCGAACGAGGCTCGACAGAATTAATAAACAGATTAAGGGAGGAAGAGAGAGAAATAATTAATTAATTAATACCTATTTCCCAAGAGCTTGTGAAGGCGGATGATGAGTTCTTCTTCATCAGGGGAGATGTTGCCTCTCTTGATGTCTGGTCTCAGATAATTCAACCATCTAAGCCTGCAACTCTTCCCACATCTCTTTAAACCTGCCATCAACATTTCTCTCCTCATTTTCGACTAATTATCTATATAACCCATCTAATTAAACTCCTCAATATCAATTTTTCTAAGAAAAAATCGAAATCTCTCCATTAGTATTGCACAAAAAATTAAAATTAAAATTAAAAATAAATTAAATAGAATATTAATTTAACCTGCTCTTTTGGGGAGGTTTCTCCATCTGCCTTCACCATGGAGCTTAATGTAGTCTCTGAGAATCTTGTCCTCAGCAGAAGTCCATGCACCTTTGTTTAGCCCTACTTTTGCACAGCAAGGGCTCCTCCCCATTTGGTAACTACCTGCTGTGTGACCTTCTGTTCCTTATCAACACTAAAAAGCTACCAACATCTGTATATTTATATTTATATATATATGTTAAAAAGTGATTGTACATAAACTATTTTTTTGCGTGCAAGCTAATATAATAATTAATACATATACATTCAGCAAGGATTATTAATACATTTAGTCATGAATTTTTTGGTGAATTTATGGTGGGCTAAAATGACTCAAAATTTTTTTATTGAGAAAACGCATTAAGTCTCACTCTCTCCATTTTTAAAAGATTGTCATTTTAGAGAAAAAAAAATTCTTTCAATTTATTTCTCGTTTACAGTTTTCTAAGAGAATAAATTATACTATAATTTGATTTAATTTAAATTTAAAATTTGACCCAAATTATTACACATGAGTCTTGACTCACTCTCGTCCCTTCCTAACTACGCCACAAAATATAAACATTTATTAATATATTTATCGCCAAATATTCATAGCCAAAATTGACTATTAGGTGTTAAATAGCCAACTTATTTTGTATCTTCTGTTTTCATTTTCAAAATTGTTACGTTGGACCTTTTTTAGTATTTTTAAAAATTATGTTTATAAGATATCGGTGTAAAATGAGTTAGATCTAGACAATTTTGATTATGAATCATTCTCTTTATATAAAGAATATATCTATATACATTCAAAGACATGTATAAAAAGAAAATTAGTAGTAAAATATTTCTCTCCTCTTTCTATTACATTTTGGGAATTGTTAAATCCACAATAGAAATTGTTATTTTCACAACAAAAGTGTCGTTATAGATTCTATAACGACGGTTTTTACAGTCACTATACATCTACAGCGACACTTTTGTTGTGAAAATAATAAAAAATATTGTGAATTTAATAATTACCTACATTTTCTCTCTTCTTTTATTATTATTTTACCTTTTGAGTGTCTTTAGATTTACTTTAAGTGTCTACTACATAAATATATTTTAATATAAATGACAAAAAATATATGGTATATTTTGCGAGTAAGCAATCAGTTGATAGACAATACTTGGTATAATATAACAAGGCAAATAACGAGTGGTTTTGGTTGATCCCGAATCAATTTGGTAGTTTAAATTTGATGACTCGATAGCTCAAAAAATAAAATTTACACAAGTTTTAGCACATATTTTCTAATAAAGATACAAAGTATTCATTTAAAGATTGATATAATTATGATAACTCTTGATATTTTATGATTCATGAATTTTATTGGATGAAGAAGTATATATATATTCATTCTATTAATTAATTTCTCAAGATGTAAATATTTTTTCCCCAAATGCCAACATAACTCATGTATTAAAAATGTTTTATTTCATTCCAATCAGACATGATTTACAAATATTTTTTATTTTAAAGCTTAATTAGAAAAGGTAATTCACAAAAAATAGCAAAAAATAATATGTACTAACATTTTACGCAAAAAAAAACTACACGATAAATCATTTGTAAGTTTATATGTGCTTTACAATTTTAATTGAGTACCTGATTCTCCAATAGATTGACCTACAATAATACCCACAGCTTCTCTCAATTCGATCTGATGGTCATGAGTAATGCTCCAACCATAACATAATCGATAAATTCAAGAGGTAAGGAAGTTGGAATATGAATCGGTGGTTACTACTATCTTTGTGACGTCCCCAAAATAGGTATACATCACTTACTCTGAGTCGCCAAATACATGGTACAGAATACAAATATAATCTTAAATATACAACATGAGCTGTGAGTTTTAATACAAATATTGTCTTCAGGCAAGATTAAAACTCAAAATAAATCCTCAATACATTTATTAACACACTATTTCATAGAATAGTGAGGAATACTAATCTTATAAATGCGAATAGTCACTCCATTCTACGACTAGTCCTCGCTACGTTCTCATTTCTCAAGAGAACAATGAAAAATAAAAGGGTGAGCTCAACTAGACGAAGAAGAAATAGTATGACTAAGATAATGCAGAATAAATTATCATTAGCTTTCAACAATGTTAAACCCGATAAAATCTGATAGACATCAAGTTTAAGCTGCGGTGAACAAGCAATCCATTAAAAGAGTCAAGTAGAGAATAAAATCTACTATCGTTTATGATTTAAAAAGGTTTTTCATCACTTTTATTGCTGAGACTCATCTTAATAAATAAACCACATCATCCCTGCACTAGGGCCAAAGATATTCATTAGTATCACAACCACAAATTATCCATTTACTACTACGCCAAGGATATTCGTGTATTCATCAATAGTCATGATCATGCCAACAATCGTCCATCGATGCACTACGAATTGATGAGGACTTTTACCACATCATTTATAACATTACGGCCATGATTATCTTAAATAATCCATGGTCATAATCATACCAAGTCCATCTATGCACTACAGGCCACAAATGACTTTCAACATAATATAAACATGAGGATGATGACAATGATATAAGAATTCAATAAAACAAGTTCAAGAATTATTTTATCCAAGAACCAATAACGTCCAAATTGTCAACAGAATACTTCTTTGTGGAGTAAAATTTAAGAATGCTCAGAAGAATATTTACATGAAAAGATACTGGATGAAGCATAAATATCAAGGATATTCCACTAATTTCATGGAGTATAAAAGTCAAAACTTTAACCAAGTGAGTATAATAAAGAATAGAATAACAAAAAAAATCACCAGGCATGCGATTGACCACATAGACAGGTTATTCCAACAGAATAATAAATAATGGAACCAGGTCATGCGTAAACGCACAGATAGAATATTCCAACAAAATAATAAATAATAGAACCAGGTCATGCGTGTAAGATCCCAACTTATTATTAATGAAATTTAATTTTCTCTATTTATTATTTTGAAATAGTAAGGGTTGATGTGATTAATGTGGATAGTTAGGGGTAAAATACGCAAATATTTCAAAATAAGCAAGTGGTTATAAAATATTCATTGTTGTCGGGGAATATTCGTTTGGTCGTGGAATATTAAATCTTTGGGGAATATTCGTATTATGTGGTGTGAAATGTGTGTGAAAACATAAAGACCCGAATTTTATGAAATAAAAGTATTCAATTTTTTTAATTACTATTCATGAGTTACTATTCATGAGTTACTATACACGAGTTATTATTACGAGTTCTTATTCATGAATTACTATTCATGAGTTCTTATTCACGATTTATTATTCACTTGAGTACTATTCATGAAGCATGATAATTTTTTTCGTAGAAGGCATTACTCAATAATTGTTACGGTAATTCTTGCTCAATATTTTATTTTATTGATTCAATAATTGCTACGTTGATATTTTATATTATTGTTGTTTCAATAATTGTCACATGTGATGATATTTTCCATTATCGGAGCAATAATTCATTTAAATATATTATTATATTTTAATAATATAATAATGATGATATTTTTACAACGAATGTGGGATATATGAGTATACGAGGAGGAAGAGTATTTTTGTTGCAATAAATGTTTAAAACATGTTAAACATGTCGGTGGACCCCATTTATTGACTGAAATTTGATTATAGCCTGTAAAATCGCCCGTTTGTGGATTTCGGTCAATTTCTGTTTGGAATTCGGAAAAACTTTCTTCTGTAAAGTTGTAGAGAATTGAATTTCCTATAAAAACTCGCGAGATTCGAATTTTCTGACAAAAGGGCTATTTATTATGAATTATTGAAGTTCCGGATTAATTAATTATTATTTTTTTGGAGTTTTAAATTAATTAATTATGAAAAACGTTTTTTGTAAGTTTTGTAAGGTGAGATACTTGTGTTGCTGAAGTTTGAACAAAAAAAAGTGGGCGTAGGAATTCAAATTTATTATATTAATAATTTATTAAATTTTCTGCTTTGGTGTTCTAAGTATTTTCCTATAAATAGGGTGCTTAGGTTAGAATTGAAAATCACACCAGAAACTGAAGTTTTCTCTCTCTATATTATCGAGCGTATTCTTGTGAGTATTTTGAGTATACTTTGAGTATTGCTATACGGTGCAAGTTAGATTCGGCGTTATTCCAAATGTCAAGATCTTTCTTTTGAGGTAAGGGATAGTAAAAGGATTTTAAGGGTTATTATGTTTTTAGTTTCGAAATTTTTCTGAACCTTCAAAAATTCTGGAAAAATTTGAAATGATAATTTGATGAGTTTTATATATTGTGTCCAAAAATGGCGATTTTTGGATGTATAGATTAGGAGTTATGGATTTTATGAGAAAAGACTATTTTAAAAGTAACTATTTATAACTCCTTGTAGTTAACTCCAAAATTGATGAAATTTTTATTGGGAGTACATCTATATAATATCAGTATACCTAATTAATTTCAGAATTTTTGGATAAAAGTACAATTTATGATAAATGTTTAAATATTCGGTGGTTTTGGCCATATGAAAAATAGTAAATGAATTTTTAAAATTTCGAGAAAAATATAAGTTCAATATGGGACTATTTTATGCTAAATCCCAGAAAAGAAATATTTTTGGAACTGATTTGGTATTTTTCATGAAAATGTTCTAGTTATGAGTAAATGAATTAAATATGTTATGTGAAGTAAGAAAATTAGAAAATATGATTTTATGGTTTGAGAATCATATATGACGTATATGCAGATTTTTGATGAGGGTTTCAGTTATTGGTGATGAAATTTTATGAGTTTGGCATTTTATGATGATTAAATGCATTAATTAGTAAAGTGTAAACAATTTAATTAAATTGTTTATAAGTTTAAGAAATGAATAAAATATTATTATAATATTAATAATATTAGATTATGAGATTTCTAAGTGATTTATAACATTTGGATTAAGGTGTTATAAATATGGATATGAATTTTATTATGAAACTTTATCTTTTCGTGTCGAGGATTCTTTATGCGTGATACGGGACTATGTATGAATACGGGGTACTATTCATGACAAATTGGTTTCTTCTTTGACCAAATTATCGTTGATTTATAAATCTTACTCTTGAAATTAAAACCATGTTTTGATTATATTATTTTTATATAACATTCTTATAACCCTAATGATGATATTTCTCTTTGACTTGAGTGTAAAGATGGGTAGATTATTGGTATGATCGTTCTTACTATAGGTTCTCTTTGCCGATGAGTGCAAAAGTTGAATTGTTGATCGGTATGATCATGACCATTGAATTTACAATTGAATATTTTTAGCTTAAGTACAAAGGTGAATTGATCAACATGGTTATAATTATTGTTATATAACTACGAAATGATTATGTATTTCTTTGATATATGAATATCTTTGGCTCGTTGTGCAAAGATGACTTGTTGATAAATATCTTGCTTTGTAGTGCAAAGATGAATTATTGATGAATATCTTTTGCTCGTAATGCAAAGATGACTATTATTGAATATCTTTTTAGCCGTAAGTGCAAAAGATGAATTATTGATGAATATCTTTGGCTCGTAATGCAAAGATGACTTTTGTTGTTGAATATCTTTAGCATGTAGTGTAAAGATGAACTGTTGATGAATATCTTTGCCCGTAGTGCAAAGATGAATTTATTAGTATGATTATGAACAAGAACTGTGATTTGGTATAACCATGATATTTGATGTTCGAGGTAAAGGCGGTGATGAAAATTATCTTAAATCCCGGATGAGAAGAGAATTTAGAATCACAATTATGATTATGAGTTATTCATATGATTGTGGAAAGGAAATGTTGATTGATGTTATAGGGATAAAATATTGTTGGTGGACTTTTAACGTGGAAAGACAATAGACTTTATAATACTATTTGACTCTTTTAATGGATCGCTTCGTTCACTGCAACTATAGTTGAAAAGTTTTATCATCTACCATATGTTCTAAATCTACGATTTATTCTTGATGAAGACTATTGATAATTTATTTATCTTTAGTCATAATATTCTTTCTTGAGCTAGTTGTGGTCACCCTTTTGTTTCACAATTCCTTTCGGTGTAATAAAAATGTAATTTGGGTTGGCCGGGGATATGAGGGAATAGAATGGTGGTCTATAGTTGTTGAGGTTCTCCCTAAAGAGTATGGAAATAATTTTATTGAGGACTTTAGTGTGTTGTATTTTATACATCATTTAATAGTTATTTTTGGTGAATTAAATAGGGTGAGGCAAACCTGACTTTGGAAAGGTGTTTTGCCTTTATCATACAAGATGTCTAATGACATACAACCTCGTGTCATCATAAGACATGGTTGTGTTCATCCACTTCTTTGAGTATATTTACAAGCACTACCTATATAATCTTGGTGTTTGTTTGGAGTATAATACTCAATTAGAGGCAGTGGAGATAATGATATGTCAAGAGAAGACTCACCATTGGGAAGAATATGATAGTAATCTTCTCGTTTTCTTTGGGGTCTATTAATCAACCAAGGATAATTCGTGGCCATATGATATCTACCATAACTTAAAAGCATGGCCTCCAGTATGCACGAAGGTTTCCTTGAGCACTTCCCAAATATTCTAATTTTTAAAAGCGGTTTTTGACTATACCTTTATGTAAGGTGTCATTGTGACGTACACTGATTGGTATATATTTGTATCCAAACTCACAAGATATATGTGTTGTTGTATTTTGCACGACAATTGTTATAATAAAGTTGTAGTTGTTTTCCGTACCATATATTTGGCGACTCGAGAATGGGTTGGATGGAATGGACCTATTTTGGGGTCGTTACATGGCCCCCATACTGAAAGCGATTGGATGAAGAAACGACAAATATAAGTTGGTTGAAAATAGCAGTAGTTGTTATTCAAGATTAATCATTGTTAAAATACTAGCGGTGGTTAAAACACGAAAGTACGCAGATTGCACCAATTATTAATTCTTACGTAAGAAGGCACTACTCAATAATGGTTCTGATAATTACGGTCAAATACTTTATTGAGTTAATAATTACCGCGTTGATATTTTATATTGCTGTTGTTTCAATAATTGTCATTACACAATATTTTTCATTATCGAAGCAATAATTCATATTATCTGAATAATATTATTAGATAACATTATTGGCAATGTCTAGAAAGTTACATCTAAGGAGAGGTTTTGTGGCGACCCCAAAATAGGTCCATTCCATCCAACCCATTTCGAGTCGCCAAATCATACGTAGATGTAAACAACTACAACTTTATTATCACAACAATAAAAGCGTGAGTTTAAATACAAATATTATCTTCTAGACAATATTTATACTCAAATAAATCCTCATCACATTTATTGATACATTATTTTACAATAATGGTGAGGACTACTAAACAACTCTCTCTAGAACCTTCATTCCATACCCCGACTAGTACTCATTACATTCTCGCCTCCGAGAAGAAAAATGGAACAACAAGGAAAAGGGTGAGCTCAACTAGCCGGTAAAGAATGTTATGACTAAGATAATATACAACAAATTATCGTTAGTCTCCAACAGGAAAAATCGATAGAATCTGATAGACAACAAGTTTCGAGATCAATATTCGGCAATGAAATAATAATTCATAGAAGAGTTACGTAGAGAATGAAATCTACTATAATCTATGAATTTAGCGGTCCATCATCAATATTTTATCCTGTAACATCAATCAATATTCATCTCAAATCAAATATTCATCTTTGCCTTCTGGGCCAAAGATATTCATCAATCGGTCGTGTTCATCTCAACACTGTTCATCTTTGCACTAAAGGCCAAAGATATTCATCGATCATCGTGTTCATTTAAACACCGCTTTCATCTTTGCACTACTGGGCCAAAGATATTCTTAAGAAATCATTCATCTTTGCACCTTCTGGGCCAAAGATATTCATCAATCGGTCATGTTCATCTCAACACTGTTCATCTTTGCACTAAAGGCCAAAGATATTCATCGATCGGTCATGTTCATTTAAACACTGTTCAACTTTGCACTACAGCCAAAGATATTCATCGACGGTCATGTTCATTTAAAACACTTTCATCTTTGCACTACTACGGGCCAAAGATATTCTTGAAATCATTCATCTTTGCACTAAAGGCCAAAGATATTCAATAATATCATCATTTAAGACCGAGGATGATGAAAAATATTTTTAAAGAAAGCGAATCCGGTGAAACAAAATGACAAGGATTAAGGATTCGTACTTGGTTTTATCCACGCCCAAAAATACCTCAAAAATAATCATAGTGGTGTAAAATTCAAGAATGATCAAAAACATGGATACAATCAAAGCTAGTATCCGAATAGATATTTTAGATTTAAAAGAAAAATTTTCATTTTTGGTGAATAGTGCAAGTATTCGTGAATAGTCAGAGTATCGTGAATAGCCAGTATCGTGAATAGTAACTCAGACACCCAAAGATAGAAATTCACAAAAAAAACATCTTCACGCTTCATGAATAGTACTCGTGAATAGTAACTTCGTGAATAGTAACTCATGAATAGTAACTTTCGTGAATAGTAACTCATGAATAAGTAACCCGACATGAAAAAGTTCCAAATTTGATAAAAGTACCAACCAATATTTCAAAGATAATGATATTGAAGAATTAATATCATTTGAGAAGAAAATAACATCCCTTACCTCAAAGAATCGAAGACCCGGAAGGAAAGGTCAAGTGATCTTTGAATGAAACTTTATCTTTGACAAAGAACTCTCAAAGTATCTAAATACTCACAAAATACGCTCAATAATATAGAGAGAAAGAGAGAAAACTTTGTTTACGGTGTGATTTTCAATTCTAACTTAGCCCTCTATTTATAGGAAAATATTAGCCGTACCAAGAAGCAGACTTGACCTGCTACCTGATGGCTTTACCTGCTACTATTGCCACCCACCACATTTGAAATAAAATTCAGCACATTTTTTCACCAACCACAAGTGGGGCCCACTCAATTCTAGAATTTTCCACCAAAATCAATTATAAACCTAATTTAGAATCCGACACCTCTTAAAATTCACAACAAATCATTCGTGCATTTTTAACGGTTCAAAATTTGTGGACATATACTCAACTTATGTATGTATAACATACCCAAAAATTACCACAATCCAACGGTCGGATTAAAAATTATAACCCCGCAATATATCTCAAAACCACGATTTGATTTTTAATACCTCAATCCGATAAAATACGATAAAACACCTCAACATTAATTCCTTCATTAATAACCACATAAATAAATCCATCATTTATATTCATATAAAATAAATATTTCCTTATCATATGAATCAATAATTAATTATTCACAAATAATATTTACGAATCACATTTATGACAACCAGTACATTTCCGAGAAAGAGGGGCTTTCGATAAGGATCTCTCTCTTCTTGGCGCCGCAATTAGGTGACCAAACCTCTCCTTAGATGCAGAACTTTCTAGACATTGCCAATAATGTTATCTAATAATATTATTCAAATAATATGAATTATTGATCCGATAATGGGAAATCTTTCATGCGATGACAATTATTGAAGCAATGATAATATAAAATATCAACGCAAACAATTATTGAATCAATAAAATAAACTATTGAATAGTAACTCATCGTAATAATTATTGAGTAAAGTGCCTTCTTCACGTAAGGATCAATAATTCAACACTATCGCATGCAATACCGTGCTCTCTTTGTGCGACCACGCCAGACATCAGTATTTTAACCAACCGGGTATTCCAATGATCTTACTTGAGAATAACTACGCCGTTATTTTTAACCAACTTATATTTGTCGTTTTCTTCATCCAATCGCTTTTCGTTATGGGCCCACATGGTCATACCGTCGCATTTAATATTCGAATATTCACAAAGATGATACGAATATTCCACGACCAAACGAATATTCCCAAACAATGATGAATATTTTATAACCACTTGCTTATTTTGAAATATTTGCGTATTTAACCCTTAACTATCCACATTAATCAAATCAACCCTTACTATTTCAAGATAATAAATAAAGGAAATTCCTTTTTATTTAAAAAAAAATTTGAGGTCTTCTGAGGTTTGGTCACCTAATTGCGGCCAAGAAGGAGAAATTCTTATTGGAAAGCCCCCCTTTCCGGAGCTGCACTGGTTGTCAATATTGTGATTACAGTAATATTATTTGTGAATAATTAATTATTGATTCATATGATGAGGAAAATATTAATTTTATGTGGATATAGATGGAAAAATTTTTAATGTGACAATTGTTGAAAATTAAAATTTTATCTTTTTTACGATAAAATAATTCATTTAAATATATTATTATATTTTAATAATATAATAATGGTGATATTTTTACAACGAATGTGGGATATATGAGTATACGAGGAGAAAGAGTATTTTTGTTGCAATAAATGTTTAAAACATGTTAAACATGTCGGTGGACCCCATTTATTGACTGAAATTTGATTATAGCTTGTAAAATTGCCCGTTTGTGGATTTCGGTCAATTTTTATTTGGAATTTGGAAAAACTTTCTTCTGCAAAGTTGTAGAGAATTGAATTTCCTATAAAAACTCGCGAGATTCGAATTTTCTGATGAAAGGGCTATTTATTATGAATTATTGAAGTTTCGAAGCTCCGAAATAATTGATTTTTGGAAGTTTAAAATATTTAAAATTAGAAAAACGTTTTTTCTTACTTTTTCTAGAATGTGGCATGTGTTTGATGGCTGAAATCAGATTCTAGGCATGCGTAAGAAATTTATATAATTATATTATTAATTTATTAAATTTTCTGCTTTGGTGTTCTAAGCAATTTCCTATAAATAGGGTCTTAGGTTAGAATTGAAAATCACACGTAAATCAAGTTTTTTCTCTCTATATTATCGGCGTATTCTTGTGAGTATTTTGAGTATACTTTGAGTATTGTTAGGCGGTCTAAGTTCCCTTCAAAGACTATATCCCAGTATTCCAAATTTAAGTCTTAATCTTTCGAGGTAAGGGATATTATTTTTTTCGTAATGATATTATTTCTTCAATATCATTATGTTGAAATATTGATCTGAAGTTTTTATCACGTATACGGCACTATTCACGTATACGACACTATTTATTCACTTAATACTTAAGACTATTCATCGAAAAATGAAAAATTTTCTTTTCAGTCAAAATATATTCATATCAGTATACTAGCTTTGATTGTATCCATGTTTTGATCATTCTTGAATTTTACACCACTATGATTATTTTTGAGGTATTTTTGAACATGGATAAAACAAAGTACGAATCCTTAATCCTTAATCCTTGTCATTTTGTTTCCTTTGGATTCGTTTCTTTAAAAATATTTTTCATCATCCTCGATCTTAAATGATGATATTATTGAATATCTTTGGGCCTGTAGTGTAAAGATGAATGATTTTCGAAGAATATCTTTGGTAGTAGTGCAAAGATGAAGCAGTGTTTAGATGAACATGACCAATGATGAATATCGAATATCTTGTGCAAAGATGAATATTTGATTCGGATGTATATTGATTGATGTTACAGGGATAAAAGATAGAGCGATGAACTTTTAAATTCATACATAGAAGATAGTAGTTTGCATTCTCTACTTAACTCTTCTAATGAATTATTATTTCGCCACTGAATATTGATTTAAAATTTGTTGTCTATTGTATTCTATTAGATTTTTCCCGTTGAAGACTAACGGTAATTTGTTGTATATTATCTTAGTCATAATATTCTTTATTGGGCTAGTTGAGCTCACCCTTTTCCTTTTTGTTCCATTTTTCTTCTCGGGAGGCGAGAATATAACGAGTACGTAGCTCTGGGGTATGGAATGAAGGTTTTAGAAAGAATTGTTTAGTAGTCCTCACCATTTTGTAAAATAATGTATCAATAAATGTGATGAGGATTTATTTGAGTATAAATATTGTCAGAAGATAATATTTGTATTCAAACTCACAGATTTTACGATTGTAATAATAAAGTTGTAGTTGTTTACATGCATCATGTATTGACAACCTCGAATAGGTGATGTATACCTATTTTGGGGGCGTACAATGCGTAAACGCACGCATGACAGGATATTCCAATAGAATAATAAGCAATGGAATTCGTGTCGTGCGTAAACGCATATGACGGGATGTTTCAAATGAGAATAATAAAGAATGGAATAATGAAGAATTTCACCATGTATGCAGGTATTGGCATAGAAAAGTTATTCAGACATAATAATAAAAATGGAATAATGAAGAATTTCACCAAGTATGCGGTATTGGCATAGGCAGTTTATTCAACATAATAACAAAGAATGGAATAATGAAGTTCTCTTCATGAACACGAAAGAAAGAAATTGTCAAGAATAAACATGTGAATGATATTCCTATTTATATATGATTTGATTATGATATATATATATATATATATATATATATATATATGAATGAATATGCAAGTATGCTTGCATTAAGAAAATTTGTAAAGTCCTTTGATAGATAATAGAAACATATGTACGAAGACTTAGAATGAATTGATCAAATGTGTAAGGTTAATCCTACACAAGCAAAACAGCTTTGTAAAGTCCTTAAAAAGAATTGATGTACAAGGACTATAAATATAGAAAGATCAAACATGTTAGGTTGATCTTATGTTGTAATAGATAGGAAGCATTCGATCGTCGAAAGCACCGCACTCGTAAATCGTAGTCTGCCGGGAGAGTCAAGGATAACTCGAGAGCTATTAAGGCAGAATCGTAGTCTGCAAGATAGTAGATCTCGGAGTTTGTAGACTTCCAGGAGAGACGAGGAAGGATCGTAGTGTGTCGAGTAAAGTTTCCTAAGGGCCGTAGATCATTGAGGAAGTCGTGTTCGTAATCAGAGAGAGCTGACGATGTGACCCCAAAATAGGTCCATTCCATCCAACCCATTCTCGAAGTCGCCAAATACATGGATGCGAAACAACTACAACTTTATTATCACAACAATAAAGCGTGAGTTTAAATACAAATATTATCTTCTAGACAATATTTATACTCAAATAAATCCTCATCACATTTATTGATACATTATTTTACAATAATGGTGAGGACTACTAAACAACTCTCTCTAGAACCTTCATTCCATACCCCGACTAGTACTTCGCTACATTCTCGCCTCCCGAGAAAAATGGAACAAAAAAGGAAAAGGGTGAGCTCAACTAGCCCGGTAAAGAATGTTATGACTAAGATAATATACAACAAATTATCGTTAGTCTCCAACAGGAAAAATCGATAGAATACAATAGACAACAAGTTTCGGATCAATATTCGCAATGAAATAATAATTCATAGAAGAGTTACGTAGAGAATGAAATCTACTATAATCTATGAATTTAACAGTCCATCATCAATATTTTATCCTGTAACATCAATCGATATTCATCTCAAATCAAATATTCATCTTTGCACTCTGAGCCAAAGATATTCATCAATCGGTCATGTTCATCTCAACACTGTTCATCTTTGCACTAAAGGCCAAAGATATTCATCGATCCTATTATGTTCATTTAAACACTGTTCATCTTTGCACTAAAGGCCAAAGATATTCATCGATCGGTCGATATGTTCATTTAAACACTGCTCATCTTTGCACTCTGGGCCAAAGATATTCTTCAGAAATCATTCATCTTTTACTACGGGCCAAAGATATTCAATAATATCATCATTTAAGGCGAGGATGATGAAAAATATTTTAAAAAGCGAATCGATTGAAACAAAATGACAAGGATTAAGGATTAAGGATTAGTACTTTGTTTTATCCATGTCCAACAATACCTCAAAAATAATCATAGTGGTGTAAAATTCAAGAATGATCAAAACATGGATACAATCAAAACTAGTATCCGAGAATAGATATTTTAGGCGAAAAGAAAAATTTTCATTTTTAAATTGAATAATAAGCAAATGATTCGTGAATAGTGTCAGATATCGTGAATAGTCTTAAGTATCGTGAATAGTAACTTTCGACACCCAAAGATAGAAATTCCACAAAAAAACATCTTCACGCTTCATGAATAGTACTCGTGAATAGTAACTCGTGAATAGTAACTCATGAATAGTAACTTCGTAAATAGTAACTCATGAATAGTAACCCCGGCATGAAAAAGTTCTAAATTTGATAAAAGTACCAACCAATATTTCAAAGATAATGATATTGAAGAATTAATATCATTTGAGAAGAAAATAACATCCCTTACCTCAAAGAATCAAGATTACTTGGAAGGAAAGGTCGGAAGTGATCTTTGAATGAAACTTGTACTAAGCAAAGACAACTCTCAAAGTATCTAAATACTCACAAAATACGCTCAATAATATAGAGAGAAAGAGAAAACTTTGTTTACGGTGTGATTTTCAATTCTAACTTAGCCCTCTATTTATAGGAAAATGTTAGCCAGCCAAAGCGAGACTTGACTGCTACACGATGGCTTTACGCTACTATTGCCACCCACCACATTTGAAATAAAATTCAGCACATTTTTCACCAACCACAAGTGGGGCCCACTCAATTCTAGAATTTTCCACCAAAATCAATTATAAACCTAATTTAGAATCAGACACCTCTTAAAATTCACAACAAATCATTCGTGCATTTTTAACGGTTCAAAATTTGTGGACATATACTCAACTTATGTATGTATAACATACCCAAAATTACCACAATCCAACGGTCGGATTAAAAATTATAACCCCCAATATATCTCAAAACCCACGATTTGATTTTTTTAATACCTCAATCCAGATAAAATCTTGATAAAACACCTCAACATTAATTCCTTCATTAATAACCACATAAATAAATCCATCATTTATATTCATATAAAATAAATATTTCCTTATCATATGAATCAATAATTAATTATTCACAAATAATATTCTGAATCACATTTATAATAACCAGTTGTTTCCGGGAAGAGGGGCTTTCAATAAGGATCTCTCTTCTTGGCGCCATGCAATTAGGTGACCAAACCTCTCCTTAGAGCAGAACTTTCTAGACATTGCCAATAATGTTATCTAATAATATTATTCAAATAATATGAATTATTGATCCGATAATGGGAAATATCATGCGGTGACAATTATTGAAACAATGATAATATAAAATACCAACGCAGCAATTATTGAATCAATAAAATAAACTATTGAGCGGTAATTCATCGTAATAATTATTGAGTAGTGCCTTCTTACGTAAGGATCAATAATTCAACAATCTTTGTGCAATACTGGTGTCTTTCTTGTGCAACCACGCGTATTCGTATTTTAACCACCGGGTATTCCAACGATCTTAATAACGGTAACAATTACGCGCAGTTATTTATAACCACCCAAACTTTGTCGTTTTCCTCATCCAATCGCTTTCCATTATGGGGCCCACATGTGCTTGCCGTAAATACGAATATTCCCAAACGATCCGAATATTCCACGACCAAACGAATATTCAAACAAAAATGAATATTTTATAACCACTTGCTTATTTTGAAATATTTGCGTATTTAACCCTTAACTATCCACATTAATCAAATCAACCCTTACTATTTCAAAATAATAAATAAAGGAAATTCCTTTTATTTAAAAAATTTGAGGTCTTCTGACCTCCCTCCTTATGAAATTTCGTCCTCGAAATTGGCGTGACGTACTGGTGTTTGAAAAGGTAAAGATACCTCGCTTTCATTTTCGTTTCCAACTCCCAGTCATTTCCTCAATATAGCATGGTTTCTCCACAAAACTTTAACTTATGGTATAACCTTACCAGTACATAGGTCATATTCTTTCCTCTACAAAATCTTGGCGGTACCTCCTCGTACTTTTAAGTCTTCTACTATCTCGTCCGGTTCTAACTTCAATAGCGTGTTTGGGTCATCCACATATTTACGTAACATCGATCGTGAAAAAGCGTTATGAACACGCGTCATACTTGGCGGTAAAAACGAGTCTATAGGCTCGATTCCTATTCGATCGAGAATTTCAAATGGATTAATAAATCGAAGGTTTGAGCTTTCCTCACCTCACCGATTCTCGCTTTTAAAATAACAACTTCTTGCACCTCCTTCTTCAAATTCGCATTTCGATTGTGTAGCTTGAGCGACTTTAACTTTATCGATTAAAGTCGATTATACTCGTATATCATCACGTGCATCAGTATATCATCACGTGGGTACCTAGAGTTTTCATCTCCATCTCTATTATTTGTATATTATCTGAAATTAGTCTTTGATGACATTGTACTTCGTACTTGTATACGATCTTCTACTCAACACGTCATTCTGGCGTTCGCTTTTCGAGGATGGCATGGTGAACTTGTCTTTGAAATGAGTCTCCTCTTGAGTTCTTCGAAGCTCTTCCCACATTCCTTGCTCCATTTGAATTTTGTATCTCTATGAGTCAGCTACGTTAATGGAATAGCGATTCGAGAATATCCTTCAACGAATCTCCGATAATAACTAACTAAGCCTAGAAAGCTACGTATTTCGATTCTTCGACTTAGGTTGCTCTCAATTGTGACTCATATCCCAATCTTGGATAAGACGTCACAATGAAACCTATCGATTTACTATCGCATGCGAATATGGCGTCCCCCTGAGAGTCTTCGCTTAGGTGAATTCCACAAAAGGAAGTCACAAGATAAAGGCTCATGTACCAAATTTATAGTTGAATTTTTAACTCACGAAGTTGATAGAGAGCCATTCGATATGAGATTTTAGAAATGAGTTTTGTACAAGGGTTCAAAGTCGATACAAAATTTAATATCGATCTTTGGGAGTAAGCCGATAAATTCTTCAGAAATACGTCGGGAAAAATCAATAACAACAAGAATATTATTCAAATCGGCGTGTCTTTATTCAAATCCATAACATGGACTAAGAAAACTTGACATCCGTAATAAACGAATGACTTCATGGCTTGATATGAAAATGTTTGACTACAATGGTTTGATTGCTTGAGTTGAATAACGAGTTGCTTAGGAATATGAAAACTATGACCTTACAAAAGCAATCAATTTGGTACGACGATGAGTAGTTAACCTTAAAATCACATCAAAAGCAAATATCTCTATAGAAATAAGGTTAACGGTAATGTGATAGTGCCAACTGAATCAAGCAAGATTTTTAAACAACGGATGTAATGAAAGTTTCTCTAACGGAGTCTCCATAAATAGGTCAAAGTCTAATTTCTCCGTAGTCAAGTTCAAACGTTGGCGCAAGAAGAGATAAAAGAATGGGTAGAAGCCCAAATTATCTAGTAAGGTATAAACTTCGCAAGAATTTATAATTAACTAACCCGTGCTAACCGTTCGGGTTTCTCTTATTTTGACCGGTCACGACAAACGCTCTTCCAGAACCGTTGACTTTGACTTTTACGGGACATCCTTTTGAGTCACCATTCTCATTGGACTGGTTTCGATATCGTACAATCTCGGCGATATGTCCTTCTTTTCCACAATTATAGCATACCTTAAAGCTGTTGTGGGCGGTTTCAATGATATGTCCTCTCTTTCCGCATTTGTAACATATACGACCGATGGTCTTTCTCCTCCTTGGAACCGATTGCTTCTTGGCCGTACAGCGTCTTCACATGGTCGTTGTTGAATCTCCTCTTTTAAAATCTCCTCCCAACTCGCTTCTTCTATTTTTATGGCCACGATTACCACCGAGTGGTTACCGCCTTTGTCCGTCGTATTCTTCTTTCTCCTTTGGTTATCGTTATTACGATGATTCTTATCTTTGGTATGATCACGGTTATGGTCCTCGGTTGAACGTATTACTCGTTATCTCGCTCTCTAACAATGAGCCACATTTTACAACATCCGAATAGAGAGAAAATTTATGAGAAATGAGATCTTGACGTATCTTGGGTTTCAAACCTCTCGAAACATCCGCGTCATCGTTCCTCATTCTCCACCAAATGAGGTGAACACGGATAACTCCATGCAAACTTCGCCTCGTCTTTGGGACACCGTCGTGTTATTTTGCTCCAATCTAATAAACTACACTTCCTTCATATGAGCGAATACTTTCGAGGAAATACTTGTCATTGAAGCATTTTCAAACGTCTCCGTGACATCTTTGAGTGCGAAATTTGAATGGGTACGCTTCCTGATTCCCACCGATGAATGCCTGCTCGCCACGGAACATAAAAAGTAGCGAATGGAACTTTCGTTCCCGTGCATCCCAAGACATCGAATATCTTGGTAATTTGCTTGACCCATGTTTCCGCCATGATCGGATCCGCTTTCCCAGCACTGCAGTGGTCCCGACTCTTTGAAGCTGCTTGCATTTGTGACCACCGTGAATTCTATCATTTCCTCTCTGTATTTTGAACACGAGTCTCCTCGTCGATTTTTGCATGAATCGCAAAAAACTTCTAAACATCCCCTCGTTCCTCATCCGCTTTCGATTGGTGTTGTTCACGGGAGGAATATATTGACTTTGTTACACGTTCTCCTCGTTGGTGAAATCTGAGCATCTCCACGGTCTCATTTACTCCACTATTAATATTCTCAATCGACATTCTCAATTCTTGTCATAAAATAAGGGTTAATTAAGGAAATCAATCACATAATATCCCTATATCTTGACCAACTAACAAATAAGCTTAGGTAGACACACTGTGAAAGGATTTACTCGTCTCCTCCCTCCTAGTTCTATTCCCCGATCTCGCCATGGAGATCATATCCCTAAGCTCGATACCAGTTGTGACGACCCCAAAATAGGTCCATTCCATCCAACCCATTACGAAAGTCGCCAAATCGGTATGTATGAAACAACTACAACTTTATTATCACAACAATAAAGCTGTGAGTTTAAATACAAATATTATCTTACAGACAATATTTATACTCAAATAAATCCTCATCACATTTATTGATACATTATTTTACGATAATGGTGAGGACTACTAAACAACTCTCTCTAGAACCTTCATTCCATACCCCGACTAGTACTCGCTACATTCTCGCCTCCTGAGAAAAATGGAACAAAAAGGAAAAGGGTGAGCTCAACTAGCCCGAAGAAAAGAATGTTATGACTAAGATAATATACAACAAATTATCGTTAGTCTCCAACGAGGAAAAATCGATAGAATACAATAGACAACAAGTTTGAGATCAATATTCGCAATGAAATAATAATTCATAGAAGAGTTACGTAGAGAATGAAATCTACTATAATCTATGAATTTAACGATCCATCATCAATATTTTATCCTGTAACATCAATCGATATTCATCTCAAATCAAATATTCATCTTTGCACTCTACGGCCAAAGATATTCATCAATCGGTCATGTTCATCTCAACACTGTTCATCTTTGCACTAAAGGCCAAAGATATTCATCGATCGGTCGTGTTCATTTAAACACTGTTCATCTTTGCACTAAAGGCCAAAGATATTCATCGATCGGTCGTGTTCATTTAAACACTGTTCATCTTTGCACTACTGGGCCAAAGATATTCTTGAGAAATCATTCATCTTTGCACTACTCTGGCCAAAGATATTCAATAATATCATCATTTAAGGCGAGGATGATGAAAAATATTTTAAAAAGCGAATCGGTGAAACAAAATGACAAGGATTAAGGATTAAGGATTTCGTACTTTGTTTTATCCATGTCCAACAATACCTCAAAATAATCATAGTGGTGTAAAATTGAGAATGATCAAAACATGGATACAATCAAAACTAGTATCCGAATAGATATTTTAGGCGAAAAGAAAAATTTTCATTTTTGATTGAATAGTCTTAAATGATTCGTGAATAGTCTCAGATATCGTGAATAGTCTTAGTACACGTGAATAGTAACTCAAACACCCAAAGATAGAAATTCCACAAAAAACATCTTCACGCTTCATGAATAGTACTCGTGAATAGTAATCGTGAATAGTAACTCATGAATAGTAACTCGTGAATAGTAACTCATGAATAGTAACCCCGAGCATGAAAAAGTTCCAAATTTGATAAAAGTACCAACCAATATTTCAAAGATAATGATATTGAAGAATTAATATCATTTGAGAAGAAAATAACATCCCTTACCTCAAAGAATCGATGCCGGAAGGAAAGGCTCAAGTGATCTTTGAATGAAACTTATCTTTCAATAAACAACTCTCAAAGTATCTAAATACTCACAAAATACGCTCAATAATATAGAGAGAAAAGAGAAAACTTTGTTTACGGTGTGATTTTCAATTCTAACTTAGCCCTCTATTTATAGGAAAATGTTAGCCGCAAAGGCGGACTTGACTTGCTACACGATGGCTTTACTCGCTACTATTGCCACCCACCACATTTGAAATAAAATTCAGCACATTTTTTCACCAACCACAAGTGGGGCCCACTCAATTCTAGAATTTTCCACCAAAATCAATTATAAACCTAATTTTAGAATCAGACACCTCTTAAAATTCACAACAAATCATTCGTGCATTTTTAACGGTTCAAAATTTGTGGACATATACTCAACTTATGTATGTATAACATACCCAAAAATTACCACAATCCAGCGGTCGGATTAAAAATTATAACCCCATAATATATCTCAAAACCCCGATTTGATTTTTAATACCTCAATCAGATAAAATCTTGATAAAACACCTCAACATTAATTCCTTCATTAATAACCACATAAATAAATCCATCATTTATATTCATATAAAATAAATATTTCCTTATCATATGAATCAATAATTAATTATTCACAAATAATATTACGAATCACATTTATGACAACCAGTCGTTCCGGAAAGAGGGGCTTTCAATAAGGATCTCTCCTTCTTGGGGCAATTAGGTGACCAAACCTCTCCTTAGGCGAGAACTTTCTAGACATTGCCAATAATGTTATCTAATAATATTATTCAAATAATATGAATTATTGATCGATAATGGGAAATCTTATGCGATGACAATTATTGAAACAAAGAATAATATAAAATACCAACGCGACAATTATTGAATCAATAAAATAAACTATTGAGCGGTAACTCATCGTAATAATTATTGAGTAGTGCCTTCTTCACGTAAGGATCAATAATTCAACAATCTTGCATGTAATACTGGTGTCTTCTTTGCAACCACGCGTATTCATTGTATTTTAACCAAGGGTATTCAATGTCTTAACGGTAACAATTACGCCGTTATTTATAACCACCCAAACTTTGTCGTTTTCCTCATCCAATCGCTTTCCATTATGGGGCCTACACATGGGCTTGCTTGTGATTAAATGCGAATATTCACAAGCGATCTGAATATTCCACGACCAAACGAATATTCCCAAACAAAAATGAATATTTTTATAACCACTTGCTTATTTTGAAATATTTGCGTATTTAACCCTTAACTATCCACATTAATCAAATCAACCCTTACTATTTCAAAATAATAAATAAAGGAAATTCCTTTTTATTTAAAAATTTCGGGTCTTACATACCGCTTGAACTGAAAGCGAGTATCCGCCAAAGCTTAAGTCGAGAATAGTAGACTACACTCGAGTTCAGAGTCTACTAATCATACCAAAGGCGAGAGATCGTAGTCGAGCAAGATCGAGATAAAGACAACAAGCACAACGATAGAAATCGTAGTGTCAAGAATCGATCTCAAAGTCATAGTGTCTCTGCAAACCAAAGTGAATCGTAGAGTGCAGAACTAAGACCTCAACAGATGTGCTCACAATGTCAAAGCAGAATCGTAGAGCAAATATGTGATGCCCCCAAAATAGGTATACATCACCTATCCTGAGTCGCCAAATACATGGTACAGAATACAAATACAATCTTTAATATACAACAAATGAAAGTTGTGAGTTTTAATAAAAATATTGTCTTCTACATAATATCCACTCTCGAGAATAAGTCCTCATTACATTTATTGTCACACTATTTAATGTAATAGTGAGGACTAATAATCTTATCCTCTGTAATCACTCCGTTCCCCGACTAGTCCCCAATTACGTTCTCATTTCACGAAGAGAACAATGAAAGCAAAAAGGTGAGATCAACTAGCCCAAGAAGAAATATTATGACTAAGATAATGCAGAATAAATTATCATTAGTCTTCAACAATGTTAAACTGATAAAATACAATAGACATCAAGTTTAACTGCAACGGAACAAGCAATCCATTAAAAGATTCAAGTAAAGAATAAAATCTACTATCTTTTATGATTTAAAAGGTTTTCATCACTTTTATCGTTGGGACTCGATTTTAATAAATAATCCACATCATCGAATCACCCCGCACTTCTGACCGAGGATATTCTTTAGTATCACGACCACAATTATCCATACCACTACGAGCCAAGGACATTCGTGTATTCATCAATGGTCATGATCATGCCAACAACTGTCCATCAATGCACTACGGGCCAATGAGAAATTTTATCACATCATTTATAACATTACGGTCATGATTATACCGAATAATCCCTGGTCATAATCATACCAAGTCCATCTATGCACTATAGGCCACAGATGACTTTCAAAAAAATATAAACATGAGGATGATGATAATGATATAAGAATTCAATAAAACAAGTTCACGAATTAATTTATCCTGGAACTAATAACGTCCAAATTGTCAACATGATACTTCTTTGTAGAGTAAAATTCAAGAATGCTCAGAAGAACATTTTCATGAAAAGATACTGGATGAAGCATAAATATCAAGGATATTCTACTAATTTCATGGAGTATAGAAGTCAAAACTTTAACCAACTGAGTATAATAAGGAATGGAATAACAAAAGAAATCACCAAGCATGCACGGTGAGACCAGGCAGAAAAGTTATTCCAACAGAATAATAAAGCGGAACCCAGTCCAAATAGAAACGCATGCATGTGATATATTCAACAAAATAATAAAAGGCGGAACAGTCCGGCGTAAAAACGCATGCGCATGGATATTCCAACAGAATAATAAAGATGGAACCAGTCCCGGCGTAGCATGCATACAAGATGTTCCAACAGAATAATAAAGAGCGGAACCAGTCCTAGGCGAAAGAAAAATGCTGACAGGATGTTCCAAATGAATAATAAAGAATGGAATAATGAAGAATTTCACCATGTATGAGGTACTTCAGACAACCAAAGTTATTCCAACATAATAATAAAGAATGGAATAATGAAGTTCTCTTCATGAAGACGAAAGAAAGAAATAATACCCCTTACCTTTGAAAAAAAGCTGGATATAGGAGTAGTGAGTGAAAGAGCTGCTTCTTCTTCTATGATTTTTTCTCTACAATTTCTCTCTATAATAATTGCTCTATAGCTTTAGTGAATTGGTGAGAAATGAAGGAAGAATGAACTTCTATTTATAGAAAAATATAGTTTCAATAATTGCACGTTTGGGGCTCGAAAAATTACAAAGACAATACCTCCAATTTTTCTTTATTTTAATTTAGTCATGCAAGTATTATCAAACTTGCACCACCTCCCCTAATAGTAAATAATGTGATTCAATAGTAAATCATGTGAATCAATAGTTCTAGACATGTGAAAATCTGAATTACAAAGATATAGTACTCCATCTATACCTCCATTTTAACTTAGTCATGCAATTATTATCAATCTTGCACCAACTCCCCTAATAGTAACAAGAATGTGAAACAATAGTATACACATGTGAACACATAGTTATAATCATGTGAAATAATAGCAATCAATTGCTCATTTATCCAGTTAAATACCCGATTGGTCAATATAACCTCCAGACATCAATTATTATCGACATAAATGTCAATTTTTACTAACAAAAATAATTCCAACACAATGAAACTATTTTTATCAAAAATATAAATTTTAAAATTTCAAAGTTTAATTTTTCCCAAAAAAGTCAACTGTTGACTTTTTGACCAAATAGTAAAATTCAGAAAATTTTGTGTTTATAATCTATTTTTACTAATTTCATCATTCCGGACTCAAATATCACGTTCGCGTCTCCAAATTCAACTCCGAGCACAACTTCAATTTTAATAACATTCATCATTAATATTATAACTCACAATATTTATCAACTAGGTCGTTCTGTGAAAGAGGGGCTTTCAATAAGGATTTCTCCCTATCGACGCCGCAATTAGGTGACCAAACCTCTCCTTGATGTAACTTCTAGACATTATAAATATTGTAATTTAATAATATGAATAACTTTGCAAATCTCAATTATTGATTTAATAAAATAACATATTATGCGGATGATCTTGTGACAATAATCGAATCAATAATACGAGAGAGATATGATGCGACAATTATCGTAGTAATAATTGAGTATAAGCGAGTGACTTCTCACGTAAGCATCAATAATCAATACAAGGTGTCTACTTACGCAAACCACGCCAGACATCTTGTACTTTTACTACTAAGAAAGTAGTTCAACGATGATTAATGGTGTAAAACTTCCGCCATTATTTTCATAAATATATTTTGTCGCTTTTTTCAATCCGACAATAATTCTATTCATGGGGTCCACCAATGATTTGCGTAGTTATTGTATTTAATATTCCCTACTAAAACGAATATTCTTGACCAATCGAATATAATATAACAACTTGCATACTTTGCAGAATTTATAAATACTACCCACAACTATAACATTATAACAAATTCATTCCATAATATTCAAAAATGATAATTATATAAAAATCATCTTTATTCATAAAAGTTGGGTTCTTACAAAATACTCCCTGAATATCCAAAGGAATGAAACCTCTGGTTGGCACTGCATAGATACGTCTCACCTGAAGGAAACCAGAGAGCATTCAATGAATGGCATGCAAGCTAACAGAAGACCTAAGCAACAACCCAATCAACATCCATATTAAGTTATGAAGCCATTTGAGATGAAGTCTTCCACAAAGAGATCAGAGGAAGACTTCTGTAACTGACTAAGGAAATTCAGCATATGCAGTAGCTGCCAAGTGGAAAGATAACAATGATCTTGGAAGTAACTAGGATCGTAGTGTTTACCGAACAAAGAAGGAACTGATGGAGTACACACCGAGATACTGGACAGCTTCTGAAGAACAAGGCTAAAGTGATTAAGCATGTGTCAGTCCATTGATGATAAGTGAACGGGAGATCACAAGGAGAAATCGAACTGAGCACGCTACAAATCTGAGATGTCTTGCTATTCAGAAGGGACCATAACAAAGAGTCAAGTCATCAGTATCTAAGAGCAGATGAGGCAAATAGAAGTATCGAAGCACTGCACAAGAGAAGGAAGAGGTGTTCCACATTGGAGATCTAATGAACACTCTTCAAAGATCGTAGTGTTAATTCTACACATCAAAAAGTAAGTCAACAAGATACTATGATCAAGTCCATGAAGACATGCATCAGAATCATAGAGTTCGAATAACTGAAGACTGAAGCATTGGCAACGATTCAATCTGAAGGGAAATGTTCGGACAAGAGCTCATTGAGAGCATCGATGCAAAGACAACCTCTGATCGAGAAATCAGAAGGGTGAAATAAAGTCGTCGACCTGCCCAAGATATCAAAGTGTCATATCTGACAGGGTTGGTGAAATAGTAGACTGCAGTGTCAGGAAGTCAGAAAAAGATGTCATGTCACATCTGCGATACCGCACGCAAATAACTTCGAGATCTGCGAAGAAATTTGAATAGCTTTCAATCGGCTACTTTCCAGCGGGAAGATTGGGAAGCAAAAGATAAATCAATGAGCTTCAAAGATCAAGAGTTCTTGATGATTGTATTGTTCTTGAGAATCGTTGAGTTGGTGAATGTTATTGTTGACTCTACGAGTTCCACCAAAGATCGATAGAACAAGTCTCGATGATGATTGAGACTACTAAGGTGGGAGTGAAGCGACTTTGAAGAAGGACTCATACTGGATCAAAGCTTCACTCAACAAAGATGAGAATACCACTAAAGATGGCAGCCAAGCTGAGAGCCGAGAAGGCCAAAAAGATAGCATTCAAAAAAGTGGCTGAATACAAAGAAGATCAAGAGAGCCACTCTACAGATCACCAAGAACCAAAAGCTGAAACTGAACAAGTGCAGAACCATATCTGTAAAGTATTCAAGAAGGCTTCAGGGATTGTTAAGTGCCAGACGAAGACAACTAAAAGCATAGAGACTTAGCAAACCTAGATGGTGATGGTGCACAGCTGACATCAGATGAAGATAAGCTGAAGAGAGTAAAGATCAGCTGCACCAAAAAAGATGTGGTCCGGACTCGAAGCTGAAAGCAAAGAGGATCGCACTAAGATGCTAAGTACAAAAGATGTTCAGAGCTTAATGACATCTTAGCAGCTCATCACCAACAACATCAACAACAACAACAACAATAAGAAGCCAGGGCCTGAGGGGTCCTTATCCGAAGGGACTAAATGAAGTTCCAAGCCTGCTGGGATTGAAGAGTTCCTAGGGAACTAGAGAAGTTCCAAGACTGCTGGCCTTGAAGAGTTCTTAGTGAACTGAAGTCCCAAGGTTGCTGGCCTTGAAGGAATTTTAGTGATTCAGGGTGCTGATAAGTGGTATTTTTACCTACTTATTGAATACCAATTCACGCGAAATATGCCCATCTCAAGTACATTTTATTGTGTTTTAGTTACATTTCATGATATTTTGCATTGCATTTACTTAAAACTCCTTTTGGTGAATAAGTGCAGGAATTGGCTTAATTTTGGTGGTATTAGAGGGCACGAGGCTAATGGATGCATGAAGGCGAGGCATAAGCGGGGATTTGTATAACATGAAGGGACTATGAAGCAAGGAGACCAAGCATGGAAGAAAACTAAGCATGAATGAACAAATCGCAGCAGCAACAGCATGACAGAACCAGAACCAGAACTTGCAGACTGCAGGTCGTGCGGCATAAGAGCCTTAAGAGCGCGCACCCGCGCGAGGACTCGGTTGGATAGGGCATACTTTCTGCAAGTCTCGCGCCCGCACGAGGAACGTCTTTGGAGGAGATAGCGCGCTGCCGCGATAATCGGGTATGTATTTGTTTTATTTTAATTTTTAATTAAATGTGTTGTAATTGTTTTTTAAACGATTCTGACTGGTGTCAGAAGGGGGATTGATACTTTTAGCGTATTTTTCATATCATAATTAGGGTTTACACTGTGAGGGAGATTCCAACGTAGAACGAGCCCAAAACGTCTATTTCTCCAATTCTTCTTGGGATTCTTTGTCATTTTGGTTCTTTATTATCGTTTACTGGATTTTTATGAGGATTTGAATGTTATTATTGGTTCCAAATCTGCAATTGGGTTTGATCGTTCTAACTTTCATCTTTCAATTGTTTGTTTTGTAATCATGTTTAATGTTGATCCCATAATGGCTTTTGGTTTAGTCATGAACTAAACTCCATTATGGGATTCTAACGGATTTTAATATATAGTTTGGTTGCATGCTTAAATGCTAGGGTTGTTTTGCATATCATATGGGAATTCTGTCATGATTGTTTACATGTATGAATGCCTGATCACCATTCGTCTCAGTACTTGTATGGAATTGACAATGAACATGCAAGTATGGATTGTAATCATGATAGCATGTGAATATGGGGTTGTTGTATATGGCTTGCGTATTTTGTGAACCAGATAGACATATACTATTTCACCGTATGAGCCAGAGTAAGGGCTTGTGCTTAAAATCAATATAATTGCAATTTCACATAGACATATAGTGACTTTGGTTGTATTGATGATTACATGGAGTCTATCATTTGTGGATGCTATGTAAGTAGGTTATAGTGTATTGAAAAATGGTTATAACTCAATTCGTGCTCTTAGCTATTTTCCTATGATATGTGAACACTTCTTGCATGATAGTGGCGATTAGATGAAATATTAAATGAAGTTAGGGTCCCATTATTTCCTGATTATATTCATTCCATTAATATACTTATTTTTAGTTGTTAGTTACAATTAGTTTAAGTCAACAATTATATTCATTAGTCTAAGCATATAAATACAGTGAGTTAATTGATGCATAGTAGTTTAAATTTAACAACTTTCTATGTGGGATCGATACTCTACTTACTCTGTATTACTTGTTGACACATGTATGCTTGCATGAGTTAGAGCTCTTTTAGCAGAACTGTAAAAGAGGCAACAAGTTTTTGGCGCCGTTGCCGGGGAAAGGCGTTGAATTTAAATAATTATCATTAGTTTAAAGCTATATTGTATGACTTAGACAATTCTGATCGTTTAATAAAATAAATAACTTTATAAAAGTATACTGTTTTATATAAAAAGATTTTACTATGCAAAACACTATGCATAATAGAATATAATATATTCTAATTATTGTCTAATAAAACAAATAACTTTATAAAAGTGTTCTGTTTTATATAAAAAGCTTTTCTGTTTTATTACATTAATAATACTAATAAAACAAAATTAATCATCATTATTATAATTCACAATATTAATCGACTGTGTCGTTCCTGTGAAAGAGGGGCTTTTAATAATGATTTCTCCTATCATAGCCAATTAGGTGACCAAACCTCTCCTCGACAGAACTTCTAGACATCGTTAATATTACAAATAATAATATTAATAACTCATCATCTTAATTATTGATTTAATAATGTATAAAATATCGACAATAATTGAATCAAATAACGTGAGATACTATGCAACAATTACAAAGAGTAATAATTGAACAAAAGCGAGTGACTTCTCACGTAAGCATCAATAATCAATACCGTATGTGCTACTTATGCAACCACGCCAGACATCGTATTTTTACTAATGAGTAGTTCAACAGCTTTTAATCGTAAAAACTTCCGCCGTTATTTTCATAAAAATATTTTTATCGTTTTCTCAATCTAACAATAATTCTGTTATGGGGTCCACCAATGATTGTGCCGTCGTACGAATATTCCTTATTAAAACGAACATTCCCCGACCAATCGAATATTATATAACAACTTGTGTACTTTGCAAAATTTATAAATATTACCCACAACTATAACATTATATCAAATTCATTCCATAATATTTAAAAATGATATTTATAGAAAAATCATCTTTATTAAAAAGTTGGGGTCTTACAACCTCCCCTTTTTATGAAATTTCACCCTCGAAATTAGGGTAATACTGGTATGTCAAAAGATAAGGATATCTTGATTTTATTTGATTCTAACTCCCAGGTCATTTCCTCAACATCGTGGTTTCTCCACAAAACTTTGACTTGAGGTATAACCTTGGAGCGTAGAATATGTTCGTTCTTATCCAAGATTTGAACAGGAAGCTCTTCATACGTCAAATCTTCCGCTATTTCGTACGGTTCTAACTCAACAATATGGTTCGGATCTTCCATATATTTACGTAACATGGATATGGGAAAAACGTTATGAAAACGAGACATACTTGGCGGTAAAGCGAGTCTATACGCCACAGTTCCTACTCGATCGAGGATTAAAAATGGGCTAATGAATCGAGGATTGAGCTTTCCTCTCTTTCTAAATCTCGTAACTCCTTTCCATGGAGCAACACGTAACAACACATGATCTCCAATATCAAATTCCACGTCCTTTCGATGAAGATCAACATAACTCTTTTGTCGATCTTGTGAGATTTTTATACGTCATTTCGGATCGTTTGAATCTTTTTCCAGTAGTCATACGCATCAACTCCGGTCCCAACAACGTTGTTTCACCCAACCTCATCCCAACATCTTGGAAGAGAAACACTTTATCAGAAGACCGAATTTTATGAAATAAAAGTATTCAATTTTTTTAATTACTATTCATGAGTTCTTATTCATGAGTTACTATTCACGAGTTCTTATTCATGAGTTACTATTTTCTTGACTCGAGAATGGGTTGGATGGAATGGACCTATTTTGGGGTCGTTACATTTGGTATCGAGCTTAGGGATATGATCTCGGCGGAGATCGGGATTAGAACTAGGAGGGGAGAGATGAGTAAATCCTTCGCTTAGTGTGTCCTACCTAAGCTTATTTGTTGGTCACCATAATATCGGGATATTATGTGATATGTTAATTTGTTAAATTAACCCTTGTTTTGAAGTCAGATTCTAGAATGATATCCGAAATACGGAGATGAAGCAATAGAAATCATGATGATGGGGAGATAGAATCTGAAATGAAAACAAGGTATTTTCAACTCTTTGAAATACCAGGTACGTAAATTTCGGGGACGAAATTTCATGAGGGAGATTGTAAGACCCGAATTTTATGAAATAAAAGTATTCAATTTTTTTTAATTACTATTCATGAGTTACTTATTCATGAGTTACTATTCACGAGTTACTATTCACGAAAGCACTATTCATGAACCATGATAAATTTTTTTCGTAAGAAGGCATTACTCAATAATTGTTACAAAGTAATTCTTTGTTCAATATTATATTTTATTGATTCAATAATTGCTTTGCGTTGATATTTTATATTATTGTTGTTTTAATAATTGTACGCACACAAGATTTTCCATTATCGAAGCAATAATTCATATTATCTGAATAATATTATTAGAAAACATTATTGGCAATGTCTAGAAAGTTCATCTAAGGAGAGGTTTGGTCACCTAATCAAGGCCAAGAAAGAGAAATTTTATTGGAAAGCCCCTCTTTCCAGGAACCCGCTCGGTTGTTAATATTGTGATTATGTAATATTATTTGTGAATAATTAATTATTGATTTTTATGATGAGAAAAATATTTATTTTATGTGGATATAGATGGAGAAAATGTTTAAAGTGACAATTGTTGAAAATTAATATTTTATCTTTTTCTGATAAAATAATTTATTTAAATATATTATTTTAATAATATAATAATGGTGATATTTTTACAGTGAATGTGGAATATATGAGTATATGAGGAGGAAGAATATTTTTGTTACAATAAATGTTTAAAACATGTTAAACATGTCGGTGGACCCCATTTCTTGACTGAAATTTGATTATAGACTGTAAAATCGTCCGTTTGTGGATTTCGGTCAATTTCTGTTTGGAATTTGGAAAAACTTTCTTCTGTAAAGTTGTAGAGAATTGAATTTCCTATAAAAACTCGCGAGATTCGAATTTTTTTGATAAAAGGGCTATTTATTATGAATTATTGAAGTTCTAAAGCTCTGAAATAATTGATTTTTGGAAGTTTAAAATAATTTAAATAACAAAAACGTTTTTTGTGCAAGTCTTGTGAGGTGGGCTGTTTGGTGGCTGAGGTTTTGAAGCAAAATAAGTGTGCTTTGGAATAAAAATAATATATATTAATATTTTATTAAATTTTCTGCTTTGGTGTTCTAAGTATTTTCCTATAAATAGGGTGCTTAGGTTAGAATTAAAAATCACACCAGAAACTGAAGTTTTCTCTCTCTATATTATCGAGCGTATTCTTGTTAGTATTTTGAGTATACTTTGAGTATTGTTATACGGTGCAAGTTCATTCAGCGTTATTCTAGTGTAAAATCATCGCTTTTTGAGGTAAGGATAGTAAGGATTTTAAGGGTTATTATGTTTTTAGTTTCGAAATTTTTCTGAACCTTCAAAATTCTGGAAAAATTGAAAATGATATTTTGATGAGTTTTGTAGATTGTGTCCAAAATGGCGATTTTTGGATGTATAGATTAGGAGTTATGGATTTTATGAGAAAAGACTATTTTAAAAGTAATCATTTATAACTCCTTGTGATTAACTCCAAAATTGATGAAATTTTTATTGGGAGTACATCTATATAATATCAGTATACCGTGTAAATTTCAGAATTGTTGGATAAAAGTATAATTTATGATAAATGTTTAAATATTCAGTGGTTTTGGCCATATAAAAATAGTAAATGAATTTTTAAAATTTGAGAAAAATATATGTTCAATATGGGACTATGTTATGCTAAATTCAGAAAAGAAATATTTTTAGAATTGATTTGGTATTTTTCATGAAAATATTCTAGTTATGAGTAAATGAATTAAATATGTTATGTGAAGTAAGAAAATTGGAAAATATGATTTTATGGCTTGAGAATCATATATGAGGTATATGCAGATTTTTATGAGGGTTTTGGTTATTGGTGATGAAATATTATGAGTTTGGCATTTTATGATGATTAAATGCATTAATTAGTAAAGTGTAAACAATTTAATTAAATTGTTTATAAGTTTTAGAAATGATTAAAATATTATTGTAATATTAATAATATTAGATTATGAGATTTCTAAGTGATTTATAACATTTGGATTAAGGTGTTATAAATATGGATATGAATTTTATTATGAAACTTTATCTTTTCGTATCGAGATTCTTTACGCACGTATACTTTGATTACTATGTACGAACACGAGTCTTATTCATGACAAATTGGTTTCTACTCGACCAAATTATCGTTGATTTATGAATCTTACTCTTGAAATTAAAACCATGTTTTGATTATATTGTTTTATATAACATTCTTATAACCCTAATGATAATATTTCTCTTTGACTTGAGTGTAAAGATGGGTAGATTATTGGTATGATCGTGACCATAGGTTCTCTTTGCCGATGAGTGCAAAAGTTGAATTGTTATTTGGTATGATCATGACCATTGAATTTACAATTGAATATTTTTAGCTTAAGTGCAAAGGTGAATTGATCAACATGGTTATAATTATTGTTATATAACTTCCGAAATGATTATGTATGTCTTTGATATATGAATATCTTTGGCTCAGTAGTCAAAGATGACTTGTTGATGAATATCTTAGCTTTCAGTAGTGCAAAGATGAATTATTGATGAATATCTTTTTTGCTCGTAATGCAAAGATGACATTGTTGTTGAATATCTTTGCTTTGTAGTGCAAAGATGAATTATTGATGAATATATTTGGCTCGTAATGCAAAGATGACCTGTTGATGAATATCTTTAGCCTGTAGTGTAAAGATGAACTGTTGATGAATATCTTTGGCCGTGGTGCAAAGATGAATTTATTAGTATGATTATGAACATGAACTGTGATTTGGTATAACCATGATCTTTGATGTTTCAGGTAAAGACAAGTGATGAAAATTATCTTTGTCCTGGATGAGAAGAGGAATTTAGAATCACAATTATGATTATGAGTTATTCATATGATTGTGGAATGGAACTGTTGATTGATGTTACAGGGATAAAACATTGTTGGTGGACTTTTAACTCGGAGAAGACAATAGACTTTATAGTCTATTTGACTCTTCTAATGGATTGCTCATTCCGCTGCAACTATGGTTGAAAAGTTTTATCATCTACTATATGTTCTAAATCTCTGATTTATTACTGATGAAGACTATTGATAATTTATTTATCTTTAGTCATAATATTATTCTTGAGCTAGTCAGGCTCACCCTTTTGTTTCACAATTCCTTTCGGGTAATAAAAGTGTATTTGGGTTGATGGGGATAACAAGGAATAGAAGCGGTGGTCTATAGTTGTTGAGGTTCTCAAAAAGAGTATGAAAATAATTTTATTGAGGACTTTAGTGTGTTGTATTTTATACATCATTTAATAGTTATTTTGGTGAATTAAATAGGGTGAAGGTTAACCCAACTTTGAAAGGGTGTTTTGTCACTATCATACAAGATGTCTAATGACATACAAACTTCGTGTTATCATAAGACATGGTTGTGCTCATCCACTTACGAGTATATTTACAAGCACTACCTATATAATCTTGGTGTTTGTTTGGAGTATAATACCCAATTAGAGGCAGTGGAGATAATGATATGTCAAGAAAAGACTCACCACCTGGGAAGAATATGATAGTAATCTTCTCATTTTTCTTTGGGGTCTATTAGGTCAACCAAGGATAATTACTGTGGCCATATGATATCTACCATAACCTAAAAGCATGGCCTCCCATATACGAAGGTTTCCTTGAGCACTTCCCAAAGATTCTAATTTCTAAAAGCAGTTTTGACTATACCTTTATGTAAGGTGTCATTGTGACGTCTTCACTGGTTGGTATATATTTGTATCAAACTCACAAAGATATGTGTTGTTGTATTTTGCACGACAATTATTGTAATAAAGTTGTGGTTATTTTCCGTACCATATATTTGCCGACTCAGAATGGGTTGGATGAAATGGACCTATTTTGGGGTCGTTACACTTTCTTCCATACAACGCTTCGAATGGAGCCATTCCAATACTTGCTTGATAATTGTTGTTGTATGAAAACTCCACCAACGGTAAGAACTTGTCCCAACTTCCCTTGAAGTCAAGGACACAGAGTCTTAGGAGGTGTATTCAATTAAGATTTTTAAAGACTTTTAAAGATTTGAAAAGTTTGGTTGTATTCAATCAAGACATTTAAAGAGTTTATAAAACTTTAGTGGTATTCAATTATAACTTTTTTAATGTCTTTAAAAGTTAGGTGGTATTGAATTAAGATTTTTACAAAGTCTATAAAAGTATTTTGGTATTCAAAAAGTCATAGACTTTTCAGATTTCTATTAAATGGTAGAGTTTGACAGACTTTAGAAGAAGAATTATAACTATCAACCCATAACTAAAGTCTGACCTCATCTCTAAAGATTTCTAAAGACTTCACATCTCATCTTAATAAGTTAAATAAATTTAAAATACAATTCACATGAATCCAAAATTTCTAATTACTTCACATGAATCCAATATATCTAATTACTTTATAATTTAAAATAATTAATACTTCTGTTGTACCCACAAAAATAAAACATTTATTTTGTTTTTGTAGTCAACGTATAAAATTCAAAATTTTAAAATTTTGAATTTATTTGTTATTTAATAATAAACACACGTTATTATTTCAAAAATAAAAATAAATACACAATGATTTTTATAATTTTATAATTTAAGTAAATTAACTTAGAATCGAGTTAAATGAAGAAAAAAAAGTGAGAGAGAAGGAAAGTAATTTATATATAAAAGTACGTACTTTATAGTGATACGTTGATATATAGTTGTATAAAATATATAAGCTCTTCAAGCTTTTTATCATAATTTTATTATATGTTACATTACTAAACTAAAATTTATTAAAAAGAATATAAATAAAAATATATATTTTTATTTAAAAATAACTTATTTATTTTAAAATATACATGAAACAAGTATATATTATTTTTATTTGCAAATTTTGATACTAAGGCGAGGTAATATTCAAATATTTGAATGAAAATCGATATATTGCAAATGTTTATATTAATTTTTTAATTCTAGTAGTTACATAAATAAGTATTGATGACAACTTTTGTAGATTGAAATGAAAAATAATAATTTCAAATAAAGCGTCATTGATATGCATAAAGTATATATAGCTTCAATGAAAAGTGAGCTTAATTTTTTTATATATAGTTTGTAATTTCTAAAGTTTTATTGGTATCAGAAGTATCCAAATGTATTATAAAATGAGTAGAATAATATGAACGCTTTCAACATATATAAAATCTCATGCCACAATAATATAATGAGATTTACTCTAGTTCATGAAAAAGAGGGAGATGTTGTACACATGGGCTAATTAACAATTAATATAAGTTTATTACTTATTTCATAGTCTATAAAAATCATTTTAAAAAAGTCTTTGAAAGTCATTAAAATCCCACAAATTCTACAAAAGTATGTCACTTAAAAAAAGTCTTTAAAAATCTTAATTGAATACACCCCCCTTAATAAATCTTCAAGAGTTTAAATAGTCCTCTCTGATTGTCCGTCCGTCTGAGGATGATATGCTGAACTAAATCGTAAGTCCGTGCCCATAGCTTTTTGTAAACTAACCCAAAATCGTGAAGTGATTCTTGGGTCTCGATCAGAAACTATGGATACTGACATACCATGTAGTCTTACAATCTCGTTTATGTACATACGAGCAAGACGTTCAAGTGTATAAGTTTCTTGTATTGGTAAGAAATGAGCAAACTTGGTCAATCTATCAACAATGACTCAAATTGCATCTATGCCTTGAGAAACCTTGGGAAGACCAGTAACGAAATCCAAGGTAATGTGCTCCCACTTCCATTTTGGAATTTCAAGTGGTTGCAATGGACCTTTTGGTACTTGATGCTCCGCCTTGACTCGTTGACAAGTTAGACACCTTGAGATAAACAACGCTATCTCTCTCTTCATATTGCTCCATCAAAATGTATGACGAAGATCACGATACATTTTGGTACTTCCAGGATGGATTGCAAACGGTGTGTTGTGCGCCTCCATCATGATTTTATACTTTAAATCAGGGTCTTTAGGAACATAAAGTCTGGAGTTGACTCAAAGTATTCCTTTTTCATCATTTTTTGCTTTCGGCATAGCACCTTCTTGCACTTTCTTCCTCATACGCATCACTCCGGATCGTAACTTCGGCGCAGCTTTTAACTTTATCAATTAAAGTCGATTCTACTCAGTATATTCGCCATCATCACATGGGTCCACTGAGTCTTTAACTCTATCTCCATCCTTTGCAAGTCACACAAAATGGGCCTTTACGTTGTCAATATCGCCTTTTCGTACCGCATATGATCTTCTACTCAATCATCGTCATTTGTGGCGCCCCAAAATAGGTCCATTCCATCCAACCCATTACGAAAGTCGCCAAATACATGGTACGGAAATAACTAAAACTTTATTATTACAACATATAAACTGTGAGTTTAAATACAGATATTGTCATCTAAACAATATCCACACGCAAATAAATCCCAATCATAACTATTGATACATTATTTTATAAAAATGGTGAGGACTACTAAACAACTCTCTCTAGAACCTTCATTCCATACCCCGACTAGTACTCGCTACATTCTCGCCTCCTGAGAAGAAAAATGGAATAAAAAGGAAAAGGGTGAGCTCAACTAGCCCAGTAAAGAATATTATGACTAAGATAATATACAACAAATTATCGTTAGTCTCCAACAAGGAAAAATCTAATAGAATACAATAGACAACCAGTTTTAAATCAATCTTCGCAGCGGAAATAATAATTCATTAGAAGAGTTAAGTAGAGAATACAAACTACTATCTTCTATATATGAATTTAAAAGTTCATCGTCGATATTTTATCCCTGTAACATCAATCAATATATATCCGAATCAAATATTCATCTTTGCATTCTGAGCCAAAGATATTCATCGGTTGGTCATGTTCATCTAAACACTGTTCATCTTTGCACCACAGCCAAAGATATTAATCGATCGATCGTCATGTTCATCTCAATACTGTTCATCTGCACACTACGGGCCAAAGATATTCATCAAGAAATCATTCATCTTTGCACTATGTGCCAAAAGATATTCAAGAATATCATCATTTAGGATCGAGGATGATGAAAAATATTTCAAAGAAAATGAATCCAGTGAAACAAAAGAACAATATTAAGGATTAGTATTTTAAACAATCCAAGTTCAAAAATACTTCATAAGTAATCAAGGTGGAGTAAAATTCAAGAATGATCAAAACATGGATACAACCAAAGCTAGTATTCAAAATAGATATTTTGGACAAAAAGAAGAAATTTTATTTTCGGTGAATAGTGCCGTATTCGTGAATAGTGTCAGATATCGTGAATAGTCTTGAGTATCGTGAATAGTAACTCTACACCAAAAGATAGAAATTTCACAAAAAAACATCTTCACGCTTCGTGAATAGTACTCGTGAATAGTTACTCGTGAATAGTAACTTGAATAGTAACACCGACATGAAAAAGTTTCAAATTTGATAAAAATTTCCAACCAATATTTCGGCATAATGATATTGAAGAAATAATATCATTTTCGAATAAAATAACATCCCATACCTCGAAAGATCAGTACTTCTAGTTGAAACACCGGATATAGGTTATGATTTGAACTTGCACCGTATAGCAATACTCAAAGTATACTCAAAATACTCACAAGAATACGCTCGATAATATAGAGAGAGAAAAATTCAGTTTCTGGTGTGATTTTCAATTCTAACCTAAGCACCCTATTTATAGGAAAATGCTTAGAACACCAAAGTAGAAAATTTAATAAATTAATATTATTTATTTTCCACATCTTCCTACGCATCCATGAATCTGAACTCAGCCATCCTAACACATGTTAAATGAGTCCCAAAAATGTAAAAAACGTTTTTCTTATTAAAAATAATTAAAACTTCAAAAATTAATTATTTCGGAGCTTCGGAACTTCAATAATTCATGATAAATAGTCCTTTTATCAGAAAATTCAAATCTCGCGATTTTTTATAGGAAATTCAATTCTCTACAACTTTGCAGAAGAAAGTTTTTCCAAATTCCAAACAAAAATTGACAAGAAATCCACAAAGCAAGCGATTTTACTGAAAGCTATAATCAAATTTCTATTAATAATTGTGTCCACCAACACACAAAACATGTGTTAAACATTTAATGTCACAAAAGTACTCTTCCTCCTCATATACTCATATATCCCACATTCATTATAAAAATATCACAGTTAATATATTATTAAAATAATATTTTTAAATGAATTATTCTATCAAAAAAATATAAAATATAAATTTTCAACAATTGTCACATTAAAAATTTTATCCATCTATATCCACATAAAATCAATATTTTCCTTATCATATAAATTAATAATTAATTATTCACAAATAATATTACAGAATCACAGTACTGGCAACCAGACCGTTCCCAGGAAAGAGGGGGCTTTCCAATAAGGATCTCTCCTTACTGGCGCACAATTAGGTGACCAAACCTCTCCTTAAACAGAACTTTCTAGACATTGCCAATAATATTATCCAATAATATTATTCAGATAATATGAATTATTGCTCCGATAATAGAAAATACTGTGTAATGACAATTTATTGAAACAATAGTAATATAAAATATCAATGCAAAGAATTATTGAATCAATAAAATAAAATATCAAGCAATAATTATCGTAACAATTATTGAGTAGTGCCTTTCACGTAAAAATCAATAATTGGTGCAATACTGTGCTACTTATTCAACAACGCGTATTAGTGTGTTTTAACCACCGGATATTCCAACAGATGATAATTGGTAATAACTACGCAAGTTATTTATAAACAACTTATATTTGTCGTTTTCTTCATCCAATCTCTTTCCGTTATGGGCCCACAAAAGATCGCTCCTTGGCCGTCATTTAATATTCCCCGACAGTACGAATATTCCACGACCAAACGAATATTCCCCAACGATAATGAATATTTTATAACCACTTGCTTATTCAAATATTTTGCGTATTTTACCCATAACTATCCACATTAATCAAATCAACCCTTACTATTTCAAAATAATAAATAGAGGAAAATAAATTTCATTTATTAATAATTTGGGGTCTTACATCGCCTACCACGCTCGCTTTTCCAGGATGGTATTGGATGGTATGATCATAATCTTTCAATGATTCAAGCCAACGTCATTGTCGATTATGTTGAGTTCCTTTTAAGTGAAGAAATATTTGAGGCTTTTATGATCCATAAAGATCTCCACTTTCTCCCCATACAATCATCGCCTCCAAATTTTAAGTGCGAAACAAATACCGCTAACTCTAGATCATGAGTAGGATAATTCCTCTCATATTCTTTGAGTTGTCGAGAGGCATAAAGCTATGACTTTCCCATGTTGTATGAGAACACATCCTATCCTTTACGCGAAACATCATCAGATAACAAATCCCTCAAAGTCGGATGGTATTGTCGTAAGCAGGTGCTAAAATGAGTCTCCTCTTGAGTTCTTGAAAACTCTTCTCACATTCCTCGTTCTAACCGAATTTTGTATCTTTCCGAGTCAGCTGAGTTAATGGAGTAACGATTCGAGAAAACCCTTCTACAAATCTCCGATAATAACCCATTTGGCGAGAAAGTTACGACTTGGTCATCGATTTAGGTTGCTCCCGACTTTGAATAGCTTCAATCTTTGTTGGGTCAATAGATATTCCATGACTTGATACTACGTGCCCAAGGAATGCTACTTCCTCAAGCCAAAACTCGCATTTCTTCAACTTGGCATAAAACTTATATTCACGAAGCTTTAGGATTATCAGCCTCAAGTGTTGCTCATGATCTTCACGGCTTTTGGAATAAATAAGGATGTCATCAATAAAGACGACCACAAAGTGATCCAAATATTCCTTGAATACTCGGTTCATTATATCCATGAAAGCAGCAGGAGCATTAGTCAATCCAAAAGACATGACTAGGAATTCATAATGCCCGTACCGAGTTCTGAAAGCCGTCTTTGGAATTTCATCGGTTCTAATCTTCAATTGGTTATATCCGGAATGAAGATCAATCTTTGAAAAGAATTTCGCTCCTTGTAACTGGTCAAACAGGTCATCAATACGTGGCAATGGGTACTTATTTTTGATGGTGACATGATTCAACTCCCGATAATCAATACAAAGTCGCATACTCCCATCTTTCTTTTTCACGAATAGAACAGGAGCACCCCAAGGAGACTTACTAAGATGAATGAAACAAATGTCTAACAATTCCTGCAGTCGGGTCTTTAACTCCTGAAGTTCAATAGGAGCCATTTGATATGGGACTTTGGAAATAGGTTTTTTACTGGGTTCAAGGTCGATACAAAATTCATTTTCATGCTCTGGAGGTAGGCCAGAAAGTTCTTCAGGGAATACGTCAGGAAATTTATTAACAATAGATATATCATTCAAAACTGACGTATTTTTGTTTAAATCCGTGACATGAGCTAAGAAAGCTTTACATCTGTTTTTCAATAAACGAATAGCTTTATGGCTTGAGATGACAGTGATTGATTTTAATGGTTTGGTTGCTTGAATTCACATAATAGGTTGGGTTAGAATATGAAAGCTAACAACCTTACTTAAAATAATTAATTTTAAATGATGAGTAGTTAACCAATCAATCCCTAGAATTACGTCAAATGCAAGTATTTTTAATGAAATAAGATCGACGGTGTAATGTGAGGGTACCGATTTGAACCAAACAAGACTTATAAGCGATGTGGATGTAATGAAGGTTTCTCCCAATGGAGTTTCAACAGATAAGTCAAAGTCCAATTTCTCCGGAGTCAAATTTAAACTTTGAGCGCAAGTAGGAGAAATAAAAGAATGGATAGAACCGGTATGAAATAAGGTATATACTTCGCTAGAGTTTATGATAAGTTTACCCGTGATGACCTCGTTCGGGTTCCTTGCTTTCTGGGAGGTCACGACAAACGCTCTCCCTTGAACTACCGGTTTTGTCTTGTCTGGGACTGCCTTTGATGCCTCCATCCCAGCTGGACTTGTCTTTGGTGCACGAGAAAATCGGGCCAGGTGACCTTCTCTTCCATAATTGTAACATGCTTTGGATGGCATCGCGCAGTTTAGACTGATGTGTCCCTTTCCTCCACATTTGAAGTATATGATAAGTGGTCGTTCTCCTTCCTTAACGACAGGTGCTGATGCTGACGTCTTTCCATTATTGTTGAATCTCCTCTTTTTGAAATGTCCATTCTTATTATTTTAGCCATGATTACCACCGAAGTGGTTACCATTTCGGCATGTTGATTCCTCCACGCTTATTGTCACCGCTTCATGATCATTGTTATCCCCGGTATTATCATTTTTCGAAATTTGCTCTCTTTTGGTTGGGTTGACTTATTATCGCGCTTCCAATAATCGAGCCCTATTAACAACATCCGAATACAAACACAGTTTATGAGAGATAAGATATTGACGTATCTCGGGTTTCAAACCCCTTAGAAACATTCGCGTCATTCTCTCCTCATTATCAACCAAATGAGACGCAAACCGGAACAACTCGGCAAACTTGGCTTTGTACTGCGACACGGTCATGTTGTTTTGCTCCAGCTTGATGAACTCTACCTCTTTCATGTGACGAATACTTTCGAGAAAGTACTTGTCGTTGAACAGTTCTTGGAACTTCTCCTAAGACATTTTCAGTGTGGAAGGTTGAGTACGCTTTACAGATTCCCACCAGTATTCTGCCTCTGCCCGTAACATGAAGGTGGCAAAGGGAACCTTTTGCTCCTCGGAGCATCCCAAGACATCAAATATCTTGTTGATCTGCTTTCTTCATGTCTCCGCCTTAAGTGGTTTTGGCTCTCGAAAAAACTCTGGTGGTCCCAGTTCCTTGAACTTCTTAGCGGTGACCGTCCGAGAGTTGCCAGTGTTTCCACCTGCATTTTGGACAAGAGCCATTCTTTGCCTGATGTTGCATGAATTGCATAAAGCCTCTGAACATTCTATCGTTCATCATCTGGTCCATGTTGTTGTTTGCTTGAGGATTGTCGCCTTCACGATGTACATTATCCCGATTATTGATCTGTGGAGACTCGGTCTCTGTGTGCTCCATTGATGTTCTCAACATTCTGGGATGTAATTTTCAAATACCGCCACAAAACAATGGTTAATTAACATATCACATATTATCCCTATACTCTGACCGACCAATTAAATACCAAATGAACTTAGGTAGGTCATACTAGCAAATGAATTCTCCGTCTCTCCCCTCCTAGTTCTTGTTTAACATCTTAGCCAGGGATCATATCCCTAAGCTTTGATACCAACTGTGACGCCCCCAAAATAGGTATACATCACCTATTCTGAGTCGCCAAATACATGGTACAAAATACAAATACAATCTTAAATATACAACATGATCTGTGAGTTTTAATACAAATATTGTCTTCTAAACAGTATTAAAACTCAAAATTAGTCCTCAATACATTTATTAACACACTATTTCATAGAATAGTGAGGACTACTAATGCTATCGTCTGTGTGACGCCCCCAAAATATGTATACATCACCCATCTTGAGTCGCCAAATACATGGTATTAAATTCAAATACAACTTAATTATACAACAGTCGTGTAAAATACGACAAAACATATGCTGTGAGTTTTAATACAAATATTGTCATCTAGACAATATCCACACTCAATTGAGTCCTCGTTACATTTATTATCACACTATTTAACAGAATAGTGAGGACTACTAATGCTATTATCTGAATCGTCACTCCGTTCCCCGACTAGTCTCTGCTACGTTCTCATTTCCTGAAGAGAACAAAGAAAGTAAAAGGGTGAGCTCAACTAGCCCAGTAAGAAATATTATGACTAAGATAATGCAGAATAAATTATCATAAGTCTTCA
Source organism: Panax quinquefolius (assembly GCA_020205615.1). NCBI lineage: Eukaryota > Viridiplantae > Streptophyta > Magnoliopsida > Apiales > Araliaceae > Panax > Panax quinquefolius. Next base: position 157,124,946 of record CM035152.1, read on the forward strand.
ACAATGTTAAACTGATAAAATACAATATACATCAAGTTTAACTGCAGCGAAACATACAATCCATTAAAAGAGTCAAGTAGAGAATAAAATCTACTATCTTTCATGATTTAAAAGGTTTTTCATTACTTTTATCGCTGAGACTCAGCTTAATAAAGAAACCACATCATCCCTGCACTACGGCTAAGGATATTCATTAGTATCACAACCACAAATTATCCATGCACTACGGGCCAAGGATATTCGTTTTTTCATCAATGGTCATGATCATACCAACAATTGTCCATCAATGCACTACGGGCCAATGAGGACTTTTACCACATCATTTGTAACATTACGGTCATAATTACACCTAATAATCCCTGGTCATAATCATACCAAGTCTATCTATGCACTATTGGCCTTAGATGACTTTCAAAAAAAATATAAACATGAGGATGATGACAATGATATAAGAGTTCAATAAAACAAGTTCAAGAATTAATTTATTCAGGAACTAATAACATCCAAATTGTCAACATGATACTTCTGGCAGAGAGTAAAATTTAAGAATGCTCGGAAGAATATTTCCATGAAAAGATTTGGATGAAGCCGCAAATATCAAGGATATTCCACTAATTTCATGGAGTATAGAAGTCAAAACTTTAACCAATTGAGTATAATAAAGAATGGAATAGCAAAAGAAATCACAATACATGATATAGATCGCCTTGCATAAAGTTATTCCAGCGAGAATAATAAATAACGGAACCGTGTCAAAGAAATTAAGACCGATAGGATATTCCAATGTAATAATATAGAATGGAATAACAAACGAAATCACCATGCGTGCGATAGACGAGACATGCATGTGTTATTCAAATGAATAATAATTAATGGAACTGTGTCAAGCGTAAACGCACTTGCAGACGTGATATTCTAACGTAATAATAAAGTTTCGGAACCAGTCCACAGAAAAACATGCATGTGATATTCTAACGTAATAATAAAGAATGGAATAACAACAAAATTTCACCATGTATGCGCAGATTGCAGATGTATGAGTTATTCCGTGCAGAATAATAAATAATGGAATAACAGAAGAATTTCACCAAGTATAGGGTTGACCGCGTATGCAGGTTATTCCAACAGAATAATAAAGAATGGTATAACAGAAGTTCTCTTCAAGAATATAAAAAAAATAATACCCCTTACGAGTACAACAAATAATATCTCTTACCTTAGAACAAACTAGATATAGGAGTAGTGAAGTAGCAGAATACTTTTCTTCTTTCTCTCTATAGTTTCTCTCTCTAGAGTTTCAGTGAATTCGTAAGAAATAATGAAGGAATGAACTTCTATTTATAGGAGAATGGATTGAATAGTAACTAATTCCTGAACGGTCCAGATTGATTTACTTTTAAACGGACGGTCCAGATTGGTTTACAATAAAATATAATATATTCTATTTATAATCTAATAAAACGAATAACATTTTAAAAGTAAATTGCTTTTATATAAATAGATTTTACTATGCAAAATACTATGCAGCACTATGAAACACTATGCATAATAAAATATAATATATTCTAATTATTATACAATAAAACAAATAACTTTATAAAAATATTCTGCTTTTATATAAAAAGATTTTACTATGCAAAATTCTATGCATAATAGAATATAACATATTCTAATTATTGTCTAATAAAACAAATAACTTTATAAAAGTATTACTTTTTATATAAAAAGCTTTTCCGTTTTATTACATTAATAATACTAATAAAACAAAATTTTATATATATATATATATATATAAACTTAGTGACTTCATAAAAGATATCTCAATATATTTAACAACATTTATCATCATTATTATAATTCACAATATTAATCGACTGTGTCGTTCCTGAGAAAGAGCAGGGCTTTCCAATAAGGATTTCTCCCTATAGCGCCGCAATTAGGTGACCAAACCTCTCATTGGCAGAACTTTTAGACATCGTTAATATTGTAAATAATAATATTAATAACTCTATCATCTCAATTATTGATTTAATAATATATAAAATATCGACAATAATTGAATCAAATAACGTGAGATACTATGCAACAATTACTGTAGCAATAATTGAATAAAACTTAGTGACTTATCACGTAAGCATGAATAATCAATACCGTGTTCTACTATGCAACCACGCGTAGTACTGTACTTTTACTACCGAGTAGTTCAACAGTTTTAACGGTAAAACTTCCGTCGTTATTTTCATAAAAATATTTTTGCGTTTTCTCAATCCGTAATAATTCCATCATGGGTCCACCAATGATTGTTCCACATGCGAATATTCCCTGTTAAAACGAATATTTCCCGACCAATAGAATATTATACAACAACTTGCATACTTTTTAAAATTTATAAATATTACCCACAACTATAACATTATCTCAAATCCACACCATAATATTCAAAAAATATATATCGAGAAATTTAAATCATTATTCATAAAATTTGGGGTTTCTAGTGCAGACCTGTCACTCCGTTCCCCGACTAGTCCCTGCTACGTTCTCATTTCCTGAAGAGAACAATGAAAGTAAAAGGGTGAGCTCAACTAGCCCAGTAAGAAATATTATAACTAAGATAATGCAGAATAAATTATCATTAGCCTTCAACAATGTTAAACTAATAAAATACAATAGACATCAAGTTTAACTCCAGCGGAACAAGCAATCCATTAAAAGAGTCAAGTAGAGAATAAAATCTACTATCTTTTATAATTTAAAAAGGTTTTTCATCACTTTTATCATTTGAGACTCAACTTAATAAATAAACCACATCATCTCAGATTACTACCTAATGATATTCATTAGTATCACAACCACAAATTATCCATGCACTTCTGACGAGGATATTCGTGTATTCATCAATGGTCATGATCATGCCAACAACTGTCCATCAATGCACTACGGGCCAATGAGGACTTTTACCACATCATTTGTAACATTACGGTCATGATTATACCGAATAATTCTTGGTCATAATCATACCAAATCCATCTATGCACTACAGGCCACAGATGACTTTCAACATAATATAAACATGAGGATGATGACAATGATATAAGAATTCAATAAAATAAGTTCAAGAATTATTTTATCCAGGAACCAATAACGTCCAAATTGTCAACATGATACTTCTTTGTAGAGTAAAATTTAAGAATGCTCAGAAGAATGTTTCCATGAAAAGATACTGGATGAAGCACAAATATCAAGGATATTCCACTAATTTCATGGATTATAAAAGTCAAAACTTTAACCAACTGAGTATAATTAAGAATGGAATAACAAAAGAAATTACCAGGCATGCTATAGACCGCACAGACAGGTTATTCCAACAGAATAATAAATAATGGAATTGGTCGTGCGTAACGCACGCATGTGATATTCCAACAGAATAATAAATGGAACTGTGTCATGCGTAAACGCATGCATGAGGATGTTCCAAATGAATAATAAAGAATGGAATAATGGAAGAATTTCACCATGTATGCGATTGCAGATGATAAAAGTTATTCCAACATAATAATAAAGAATGGAATAATGAAGAATTTCAACAAGTATGCGGTATTTAGCATGTAGGCAGTTATTCTAACATAATAACAAAGAATGGAATAACAAAAGTTCTCTTCATGAAGACAAAAGAAAGAAATAATACCTCTACCGTAAAGTAAAGAGTATTAATTTGGTAGGCAAGGATATTCTTGAAGAAAACTTGACTTCACGCCAAAGCTTCTTAAAACTCTAATGAAATACGCTCAAGATTATAGAAGAATTCTCTGAACTTCTAGTGTGGTTTTCAATTCTAACTAAGCATCCTATTTATAGGAAAATAGAAAGGATACTGTGCTTCACTGTGCAATAAAATATAATATATTTTATTTATAATCAAATAAAATAAAACTTTATAAAAAGTATTCTGTTTTATATAAAAAGAGTTTACTATAGAAACACTATGCATGCACTATGCAAACACTATGCATAATAAAATATAATATATTCTAATTATTGTCTAATAAAACAAATAACTTTATAAAAATATTCTGTTTTATATATAAAGATTTTACTATGCAAAACACTATGCATAATAGAATATAATATATTTTAATTATTGTCTAATAAAACAAATAACTTTATAAAAGTATTCATTTTTATATAAAAGCTTTTACATTTTATTACATTAATAATACTAATAAAACAAAATTTATCATCATTATTATAATTCACAATATTAATCGACCAGGTCGTTCCCAGGAAAAAGGGGGATTTCAAATAAGAATTTCTCCCTATTGGCGCCCAATTAGGTGACAAAATCTATCTTTGGCAGAACTTCTAGACATCGTTAATGTAAGACCCCAACTTTTATGAATAAAGATGATTTTTCTATAATTATCATTTTTGAATATTATGGAATGAATTTGTTATAATGTTATAGTTATGGGTAGTATTTATAAATTCTGCAAAGTATGCAAGTTGTTATATTATATTCGATTGGTCGGAAAATATTCATTTTAGCAGGGAATATTCGTACAATGGCGCAATCATTGGTGGACCCCACAATAGAATTATTGTCGGATTGAGAAAACAACAAAAATATATTTATGAAAATAACTGGCGAAAAGTTTTATCGTTATCATTGTTAAAAACTTTCGGTAGTAAAAAATAAAGAATGTCTGGCGTGATAGTAAAGACACCAGTATTGATTATTGATGCTTACGTGAGAAGTCACTCAGTTATACTCAATTATTGCTACAGTAATTGCTGCATCATATCTCTCATATTATTGATTCGATTATTGTCACAGTATCATCTGCATAATATGTTATTTTATTAAATCAATAATTGAGACGGCAAAGTTATTCATATTATTAAATTACAATATTTATAATGTCTAGAAGTTCTGTCAAGGAGAGGTTTGGTCACCTAATTGCTCGCCAATAGGGAGAAATCCTTATTGGAAAGCCCCCTCTTTCCTGGGAACGACCTGGTTGATAAATATTGTGAGTTATAATATTAATGATGAATGTTATTAAAATTAAAGTTGTGCTCGGAGTTGAATTTGGAGACGCGAACGTGATATTTGAGTCCGGAACGATGAAATAAGTAAAAATAGACTATAAACACAAAATTTTCTGAATTTTACTATTTGGTCAAAAAGTCAACAGTTGACTTTTTCGGGAAAAATTAAACTTTGAAATTTCAAAATTTATATTTTTGATAAAAATAGTTTCATTGTATTGAAATTATTTGTGTTAGTGAAAATTGACATTTATGTCGATAATAATTGATGTCTGGAGGTTATATTGACCAATCGGGTATTTAACCGGATAAATGAGCAATTGATTGCTATTATTTCACATGATTATAACTATTTGTTCACATGTGTATACTATTGTTTCACATTCTTGTTACTATTAGGGGAGTTGGTGCAAGATTGATAATAATTGCATGACTAAGTTAAAAATGGAGGTATAGATGGAGGTACTATACTGTAATTCGTATTTTCACATGTCTAGAACTATTCATTCACATGATTTACTATTGAATCACATTATTTACTATTAGGGGAGGTGGTGCAAGTTTGATAATACTTGCATGACTAAATTAAAAATAAAAAAAAGTTTGAGGTATTGCACTGTAATTTTTCGAGCCCCAAAATGTGCAATTATTGAAACTATATTTTTTTATAAATAGAAGCTCATTCTTCCTTCATTTCTCACCAATTCACTAAAGCTATAAAGCAATTATTATAGAGAGAAATTGTAGAGAGAAAATCTGTAGAAGAAGAAGTTCTCGCCACCTCACTACTCCTATATCCAGCTTTTCAAAGGTAAGGTGTATTATTTCTTTCTTTCGTCTTCATGAAGAGAACTTCTATTATTTCATTCTTTATTATTATATTAGATTAACCTGGTTATGCAATCATCGCATACATGGTGAAATTCTTCATTATTCCATTCTTTATTATTCATTGGAACATCCTGTCATGGCTTTACGCCGCACTGGTTAAAATCTTTATTATTCTTGTTGGAACATCCTCGCATCATGCTTTTACGTGGGACTGGTTTCCGCTTTTATTATTCTGTTGGAACATCCTGTGTGCTTTTACGCAGGACTGGTTCCATCTTTATTATTACATTTGAATATCCTCGTTCTGCATGCGTTTTACGCCGGGAATTCGGTTCCATCTTTATTATTCATTGTTGAATATTCGTACATGCATGCGTTTTCTGTGGGACTGGTTCCGTCATTATTATTATTACATTGGAATAACTTGCCTGCATGGTCACACCTCATGTTTGGTGATTTCTTTTGTTATTCCATTCCTTATTATACTCGGTTGGTTAAAGTTTTGACTTATATACTCCATGAAATTAGTAGAATATCCTCGATATTTCAAGGCTTCATCCAAAGATCTTTTCATGGAAATATTCTTCCGAGCATTCTTGAATTTTACTCTATAAAGAAGTATCATGTTGACAATTTGGACGTTATTAGTCTCTGGATAAATTAATTCGTGAACTTGTTTTATTGAATTCTTATGTCATTGTCATCATCCTCATGTTTATATTTTTTTGAAAGTCATATGTAATTCAGTAGTGCATAGATGGACTTCAGTATGATTACGACTAGGGATTATTCGGTATAATCAGTAGTAATGTTATAAATGATGTGATAAAAGTCCTCATTGGTCTGTAGTGCATTGATGGACGATTGTTGGCATGATCATGACCATTGATGAATACACGAATGTCCTCGCCCGTAGTGCATGGATAATTATGGTCGTGATACTAAAGAATATCCTTGGCCAGTAAAGGGGAGTGATTCGATGATGTGGATTATTTATTAAGCTGAGTCCCAGCGATATAAGTGATGAAAAACCTTTTAAATCATAAAAGATAGTAGATTTTATTCTCTACTTGACTCTTTTAATGAATTGTTTATTCCGCTGCAGTTAAACTTGATGTCTATTGTATTTTATTAGTTTAACATTGTTGAAGACTAATGATAATTTATTCTGCATTATCTTAAGTCATAATATTTCTTACTGGGCTAGTTGAGCTCACCCTTTTGCTTTCATTGTTCTCTTGTGAAATGAGAACGTAGCGAGGACTAGTCGGGAAGGAGGAGTGACGGTCCAGAGGATAGCATTAGTAGTCCTCACTATTCTGTTAAATAGTGTGACAATAAATGTAATAAGGACTTATCCTGAGAGTGAATATTGTCTAGAGGATAACATTAGTAGTCCTCATTGTCTAGAAGACAATATTTGTATTAAAACTCACAGCTCTTTTGTTATATATTAAAGATTGTATTTGTATTCTGTACCATGTATTTGGCGACTCAGGATAGGTGATGTATACCTATTTGGGGGCGTCACAATTAATATTGCAAATAATAATATTAATAACTTCTGTCATCTCAATTATTGATTTAATAATATATAAAATATCGACAATAATTGAATCAAATAACGTGAGATCTTGTGCAACAATTATCGTAGTAATAATTGAACAAAACCGAGTGACTTCTCACGTAAGCATCAATAATCAATACCGTAGTGTCTTACGCAACCACGCCAGACATCGTATTTTTATTAATCAAAGTAGTTCAACAGTTTTAACTGTAAAACTTTCGCCGTTATTTTCATAAAAATATTTTTGTTGTTTTCTCAATCTAACAATAATTCCGTTGTGGGGTCCACCAATGATTGTACCGTCGTACGAATATTCCTTGTTAAAACGAACATTATCCGACCAATCGAATATTATATAACAACTTGCGTACTTTGCAAAATTTATAAATATTACCCACAACTATAACATTATATCAAAGTCATTCCATAATATTTAAAAATGATATTTATAGAAAATTCATCTTTATTAAAAAGTTGGGGTCTTACAACCTCTCCTTCTTATGAAATTTCGCCCTCGAAATTAGGGTACGTACCTAGTATGTCGAAAAGATAAGGATATCTTGATTTCATTTCAGATTCTAACTCCCAGGTCATTTCCTCAACATCGTGGTTTCTCCACAAAACTTTGACTTGAGGTATAACCTTGGAGCGTAGAATATGTTCCTTCTTATCCAAGATTTGAACAGGAACCTCTTCATACGTCAAATCTTTCATTATTTCGTCCGGTTCTAACTCAACAATGTGGTTCGGGTCTTCCACATATTTACATAACATGGATATGTGGTTCGAGATAGAATTTTGGACGATGTATCTGCTGCAATAAGGCCAGCCTGGGCCCTTATCACCATATATTAAAATAACGATGGCTAAATATTTAAATATATTTAATTAGTTTAAATATAATTTACTACCTTAAACTATAGGTCATATTCCACTTCGGGGATCCACCTTTTAATTTTGTCAATTAGATAATTGAACTATCAATTTTTTTCACTTTCATTCAATTGGCCCTGCCACGTCAGAAATTACTGACGTGGCACTTGAAGTGGGGCCATCTACAACTGATGTGTCTTAAAAAATAATTTTTTCACTATTTTGTTAAATTAAAATGTTTAACTATGGGTAAATTTGGCTAATCAATTTTATTCTCCTTCTTCTCAAATCTCCTTCTTCTATCGACCGGTAAAAAATCCCCCAAATCTTTCGATCAGATCTTCTCAAATGAGCCCTACTTCGAACTTAAGGAGCAGATTCCTCACCTCACCGATCCCAAACTCATTTCCCAAATGCGATCGACGGTTGACGACGTTGCACAGACCCGATCCATCCTCAAAACACTAGGCCCCCGGCCGACCATGAGTCCGTCGACATCGCCAAGAGCCAAGCTTCATGAAATCGAGTCCAAGGCGATGGATGAGCTTGATGAGATTGAGTTGTCGTTCTTAAGAATTCATGCATTGATAAGGGACGAGGATTCCCGAAAGAAGAAGGTCTTTGAAGTGGAGAAGCGAGATGTACTGGCGGTGATCTCCTTGGATGAAATGCACCAATCGTCGACAAGTTATTGAAGGAAGCGGAAGAGAGGTGGAGAAGATTTATGAAGTCCGCCGTTCTTGATCGCGTCGGCGATCTTTGCGATGTTGGAGGAGTTATTTGGGCTTAACGTCACGGTCCATGGGAGCTGGCTTGTGGTCTCTTCTCATTGCGATCTGTTGTGTTAGCGAGATTTTGTTATTGCTCTTTGGTTTGTTGGGTGTTTGGCTGATTTTTTCATTAGTTGATATGTTATTCTTCTGCAAAGGTCTTGGTATTTCTTTGTTATTCTTCTGCAAATGTCAATTTTGGACTGTAGATTTTTTTTTATTTGTTCTTCAAATAGAAGAAATAAGTAGTAAAATTATAATTGCTTTTGAAAGATTTTTTTTGCATAATGTCTATAAAAGAAAGCTGTAGAAAATTTTAATTGTGACTTTTGGCTTTGGGTTCGTTCTAATGAAGAACGAAGAAATGAATTGAGATGTTTGTTTCTTTAATTGTTTTTTTTTCTTATGTTATACTAAAATAATTTTTATTTTTATGGAATAGTTTTTGTTTATTTTGATTGTATATAATATGAATGTTAAATTATTCTTTTGCCCCTTCATTTTAATAAAATGATTTACAATAATTTAAAAATTATATTTCTTTTGACACGTAAGCATGGTATGCCACATGTTCACCTCCACATCAACAATTTCTGATGCGGCAGAGCCAATTGAATGAAAGTTGAAAAAATTAATAGTTCAATCATCTAATTGACAAAATTAAAAGGTGGATCCCCGAAGTGGAATATGGCCTATAGTTTATGGTAGTAAATTATATTTAAGCTTATTTAATTTTATTGATCTAAATTTAAATTTTAGGGTTCGATTTTTGTTTCGGTCAAAATTTTCTTATATGAAGTTTATTTTTTCTTTATGTGAAGCTTGATTGTGAGTTTATTTTTTCCTTTAAGTTTGATTGATTTTTGAAATTGTGATAGTGATTATATAATTGATTATGAAATTATATTGCATTCTTTAAAAAGTTGGACTTTCAAAAAAAAGAAATTATTGGATTTGGATTTCCTCCATTACACATAAAAAAAAGATATTATTTGGTTCTCCAATAGATTAACTTGCAATAATATCCACATCTTTTCTCAATTCGACCCGATTATCACTCTAATTAAGGGTGTAAATGAACCGAGTTGAGTCGATGATGGAGCTGTTTAGATTTGATTCACAGATTTATTGAGTATAAAATAAAGTTTGATTTAGACTCGTTTAGCTACTAAGTTGAACACGATCTTGAATTGAGCGTGAATAGTTTGAACTTGTCGAACGAATATGATCCGTGTATTAATAGAAAATTATAATTTGAGAAGTTCGAATAATTTATTGAACTTTAAAATGTGCTCATATTTATTTAAATTATTTATATTTCGAGGTCAAACTTAAATCAAATTTTTAATTAAATAAATACTAATCGAGTTCAAACTATTTAATCATTTTGCGGTATTAATTCCAATCATAACATAATGGATAAATTCAAGACATAAGGAAGTTGGAATATGAATCGGTGGTTACTAATAACTTACCAATGGAAATCTTGTGTCCATAGGGTACGGAAATGCAGTCATTGAATTTTGGACAATAAGTCATATTCTGGGCCCTTATCAAAAGAGCAGATCTTCTGTCCTTAATTTTTGTGTCTCTTTGTGTCTCTCCGCTAAAATTTTATTCACACATAATTTTTTATTTAATATTAATTAATTCTAAAATTAAATAAAATGACATGTGTCAAAATTTAAGTGGAGGGACACAAAGAAGACAGAAAATTTGGGGACAGAGGATCTGCTCTCCCTTATCACACTATATACTCCCTCCATTCCTAAATAAGTGTCGTTTAAGGTTTTTGCACACAAATTAAAAAAATCATTTAATACTACCATTTTATAATTAAAATTTGTGTGAAATTCCATCACTACCCCTTTATGGGAAGTTGAAAACTATTAATACTAAGGGTGAAAATTTCTTGGGACAATGAAAGAAGGTAAGGGTGATATAGGAAAGTAAATAATTTATTTTTCTAGAAAGTTATAAACGACAGATAAATTAGAACAAAATTTTTCTTCTAAAACGTCACTTATTTAGGAACGAAGGGAGTATTATAATAAGTTGTTCAATTGATCAATACAGTATTGACACATAAAAAGAGATCACTTTTTGTCTGCGTAACGATACTATATTAGTCAACTGATCAAAATTAACTTCATGTTAACCACTCCTTATTAAAATAAGGACGGCTAAATATTGAAATATATTTAACTTTATTGACCTTTAAATCATTATTAATATATTTTGATCATTATTAATAAAATTATTTATATTAAATAATTAGTGTATTGTAAGTATAAAATTAAAAGAAATGTGCGAGGAAGGAAAGTCACATCCAAGTTTATTTGGTAGAACATCTGAATTGAAAATTATATTCTTATTTATGAATCCATGTGGTGTTAAAGCCGTAAAGGGGCCATTTCAATTGATCACCATTTTCCAAAGTATTAAATGCTCAGCAAATAATGTTAATGTGTCCTTGTTTCGACAAGGTAACCACGTGTGGCGGGACAAATAAAAATTGCATCAATACTCGAGGAGAATTATTACACCTATAGACTTTTTAAAATCAATTTAAAATATTTTTAAATTTAAATTAAGAAAATTTTTAATTTATTTTCATCAATATAATGATACTTATATAAATTATTTAAAAAATATATTTTATTATAAAATTTATTGTTTCAGAATTTATGATGAGTAATCTTAGTTTTGAGTTTAAAAATTACTCAAATTAATTTTCAAAAATCAGTAATGATCAATCTCTTTAATTTGGAACATAGGGAGTGTATATATATATATAGAGAGAGAGAGAGCCAGGATCCTATCAGGGATCCCGAATTTTTTTAAATTACGGACTTTTTTTTTTGCTTATTTTTTTTAAAACAATTAAAAAATTTGATAAACCATTGAAAAACCTTACTCCCTCCGTTCTTTAATATAAATTATTTTAAAATTATACATAAGTATTAAAATAATAAATGTATAATATTAATTATAATATCAATTATTCATATTGTTCTTTTATTAGAAAAAGAGATTGTTATTTATTAGACATAAAATAGTGAGAAAATCAAAGTTATATTTAATACTTGGGGTAATATTAGAAACTAAGCAATTAATATTTACTTGAAATTCTCAATCGACTTATATTAAAAAACAAAAATATTTCTCTAAAACGACTTATATAAAGGAACGGAGGTAGTACTTACTAGTACTTGAGAAAAGAATGGTGTCTACCTCTCTGACACCTTTCAAGAATTTAAATATAGGAACTGATATTTTTATATAAAAAATTAATATTTTTTATTACATGAATGAATAGTGAGTGAATCATACCTTTATGTGAGAGGCACTCATGTAAAAATATTAATTTTCTTTAAAATAAAAAAACTTAACAATCAAACTTTTAAAAAACAAGCCATTAGTATGTATGTATGTACCTTCAAAACATCACTATATGGCCGTACATTTATTTATTTATTTCTTAACCATCTACTTGAGAAGGGGTTAGTATGAAGTTTATTTTTGGATAAGTTAGTCAATTGACCTATAAAGTGTTGATACGTAGATGAGATTTTATGTTTGTCAGTATTATATTAGTTAATTGACCAACTTACTAAAAAATAAACTTCATGCTAACCGGATCCATCTACTCGTATGTATGTAGTAGTAGTAGTGTTCAGTTTGGTTTTTGTGAAGTACCATTTCAAAAGCTAGGTAGCTAGAATATTGAATGCGTCTGGTCTGGACCACTGGAAAAAAAAAAATAACTTCAGAATAATTTGGGAGAGCCAATATTGTTAGACCAATTCATTTAAATTAACCTCCACATGACTTGTTTTTTACCGTCTGTTTCAGCCTATTTTCTTTGACGAATTACCCTTTTTATTTCAAAATTATTTCAGAGTTCACTATATATTTATATATAATAGCTAGGTATATACTAGCTCCCTTCGTTCGTTTCACAAATGAGTATCTTATTTGAGTTTGAAAGTAATTCATTTGTGAAATTTTAAATTTTTATTAAAATATTTATGTGAATTTATTTTAATTTTTAAAATAATTTTTTTCTACGCGGTATTATTTATTAAGATTTCACAATATTAATTATTAAATTAATAAAAAATAAATAAATTCATATTAATTTTAAATCTTAAAATTAACAAAGTAACTTGATTTTTTTCTTAACCCCTGTTTGTGATTTTTTTTTCTTTCAATTACATCATTACACTTTGAATGTGACGGATTCGGTTATCATGAAGTTAATTTTATAGTAAGTTGGTCAATTGACCAATATAATACTGACACGCAGAGAGAGAGATCACCTCCCAGCCTGCGTGTTGACACTGTATTGGTCAATTGACCAAAATTAACTTCATGTTAACCATTATCGAATGTGACTAACACCCTTTTTCTACAAACACTAGTTCAACTGCTCTTGTTTCAATTTGTTGGAACTTGTGATTCATATGATATCTTGGTTTATAAAAGATTGTCGTTTAAGGTTTTTGCACATAAATTAAGAAAATTATTAAAATTTGTTTGAAATTCTATCACTACCCTTTTATGGGAAGTTGAAAACTATTACAATGGAGAGAATTCTTGGGACAATGAGAGAAGGTAGGGGTAATATAGAAAAGTAAATAATTTATTCTCCTATAAAGTTATAAACGACAAATAAATTGGAACAAATTTTTCTTCTAAAACGACAATTTTTTAAGAACCAAAGGAGTAATATGTATGAGAAGTTATTAAAAAAGGGTACTATAGAGCGAAGCACAAAAATATATAGGGCTTATAGGCATAATGAATAATAGAACCTTACAGAATCCACGCGTTAGAACCTGCACAATAAAAGATCACACGGAAGCTTGAGGAGATAACTCCGGTGTGAGAATAAGTACAGACCGTTACAAGGTCTAACAATGGAGGCTGGATATTTAGTGCTCAAAAGTAGGTATTACCGGTTAATTGTGACATTGGCCTTGTATTTATAATGCTTCCCCACCTTAGAATCCTCATCCGAGTTAGATTAGGACTCCTAAATATGGTAAGTTACAATATTTGGGTCCAACACAATCTCCTTAAAAGGTCCAACAACTACCTTTGGAGTTACCTTATTCAATTATGACTAGGATCCCAGACTCTGCACGCAGGAGAGCCCACTGTACAGGCCCAAACAATCTCACCATAAGGTCTGGGTCACGGCCCAAAGGACTCGAAGACCCGACCCCGAACTCCACGCGATAGGACACAGTTTCGACCTAGAAGGACTTGGACGCCGACCCGAATACCTCCAACTTTACCATGGGCTTCGACCCAGTGAACTCATAAAGCCCTTCTAATGTCAAGCTTTCGGCCCATATGAAGGCCGGTAAAACGCTCCCGAACAATATAAAACCTACGAAGAATGAGAATAATAATTACATTGTTGATTCTTGTCGTTCAAATAATACAAAAAGAAAAGAAAAAAGATAGAGATGTTTGTTTATTTGGTCCTACCATTTAGATGTGATACTTTATTCTTTACAATAATTCTATGTACACATAATTTAATTAACATGTGAATCGATTCGTAAATATAATGTAATTAACATCTGAGTTGACCCAAAAAATCATAATGTAATCAACAACTGAGTTGACCCACAATTCCTGAATTGATTTGAATAGTTCTTGATTTGATTTGAAAGTAGAAACAAATTTTTAGTAACTTTTTGTTTTCTGTTAAAGAATAAATATATGCATACATGAATTTTTGACATTTGCAAGTATATACGGCTGAGACTATTACGCTCTATTTCTGAGTTTTAAAATGAAATAAAAAAAAATGAACGAAAAATTTAAGTTTTTTTTCAATTAACTTTATGTTTTGAGTTTTTTAATAAACGAAAAAGAAAGAAAAGAAATAGATAGAAAAACTTCATTTTTTTTTACTTAAAGTTTTCGTCATTCAAAATTAATTCGATTTGGATTTGAAAAAGAAATTAGAATAAGTAATATTTTATAATTCCATATTATCCTCAACTTTTAATATAATAAATTTTAAATTACAATTCATGTCCTTAATTTTAAATTTTCTATTCTTTTCTATTAAAAACTCAGAAACAACACAAAAGAAAACTTCAAGTTTTCTATTCTAATTTAAGTTTTTTATTCTTTTTTTTTCTGTTCAAAAATCAGAAACAGAGTGTTAGTTTAAAGATTATAATCCTACGATTAATATTCTTGAAATTATAATATCATGAATTATAATTCTAAAATTATAATCATTTAAAAACAAACATAACCTTGTAGAACTGATATTTTTATATTAAAATTGATATTTACTTATAATCCGTCTCACATAAATAATATAAATAATGAGTAAAACTCATTATTTTAAAGGATGAAAATATGAGTTTGTATACTTACTAAATAGACAGCTTGATTCTCTTTAAAAAGGATATGCCATATGAGGAAAAAACACATTTTACAATAAAGTTTAGAAGAATCATGAGAACTTGAGACAACATGAATTTTAAATATAATTTATTTTACTTTAGCCTTTATGTCATAAATTGATTACGTATCACAAATCAAGCGATATCATTCTTAAAATAGTTGCATAGAAAAATTTTCCCTTTAAATCTTTCTTTCTTATAGTAAAATTTTCCTTTTTGTCTGGGTATGGCTTGACTAAATAACAAGACAAAATCAACTTTAACTCGTTTAAACACGAATGACTTGACTTAATAAAATTTTTAAAAGAATTATACGTATATATATAATAGCCCCTCCGATAAAAAAATGTAAAATTATGGGCCTCAAATCCCAAAAATTCAACATTCAATGACCTCAAATTAATTTAGGGCTTCAACATCCAACGATCTAAAATCACTTGGGCTTCAGCCTCAATTAGATCTCTGTTCTTCCTACCTCACATTTCATCGCCCAAAAAAAATTCCGCCCAAAACTCTTACAGCTACTCTCTCTCTCTCCAGTCGGCGATCAACACCCTTTCGTCCAATCATACAGGTAAAATTTTCCCTAGAGAGTTCGAGAGGGAGGGAGAGTTGAAGACGACAGAGCCGGAGGAAGAATATGGAAAAGATCGGGACTAAAGGTAAGACCTTTCTTCACTATTTAAATAGTAAGCATTGTAAAAAAATTTCAGAGAGTTCGAGAGAGAGGGAGAGTCAAAGACGACAGAGCCGGAGGAAGAATAGTTATTGATAAGACTTACTGATGGGTTATATTAAGATTTTGTTAAGAAATAGTAGAAGGGGCAGATTCTCTGTTTTGTTTTTTTTTTATTAAGTTTAGAGATTAATGGAACCTCACTATTCCTTTTAGATTTTTCTTTTTTGTGTGAGGAACTATTTTCAATTCGAAGAGTCATTTAACATGTTTGGTTTCCAAGAAAGTAAAGAGAATATTTGAAGAAATCCAAGATTTTATATGCGATTATGTGGTGGCACTGAACATCAAGAAGCTTAGATTTTTATGTTCTTAAGTATTAGATTTTAGCGAGCTTACTTATTATTATTCTGTAAGATCAGAATTGCTAAAAGGTGTGCATCTTTTTTTTAGGATCCCTATTATTTGATTGGTTGTTTTTTTTTATTCTTTTCTTTCTCTTTGTTCTTGATCACATGAAAAATCTTGCATAATCTATTATTACTTTCAATCTTCTTAGCTATTTTTCTTTTTGTGATTTGATTCTTGCGCGCCGCTTGCTTTTTCTTGTCTTTGTTGAATATAGTAAGCATTGATTAGGGATCTCTTTCTAAATTGGAATTGTGTTTATCGTGTTATTGATCGTGTTGTTGTGTTTATGTTGCAGAGTAGTGACAGTTGATTGGGAGATTGAATGTGACGCCCCCAAAATAGGTCCATTCCATCCAACCCATTCTGAGTCGCCAAATACATGGTACAGAAACAACTACAACTTTATTATCACAACAATAAAACTGTGAGTTTAAATACAAATATTATCTTCTAGACAATATTTATACTCAAATAAATCCTCATCACATTTATTGATACATTATTTTACAATAATGGTGAGGACTACTAAACAACTCTCTCTAGAACCTTCATTCCATACCCCACTCTAGTATTCATTACATTCTCGCCTCCCGAGAAGAAAAATGGAACAACAAGGAAAAGGGTGAGCTCAACTAGCCCGAAAGAAGAGTGTTATGACTAAGATAATATACAACAAATTATCGTTAGTCTCCAACAGGAAAAATCGATAGAATACAATAGACAACAAGTTTCGGATCAATATTCGCAGCCGGAAATAATAATTCATAGAAGAGTTACGTAGAGAATGAAATCTACTATAATCTATGAATTTAACGGTTCATCATCAATATTTTATCCCTGTAACATCAATCAATATTCATCTCAAATCAAATATTCATCTTTGCACTCTCTGCCAAAGATATTCACTGATCGGTCATGTTCATCTCAACACTGCTCATCTTTGCACTAAAGGCCAAAGATATTCATCGATCATCATGTTCATTTAAAACACCGCTCATCTTTGCACTCTGAGCCAAAGATATTCTTCAGAAATCATTCATCTTTGCACTACAAAGCCAAAGATATTCAATAATATCATCATTTAAGACCGAGGATGATGAAAATATTTTTAAAGAAAGCGAATCCAAAGGAAACAAAATGACAAGGATTAAGGATTCGTACTTGGTTTTATCCACGTCAAAAATACCTCAAAAATAATCACGGTGAAGTAAAATTCAAGAATGATCAAAACATGGATACAATCAAAGCTAGTATCCGAATAGATATTTTAGAGCGAAAAGAAAATTTTTCATTTTTTCGGTGAATAGTGCCAGATTCGTGAATAGTGTCAGATATCGTGAATAGTGCCAGTATCGTGAATAAGTAACTCAGACACCCAAAGATAGAAATTCCAAAAAAACATCTTCACGCTCATGAATAGTACTGCGTGAATAGTAACTCGTGAATAGTAACTCATGAATAAGTAACTTCGTGAATAGTAACTCATGAATAGTAACTCGTGAATAGTAACTCATGAATAAGTAACCCCGACATGAAAAGTTCCAAATTTGATAAAAAGTACCAACCAATATTTCAAAGATAATGATATTGAAGAATTAATATCATTTGAGAAGAAAATAACATCCCTTACCTCAAAGAATCAATTACTTGAGAATGAAAGGTCAAGTGATCTTTGAATAAAACTTATCTTTGAATAAACAACTCTCAAAGTATCTAAATACTCACAAAATACGCTCAATAATATAGAGAGAAAGAGAGAAAACTTTGTTTCGGTGTGATTTTCAATTCTAACTTAGCCCTCTATTTATAGGAAAATGTTAGCCGTAAAGAAAGCAGGACTTGACCGCACACGATGGCTTTTACTCGCTACTATTGCCACCCACCATATTTGAAATAAAATTCAGCACATTTTTTCACCAACCACAAGTGGGGCCCACTCAATTCTAGAATTTTCCACCAAAATCAATTATAAACCTAATTTCCGAATCCGACACCTCTTAAAATTCACAACAAATCATTCGGTGCATTTTTAACGGTTCAAAATTTGTGGACATATACTCAACTTATGTATGTATAACATACCCAAAAATTACCACAATCCAACGGTCGGATTAAAAATTATAACCCCATAATATATCTCAAAACCCCCGATTTGATTTTTAATACCTCCAATCCAGATAAAATCTTGATAAAACACCTCAACATTAATTCCTTCATTAATAACCACATAAATAAATCCATCATTTATATTCATATAAAATAAATATTTCCTTATCATATGAATCAATAATTAATTATTCACAAATAATATTACAGAATCCTGATTACGACAACCAAAGCCGTTCCCAGAAAGAGGGGCTTTCAATAAGGATCTCTCCATCTTTGGCGCGCAATTAGGTGACCAAACCTCTCCTTAGATGAACTTTCTAGACATTGCCAATAATGTTATCTAATAATATTATTCAAATAATATGAATTATTGATCCGATAATGGGAAATCTTGTGCGGTGACAATTATTGAACAACAATAATATAAAATATCAACACAAAGAATTATTGAATCAATAAAATAAAATATTGAATAATAACTCATCGTGTGAAAATTATTGAGTAAAGTGCCTTCTTACGTAAGGATCAATAATTCAACAATCATGCAATACTGGTGTGCATACTTTGTCAAGAACCACGCGTAGACATCGTATTTTAACCACCGGGTATTCCAATGATCTTAACAGTAATAACTACGCCGTTATTTATAACCACCCAAACTTTGTCGCTTTCCTCATCCAATCGCTTTCCGTTATGGGGGCCCACATGGTCAAGCGGCGTCGCATCGAATATTCCCCGGACGGTCACGAATATTCCACGACCAAACGAATATTCTGACGACAGCATTTAATATTCCACGACCAAACGAATATTCCCCGACAAAAATGAATATTTTATAACCACTTGCTTATTTTGAAATATTTGCGTATTTAACCCTTAACTATCCACATTAATCAAATCAACCCTTACTATTTCAAAATAATAAATAAAGGAAATTCCTTTTATTTAAAAAAATTTCGGTCTTACAACCTCCCTCCTTATGAAATTTCGTCCTCGAAATTGACGACGTATTACTGTGTGTTTGAAAAGATAAAGATACCTCGCTTTCATTTCCGTTTCCAATTCCCGTGTCATTTCTCTATAGCATGGTTTCTCCACAAAACTTTAACTTATGGTATAACCTCAAGACATAGGACATGTTCTTTCCTCTACAAAATCTTGACAGTACCTCTCCTCACGTTAAGTCTTGGCTATCTCGTCCAGCTTCTAACTTCAATGACGTGTTTTGGTCGTCCACATATTTACGTAACATCGATACGTGAAAAGCGTTATGAACACGCGTCATACTTGGTGGTAAAACGAGTCTATAGCCACGATTCCTATTCGATCGAGAATTTCAAATGGATTAATAAATCGAAGGTTTGAGCTTTCCTCACCCTCACCGATTCTCGCTTTTAAAATAACAACTTCTTGCACCTCCTTCTTCAAATTCATCACCTCCGTGTAGTTGCAAGCGACTTTAACTTTATCGATTAAAGTCGATTATACTCGTATATCATCGTGCACTCAGTATATCATCACGTGGGTACCTAGAGTTTTCATCTCCATCTCTATTATTTGTATATTATACGAAATGAGTCTTTGACAATATTGTACTCGTACTTGTATACGATCTTCTACTCAACACGTCAGCTACCACGTTCGCTTTTCCAGGATGGCATGGTCAGAACATATCTTTGAAATGAGTCTCTCTTGAGTTCTTCGAAGCTTTTCCCACATTCCTTGCTCCATTCGAATTTTGTATCTCTACGAGTTAGCTACGTTAATGGAATAGCGATTCGAGAATATCCTTCAACGAATCTCCGATAATAACCAACTAAGCCTAGAAAGCTACGTATTTCGATTCGACTTTAGGTTGCTTCTCAATCGTGACTCATATCCCAACCTTGGATAAGACGTCACAATGACACCTATCGCTTTACTATCGCATCTAATATGACGTCCCCCTAGGAGAGTCGGAAGCAGGTGAATTTCACAAAGGAAGTCACAAGATAAAGGCTCATGTACCAAATTCTATAGTTGAATTTTTAACACGAAGTTCAATAGAGCCATTCGATATGAGATTTTAGAAATGAGTTTTGTCTTAGGGTTCAAAGTCGATACAAAATTTAATATCGATCTTTGGGAGTAAGCCAATAAATTCTTCAGAAATACGCCGGGGAAAATCAATAACAACAAGAATATTATTCAAATCTGACGTGTCTTTATTCAAATCCATAACATGGACTAAGAAAACTTGACATCCGTAATAAACGAATGACTTCATGGCTTAATATGAAAATGTTTGATTTCAATGGTTTGGTTGCTTGAATTCAAATAACGAGTTGCTTAGGAATATGAAAACTAACAACCTTACAAAAGCAATCAATTTTGGCATGATGAGTAGTTAACCAATCAATCCCAAAAGCAAGTATCTTTAAAGAGATAAGGTCAACGGGTAAGGTAATGGTGCCAACTTGAATCAAACAAGATTTTTTAAACAACGGATGTAATGAAAGTTTTCTCCAATCTGAGTCTCCATAAATAGGTCAAAGTCTAATTTCTCCGTAGTCAAGTTCAAACGTTGAGCGCAAGCAAAGAGAGAGATAAAGAATGGGTAGAGCAGATATCTAGTAAGGTATAAACTTCGTAAGAATTTATAATTAACTAACCGTGCTAACCGTTCGGGTTCCTTGCATTTTAACCGGTCACGACAAACGCTCTTCCGGGAATCGTTGACTTTGACTTTTCGGGACATCCTTTTGAGTCACCATTCCCTACCGGATCGGGTTTCGATATCGTCATAATCTCGGCGATATGTCCTTCTTTTTCCACAATTATAGCATACCTAAACTGTTGTGGGCGGTTTGGTGATATATCCCTCTTTCCCGCATTTTGTAACATCTGACCGATGGTCTTTCTCCTCCTTGGAACCAGTGGCCACTTGCCCTTTGGCGCCGACGTCTTCACACGGTCGTTGTTGAATCTCCTCTTTTTAAAATCTCCTCCCAACTCGCTTCTTCTATTTTCATGGCCACGATTACCACCAGAGTGGTTACCGCCTTTGTCAAGTATATTCTTCTTTCTCCACCTGGTTATCGTTATTCCGATGATCGCTATCTTTGGTATGATCCTCGGTTATGGTCCCTCGGTTGAACGTATTTTCGTTATCTCGCTTCTAACAACCGAGCCTCATTTTACAACATCCGGAATAGAGAAAATTTATGAGAAATGAGATATCTTGACGTATCTGGGGTTTCAAACCTCGAAACATCCGCGCCATATCGTTCCTCATTCTCCACCAAATGAGAGGTGCAAACACGGATAACTCCGCGAACTTCGCCAGTCTTTGGGATATCGTCATATTATTCGCTCCAATCAAATAAACTCCACTTCCTTCATATAGCCGAATACTTTCGAGGAAGTACTTGTCATTAAATAGTTTTCGAAATGTCTCCCAAGACATGCTTTGAAGTGTGTTGGATGGGTACGCTTTCACGATTCCCACCGATGTCGCCTCGCCACGGAACATAAAGGTAGCGAATGGAACCTTACGTTTCTCCGCATCCATCCCAAGACATCGAATATCTTGGTAATTTGTTTGACCCATGTTTCCCGCCATGTTCGGATCGGGCTTTCCCTTAAATTCGTGGTCCCAACTCTTTGAACTTTTCATTTGTGACCACCGGTGAATTGCTATCATCTCCTCCTGTATTTTGAACACGAGTCTCCCTCGTCTGATTTTGCATGAACTGCAAAAAGCTTCTAAACATCCCCTCGTTCATCATCTGCTCAGTGGTGTTATTCACAGGAGGTACATTGCCAGCCTGTTGCACATTCTCCTCGTTGTTAAGTACAGGCATCTCCACGGTCTCATTTACACCACTATTAATATTCTCAGTCGACATTCTCAATTACTGTCATAAAACAAGGGTTAATTAAGGAAATCAATCACATAATATCCTATATCTTGACCAACTAACAAATAAGCTTAGGTAGGACACTAGCAAAGGATTTACTCGTCTCTCCCTCCTAGTTCTATTCCCGATCTCCGCCAGAGATCATATCCTAAGCTCGATACCAACCGTGACGCCCCAAAATAGGTCCATTCCATCCAACCCATTTCGAAGTCGCCAAATACACGGTATGTAAACAACTACAACTTTATTATCACAACAATAAAGCGTGAGTTTAAATACAAATATTATCTTCAGACAATATTTATACTCAAATAAATCCTCATCACATTTATTGATACATTATTTTACAATAATGGTGAGGACTACTAAACAACTCTCTCTAGAACCTTCATTCCATACCCCGACTAAGTACTCGCTACATTCTCGCCTCCCGAGAAGAAAAATGGAACAACAAGAAAAGGGTGAGCTCAACTAGCCCGGTAAAGAGTGTTATGACTAAGATAATATACAACAAATTATCGTTAGTCTCCAACGAGGAAAAAATCGATAGAATACAATAGACAACAAGTTTCGGATCAATATTCGCAGTGAAATAATAATTCATAGAAGAGTTACGTAGAGAATGAAATCTACTATAATCTATGAATTTAACAGTTCATCATCAATATTTTATCCTCAGTAACATCAATCAATATTCATCTCAAATCAAATATTCATCTTTGCACTCTGGGCCAAAGATATTCATCGATCGGTCATATTCATCTCAACACTGTTCATCTTTGCACTAAAGGCCAAAGATATTCATCGATCGGTCGTGTTCATTTAAACACCGCTCATCTTTGACTCTGTGCCAAAGATATTCTTCGAGAAATCATTCATCTTTGCACTTCTGAGCCAAAGATATTCAATAATATCATCATTTAAGACCGAGGATGATGAAAATATTTTTAAAGAAGCGAATCCGGTGAAACAAAATGACAAGGATTAAGGATTCGTACTTGGTTTTATCCACGTCCAAAATACCTCAAAAATAATCACGGTGAAGTAAAATTCAAGAATGATCAAAACATGGATACAATCAAAGCTAGTATCCGAATAGATATTTTAGAGATTTAAAAGAAAATTTTTCATTTTTAGGTGAATAGTCTTGAAGTGATTCGTGAATAAGGTCAGTATCGTGAATAGTCAGAGTATCGTGAATAGTAACTCAAACACCCAAAGATAGAAATTCCAAAAAAACATCTTCACGCTTCATGAATAGTACTCGTGAATAAGAACTCGTGAATAAGAACTCATGAATAGTAACTCGTGAATAGTAACTCATGAATAGTAACTTCGTGAATAGTAACTCATGAATAGTAACCCTACATGATGAAAAGTTCCAAATTTGATAAAAGTACCAACCAATATTTCAAAGATAATGATATTGAAGAATTAATATCATTTGAGAAGAAAATAACATCCCTTACCTCAAAGAATCGGTACTTGAGAATGAAAGGTCCAAGTGATGATCTTTGAATAAAACTTATCTTGAACAAGAACTCTCAAAGTATCTAAATACTCACAAAATACGCTCAATAATATAGAGAAAGAGAAAACTTTGTTTCGGTGTGATTTTCAATTCTAACAGCCCTCTATTTATAGGAAAATGTTAGCCGTAGCAAGCTGAGACTTGACATTTCTTTACACGATGGCTTTACTCGCTACTATTGCCACCCACCATATTTGAAATAAAATTCAGCACATTTTTTCACCAACCACAAGTGGGGCCCACTCAATTCTAGAATTTTCCACCAAAATCAATTATAAACCTAATTTAGAATCCGACACCTCTTAAAATTCACAACAAATCATTTCGTGCATTTTTAACGGTTCAAAATTTGTGGACATATACTCAACTTATGTATGTATAACATACCCAAAAATTACCACAATCCAACATTCGGATTAAAATTATAACCCCATAATATATCTCAAAACCCCCGATTTGATTTTTAATACCTCCAATCCGAGATAAAATCTTGATAAAACACCTCAACATTAATTCCTTCATTAATAACCACATAAATAAATCCATCATTTATATTCATATAAAATAAATATTTCTTTATCATATGAATCAATAATTAATTATTCACAAATAATATTACGTAATCACAATTATGATAACCAGTAGTTCCTCAGAAAGAGGGGCTTTCAATAAGGATCTCTCCTACTTGGGCGCATGCAATTAGGTGACCAAACCTCTCCTTGAAGCGTAACTTTCTAGACATTGCCAATAATGTTATCTAATAATATTATTCAAATAATATGAATTATTGATCGATAATGGGAAATCATGCAGTTGACAATTATTGAACAACAATAATATAAAATATCAACACAGCAATTATTGAATCAATAAAATAAAATATTGAGCAAGAACTCATCGTGAAAATTATTGAGTAGTGCCTGCTTACGTAAGGATCAATAATTCAACAATATCATGTAACACTGGTGTGCATCTTTATGCAAACCACAGCAGACATCGTATTTTAACCAAGGGTATTCCAACGGTCTTTTAATTCAGAATAACTACGCCGTTATTTATAACCACCCAAACTTTGTCGCTTTTCTCATCCAATAGCTTTCCGTTATGGGGCCCACACATGTGGCTGGCTACCGTCGCATTTAATATTCCCACAAAGATTTAATATTCCACGACCAAACGAATATTCCCTACAAAGCATTTAATATTCCACGACCAAACGAATATTCCCAAACAAAAATGAATATTTTATAACCACTTGCTTATTTTGAAATATTTTTGCGTATTTAACCCTTAACTATCCACATTAATCAAATCAACCTCATTATTTCAAAATAATAAATAAAGGAAATTCCTTTTTATTTAAAAAAATTTCGGGGTCTTACATTGAATTTGTTTTAAATATAAGATCACTTGCCTTTGTTTTATTATGGCTTATATGAAGTGGGATTGATTAGTAAGAGCATTTCTTTATAAAGAGAAGAAACTATAATATACTCCTGTTGTGAAACTCATTCGTCTTCTGAATTAAAGTAATAATGATTAGAAATACAAGAAAAACGTAATATTACAATGAAGAAATTCTGACATTGTACGGAAACAATTTAGCTTGATAATTGACTCCATTTATACATTCCTTCTCTGGCCCGCCTCTTTGTTTGGGACCTTAAGGAATAATAGTTGGAATGGAACATATCGGAACTAGATGTATATTTAGGCACATTTTTACATATTCAAGTTATTTTGAGGTCTTGGGTATATGCGTATAAGGGTGTCCTTCCAAATGGCAAAGAGGTTGCAATTAAGCAAAATTTGAAAGTCGGTAAGTAAGGTGGGGAGCGTGAATTCCAAGTTGAAATTATTAGCAGAGTGCATCACAAACATCTTGTTTCTTTAGTTTGATACTGCATGACCGGGGCAGAAAGATGCTTGTGTACGAGTTTGTTTCAAACAATAACTTGGAATTTCATTTACATGGTAAGTACTAATTTGCAGCAAATCAAATTATATGGTGGGCATATGACATTTTGTTATATTTTCCAGGTGCTTTTGAATTTATATGGCATGACAAGCTTTTTACAAAAAATCGGTATTTTAAGAAAAAATAACTGTTTCATCAATGATTCCCACATAAATCTGTTCAATTTTTATTAACTTTTCTCAATAGAGTGATTGAGGACGGTGTCACTAAATCACTGTCAAGCCACATTGACACATTGCACTTTGACTTGTAAAAAAGTCACTTGAATTTTGTTTTAGTGATGACATTACGAAAATATGTTGGGTAGATAGTTTATAGTTGATACTCCCAAGTTACAAGGATTTAACAGATTTTTAACAATTTTTCAGGGAAAGGGAGACCTACAATGGAATGGTAGAAAAGATTGTGAATTGCTTTAGTCTTTAAAAAGGACCGGCTTATCTACACGAGGATTGTAAGTTCCCTTCTTGTGTATATTATTCTCTCAATGAGAAAAGGCGATAGAACTATGCCTAAAATATTGTAGGCAACCTGTATATTGATATTAAAATCATACATCATGAACATTGTTTTGGGTAAGAACGATTAGCTCAATTTCTTTTTTCTTGATATTTTAGTTTAGTAGTGGATAATATTATCATACCTAACTTTTTCTCAGAAATAGATTATATTTAACTTGGAAAAATTAAAATTTTGTTGCATTAGTTTGTAGAAATTGTGCTTGGATTACTATTTTAGGTGTTTTCTTTCCATTTATTCGTCAAGTTCATCGGGATATTTTTATTTTGTGCTTTGCATGATTGGTTTTTTATTGCCTTCACGAGGGTTGTTTTTGAATATTTAGTTAAACCTTATGCATGTTTGCACATGTATATGCCACCTTCAGGTACCTAGCTCCCGAATATGCTTCCTCTGGGAAACTCAACGACAAGTTCCATGTTTTCTCTTTTGGGGTCATGCTTCTAGAGCTAGTAACTGGACGTTAACCTGTTGATACAGCTCAGACTTACATGGATGATAGTTTGGTTGACTGGGTGAGTAAAGTAATTGCACCCGCCTAGATTCCCTCTTTTGTGAGCTATGAGTTTGTTTGATAGTTAGTTTCCAGGAGTCGGGATATTGTTATAATTTTTTCCCCTAATGAAAGAAATTTGTTTTCCTTTTGCCCTAGAACATAGGCTGGTGGGTTAAGCTTAAAACTAACATGATTGCTTGCATTTCAACCAGAGTGAGATGTTGCGAATGGTTGCTTGTGCTGTCGCCTGTGTACGTCACTCAGTAAGGCGCCGACCACGAATGAGTCAGGTATTTGAATTTGTTTTTAGATATTGAAGGCTTAATTATAGTAGTCAATTTAAGCATTTAACTCACAACGTGAACATATTGATTGATCAACTATCCAATTTGTTCAAAATAGGGGAAACTTTTAAATGGTGATTCGTCTGAGTCTGATGCTTAGACACAATTTTATCGTATTTTTGATAGATACCTTAGCAATAACCCATCAGTTTCCTCCACAATTATCTTAACACGATGTCTCCTTAAAATATAGATCACTAGCTGTTTATTGGATTTGGATTTTTTTTCGACATTAGACTTGCCAAGGTTAGGCTAGGTGTATACATTTTCTCTCTTTTGGATTTTATCTTCTGAGCAACCTATTTTGTCGTGGGAATGCTTTTGTTAATTTATTTTATAAAGTGTTTGAAGCTATCAGTTTAATAATCTTGTGTATAACATCATGAACATTTACATTAAGAATAAGGGGTTTTACATTTTGCGTTCATTAAACTTTTCAAACTATGTAGTATGCCTATAATTCCTTTTTACAAAACATGATCCTTTTTACAAAACAGGACACTTAGGGATTTTGTCACCTACTCACTTTGTGAACTTGAAATCTTGCCCTAACTGCACCGATGAAAACATACCCAAAATATTCTATCATAAACCTTATGAGCTTGAACATCAGTTGCGAGAGTGATTATTAATGCCAAGATTGTGACACCACCAAAACAAGAATGAAAAATTAGAAAACATATTAATAAAAGCAGATCGTAAGCTTTTGTCCAGAGTAAACAGCGTACTCAACATCTTATAAAATAAACATCTATTATAAAGCTAGCAAAAAATAGTAACACAAAGGTTTTCAATTTTGATATTCATTAAAATTATAATTCATTTCTAGAAGAATACTTCAACACACCTTAGCAAATTTCTATTTTGTAGCTGTCTTCACTTTGGGATTTAATATTTAATTTTTTTTATCGGAATAATATATTCTTCAATTGTTTTATTTGTTTGATCAAAGATATTGTTAACACGAGAACCAAATTATGCGGTGGGATATCTCTGAAGTCTGTCAAGGGAGAAACATGTTATTCAAGGTGAATATATTTAAATCTTTGTCTTTTGAATTAGGACCCTCATTATGGGAATAAGGTAGTATATATAGTTTGGATATAAATTTTTATCTTTTGAATACATTTAAATTTTTGTCTTTTGAATATATAGTTTTGATTATTTTTTTTGGGGTTATGAGCTTTAATGTAATTTGAGAATTGAATTTTAATTGGTTGATATATTATTGGTATTTTAATTATGGTGATCATGTTTTTATTTTAATTTTATTTTTTTGAATTTCGAAATCAAAATCAAACATACTAAACTATTATTGCTTGGAAAGATAAAGCAACTAATAAAGCCAAGGAACAACCTATACATGAGCTTTGTCACCGTCTTATCTAATTACTATTTGGTAATGAGGATCAATTTTCAGGTATTGCAACTTATAACTACCTTTTTTTTGGTCATGGGTACTATTTGTTAATTTTTTTTTATACTTTAAGGTTTGCATTAAATAAATTAAATTGTATGTGATTATATATGTTGATTGTAAGACCCCGAATTTTTTTTAAATAAAAAGGAATTTCCTTTATTTATTATTTTGAAATAGTAAGGGTTGATTTGATTAATGTGGATAGTTAAGGGTTAAATACGCAAATATTTCAAAATAAAGCAAGTGGTTATAAAATATTCATTGTCATTGGGGAATATTCGTTTGGTCGTGGAATATTCGTCTTGTCGGGAATATTCGTACGATTGCTGACTGTATGACCATGTGTGGGCCATAATAATTGAAAGCGATTGGATGAGGAAAACGACAAATATAAGTTGGTTAAAAAATAGGCGTAGTTATTACAAGTTAAGATCTGTTGGAATACCCGGTGGTTAAAATACTGATGAATACGCGTGGTTGATAAAGAATACACTGCGGTATTACTGCAGATTGTTGAATTATTGATCCTTACGTAAGAAGGCACTACTCAATAATTATTACGGTGAATTCTTTGTTCAATAGTTTATTTTATTGATTCAATAATTTCTTTGCGTTGGTATTTTATATTATCGCCGCTTCAATAATTGTCTTTCGCCACAAGATTTCCCATTATCGGATCAATAATTCATATTATTTGAATAATATTATTAGATAACATTATTGGCAATGTCTAGAAAGTTCATCTCAAGGAGAGGTTTGGTCACCTAATTGCGCCGCCAAGAAGGAGAGATCCTTATTGGAAAGCCCCTCTTTCTGAGGAGCACTGGTCATCATAAATGTGATTCGTAATATTATTTGTGAATAATTAATTATTGATTCATATGATAAGGAAATATTTATTTTATATGAATATAAATGATGGATTTATTTATGTGGTTATTAATGAAGGAATTAATGTTGAGGTGTTTTATCGGTATTTTATCGGATTGGAGGTATTTAAAAATCAAATCGGGGTTTTGAGATATATTCATGGGGTTATAATTTTTAATCCGACCGTTGGATTGTGGTAATTTTGGGTATGTTATACATACATAAGTTGAGTATATGTCCACAAATTTTGAACCGTTAAAAATGCACGAATGATTTGTTGTGAATTTTAAGAGGTGTTGATTCGAAAATTAGATTTATAATTGATTTTGGTGGAAAATTCTAGAATTGAGTGGGCCCCACTTGTGGTTGGTGAAGAAATGTGCTGAATTTTATTTCAAATGTGGTGGGTGGCAATAATAGCGAGTAAAGCCATCGTAAAAGCAGGTCAAGTCTGCTTCTACATGCTAACATTTTCCTATAAAAGAGGGCTAAGTTAGAATTGAAAATCACACCGTAAAACAAAGTTTTCTCTCTTTCTCTCTATATTATTGAGCGTATTTTGTGAGTATTTAGATACTTTGAGAGTTGTTGTTCAAGACAAGTTTCATTCAAAGATCACTTCCGACCTTTCCTAGAAATAATCGATTCTTTGAGGTAAGTGGATATTATTTTTTTTCAGAATGATATTATTTCTTCAATATCATTATTCGAAATGTTGATCCAAGTTTTATCAAATTTGGAACTTTTTCATGCCTTCAAGTTACTTATTCATGAGTTACTATTCACGAGTTACTATTCATGAGTTACTATTCACGAAAGTTACTATTCACGAGTACTATTCATGTAAGCGTGAAAATGTTTTTTGTGGAATTTCTATCTTTTGGTGTCTGAGTTCTTATTCACGATCAGACTATTCACGATACTAAGACTATTCATAGAAAAATGAAAATTTTTCTTTTGTCCAAAACATCTATTCGGATACTAGCTTTGATTGTATCCATGTTTTGATCATTCTTGAATTTTACACCACTATGATTATTTTGAGGTATTGTTGGACATGGATAAAACAAAGTACGAATCCTTAATCCTTAATCCTTGTCATTTTGTTTCACCGGATTCGTTCTTTAAAAATATTTTTCATCATCCTCGCCTTTAAATGATGATATTATTGAATATCTTTGGCATTCAGAAAGGCAAAGATGAATGATTTTCAAGAATATCTTTGGCCTGTAGTGCAAAAAGATGAATGATTTCGATGAATATCTTTGGCCTTTAGTAGCAAAAAAGATGAACAGTGTTGAGATGAACATGACCGATTGATGAATATCTTTGGCAGAAGTAAGTAAAAGATGAATATTTGATTTGAGATGAAAATTGATTGATGTTCTGGGATAAAATATTGATGATGGATCGTTAAATTCATAGATTATAGTAGATTTCATTCTCACGTAACTCTTCTATGAATTATTATTTCATTCGCGAATATTGATCCGAAACTTGTTGTCTATCAGATTTCATCGATTTTTCCTCGTTGGAGACTAACGATAATTTGTTGTATATTATCCTAGTCATAGTATTCTTTACCGGGCTAGTTGAGCTCACCCTTTTCCTTGTTGTTCCATTCTTCTTCTCGGGAGGCGAGAATGTAGCGAAAAGTAGTCGGGGTATGGAATGAAGGTTCTAGAGAGAGTTGTTTAGTAGTCCTCACCATTTTGTAAAATGATGTATCAATAAATATGATGGGGATTTATTTGCATGTGGATATTGTCTGTAGAAGACAATATTATATTTAAACTCACAAGATATACCGTCAGTATTTCACACGACATTTGTATTATGAAGTTGTAGTTTGCTTTTCTTGTACCATGTATTTGGCGACTCAGAATGGGTGTT
Organism: Panax quinquefolius; assembly: GCA_020205615.1. Classification (NCBI taxonomy): domain Eukaryota; kingdom Viridiplantae; phylum Streptophyta; class Magnoliopsida; order Apiales; family Araliaceae; genus Panax; species Panax quinquefolius. The sequence continues at coordinate 157,156,616 of CM035152.1, forward strand.
GTGTATACCTATTTTGGGGGGCGTCACGGAGTTGGTATCGAGCTTAGGATATGATCTCTGGCGGAGATCGGGGAATGGAACTAGAGAGGGAGAAACGAGTAAATCCTTCGCTAAAGTGTGTCCTACCTAAGCTTATTTGATAGTTGGTCAAGATAAAGGGATATTATGTGATATATTGATTTCTTAATTAACCCTTGTTTTATGATGATTTGAGAATGTCGATCGAGAATATTAACAATGGAGTAAATGAGACCGTGGAGATGCCCTGTGATTTAACAACGAGGAGAACGTGCAACAGTCGGAAATGTACCTCCTGTGAATAACACCACCGAAAGCAGATGATGAACGAGGGATGTTTAAAAGCCATAGTTCATGCAAAATCGCACGAGGAGACTCGTGTTCAAAATAATAGGAGAGATGATAGCAATTCACGGGTGGTCACAAATGACCAAGCGGTTCAAAGAGTTGGGACCACAGCACTCTGGGAAAGCCAGATCCGATCGCCATGGCGGAAGCATGGGTCAAGCAAATTACCAAGATATTCGATGTCTTGGGATGCATCGAAGGAACGTAAAGTTCCATTCGCTACTTTTATGTTCCGTGGCGATGGCGACATCTTTGGTGGGAATCGTGAAGCGTACATCCATTCACCGCACTCAAAGATGTCATGGGAGACGTTTGAAAAATGTTCAATGACAAGTACTTCCCCGAAAGTATTCGTCTATATGAAGGAAGTGGAGTTTATTAGACTCAGAAAGAATAACATGACGGTGTCCCAAAGACGAGGCTAAGTTCATGAGTTATCCGTGTTTGCACCTCATTTGGTGGAGAATGAGGAACGATGACGCGGATGTTTCGAGAGGTTTGAAACCCGCAGATACGTCAAGATCTCATTTCTCATAAATTTTCTCTATTCAGATGTTGTAAACAGGGCTCGATTGTTAGAAGCGAGATAACGAGTAACGTTCAACCGAGGGACCATAACCGAGGATCATACCAAAGATAGCAATCATCGTAATAACGATAACCGGTGGAGAAAGAAGAATACGGACAAAGGTAGAACTACTCTGGTGGTAATCGTGGCCATGAAAATAGAAGAAGCGAGTTGGGAGGAGATTTTAAAAAGAGGAGATTCAACAATGACCATGTGAAGACGTCGGGCCAAAGTGGCAATCGGTTCCAAGGAGAGAGAAAGACCATCGGTCGTATGTTATAAATGCGGAAAGAGGGACATATCATTCAAACCGCCCACAACAGTTTAAGGTATGCTATAATTGTGGAAAAGAAGGACATATCGCTTCGAGATCAGACGATATCGAAACCCAGCCCAATGGAATGGTGACTCAAAAGGATGTCCCGTAAAAGTCAAAGTCAACGATTCTCGGAAGAGCGTTTGTCGTGACCAATAAAATACGAGGAACCCGAACGGTTAAGTACGGGTTAGTTAATTATAAATTCTTGCGAAGTTTATACCTTACTAGATACCGGTTCTACCCATTCTTTTATCTCTTCGCTTGCGCTCAACGTTTGAACTTGACTACGGAGAAATTAGACTTTGACCTATTTATGGAGACTGTTAGAGAAACTTTCATTACATCCGTTGTTTAAAAAATCTTGTTTGATTCAAGTTGGCACCATTACATTACCCGTTGACCTTATCTCTTTAAAGATACTTGCTTTTGGGATTGATTGGTTAACTACTCATCACGCCAAATTGATTGCTTTTTGTAAGGTCATAGTTTTCATATTCCTAAGCAACCGTTATTCAATTCAAGCAATCAAACCATCAGAGTCAAACATTTTCATATCAAGCCATGAAGAAGTCATTCGCTTATTACGGATGTCAAGTTTTCTTAGTCCATGTTATGGATTTGAATAAAGACAAGTCGATTTGAATAATATTCTTGTTGTTATTGATTTTTCCGATGTATTTTCGAAGAAGAATTTCGCTTACTCCCAAAGTTCGATATTAAATTTTGTATCGACTTTGAACCCTGTGACAAAACTCATTTCTAAAATCTCATATCGAATGGCTCTATTGAACTTCGTGGAGTTAAAAATTCAACTATAGAATTTGGTACGAACCTTTATCTTGTGACTTCCTTTTGTGGAATTCACTAAGCTTTTAACTCTATAGGGGACGTCATATTAGATGCGATAGTAAATCGATAGTTGTCATTGTGACGTCTTTATCCAAGATTGGGATATGAGTCACGATTGAGAGCAACCTAAGTCAAGAATCGAAATACGCACTTTTCAGGCTTAGTTGATTATTATCGGAGATTCGTTGAAGGATATTCTCGAATCGCTATTCCATTAACTTGGTGACTCGTAGAGATACAAAATTCGAATGGAGCAAGGAATGTGGGAAGAGCTTCAAGAACTCAAGAGAGACTCATTTCAAAGACATGTTCGACCATGCCATCCTCGGAAAGTTTAACGTGGTAGGTGACGTGTTGAGTAGAAGATCAGATATAAAGATGAAGTACGATATTGTCAAAGACTAATTTCAGATAATTTACAAATAATAGAGATGGAGATGAAAACTCTAGGTACCCACTTGATGATATACTGAAAGTATAATCGACTTTAGTTAAAAGTCTTTCAAGCCACCCACCCTTGAAATGATGCGTATGAAGAAGAAAGTACAAGAAGGAGCTATTTTAAGCGAGAATTGATGAAGAAGGAATACTTGAGTCCACTCTAGACTTTGTGTTCCTAACGATTTCGATTTGAAGTACAAGATTATGATGGAGGCACACAATACACCATTTGCAATCCATCCTCGAAGTACTAAAATGTATCGTGATCTTGACATACATTTTGGTGGAATAATATGAAGAGAGAGATTGCAAAGTTTATCTCAATGTGTTTAACTTGTCAATGTGTAAAGGCGAGCATCTAGTACCTAAGGGTCCGTTGCAACCACTGAGATTCCGGAATGGAAGTGGGAACACATTACCATGGATTTCATTACTGGTCTTCCTACGGTTTCTCAAGGCATCAATGCTATTTGGGTTATTGTTGATAGATTAACCAAATCGCTCATTTCTTGCCGACACGGAGACTTATTCCTGAACGCTTTTTTTGCTAGTATGACGTAAATGAGATTGTGAGGTTGCATGGCATGCCAACATCCATAGTTTTAGATCGTGACCCAAGATTCACTTCATGATTTTTGGGTTAGTTTGTAGAAAGCTATGGGCACGGATTTGCGATTTAGTTCTAAGATACCATCCCCAAACGGACGGACAATCGAGAGGACTATTCAAACTCTTGAAGATATATTAAGACTCGTGTGTCCTAGACTTCAAGGGTAGTTGGGATAAGTATTTACCATGGTGGAATTCTCATATAACAATAGTTATTAAACAAATATAGGCATGGTTCCATTCAAGCATTATATGGACGAAAATGTCGTTCTCAATATGTTGGGATGAGGTGGGTGAAGCAACATTGTTGGGACCCGAGTTAAGACGTATGACTCACCGAAAAGATCCAAATGATTCGACAACGATACAAACGGCACAAGATCGACAAAAGAGTTATGCGGATCTTCATCGAAAGGACGTGGAATTTAATGTAGGGATCATGTATTATTACGAGTTGCTTCCATGGAAGGAGTTACAAGATTTGGAAAGAGAGGAAAGCTCAATCCACGATTTATTGGTCCATTTCAAATTCTCGACCGAGTAGGAAATGTGGCCTATAGACTCGCTTTTACCGCCAAGTACGACGCGTGTTCATAACGTTTTCACGATCAATGTGGATGACCCAACCATATTATTGCGTTAGAACTGCGGACGAGATAGCCAAGAAGACTTAACGTATGAGGAGGTACCTATCAAGATCTTGGATAGGAAGGAGCATGCCCCACGCCAAGAAAGGTCATACCACAAGTTAAAGTTTTTGTGGAGGAATCATGCTATAGAGGAAATGACTGGGAATTGGAAACGGAAATGAAAGCGAGGTATCCTCACCTTTTCAAACACCAGTATCGTCACGCCAATTTCGAGGACTAAATTTCATAAGGAGGGAGGTTGTAAGACCCCGAATTTTTTTTAAATAAAAAGGAATTTCCTTTATTTATTATTTTGAAATATAGTAAGGGTTGATTTGATTAATGTGGATAGTTAAGGGTTAAATACGCAAATATTTCAAAATAAGCAAGTGGTTATAAAATATTCATTGTTGTTGGGAATATTCGTTTGGTCGTGGAATATTCAGATCGCTTGGGAATATTCGCATTGACTCACAAGTAAATGGCATGGGCCCCATAACGGAAAGCGATTGGATGAGGAAAACGACAAATATAAGTTGGTTAAAAATAATCTGGCGTAGTTATTACCAATTAAGATCGTTGAATACCCATGGTTAAAATACGAATGTCGGCGTGGTCGCATGATAGCACACCGGTACGCACAAGATTGTTGAATTATTGATCCTTACGTAAGAAGGCACTACTCAATAATTATTACGTTAGTTACCGCTCAATAGTTTATTTTATTGATTCAATAATTCTTTGCGTTGGTATTTTATATTATCGCTGCTTCAATAATTGTCACCGCACAAGATTTCCCATTATCGGATCAATAATTCATATTATTTGAATAATATTATTAGATAACATTATTGGCAATGTCTAGAAAGTTCTCATCTAAGGAGAGGTTTGGTCACCTAATCATGCGCCAAGAAGTGAGAGATCCTTATCGAAAGCCCTCTTTCCCGGGAACGATTGGTTGTCATAAATGTGATTCTCGTAATATTATTTGTGAATAATTAATTATTGATTCATATGATAAGGAAATATTTATTTTATATGAATATAAATGATGGATTTATTTATGTGGTTATTAATGAAGGAATTAATGTTGAGGTGTTTTATCAAGATTTTATCGGATTGGAGGTATTAAAATCAAATCGTGGGGTTTTGAGATATATCATGGGGTTATAATTTTTAATCCAACCGTTGGATTGTGGTAATTTTGGGTATGTTATACATACATAAGTTGAGTATATGTCCACAAATTTTGAACCGTTAAAATGCACGAATGATTTGTTGTGAATTTTAAGAGGTGCTTGATTCGAAAATTAGATTTATAATTGATTTTGGTGGAAAATTCTAGAATTGAGTGGGCCCCACTTGTGGTTGGTGAAGAAATGTGCTGAATTTTATTTCAAATGTGGTGGGTGGCAATAGTAGCGTGTAAAGCCATCGTGTAAAGAAGTCAAGTCTCGCTTTACGGCTAACATTTTCCTATAAATAGAGGGCTAAGTTAGAATTGAAAATCACACCGTAAACAAAGTTTTCTCTTTCTCTCTATATTATTGAGCGTATTTTGTGAGTATTTAGATACTTTGAGAGTCTTTATTCAAAGATAAGTTTCATTCAAAGATCACTTCCTGAGCCTTTCCTTCCAAGGCATCGATTCTTTGAGGTAAGGGATATTATTTTTTTCAGAATGATATTATTTCTTCAATATCATTATTCGAAATGTCGATCCAAGTTTTTATCAAATTTGGAACTTTTTCATGCTCTGGGTTATTTATTCATGAGTTACTATTCACGAGTTACTATTCATGAGTTACTATTCACGAGTTACTATTCACAAAGTACTATTCATTAAGCGTGAAAATGTTTTTTTGTGGAATTTCTATCTTTTGGTGTTCGGGGTACTTATTCACGATATACAAGACTATTCACGATATCTAAGACTATTCATCGAAAAATAAAAATTTTTCTTTTTGTCCAAAACATCTATTCTCGGATACTAGCTTTGATCAGATCCATGTTTTGATCATTCTTGAATTTTACACCACTATGATTATTTTTGAGGTATTGTTGGACATGGATAAAACAAAGTACTAATCCTTAATCCTTAATCCTTGTCATTTTGTTTCACCGGATTCGTTTCTTTAAAAATATTTTTCATCATCCTCACCTTAAATGATGATATTATTGAATATCTTTGGCCCCGTAGTGCAAAGATGAATGATTTTCAAGAATATCTTTGGGCCAGAAGTGCAAAAGATGAATGATTTCGATGAATATCTTTGGCCTTTAGTGCAAAGATGAACAGTGTTGAGATGAACACGACCGATTGATGAATATCTTTGGCCCAGAAAGGCAAAAGATGAATATTTGATTTGAGATGAAAATTGATTGATGTTACAGGATAAAATATTGATGATGGACCTGTTAAATTCATAGATTATAGTAGATTTCATTCTCTACGTAACTCTTCTATGAATTATTATTTTCATTGCGAATATTGATCCGAAACTTGTTGCTCATTGTATTTCATCGATTTTTCCTCGTTGGAGACTAACGATAATTTGTTGTATATTATCCTAGTCATAGTATTCTTTATCGGGCTATTTGAGCTCACCCTTTTCCTTGTTGTTCCATTCTTCTTCTCGTGGAGGCTAGAATGTAGCGAGTATTATTTTCGGGGTATGGAATGAAGGTTCTGCAGAGAGTTGTTTAGTAGTCCTCACCATTTTTGTAAAATGATGTATCAATAAATATGATGGGGATTTATTTGCGTGTGGTGGATATTGTTTCAAGACAATATTATATTTAAACTCATTAAGATATACCGTCGTATTTTCACGACATTCAGTATTATGAAGTTGTAGTTTGCTTCTTGTACCATGTATTTGGCGACTCAGAATGGGTGTTGTGTATACCTATTTTGGGGGCGTCACATTGATTGTTGTTTTGCTATGCAGAATTACATAGTTGCAGTGGTCGGATAAGACGGAATGCAACAGTTGCACACAGTGAAAGTATGTTAATTCATCTGCATAGTGTACTATAAATTATCCTTGATAAAGTTAGATTCACTGCTTCGTTGATGTAACTTTGGCCCTAGGGTGAAGTCATGTTTATACATTTCTCAAAATGTCAGGAAAATTTTTGGCATGTGATATATTTCCACTCTCATTACAAGTTTTCATTAATCAAACTCTGTAAGCTGTATGATCAAATATTTTCAGGTATACATTGAAGGATACTTGGTGTAAGCTGTAAAAAAATACGAAGTTGTTTCTCTATTTTCTGTATGTGTATATTTTTTGTGTTCCGCCTTTTGTAAATATAACTAATTATATATGGTTATGATGATTTTGGGTATGGAATGATGGATGTTTTGGTGATTTGAATATTTATTGATGATTGTAAGTTTTGTAGATGGGTTTATATTTTTTGGATATCTATTTTTTAAGTAAATTCTATCGAAATTTATTGAAATTAGTAGCGACTAGCTTGATGTTTTGTAGACATGTTGTATGATGAATTATGATAATTGTGATGTCTTATAGTAAATTATTTTAAGTTGTAAAGAATCTTTAGGTTATGTATTACTTTTCGAATTTTATTTTAATTTTTTGTTTCGCCGTATCTTCAGGCATGAACAATTACTAGACATCACATGTTGCCGCAAAATAACTCACATTTTAATTTTTTGTATTCATAATTTATTTTTATTTTTTTAATTATCTGAATGATTTTATACGGGTTGTTATCGCTAGTATATATATGTGGTATCATGATCTTAACACCTCATGACAGGCTTGGCAGCCAAGATCTAGTAGTCACTAGCAGCCCCTCCCAAAAAAAATAATAATAATTGTTTTTACTTACAAAAGAGATAATTCATCTAACATCAAGGATCCAATGAGAAAATGAGATTTTGGGCTCCTCCTACATAATAAACTATTCAAGCCCAAACTCAATATCATTCATTATTTTGGGCTAGCCTAACAAATATGTCTCGGTATAATGTACGAGGCTTGTAAGCTAAACGGATTGAGTTCATTATTGGACGTCCATTATGTCAAACCGAACAAAAAAGGCAAAAATAATACACTTCGTTTTAGTATTTGTATACTTATTTAGCTTTCTATACAAATAATAAGCCTCACCAAGACTAGACAAAATATAAAAAATAAATGGCTAAAATATCAACTAATTGGAGAACGCCACCTGTGCCAATACACCTCCGAACCTTCATTATTAGAAGAAAAATTCTACGCGGACATAAAAATTGGTCATAATGTTTTACAATTTCATGTCTAATTTTTATGTCCGAAAACTCTTATTAGAAGTGATATTATAATCATTCCAGGAGGATATAGAAGCCCTAATCAATAATTAGACTCCTGTAATGATTTTAGAAACACCAATTCTTTGGTAGTCGGGATAAACTCATAGTTCGATAAATGACTTGCGTATAGGTTATATGTTTGATAGGGGTGAGCATGGTGCGGTTTAAAATTCAAAAAATCGTACAAGAAACTGTTTAGGTACGGTTTGACAAATCAAAAATCACACATGAAACCGCTTGTGATCATTCGGTACGGTTTTGAATTGTACGATGCGGTTTCGGTTCCAAAACCAATTAAAACAACAAAATTTTATACAATTTAAATTAATAATTTAACATCACACAATATTAAAGTTGTAAAATAGATCAAAGCAAAAACAACGGTGTTTTTATACCTCGTTTTGCCTAATTTCAATAACTTCAATTCTTTTAACCATAAAATATATTGAATCCAAATATAATTATATATATATATATATATATATATATATTTATAATTTATGAAATATATATACATATATATGCTCAAACACTGTGTAATCCAATAATTTTCTACAATTAAGGGGTAATTGTATGAGATTTGTTTATGATGACGATCATGTAAATCGATACCATCCAAATTCAAAATTAGTAGCTTAATTTTCATAGGAGGTTCATTACACAAGGTTAAAAGAAACATCTCTCCTGTAATAGTATTGTATAATTAAATAATTTTCATTGTGCGGTTTGGTGTCGGTTTTATGCTTGCGGTTTGGCTAGTAACCAAACCGAAACTGTAAATTTAGTTTTTAAACCTATCTAAAACCGCCACATACGCCAGAACCGTTGGTGCAGTTTGTATGATTTTGCTTCTAATTTGATTTTTTGCTCAGCCTTAATGTTTGAGCCTATTTCGTACCTCTTGGGAGGTGGGTATCTAGGGCACTCCCCAATGGAGTAGCCTATTTCTGTAACAAAATTTTTTATGCACTAAAAAAAAGATATTGAGTTAGAAATTTGATTTGATTAAGATCGAATGACTTAATGGGTCGATCGTTTCACAACCCATTCAAGGCTTTATTTTCGAATAAAAATCGCCTCGAACGATCGAATCTATGCCCGCCAATGACTATTTGGGCTAGATGACTAAGTCCCATTTTTCTGGCTGAATGAGCATAGTGACGGCTGAATGAATTTTTTTTTACAATATTAACTATTATATTAAGTAATATTAAATAAATTTATAATAATTTTAAGTTTTTTTAAGAGGGGTAAAATAATAAAAATATATTATTCAGATGTTTTCAGACATGTCAATTATCAAATAACTTTTTTTACATATTAAGATTCAGATTCATTTCGTTTTTATGAGTCTAAGGTGGTGTTTGATAAAACTGAATGTTAAGATCTGAACAGTTTAGACATCTAAATAATTTAGAGCATCTGTCCAAAATTGTGGCTGAATGAAAAAATGTTGTTTGATAACTAATTTTTCTAAAATGTCTGAATAACAGTATTTTACTATTTTAACCCTCTGAACAGTTTAAGCAAAACCTGTTTGATAATCAGAAAAGTCTAAATAGTATTTTAAATACATATTTATAATATTTTGACCACGATATGATAAAATAAAATGTATCATGTCCAATGAAAACATCAACATAGCATAATAATTCAACCATAAATAACCAAACATTACATATACTGATTGAGTGTATATATAGTATAATTTCCAAGCTCCAATTAGTCATTCTATTTACAAATCATGGATAACTTGTACGCCCACGTTCAAAAATTATAAGATCAACCAAAAAAAATTGCATACATGTTCCGGTATATTAGAGAGGTTCAAGAACAACACCTAAGATAGATGATAAACATGAATGCTTATCAATACTCTTAACCACACATTTCCAAACTACTAGCACAAATTGATAGCAATTCAATTCCAAATCAATAAAATTACAACAAAAAAATATATGTAGATAATGTAATAGAACAATAAAGCAGCCTAAATTTCAAATAAAAACATTTGCCTCAATAAAACCCAGTAATATCACTTAAAATGTAGCTTAACCAAGGAGGTTCTCCCTGTAAACAGGATCTTGGCTCCACTACACCTCATATAGTGGATTGAATCATCACTGGTGTGAGACCCCAGATTTTATGAATAAATATTTAATTTTTTTAAAATAATTTTTTTGAATATTATGGTATGGATTTGATATAATGTTATAGTTGTGGGTAGTATTTATAAATTTTGTAATGTATGCAAGTTGTTATATAATATTCGATTGGTCGGGGAATATTCTTTTTGTTTGGGAATATCCGTATCGACTCAGACAATCATTAAGTGGACCCTATTAACGGAATTCTTCGGATCGAGAAAACGACAAATATATTTTTTATGAAAATAACAAAGAAAAATTTTACCGTTAAAACCGTTGAACTACTCTTTAGTAAGTAGTAAAAGTACAAGAATATCTGCGCGTACGGTCAAGATAAGAAGACACCTGTATTGATTATTAATGCTTACGTGAGAAGTCACTTGGAGTTTTGTTTTATTAGTATTATTAATGTAATAAAATGTAAAAATATTTTATATAAAATGTAATACTTTTATAAAGTTATTCATTTTATTAGACTATAAATAGAATATATAATATTCTATTATGTATAGTGTTTTCAGATAGTAAAATCTTTTTATATAAAACATAATACTTTTATAAAGTTATTTATTTTATTAGACAATAATTAGAATATATTATATTTTATTATGCATAAGTGTTGCAGATAAATGCCAGATAGTGTTTTCGATAGTAAAATATTTTTATATAAAACATAATACTTTTATAAAGTTATTCGTTTTATTAGATTATAAATAGAATATATTATATTTTATTTAAAAGATTTTATTTTATTAGAATATTTTATTGAATCAATCTGGACCGTCCGCTTAAAAGTAAATCAATCTGACTGTTCATGAATTAGTTACTTATGCAATGATCCTTTTTCTATAAAAATAAGCTCATTCCTTCATTATTTCTTACGAATTCCTTTGAAACTCTAAAAGAGAAACTATAGAGAGAATTCTTCTTCTATAATCTTGAGCATATTTCTTTAGAGTTTAAGAAAGCTTTTGAGCGTAGTCTAAGAAAGTTTTCTTCGAGTATATCCTCGCCTACCGGGTGGAATACTCTTCTTTCAAAGGTAAGGGTATTATTTCTTTTGTATTCACATGAAGAGAACTTCGTTATTCCATTCTTTATTATTATGTTAGAATAACTGTTTATGCCAAGTATCGCATACATGGTGAAATTCTTCTATTATTACGTTTCTTTATTATTACGTTGGAATATCCCGTTGGTGGGTACTACGCCGACTGGTTCCATGATTTATTATTTCATTGGAATATCTGTTTGTGCGTTTTTACATGACGACGGTTCCATTATTTATTATTCATTTGGAATATCATCGTGCGTGCGTTTACGCGTGACGTTCCATTCTTTATCATTCTCGTTTAATATCACGTATGCATGCGTTACGCATTTAATTCGGTTCCATTCTTTATTATTCTGTCGGAATATACTGTCTGTGCGTTACGCATGATCATCTGGTTCCATTATTTATTATTATGTTGAGAATAACTTTGTTGGTGCGATCTATCGCATTTATGGTGATTTCTTTCGTTATTCCATTCTTTATTACTCGTTGGAATAACTCATACATGTGGATTATCATACATGGTGAATGATCCTTTGTATTCATTCCTTATCAATTGTGAAAATGATTTGTCTAAGTGGATTACTGCATGGCGATTTAAAATCCATTTGCAGCTTCATATATTCTCTTATACTTAGTTGGTTAAAGCTTTGATTTATACTCCATGAAATTAGTAGAATATCCTCGATATTTCAAGGCGCTTCATCCAAAGATCTTTTATGGAAATATTCTTCGAGCATTCTTGAATTTTACTTTACAAAGAAGTATCATGTTGACAATTTTGACGTTATTGGTTCCTAGATAAATTAATTCTTGAACTTGTTTTTATTGAATTCTTATATCATTGTCATCATCCTCATGTTTATATTATCTTTGAAAGTCATCGTGGGTATGAAGTGCATAGATGGACTTGGTATGATTATGACTGAGGATTATTCGGTATAATCATGACCGTAATGTTACAAATGATGTGGAAAAAGTCCTCATTGGTCCGTAGTGCATTGATGGACGAGTTTTTGGTATGATTATGGCTATGGATTCTCTTCTACCGAGGTGCAAAGATGAATTATTTTATGGCATGATCAAGACCGTTGATGAAAACACGATTATCTTTGGCCCGTAGTTCATGGATAATTTGTGGTCGTTATACTAAAAAAAATGTCCTTGGCCTGTAGTGCAAGGATGATTTGATGATGTGGATTATTTATTGAGCTGAGTCTCAGCGATAAAAGTGATGAAAAACTTTTTAAATCATAGAAGATGGTAGATTTTATTCTCTACTTGACTCTTCTAATGGATTGCTTGTTCCGCTACAGTTAAACTTGATGTTTGTTATATTGTATCAATTTAACATTGTTGAAGGCTAACGATAATTTATTCTGCATTATCTTAGTCATAATATTTTTCTTACTGGGCTAGTTGAGCTCACCCTTTCTTTCATTGTTCTCTTCAGGAAATGAGAACGTAGCTATGACTAATCGGGGAACAGAGTGATGGTCCTAGATGGTGCATTAGTAGTCCTCACTATTCTGTGAAATAGTGTAATAATAAATGTAATGAGGACTCCATTGAGTGTGGATATTGTCTAGAGGATAATATTTGTAATAAAACTCACAACATATGTTTAGTCGTATTTTACACTTAATCGTTGTATAATTAGTTTTATTTGTATTCGATTACCATGTATCTCATGCACCCAAGATGGGTGATGTATACCTATTTTTGGGGGTGTCACAACTGGCAATTACAAAAATTGACGATGATGTAAATAATATATCATTCAATTACTTATTTTATTTAAAAGAAAGGAAGTAACTTAGACAAACATAGCAATGTAAACCAATTAGAAGTATATCTCAAAACAAGTAAATGCGTAAACATCTCAAATTAATCCACTAACTCTATACATGAATGCAAAGAACACCAATAAGGTACACCAAAAAAATTACACCACATACATCTAAAAGCGAAATTAAGGAAATAAAATAGGCTCGGACTAAATGTACTCTTTCAATCAAGAATTTTTCAAGCGTAATCGGCATTAAAGCCGTGTGCTCAAACTCAAAGTGAATTAGTTGCCCCATTTCCACCCACTTTGCTAACTCGAATCAACGAATCGCTTATCTACAACTTCGCACTATTTCTATGGCATCGATCGTCACCAATTTTACCCCATTTGCCTCAACATCAAAAAGAAGATTCATTGACATTGTGGTTCCCAAACGAGAAAGGATAGAAATGGAGCCTAAGAAAATAACTCTTTTGTGCCCTTTGAAATGTATAATTCAAGCTCTTGTAAATAATCTTGCGATCTTATAAAGCAAAGGTATAAATCGGATCTCCATTAAATGTGACAAGGAGAGCCTCGGTGTCGAAAAAGAACTAAGGGTGACATCAAGGCCGAAGTCACCAACCCATCTCCTACTATCCACATTAATGTAGTATTTGTACCATAATTTAATGAGAAAATAATTTGTTTAAGCTTCTCAGTTTTATATACAAAGAAACTATAACCAAAAGATAAATGCCCAATACTATATGCCATTAATCTTCATCATTCACCACTTTAGGCTTTAGGCTTTTTCTCACCTCTTATACTTGTAATGTGAGACCCCAGATTTTATCAATAAAGATTTAAATTTTGTCAAAATAATTTTTAATATTATATGGCGTGAATTTGAGATAATATTATAGTTGTGGGTAGTATTTATAAATTTTACAAAGTATGCAAGTGGTTATATTATATTCGATTGGCTCTGGGACTATTCGGTTTAGCAGGAATATTCGTAGATAACTACTCAATCATTGGTGGACCCCATAATGTAATTATCATTTGATTGAGAAAACGACAAAAATATTTTATTGAAATAACGGCGGAAGTTTTACCGTTGACATTGTTGAACTACTCGGTAGTAAAAGTACAAAGAATACGTGTGGTTGCATAAGAAGACACCCAGATTGATTATTGATGCCATGAGAAGTCACTCGGTTTGATTCCATTATTGTCGATTAATAATATGAATTATTATAGCGATAATGACGTTTTGTTTTATTCAGTATTATTAACGTAATAAAATGTAAACATCTTTTATATAAAATAGAATACTTTATTAAAGTTATTCTATAAATAGAATATATTATATTTTATTACATAGTGTTGCATAGTTTTTTGCATAGTGTTTTGCATAGTGTTGCATAGTGTTTGCATAGTAAAATGTTTTATATAAATAGAATATATGATATTTTATTTAAAAGATTTTGCTTTAAATATGGACCGTCGATTAAAGTAAATCAATCTGGACCGCTCATGGATTAATTACTATGCATTCTATTTTCCTATAAATAAGCTCATTCCTTCATTATTTTCATTTAATTCAATTGAAACTCTAGAGAGAGAAATTATAGAGAGAAGCTATAGAGAGAAAATCTATAGAGAAAAGAAGAAAAGTATTCTCGCTACTTCACTTTTCCAATATTCATTCTTCTAAGGTAGGAATATTATTTGTTGTACCGTAAAGGGTGTTATTCTTTTCTTATTCATGAAGAGAACTTCGTTATTCCATTCATTATTATTACATTGGAATAACTTCGTAAAAGTGGCATACCCTATACATAACTTTGTATACGCAAGATACCCTATACTTGGTGAAATCCTTATATTATTCCATTCTTATTTATTCATTGGAATAACCTCAGATACGCGGAATCCCCTATACTTGGTAATCTTCTTCTCATTATTCCATTCTTTATCATTACATTGGAATATCCACATCGTGTTTTTTACAGGACTCGGGTTCCATTGTTTATTATTTCGCATTTATTATTACGTTGGAATATCCAGCCGCTTGCGGTGAATTTCACGATTGGTTCCGTTATTATTATTCTATTGGAATAACACAATACATCACAAGCAACCGCATGCATGGTGATTTCTTTTGTTATTCCATTCTTTATTATACCCGGTTAGTTAAAACTTTGACTTCTATACTCCATGAAATTAGTAGAATATTCTTGATATTTGCGTTTCATCCAAAGATCTTTTCATGAAAATATTCTTCCGATCATTCTTGAATTTTACTCTACAAAACAAAGATCTTGTTGACAATTTGGACGTTAATAATTCCCCGGATAAAATAATTCTTGAACTTGTTTTATTGAATTATTATGTCATCATCATCATCATCCTCATGTTATATTATGTTATCTTTGGCTTACGTGCATAGATGAACTTAGTATGATTATGACCGTGGATCATTCTAAGTATAATCACGGCTTGTTATAAATGATGTGACAAAAGTCCTCGGTGGTCTGTAATGCAAATGATGGATAGTTTTGGTATGATTATGACCTGGGGGTGATTCTCGATAGTATAGTCATGACCATTGATAATTTGATGAAAATCCTTGACCGTGGTACATGTGGATGATTAGATATTGTGGTTTATTCATTAAAACCGAGTCTTAGTGATAAAAATTAATGAAAACCTTTAAAACCTAAAAGATAGTAGACTTTATTTTCTACTTGACTCTTTTAATGGATCAGATATTCACCGCAGCTTAAACCGGTTGTCTATTGTATTTTATCGGCTTAACATTGTTGAAGACTATTGATAATTTATTTCGCATTATCTTAGTCATAATATTTCTTCATCGGGCTAGTTGAGCTCACCCTTTCTTTCACCGTTTTCTTCGTGAAATGAGAATATAGCCGGGACGAAGTCTGGGGAAAAGAGTGATAGTCCGAAGATAAGATTAGTAGTCCTCACTATTCAACTAAATAGTGTGACAATAAATGTAATGAGGACTCTTTTCGAGTATGGATATTATCTAAATGACAATATTCCTATTAGAACTCTCGGTTTATGTATTGTCGTATGTTACACTACATGATGTATAATTAAGTTTGTATTTGAATTTACGTACCATGTAAAGTGCGACCCAAGATGGGTGACGATACCTAATTTTGGGGGCGCCACAGGTTGGTATCGAGCTTAGGATATGATCCTCGCTAAGAGGTGAGAATAGTACTAGGAGGGAGAGACGGGGAATACCTTCGCTAGTATGACCTACCTAAGTTTATGTCTTTATTTTATTGGCCTGACGGAATATAGGGATAAGTTGTTATATGTCAATTAACCCTTGTTTTGTGACAATGTTGTTTGAGAATGGCATCCGAAAAATGCCGAGATAAGCAATGAAACACACGAGAGTGTTGATTCAAATTTCAAACAAAAGGTAACGCACCAACAATACGATAATAATTATATTTGGTGGCAAACGGTATTTGTAAGACCCGAAATTTTTTTAAATAAAAGGAATTTCCTTTATTTATTATTTTGAAATAGTAAGGGTTGATTTGATTAATGTGGATAGTTAAGGGTTAAATACGCAAATATTTCAAAATAAGCAAGTGGTTATAAAATATTCATTGTTGTTTGGGAATATTCGTTTGGTCGTGGAATATTAAATGATCGTCGGGAATATTCGTATTTATGCACGGTAGCGACCATGCCATGGGCCCCATAACTAAAAGCGATTGGATGAGGAAAACGACAAATATAAGTTGGTTAAAAATAACGCGTAGTTGTTACTGAATTAAGATCATTGAATACTCTGTGGTTAAAATACAAGAATACTGGCGTGGTTGCACAAGAAGACACCAGACGCAAGATTGTTGAATTATCGATCCTTACGTAAGAAGGCACTACTCAATAATTATTACGGTGAGTTATCGCTCAATAGTTTATTTTATTGATTCAATAATTCTTTGCGTTGGTATTTTATATTATCTTTGTTTCAATAATTCACATCGCACAAGATTTCCCATTATCGATCAATAATTCATATTATTTGAATAATATTATTAGATAACATTATTGGCAATGTCTAGAAAGTTCGCTTCAAGGAGAGGTTTGGTCACCTAATCATGCGCGCCAAGAAGGAGAGATCCTTATCGAAAGCCCCCCTCTTTCCGGAAATGTACTGGTCATTATAAATGTGATTTCGTAATATTATTTGTGAATAATTAATTATTGATTCATATGATAAGGAAATATTTATTTTATATGAATATAAATGATGGATTTATTTATGTGGTTATTAATGAAGGAATTAATGTTGAGGTGTTTTATCGGTATTTTATCTGATTGGAGGTATTAAAAAATCAAATCGTGGTTTTTGAGATATATCATGGGGTTATAATTTTAAAGGAAACCCAGTTGGATTGTGGTAATTTTTGGGTATGTTATACATACATAAGTTGAGTATATGTCCACAAATTTTGAACCGTTAAAATGCACGAATGATTTGTTGTGAATTTTAAGAGGTGTCGGATTCGAAAATTAGATTTATAATTGATTTTGGTGGAAAATTCTAGAATTGAGTGGGCCCCACTTGTGGTTGGTGAAGAAATGTTTTGAATTTTATTTCAAATGTGGTGGGTGGCAATAGTAGTGAGTAAAAAAGCCATGTGTAAAGCAGTCAAGTCTCGCTTCCTATGGGCTAACATTTTCCTATAAATAGAGGGCTAAGTTAGAATTGAAAATCACACCGTAAACAAAGTTTCTCTCTTTCTCTATATTATCGAGCGTATTTTGTGAGTATTTAGATACTTTGAGAGTTCTTGCTCAAGACAAGTTTCATTCAAAGATCACTTGAACCTTCCTTCCAAGATCGATTCTTTCGAGGTAAGTGGATATTATTTTTTCAGAATGATATTATTTCTTCAATATCATTATTCGAAATGTTGATCCAAGTTTTTATCAAATTTGGAACTTTTTCATGTATCTCTAAGTTACTATTCATGAGTTACTATTCACGAGTTACTATTCATGAGTTACTATTCACGAAGTTACTATTCACGAGTACTATTCATGAAGCGTGAAAATGTTTTTTTTGTGGAATTTCTATCTTTTGGTGTCTGAGTTATTCTTATTCACGATATTCACGACTTATTATTCACGATATCAAGACTATTCAACCGAAAAATGAAAATTTTTCTTTTGTCCAAAACATCTATTCTCGGATACTAGCTTTGATCAGATCCATGTTTTGATCATTCTCGAATTTTACACCACTATGATTATTTTGAGGTATTGTTGGATACGGATAAAACAAAGTACGAATCCTTAATCCTTAATCCTTGTCATTTTGTTTCATTGGATTCGTTCTTTAAAAATATTTTCATCATCCTCTCGATCTTAAATGATGATATTATTGAATATCTTTGGCCCGTAGTCGCAAAGATGAATGATTTAGAAGAATATCTTTGGCCGTGAGCAAAAGATGAATGATTTCGATGAATATCTTTGGCCTTTAGTGCAAAAGATGAACAGTGTTGAGATTTAACACGACCGATTGATGAATATCTTTGGCCAGTAGTGCAAAGATGAATATTTGATTTGAGATGAAAATTGATTGATGTTGTTGTGGATAAAATATTGATGATGGACCGTTAAATTCATAGATTATAGTAGATTTCATTCTCTACGTAACTCTTCTATGAATTATTATTTCACCATGTAATATTGATCTCAAAACTTGTTGTCTATTGTATTCTATCGATTTTTCCTCATTGGAGACTAACGATAATTTGTTGTATATTATCCTAGTCATAAGTATTCTTTATCGGGCTAGTTGAGCTCACCCTTTTCCTTGTTGTTCCATTCTTCTTCTCGGGAGGCGAGAATGTAATGAAGTACTAGTCGGGGTATGGAATGAAGGTTCTAGAGAGAGTTGTTTAGTAGTCCTCACCATTTTTGTAAAATGATGTATCAATAAATATGATGGGGATTTATTTGCAGTGTGGATATTGTCTCAGAAGACAATATTATATTTAAACTCATTAAGATATAATCGTCGTATTTCACACGACATTTGTATTATTGAAGTCAGTAGTTTGCTTCATGTACCATGTATTTGGCGACTCAGAATGGGTGTTGTGTATACCTATTTTGGGGGCGCCACGGTTGGTATCGTAGCTTAGGATATGATCTCCGCGGAGATCGGGGAATGGAACTAGGAGGGAGAAACGAGTAAATCCTTCGCTAAAGGTGTCCTACCTAAGCTTATTTGATAGTTGGTCAAGATAAAGGGATATTATGTGATATATTGATTTCCTTAATTAACCCTTGTTTTATGGCGATGATTGAGAATGTCGATCGAGAATATTAATGAAAGGAGTAAATGAGACCGTGGAGATGCTCGTACTTAACAACGAGGGAGAACGTGCAAATAAGTGGAAATGTACCTCCGTGAATAAACCCACCGAAAGCAGATGATGAACGAGGGATGTTTAAAAGCTTTTTGCAGCTCATGCAAAATCGCACGAGGAGACTCGTGTTCAAAATATGAGGAGGAGATGATAAGAATTCACCGTGGTCACAAACAAGCAGATCAAAGAGTTGGGACCACCTGTAACTGGGAAAGCCAGATCCGATCATGCGGCGGAAGCATGGGTCAAGCAAATTACCAAGATATTCGATGTCTTGGGATGCACGAAGGAACAGAAAGTTCCATTCGCTACTTTTATGTTCCGTGGCGAGCAGACATTGGTGGGAATCATGAAGCGCATCCATTCAACCGCACTCAAGATGTCATGGGAGACGTTTAGAAGCAGTTCAATGACAAGTACTTCCTCGAAAGTATTCATCTATATGAAGGAAGTGGAGTTTATTAGACTAGAAAGGTAATAACACGACGATTGTCCCAAAGACGAGGCGTAAGTTCGCGGAGTTATCGAGTTTGCACCTCATTTGGTGGAGAATGAGGAACGATGACGCGTGGATGTTTCGAGAGGTTTGAAACCCTAAGATACGCCAAGATCTCATTTCTCATAAATTTTCTCTATTCAGATGTCAGAAATGTGGCTCATTGTTAGAAGCGAGATAACGAAAGTACGCTCAACCGAGGGACCATAACCAGATCATACCAAAGATAAGCGATCATCGTAATAACGATAACCAAAGGAGAGAAAGAAGAATACGGACAAAGGCCAGAACCACTCCGGTGGTAATCGTGGCCATGAAAATAGAAGAAGCGAGTTGGGAGGAGATTTTAAAAGAGGAGATTCAACAATGACCATGAAGAAGACGTCGCCGCCAAAGTGGCAACCGGGTTCCAAGTGGAGGAGAAAAGACCATCGGTCAGATGTTATAAATGCGGAAAGAGGGGGATACATACCCCAAACCGCCCACAACAGCTTTAAGGTATGCTATAATTGTGGAAAAGAAGGACATATCGCTCGAGATCAGACGATATCGAAACCAGTTCCAATGGGAATGGTGACTCAAAAAGATGTCCCGTAAAAGTCAAAGTCAACGATTCTCGGAAGAGCGTTTGTCGTGAATTCCATCAAAATACGAGAGAACCCGAACGGTTAGCACGGGTTAGTTAATTATAAATTCTTGCTAAGTTTATACCTTACTAGATACCGGTTCTACCCATTCTTTATCTCTTGCTTCAAGGCCAACGCTTGAACTTGACTACGGAGAAATTAGACTTTGACCTATTTATGGAGACTCCGTTAGAGAAACTTTCATTACATCCGTTGTTTAAAAAATCTTGTTTGATTCAAGTTGGCACCATTACCTTACCTGTTGACCTTATCTCTTTAAAGATACTTGCTTTTTTGGGGATTGATTGGTTAACTACTCATCACGCCAAATTGATTGCTTTTGTAAGGTGTTAGTTTTCATATTCCTAAGCAAACTCTGTTATTCAATTCAAGCAATCAAACCATTGTAGTCAAACATTTTCATATCAAGCCATGAAGTCATTCGCTTATTACGGATGTCAAGTTTTCTTAGTCCATGTTATGGATTTGAATAAAGACACGCCGATTTGAATAATATTCTTGTTGTTATTGATTTTCCCGATGTATTTTTAGAAGAATTTTCGCTTACTCCCAAAGTTCGATATTAAATTTTGTATCGACTTTGAACCCCAGACAAAACTCATTTCTAAAATCTCATATCGAATGGCTCCTATTGAACTTCGTGAGTTAAAATTCAACTATAGAATTTGGTACCGAACCTTTATCTTGTGACTTCCTTTTGTGGAATTCACCTAAGCCGAGACTCTCTATAGGGACGCCATATTCGATGCGATAGTAAATCGATAGTTGTCATTGTGACGACGTTATCCAAGATTGGGATATGAGTCACAGCTTGAGAGCAACCTAAGTCAAGAATCGAAATACGCAGATTTTCTAGGCTTAGTTGATTATTATCGAAGATTCGTTGAAGGATATTCTCGAATCGCTATTCCATTAACGCAAATTGACTCGTAGAGATACAAAATTCGAATGGAGCAAGGAATGTGGGAAGAGCTTCAAGAACTCAAGAGGAGACTCATTTCAAAGACATGTTCACCACGCCATCCGGAAAAGCGAACGTGGTGGTGACGTGTTGAGTAGAAGATCGTATATAAGTACGAAAACGATATATCATCAAAGACTAATTTTCAGATAATTTACAAATAATAGAGATGGAGATGAAAACTCTAGGTACCCACGTGATGATATACGAGTATAATCGACTTTAGTTAAAGTCGCTCAAGCCACCGACCCGAGTCGATGCGTATGAAGAAGAAAGTACAAGAAGGAGCTATTTTAAGCGAGAATTGATGAAGAAGGAATACTTGAGTCCACTCTAGACTTTTTCAGGTTCCTAACGATTCGATTTGAAGTACAAGATTATGATGGAGGCACACAATACACCATTTGCAATCCATCCTCGAAGTACTAAAATGTATCGTGATCTTGACATACATTTTGGTGGAATAATACGAAGAGAGAGATTGCAAAGTTTATCTCAATGTGTTTAACTTGTCAACGTGTAAAGGCGGAGCATCTAGTACCTAAGGGTCCGTTGCAACCACTTGAGATTAGGAATGGAAGTGGGAACACATTACCATGGATTTCATTGCGGGTCTTCCTACGGTTTCTCAAGGCATCAATGCTATTTGGGTTATTGTTGATAGATTAACCAAATCCGCTTTCATTTCTTGCCGATCACGGAGACTTATTCCTTGAACGTTTTGCTAGTATGTGACGTAAATGAGATTGTGAGGTTGCATGGCATGCCAACATCCATAGTTTTAGATCGTGACCCAAGATTCACTTCATGATTTTGGGTTAGTTTGTAGAAAGCTATGGGCGCGGATTTGCGATTTAGTTCTAAGCATACCATCCCCAAACCAGACGGACAATCGAGAGGACTATTCAAACTCTTGAAGATATATTAAGACTCGTGTCCTAGACTTCAAGGGTAGTTGGGATAAGTATTTACCATTGGTGGAATTCTCATATAACAATAGTTATTAAACAAATATAGTATGGTTCCATTCAAGCATTATATGGACGAAAATGTCGTTCTCCAATATGTTGGGATGAGGTGGGTGAAGCAACATTGTTGGGACCCGAAAGTTAAGACGTATGATCACCGAAAAGATCCAAATGATTCGACAACGATACAAACCAAGACAAGATCGATAAAAGAGTTATGCGGATCTTCATCGAAAGGACGTGGAATTTAATGTGGGGATCATGTATTATTACGAGTTGCTCCATGGAAGGGAGTTACAAGATTTGGAAAGAGAGAAAGCTCAATCCACGCATTTATTGGTCCATTTCAAATTCTCGACCGAGTAGGAAATGTGGCCTATAGACTGCTTTTTACCGCCAAGTATGATAATGTGTTCATAACGCGTTTTCACGATCAATGTGGATGACCCGAACCATATTATGCGTTAGAACTGCATTTAGATAGCCAAGACTTAACGATGAGGAGGTACCTATCAAGATCTTGGATAGGAAGGAGCATGTCCTACGCCATGAAAGGTCATACCACAAGTTAAAGTTTTGTGGAGGAATCATGCTATAGAGAAATGACCCGGGAATTGGAAACGGAAATGAAAGCGAGGTATCCTCACCTTTTCAAACACAGTACGTCACGTCAATTTCGAGGATCTAAATTTCATAAGGAGGGAGGTTGTAAGACCTCAAT
This sequence comes from Panax quinquefolius, assembly GCA_020205615.1. Taxonomy (NCBI): domain Eukaryota; kingdom Viridiplantae; phylum Streptophyta; class Magnoliopsida; order Apiales; family Araliaceae; genus Panax; species Panax quinquefolius. The sequence goes on from CM035152.1 coordinate 157,179,929, forward strand.
TTTTTAAATAAAAGGAATTTCCTTTATTTATTATTTTGAAATAGTAAGGTTGATTTGATTAATGTGGATAGTTAAGGGTTAAATACGCAAATATTTCAAAATAAGCAAGTGGTTATAAAATATTCATTGTTGTCGGGGAATATTCGTTTGGTCGTGGAATATTCGCATTGTCTGGGAATATTCGCATGACGACAATGCAATGACCATGTGTGGGCCCCATAACTTGAAAGCGATTGGATGAGGAAACGACAAATATAAGTTGGTTAAAATAATTGGCAGTAGTTGTTACCGAATTAAGATCATTGGAATACCTTATTGGTTAAAATACGAATAATGGCGTGGTCGCACAAAGAAGACACCGGTATTGCACACAAGATTGTTGAATTATTGATCCTTACGTAAGAAGGCACTACTCAATAATTATTACAAAGAATTATTGCTCAATAGTTTATTTTATTGATTCAATAATTGCTTTGCGTTGGTATTTTATATTATTCTTTGCTTCAATAATTGTCATTACAAGATTTCCCATTATCGGATCAATAATTCATATTATTTGAATAATATTATTAGATAACATTATTGGCAATGTCTAGAAAGTTACATCTAAGGAGAGGTTTGGTCACCTAATCAATGCGCCAAGAAGGAGAGATCCTTATCGAAAGCCCCCTCTTTCCGAGAAAGTACTGGTTGTCATAAATGTGATTCGTAATATTATTTGTGAATAATTAATTATTGATTCATATGATAAGGAAATATTTATTTTATATGAATATAAATGATGGATTTATTTATGTGGTTATTAATGAAGGAATTAATGTTGAGGTGTTTTATCGGTATTTTATCGGATTGGAGGTATTAAAAATCAAATCGGGGTTTTGAGATATATCATGGGTTATAATTTTTAATCCGACCGTTGGATTGTGGTAATTTTGGGTATGTTATACATACATAAGTTGAGTATATGTCCACAAATTTTGAACCGTTAAAAATGCACGAATGATTTGTTGTGAATTTTAAGAGGTGTCGGATTCGAAAATTAGATTTATAATTGATTTTGGTGGAAAATTCTAGAAATTGAGGGCCCCACTTGTGGTTGGTGAAGAAATGTGCTGAATTTTATTTCAAATGTGGTGGGTGGCAATAGTAGCGAAGTAAAGCCATCAAGTAGCAGTCGAAAGTCTGCTTCTTGGCTAACATTTTCCTATAAATAGAAATTTAAGTTAGAATTGAAAATCACACCGTAAACAAAGTTTTCTCTCTTTCTCTCTATATTATTGAGCGTATTTTGTGAGTATTTAGATACTTTGAGAGTTCTTTGCTCAAGACAAGTTTCATTCAAAGATCACTCCGACCTTTCCTTCCCAAGTAATCGATTCTTTGAGGTAAGGGATATTATTTTTTTTCAGAATGATATTATTTCTTCAATATCATTATTACGAAATGTTGATCTGAAGTTTTATCAAATTTGGAACTTTTTCATGCCGGGGTTACTTATTCATGAGTTACTATTCACGAGTTACTATTCATGATGAGTTACTATTCACGAAGTTACTATTCACGAAAGTACTATTCATGAAGCGTGAAAATGTTTTTTGTGGAATTTCTATCTTTTGGTGTTTGAGTTACTATTCACGATACTCAGACTATTCACGATATCTGACACTATTCATAGAAAAATGAAAATTTTTCTTTTGTCAAAACATCTATTCGGATACTAGCTTTGATTGTATCCATGTTTTGATCATTCTTGAATTTTACACCACTATGATTATTTTTGAGGTATTGTTGGACATGGATAAAACAAAGTACGAATCCTTAATCCTTAATCCTTGTCATTTTGTTTCCTTTGGATTCGTTCTTTAAAAATATTTTCATCATCCTCGGCCTTAAATGATGATATTATTGAATATCTTTGGCACTTAGTGCAAAAGATGAATGATTCTGAAGAATATCTTTGGCTGTAGTGCAAAGATGAATGATTTCGATGAATATCTTTGGCCTTTAGTGCAAAAGATGAACAGTGTTGAGATGAACATGATGGATTGATGAATATCTTTGGCTCAGTAGTGCAAAGATGAATATTTGATTTGAGATGAAAATTGATTGATGTTACTGAGGATAAAATATTGATGATGGACCGTTAAATTCATAGATTATAGTAGATTTCATTCTCACGTAACTCTTATGAATTATTATTTCACCTGCGAATATTGATCCGAAACTTGTTGTCATTGTATTCTATCGATTTTTCCTCGTTGGAGACTAACGATAATTTGTTGTATATTATCCTAGTCATAGTATTCTTTTTCGGGCTAGTTGAGCTCACCCTTTTCCTTGTTGTTCCATTCTTCTTCTCAGAGGGCGAGAATGTAATGTAGTCTTAGTCGGGGTATGGAATGAAGGTTCTGTAGAGAGTTGTTTAGTAGTCCTCACCATTTTGTAAAATGATGTATCAATAAATATGATGGGGATTTATTTGCGTGTGGATATTGTCTGAAGACAATATTATATTTAAACTCACAGATTATATCTTATCGTATTTCACACGACATTTGTATTATTGAAGTTGTAGTTTGCTTCTTGTACCATGTATTTGGCGACTCGAGAATGGGTGTTGTGTATACCTATTTTGGGGGCGCGCCACAACTATCGTAACAATGATAACCATCGGGGAAATTATCATGCAAAGAATGGTAACCACTTGATTGGTAACCATGACAAAGATAATAGAAGTGGAAATTGCAAGAAGAGAAGATCATTTAGCTCAATTTTGTTGTGCACCAAAGTCAAGTCTAGTTGGGACGGTGGCACCAAAGATGGATATGGACAAAACAAAGTCGTTGGTTTTAAGAAGTGCATTTTCACGACTTCTCAAAAGCGAGTAAACCGAACGAAGTTAGCACGGGCTAGTTAATTATAAATCATAAGTCTATACCTTATAAGATACCGGTTCTACCCTTTATTTTATCTCTCTTGCTTTGCGTTCAACGTTTAAATTTGACTCAGGAGAAGTTAGACTTTGACTTATTGGTTGAAACTTCGTTAGTAGGAGCCTTCACATTCGCTTACTATTTTTAAATCTTGTTTGGTTCAAATAAACATTTTCACGTCGATCTTATCTTTTGAAAATATTTGCCTTTGATGTGATTTTAGGAATCAATTGGTTAACTACTCATCATGCTTTTCAGTAAGGTTGTTAGCTTTCATATTCCTAACCAACTTTGTTATATGAATTCAAAGTAACCAAACCCTAAAGTTAATCAACGTTATATCAAGCCATAAGTAAAGAGCCCTATCCTTTCGTTGTTGATTTCCTTGTGTGGAATGCATCGAGGCGGACTTTCTCTAGGCGACATCATGAAAGAAGATGGCGAGTTGATAGGCATCATTATGAGGTGCTATCTAGGTTAAAGGATAGAAGTCACAGTTGGTATCAATGTGACGTATTATTCAAGTTTTGGATGAGAATCACAATTTTGAATGATATTTCTATTATTAATAAATTTCCTTGCGTATTCTTGAAAACTTCTTAGCCTACTTAGAGCGTGAAATCGAATTTTGTATTGACCCCAGTACAAAACCCATTTCTTAAACCCTCAAATATTTCTTCAACTAAAAAGATCTGTTTACGTGGATTATGATGAAAGTCATAATAAAAGCATTGGACTAATGAAAATCATGGGTATACGTGATATTAGTAAGTGTTATGATGAGTTATGTTGGTTAATATGTGAAAACATGAAAGTTTCTTAGAAATCACAAAGAGTTGAAAATCAGATTTTGGTGAAAAACGTAACATGAAATTCAATTGACCATATCTCCTATTATATTTTGAATTTTTGAGTGTGGTCAAGTCCTAGAGTTAGATCTATGAGTTACCTAACTAATCCAAGTGGAATTACTGGAAAAGGTGTTGTAGATTTTTGTGTGGACTGATTTTAGCAAAGGAGTGCAAAGCTGTAAAAAAACGAAAAAAGTCTGCTGCCATGATTTTAGAGGGCTGTTTCGGCCACTTAAATTATGAGAAAAATTCTGGTCTTTTGGGACATGAAGGTATATGGTATAAAGTACCTCCTGTCCAAAAATGAGATCATTCGACTTAAAATGAGCAAGTTATGACTATTTCAATATTTAGGTTTTTAAGCGAAAAATGCTATATAGGAGTTCTATAACTCCGATGACCATGAAATTTAAACTGAAACTCACATTAAGATGTGTAAGGTCCTGCCAAGGTTTGGGAATTTTGGAGTTAAACTTGAGGTAGCTAATTTCTTAAGGAATTAATTAGAAATTGATTTTTGAAAAATAGTAAATGAATTTTAAAAATTCGAGAAAATATATTTTCATTATGGGACTATATTATGCTAAATCCCAGAAAAGAAATATTTTTGGGACTGATTTGGTATTTTTCATGAAAATAGTTTAATTACTGAACATATGAGTTAAATATGTTATGTGAAGTATGAAAGTTGAAAATAAGATTTTATGGCTAGAGAATCCTATATAGAGTATATGCATATTTTTTTTATGAGGGATTTGATAATTGGTGATGATATCTTATGAGTATGACATTTTGAATGATTAAATGCATTATATGGTAAAAGCGTAAACAATTGAGATAAATTGTTTATAAATTTAAGAAGTGATTAAAATATTGTTATAATATTAATGATATTAGATTATAAGATTATTAAGTGATTGATAACATGGGAATATTCTTGAATCTCGGATAAATTATATTATAAATGTTTAATATTTATCCTTTATCTCATTTGATTGATTCTTTATATCATTGACATGATCCTCATGCTTATATTATGTTGAAAGTCATCTACGTGGCTCACGTGCATAGATGGACTTGGTATGATTATGACCGTGGATTGCTCGGTATAATCATGGTAGTAATTGAAAAACACGATTATCTTCGCACGTAGTGCATGGATAATTTGTGGTCGTGATACTAATGAATACACGATTATCTTTGGCACATAGTGCATGGATAATTTGTGGTCGTGATACTTAATGAATACACGATTATCTTTGCACGTAGTGCATGGATAATTTTGTGGTCGTGATACTAATGAATACACGATTATCTTTGGTCGTAGTGCATGGATAATTCGTGGTCGTGATACTAATGAATACACGATTATCTTTGGCCGTAGTGCATGGATAATTTGTGGTCGTGATACTAATGAATACACGATTATTGTAAGACCCCAACTTATTATTAATAAAATTTAATTTTCTCTATTTATTATTTTGAAATAGTAAGGGTTGATTTGATTAATGTGGATAGTTAGGGGTAAAAACATAAATATTTCAAAATAAGCAAGTGGTTATAAAATATTCATTGTTGCGTGGGAATATTCGTTTGGTCGTGGAATATTAAATGCAGATCGCTTAGAATATTAAATATTTGATTGTAGCCATATGTGGGCCCCATAACTTGAAAGCGATTGGATGAAGAAAGCGACAAATATAAGTTGTTTAAAAATAACGGTGTAGTTATTACCGCATTAATAATCGTTAAAATACTCGGTGGTTAAAACACAAGAAGGTTTGCAGTATTGCACCAATTATTGATTCTTACGTGAAGAAGGCACTACTCAATAATGGTTACGATAATTTTATTCAAGATATTTTATTGATTTAATAATTCTTTGCGTTGATATTTTATATTCTTTGTTGTTTCAATAATTGTCATTACACAAGTATATTTTCATTATCGAAGCAATAATTCATATTATCTCGAATAATATTATTAGATAACATTATTGGCAATGTCTAGAAAGTTACATCAAGGAGAGGTTTGGTCACCTAATTGCGGCCAAGAAGGAGAAATTCTTATTGAAAAGCCCCTCTTTCACGTGAGGCGCTGGTTGTCAATATTGTGATTTTGTAATATTATTTGTGAATAATTAATTATTGATTCATATGATAAGGAAAATATTGATTTTATGTGGATATAGATGGAGAAAATTTTTAATGTGACAATTGTGGCGCCCCCAAAATTAGGTATCGCCACCCATCTTGGGTCGCCACTTACATGGTACATAAATTCAAATCTGACTTACTAATATAAGCTGTAGGTATGCAATACGACATATACTATGAGTTTGAATACAAATATTGTCTACTAGATATTATACAAACTCAAAAGGAGTCCTCATTACAACTATTATCACACTATTTCACGAATAGTGAGGACTACTAATGCTATATCCTCGGACCATTACTCCGTTCCCCGAGCTTCGTCCAGCCTATGTTCTCATTTCACAAGAGAACAATGAAAAGAAAAGGTGAGCTCAACTAGCCCAAAGAAGAAATATTATGACTAAGATAATGCAGAATAATTTATCATTAGCCTTCAACAAAGTGTTAAACCGATAAAATACAATAGACAACAAGTTTAAGCTGCAATGAATAAGCAATCCATTAAAAGAGTCAAGTAGAGAATAAAGTCTACTATCTTTTAGGTTTTAAAGGTTTTTCATCTTTGTTATAGGTAGAGACTCGACTTTAATAAATAATCCACATCATCGAATCACCCCCGCACTACTGGCTAAAGATATTCATCAAATTATCAATGGTCATGACTATCTAAGAATCACCCCGGTCATAATCATACCAAAACTATCCATCCATCGCATTACGTGCCACCGAGGACTTTTATCACATCATTTATAACAAGCCATGATTATCCGAATGATCCCCGGTCATAATCATACTAAGTTCATCTATACACGTAAAGTAGAAGATAACATAATATAACATGAGGATGATGACAATGACATAATAATTCAATAAAACAAGTTAAAGAATTATTTTATCCAGAATTATTAACGCCCAAATTGTCAAAATGATCTTTGTTTTGTAGAGTAAAATTCAAGAATGATCGGAAGAATATTTCCATGAAAAGATCTTTGGATGAAGCGCAAATATCAAGGATATTCCACTAATTTCATGGAGTATAGAAGTCAAAGATTTAACCAATCGAGTATAATAAAGAATGGAATAACAAAAGAAATCACCATGCATGCAGACTTATCAGCATAGTAAAAGTTATTCCAACAGAATAATAATAACGGAACCGTGTCGTGAAATTCACTGCAAGCACATGGGATGATCCAATGAGAATAATAAATCTTTGAATAATAAACAATGGAACCGGTCCGGTGTAAACACACGAGATAGGATATTCCAATGTAATAATAAATGCGGAATAATAAACAATTGAATCCGAAGTCGGTGTAAAACACACAAACAGGATGATCCAGCAGAATAATAAAGAATGGAATAATGAAGGAGATCACCAAGTATAGGGGATTCAGCGTGATCTGAGTTATTCAACAGTAATGAATAAGAATGGAATAATATAAGGATTTCACCAAGTATAGGGTACGCATTATACAAAGTTATGTATAGGGTATACCACTTTTACAGGTTATTCCAATAGAATAATAAGCAATGGAATAACAATAGTTCTCTTCATGAATAAGAAAGAATAACACCCTTTACGGGTACAACAAATAATATTCCTACCTTAGAAAGAACTGAATATTGGCAAGGTGAAGTAGCGAGAATACTTTTCTTCTTTCTCTCTATAGTTTCTCTCTACAGAGTTTGGTGAATTCGTGAAAAAAATAATGAAGCACTAGGCCTATATTTATAGAAGATTTCTAGCTTAAGACCGCCGTATGAAAAGGCAAGTGGCTTGACGACCGGTGATGTGAAAAGAAAAGTGGTTTGGCGCTTTGTAATGTGAAACGACAAGTGGTTCGGCGCTTAATGTAATGTGAAACGACAAGTGGTTCGGCGCTTTGTAATGTGAAACGACAAGTGGTTCGACCACTTTGTAATGTGAAACGGCAAGTGGTTTGACGTCTGGTAAAGGTAATTACTATCGACGAAGGTAATTACTATTCACAAGGTAATTACTATTGACGAAGGTAATTACTATTGACGAAGGTAAATACTATCGATGAAGGTAATTACTATTCACAAAGGTAATTACTATCGACGAAGGTAATTACTATTGACGAAGGTAAATACTATTGACGAAGGTAAATACTATCGAAGAAGGTAATTACTATTCACAAAGGTAATTCTTATTGACGAAGAGACTCTTAGATAATGACATATGGGCCCCCATAAAATAATCAAACTTACCACAAACGTCTCATAATGAGACTCTTTATATACATTAAGGATTGAATAAATATTACCACAAATCATTTTATTTTTAATCAACACATTTTTTAATCCACATCATCGTATCACCCCTGCACTACGGCCAAGGATATTCATCAAATTATCATGGTGGTCATGACTATAAGAATCAAATCACCCCTAGTCATAATCATACCAAAAACTATCCATCACCGCATTACAGCCACCGAGGACTTTTATCACATCATTTATAACAAGCCGTGATTATACAGAATGATTTCTCATGTCATAATCATACTAAGTTCATTTATGCACGTAAGCAAAGATAACATAATATAACATGAGGATGATGACAATGACATAATAATTCAATAAAACAAGTTCAAGAATTATTTAATCCGGGAATTATTAACATCCAAATTGTCAACATGATCTTTGTTTTGTAGAGTAAAATTAAAGAATGATCGAGAATAATATTTCCATGAAAAGATCTTTGGATGAAACGCAAATATCAAGGATATTCTACTAATTTCATGGAGTATAGAAGTCAAAGTTTTAACTATTTGGGTATAATAAAGAATGGAATAACAAAAGAAATCACCGTGCATGCGATGAGCCTTATGCATGAGTTATTCCAACAGAATAATAAATAACGGAACCGGTAAGGTGAAATTCACACCTTGTGAGGATGTTCCAACGGGATAATAAAGATGGAACCGGATCCGGTGTAAAACACATGCGGATAGGATATTCCGAGAATGATAAAAAGCGGAACCAAGTCCTGTAAAACACATGTGAGCGAGGATGTTCCAATGAGAATAATAAAGACGGAACCGGTAAGGTGTAAAACACACGCATGGATGTTCCAACGAGAATAATAAAACGGAACCAGTCCCGGTGTAAAACACAAACAGGATGTTCAGCGAGAATAATAGAAGAATGTCACCAAGTATAGGGTAAATCACAGTTATCTGAGTTATTCCAATGCCAGAATAATAAGCAATGGAATAACAACAGATTTCTCTTCATGAATAAGAAAGAATAATACCCCTTACAGATACAACAAATAATATTCCCTACCTTAGAAGAACTAAATATTGGCGAGGTGAAGTAGCGAGAATACTTTTCTTCTTTTCTCTATAGTTTTCTCTCAGAGTTTCAATGAATTAAGTGAAAATAATGAAGCCCTAGGCCTCTATTTATAGAAGATTTCTAGCTGAAGACCGCTTGCGTGTGAAAAGGCAAGTGGCTTGACAACGGTTTGGCCTTTGTAATGTGAAGCGACAAGTGGTTCGGCCTTTTGTAATGTGAAACGACAAGTGGTTTGGACGCTTTGTGAATGTGAAGCGACAAGTGGTTCGACGTCGGTAAAGGTAATTACTATTAACGAAGGTAAATACTATTGTGAAGGTAAATACTATTCACAAGGGTAATTACTATCGACGAAGGTAATTCTTATTGACGAAGGTAAATACTATTCACAAGGGTAATTACTATTGACGAAGGTAATTACTATTGATGAAGGTAAATACTATTCACAAGGTTAATTACTATTGACGAAGGTAAATACTATTCACAAGGGTAAATACTATTGACGAAGGTAATTACTATTGACGAAGGTAAATACTATTCACAAGGGTAATTACTATTGACGAAGAGACTCTTAGATGATGACATATAGAGCCCCCCATAAAATAATCAAACTTACCACAAATCATTTTTTTTTCATCAACACATATTTAATCTTTCAACAATTATTAATCATTTATAACTTGTCGTCTCAATTAATAATATAACATATTATATGAGGATGATCTTTGTGACAATAATTGAATCGATAATATAAGAGATATGATCGCAATTCATTGTAGCAATAATTGAGCATAAATGAGTGACTTCTCACGTAAGCATCAATAATCAATACTGGTGTGCTTACTACGCAACCACACGTATTCATTGTACTTTTACCGGGTAGTTCAACAGTTTTAACGGTAACACCTTCGCCGTTATTTTTTATAAAATATATTTTGTCGTTTTCTCAATCGACAATAATTACATTGTAGGGTCCACCAATGATTGGTAGTTATACGAACATTCCTAACAAAAAGAATATTCCCACCAAACGAATATTTTATAACAACTTGCATACTTTACAAAATTTATAAATACTACCCACAACTATAATATTATCTCAAATTCACACCATAATATTAAAAATTATTTCGACAAAATTTAAATCTTTATTGATAAAATCTGGAGTCTCACAACAATTGTTGAAAATTAAAATTTTTATCTTTTACGATAAAATATTTTATTTAAATATATTATTATATTATAATAATATAATAATAGTGATATTTTACAACGAATGTGGGATATATGAGTATCTGAGGAGGAAGAGTATTTTTGTTGCAATAAATATTTAAAACATGTTAAACATGTAAATTGGACCCCATTTATCGGTCGAAATTTGATTATTGCTTGTAAAATCGCCTGGTTTATGGATTTGATCAATTTTTGTTTGGAATTCGGAAAACCTTTATTCGCAAAGTTGTAGAGAATTGAATTTCCTATAAAACACGCGAGATTTGAATTTTCCGATAAAAGGGCTATTTATTATGAATTATTGAAGTTCAAGTTCAAATAATTAATTTTGGGAGTTTTAGTTAATTATTTTGAGAAAAACGTTTTTGCAACTAAGTTGGCCTCACATGTGATTCAAATGGGCTGAGATCAGTTGTCTAGGTGGGCTAAAGAAAATGTGAAAAATATATTAATATTATATTCAATTTTCTACTTTTGGTGTTCTAAGCATTTTCCTATAAATAGGGTGCTTGGGTTAGAATTAAAAACACACCGTAAACTGAAGTTTTCTCTATTTTCTCTCGATATATAGAGCGTATTCTTGTGAGTATACTTTGAGTATTGTTGGAGCGGCAAGTTTCCTTGACTATACCCGGTATTCCAATTTAGAAGTACTAATCTTTCGAGGTAAGGGATGTTATTTTCTTCTCAAATGATATTATTTCTTTGATATCATTATCTTTGAAATATTGGTTGAAACTTTTTATCAAATTTGGAACTTTTCCATGTCGGGGGTTACTTATTCATGAGTTCTTATTCATGAGTTCTTATTCACGAGTTCTTATTCATGAGTTCTTATTCACGAGTTCTTATTCACGAGTCTTATTATTCATGAAGGCGTGAAGATGTTTTTTTTGAAATTTCTATCTTTTGGTGTAGGAGTTACTTATTCACGATATCGACACCATTCACGATATCTGACACTTATTCACCAAAAATAAAATTTCTTTTTTTTGTCCAAAATATCTATTCGGATACTAGCTTTGATTATATCCATGTTTTGATCATTCTTGAATTTTACACCACTATGATTATTTTGAGGTATTTTGAACATGGATAAAACAAAAGTACGAATCCTTAATCCTTAATCCTTGTCATTTTGTTTCCTTTGGATTCGTTTCTTTAAAATATTTTTCATCATCCTCGGTCTTAAATGATGATATTATTGAATATCTTTGGCTCAGTAGTGCAAAGATGAATGATTTCTGAAGAATATCTTTGGTAGTAGTGCAAAATGATGAGCAGTGTTTAGATGAACATGAATTAACCGATGAATATCTTTGGCACTGTAGTGGAAAGATGAATATTTGATTCGGATGTATATTGATTGATGTTCTGAGGGGATAAAAGATAGAGCGATGAACTTTTAAATTCATACATAGAAGATAGTAGTTTGCATTCTCTACTTAACTCTTCTAATGAATTATTATTTTATTGCGAATATTGATTTAAAATTTGTTGTCTATTGTATTCTATTAGATTTTTCCTGTTGAAGACTAAATGGTAATTTGTTGTATATTATCTTAGTCATAATATTCTTCTTTGGGCTAGTTGAGCTCACCCTTTTCCTTTTTGTTCCATTTTTCTTCTCGGGAGGCGAGAATATAGCGAAATGTAGTCGGGGTATGGAATGAAGGTTTTAGAAAGAATTGTTTAGTAGTCCTCACCATTTTGTAAAATAATGTATCAATAAATGTGATGAGAATTTATTTGAGTATAGATATTATCAGAAGATAATATTTGTATTCAAACTCACAGATTTCTTGTTGTAATAATAAAGTTATAGTTGTTTACATACCATGTATTGACAACTCGGAATGGGTGATGTATACCTATTTTGGGGGCATCATGGTTGGTATCGAGCTTAGGGATATGATCTCTCAGCGGAGATGGGGAATAGAACTAGGAGGGAGAGGCAGAGTAAATCCTTCGCTAGTGTGTCCTACCTAAGCTTATTTTTTTAGTTGGTCGGTATATAAGGATATTATGTGATATATTGATTTCCTTAATTAACCCTTGTTTTATGGCGATATTTGAGAATGTCGTGAGAATATTAACAATAGAAATGAGACCAGTGGAGCGCTTTGTACTCACTAACGAGGAGAGCGTGCAACAGTGGCAATGTTCCTCCTGTGAACAACACCAATTTGGCGAGATGATGAGCGAGGGGATGTTTAGAAGCTTTTTGCGGTTCATGCAAAATCGGGACGAGGAGACTCATGTTCAAAATACGGGAAGAAATGATAGCAATTCACGGGTTGTCACAAGCGATTCAAAGAGTTGGGACCACCGAATTTAAGGAAAGCGAGATCCAATCATGGCGGAAACATGGGTCAAGCAAATTACCAAGATATTCGATGTCTTGGGATGCACGAGAGAACGAAGGTTCCATTCGCCATCTTTATGTTAAAAGTGGCGAAGGCGGATCTTGGTGGGAGTGCGTGAAGCGTACCCATCCGGCCAAGACTCAAGATATCTTGGGAAGCGTTTGAAACTATTTAATGACAAATACTTTCCGAAAGTGTTCGTCATATGAAGGAAGTGGAGTTCATCAGATTAGAGCAAAAGAAACATGGCGGTGTCTCGAGACGAGGCAAAGTTTGCAGAGTTATCGAGTTTGCACCTCATTTGGTGGAGAATGAGGAATGTATGACGCGGATGTTTCTTAGAGGTTTGAAACCCGATACGTCAAGTATCTCATTTCTCATAAACTTTCTCTATTCGGATGTTGTAAAATGGGGCTCAATTATTAGAGCGAGATAACTTAAGTATGGTCAATTGAGGACCATAACCGAGGATCGTACCAGAGATAGCGATCAGCGAATAATGATAACCAACGAGAGAAAAGCAGAGACGGACAAAAATGGTAACCACTCTGGTGGTAATCATATGGCCATGAAAATAGAAGAAGCGAGTCGGGGAGATTTTAAAAGAGAAGATTTAACAACGACTATATGAAAGGCAGCGGTCTTGGCGTGAAAGAATCGGTTCTAAGGGAGGAGAACGACCACCGGTCATATGCTTATAAATGCGGAAAGAGGGACATATCACTCCAAACCCGCCCACAACAGTTCAAGGTATGCTATAATTGTGGAAAGGAAGGACATATCGCTCGAGATTGTATGGTAGCGAAACCTAGTTCAATGAGGGACGGTGACTCAAAAAATTGTCCCGAGAAAAGTCAAAGTCAATGATTCCGGAAGAAGCGTTTGTTGTGGATTGGTCAAAATGCGAGGAACCCAAACGAGGTGATCACGGGTAAGCTATTTATTAATTCTTGCGAAGTTTATACCTTACTTGATACCGGTACTACCCATTCATTTATCTCTCCGCTTGTGCTCAACGTTTAAACTTGACTCAGGAGAAATTAGACTTTGACCTATCTGTGGAAACTCCGATTGGGAGAAACTTTCATCACATCCACTATTTATAAATCTTGTTTGATTCAAGTTGGCACCATTACCTTACCCGTTGACCTTATCTCTTTAAAGATACTTGCTTTTGATGTGATTTTAGGGATTGATTGGTTAACTACTCATCATACGAAAATTGATTGTTTTTCGTAAGGTTGTTAGTTTTCATATTCCTAACCAACTTTGTTATGCAATTCAAGCAACTAAACCATTAAAATCAATCAACATCATATCTAATCATAAAGCTATTCGTTTATTGAAAAGCGGATGTCAAGCTTTCTTAGCCCATGTTATGGATTTGAATAAAGACACGTCAAATTTGAATAATATTCTGTTGTTATTGACTTTCCGACGTATTTCTGAAGAACTTCCGGTCTACCCCCGAGCGTGAAGTTGAATTCTTTATTGATCTTGAACACGTACAAATCCCATTTTAAAACCCCATATCGAATGGCTCCTATTGAACTTCGGGGAGTTAAAGGTCCAACTACGAGAATTGTTGGACATCGGTTTCATTCGACCTAGTACATCTCCTTGGGGTGCTCTGTTTTATTAAGTAAAGAAGAAAGAAAGACGGGAGTATGCGACTTTTATATTGACTATCGGGAATTGAACCATGTCACCATCAAAATAGGTATCCTCTACCTCGTATTGATGACTTGTTTGACCCGGTTTCTGAGGGCACAATTCTTTTCAAAATTGATCTTCGATTCGGATATCATCAATTTGAAGATTAGAATCGAGGATATTCCAAAGCGCCTTGAACTTCGGTATGGGCATTATGAATTCTTAGTCATGTCTTTCGGATTGACTAATGCTCCTATGGCTTTCATGGATATGATGAACCGAGTATTCAAGGAATATTTGGATCGATTCGTTGTTGTTTTTATTGATGACATCCTCATATATTCCAAAAGTCGTGAAGATCATGAGCACCATTTGAAAATTTGGTACTCCAAAGGCTTCGTGAAAACAAACTATATGCCAAATTGAAGAAATGCGAGTTACGGCATGAGGAAGTAGCATTCCTTGGGCACGTGGTGTCGAAACATGGAGTATCTGTTGATCCAAGCGAAGATTGAAGCAATACAAAGTTAGGGAGCAACCGAAAGTCGGTGGCCAAGTCACGTAGCTTTTTGGGCTTAATTTGGTTATTATCGGAGATTAGGTGGAAGGTTTTCTCGAATCGCTACTCCATTAACTCGGCTAACTCGGAAGGATACAAAATTCATTTTGGAGCGAAGAATGCGAGAAGAGTTTCCAAGAGCTTAAGAAGAGACTTATTTAAGACTGTTCTAACAATACCATCCGGTTCGGATGGATTTGTTATCTCACAATGATGCTTGAGCAAAGGGTTAGGATGTGTTCTCATGCAGCGTGGGAAAGTCATAGCTTTATGCCTCATGACAACTTAAAGAGTATGAGAGGAATTATCCTACTCATGATCTAGAGTTAGCGGTGATCGTTTTCGCTTAAAGATATGGAGGCACTATCTATATGGGGAGAAAGTGGAGATATATTCGGACCATAAAAGCCTTAAATATTTCTTCACTCAAAAAAAGAACTCAACACGCATCTTGGCGTGACGTTGGCTCGAGCTATTGAAAGACTACGACCACACTATTGATACCATCCCGAAAAGCGAGCGTGGTAGCTAACGCGTTGAGTAGAAGAAGATATACGAGGAACGAGTGTGATGATGTCAAGTATCTGATAGAGCCAACTTTAATAGAAAAGTTAAGGTTACTCGAGCCACCGCAGGGAGATGATGCGTATGAAGAAGAAAGTACAAGAAGGAGCTATTAGGGCGAGAATTGATGAAGAAGGAATACTTGAGTCCACTCTAGACTTTGTGTTCTAACGACTACGATTTGAAGTACAAGATTATGATGGAGGCACACAATACACCATTTGCAATCCATCACGGAAGTACTAAAATGTATCGTGATCTTGACATACATTTTGGTGGAACAATATGAAGAGAGAGATTGCAAAGTTTATCTCAATGTGTTTAACTTGTCGGCGTGTAAAAGCGCGAGCATCCGGTACCTAAGGGTCCGTTGCAACCACTTGAGATTCCGAAATGGAAGTGGGAACACATTACCATGGATTTCGTTACGGGTCTTCTCTACGGTTTCTCGAGGCATCAATGCTATTTGGGTTATTGTTGATAGATTAACCAAGTCTGCTCATTTCTTGTCTATATACGGAGACTTATTCACTTGAGCGTCTTCTTTAGTATATGCGTGAATGAGATTGTGAGGTTGCATGGTATACTGTATCCATAGTTTGGATCGTGACCCAAGATTCACTTCAAGATTTTGGGTTAGCTTGGAAAAAGCTATGGGCGCGGATTTACGATTGATTGGCATACTATCCTCAAAGCAGACAGACAATCGAAAGAACTATTCAAACTCTTGAAGATTTATTAAGACTACGTGTCCTAGACTTCAAGGCGGTTGGGATAAGTATTTACCATTGGTGGAATTCTCCTACAACAACAGGTTATCGTGCAAGTATAGGTGTGGCTCCATTTGAAGCATTATATGGGCGAAAGTGTCAGCTCTCAAGTATGTTGGGACGAGGTGGGTGAAGCAACCTTTGTTGGGACCCGAGTTAGTGCGATATGACTACGGAAAAGATCCAAATGATTCGACAACGTATACAAAGCGGCACAAGATCGACAAAAGAGTTATGCGCGATCTTCATCGAAGAAAGGACGTGGAATTTAGTGTAGGGGATCATGTATTGTTGCGAGTTGCTCCATGGAAAGGAGTTACAAGATTTGGGAAGAGAGGAAAGCTCGATCCACGATTTATTGGTCCATTTCAAATTCTTGTAGAAGTAGGAAATGTAGCCTATAGACTCGCATTACCTCCGAGTATGTCTCGTGTTCATAATGTGTTTCACATATCTCGTACTTCGTAAATATGTGAAAGATCCGAACCACGTTATAGAGTTAGAACCGGACGAGATAGCCGAAGACTTAACGTATGAGGAGGTACCTGTCAAGATCTTGTGTAACGCCCCCAAAATTAGGTATACACGTCACCCATCTTGGGTCGTCACTTACATGGTACATAAATTCAAATACAACTTACTAATATAAGCGTAGGTACAATCGACATAAGCGTGAGTTTGAATACAAATATTGTCTACTAGATATTATACAAACTCAAAAGGAGTCCTTATTACAACTATTATCACACTATTTCACGCAGAATAGTGAGGACTACTAATGCTATCCTCGGACCATTACTCCGTTTCCGACTCGTCCCAACTATGTTCTCATTTCACGAAGAGAACGGTGAAAAAGAAAGGGTGAGCTCAACTAGCCCAAGAAGAAATATTATGACTAAGATAAATGCGAGAATAATTTATCATTAGCCTTCAACAAAGTGTTAAAGCGATAAAATACAATAGACAATAAGTTTAAGCTGCAATGAATAAGCAATCCATTAAAAAATTCAAGTAGAAAATAAAGTCTACTATCTTATAGGTTTTAAAAGGTTTTTCATCCTTTATTATATTTGAGACTCGATTTAATAAATAATCCACATCATCGTATCACTTACACTACTACTGGCCGAGGATATTCATCAAATTATCAATGGTCAGCGACTATCTTAGAATCAAATCACCCCTAGTCATAATCATACCAAAAACTATCCATCAACGCATTTACGGGCCCTTTGAGGACTTTTATCACATCATTTATAACAAGCCATTATTATCTTAGAATGATTCCTTGTCATAATCATACTAAGTTCATTTATGCACGTAAGCCAAAGATAACATAATATAACATGAGGATGATGACAATGACATAATAATTCAATAAAAACAAGTTCAAGAATTATTTAATCCAGGAATTATTAACATCCAAATTGTCAACATAATCTTTGTTTTGTAGAGTAAAATTAAAGAATGATCGAATAATATTTCCATGAAAAGATCTTTGGATGAAGCGTAAATATCGAGGATATTCTACTAATTTCATGGAGTATAGAAGTCAAAGTTTTAATCAATTTGGGTATAATAAAGAATGGAATAACAAAAGAAATCACCGTGCATGCGATAGGCCTTACAGACGAGTTATTCAGCGAGAATAATAAATAACGGAACGGTAAGGTGAAATTCACACCAACAGGATGTTCCAACGGAGATAATAAAGATGGAACCGGATCGAATTGTAAAAACACACGAGATAGGATATTCCAGCAGAATGATAAAAGCGGAACCAAGTCGGTGTAAAACACACATGCATGGATGTTCAAGCAGAATAATAAAAAGCCGAAACGGTCAGGTGTAAAACACATGACGAGGATGTTCCAGCAGAATAATAAAAAGCGGGAACCGGTCCGGTGTAAAACACACAAACAGGATGTTCAGCAGAATAATAGAAGAATGTCACCAAGTATAGGGTAAACCACAGCATTATCTGAGTTATTCCAATGAGAATAATAAGCGATGGAATAACAACAGTTCTCTTCATGAATAAGAAAGAATAATACCCACTTACGGGTACAACAAATAATATTCCTACCTTAGAAGAACTAAATATTGGCAAGGTGAAGTAGTAGAATACTTTTCTTTCTCTCTCTATAGTTTTCTCTCTACAGAGTTCAAATTGAATTAAGTGAAAATAATGAAGCCCTAGGCCTCTATTTATAGAAGATTTCTAGCTTAGCACTTTTCGTAGTGTGAAAAGGCAAGTGGGATTGACGAAGTGGTTGGCGCCTTTGTAATGTGAAACGACAAGTGGTTCGGCGCTTTTGTAATGTGAAGCGACAAGTGGTTTGGCGCTTTGTAATGTGAAGCGACAAGTGGTTGACGTCTGGTAAAGGTAATTACTATTAACGAAGGTAAATACTATTGACGAAGGTAAATACTATTCACTGAAGGTAATTACTTATTGACGAAGGTAATTACTATTGACGAAGGTAAATACTATTCCTGAGGGTAATTACTATTGACGAAGGTAATTACTATTGATGAAGGTAAATACTATTCACAAGGTTAATTTACTATGACGAAGGTAAATACTATTCACAAGAGGTAAATACTATTGTGAAGGTAATTACTATCGATGAAGGTAAATACTATTCACAAGGGTAATTACTATTGTGAAGAGACTCTTAGATGATGACATATGAGCCCCCCATAAAATAATCAAACTTACCACAAATCATTTTTTTTCATCAACACATATTTAATCTTTCAACAATTATTAATCATTTATAACTTGTCGTCTCAATTATTGATTTAATACTATAACATATTATCTGAGATGATCTTGTGACAATAATTGAATCAATAATATAAGAGATATGATCAAGAATTACTATAGCAATAATTGAGCATAGGTGAGTGACTTCTCACGTAAGCATCGATAATCAATATCGTGCTACTATACAACTCTGGCGTATTCATTTGTACTTTTACTACTAGGGTAGTTCAGCGGTTTTAACGGTAACACTCTGCTAGTTATTTTTATAGAAAGATAATTTTGTCGTTTTTAACTACGACAATACTTCCGTTAATAGGGTCCACTGATGATTGGTAGTCGCATACGAATATTCCCAGAGCAAAAAGAATATTCCCAGACCAAACGAATATTTTATAACAACTTGCATACTTTGCAAAATTTATAAATACTACCACAACTATAATATTATCTTAAATTCACACCATAATATTAAAAATTTATTTCAACAAAATTTAAATCTTTATTGATAAAAATGCAGGGTCTCACTGATCTCCACTCCTTATGGAATTTAAGCCCTCGAAATTAATGTACTTACACAGTATGATAAAGAGGTGAGGATACCTTGAATACCTTTATCGTTTGAAAACATTAAATTCATCTTTGCAATCCAGGCCAAAGATATTTATTCACAATTCATCTTTGCACTACTGGGCCAAAGATATACAATTTATAAAACCAATAATCTTTGAGGCCGCGACTTAATAGTATCACGACCACGAATTATCCATGCACCAGCGCCGAGGATATTCGTGTTTTCATTCTGATCGTGATTATCCGAATAATCCTTGGTCGTAATAATCATACCAAGTCTATCAATGCACTACGGCCGAAAGTGACTTTTACCACATCCATGAATTAATATTTCATTCTTTGAGACTCATTTCGATAATTAATCCATATCATCGAATCATCCACGCACTACGGGCCGAGGATATTCATTAGTATCACGACCACGAATTATCCATGCACTACTACCAAAGATAATCGTGTATTCATTAGTATCACGACCACAAATTATCCATGCACTACTACCAAAGATAATTGTGTATTCAATTCTGATTATGATTATCTTAGAATAATCCTGGTCATAATCATACCAAGTCCATCTATGCACTACAGGCCACAGATGACTTTCAACATAATCTAAACATGAGGATTATGATATAAAGAATCATTCAAATGAGATAAAGGATAAATATTAAACATTTATAATATAATTTATCCGAGATTCAAGAATATTCCCATGTTATCAATCACTTAATAATCTCATAATCTAATATCATTAATATTATAATAATATTTTAATCACTTCTTAAATTTATAAACAATTTATCTCAATTGTTTACGCTTTACCATATAATGCATTTAATCATTCAAAACTGCCATACTCATAAGATATCATCACCAATTATCAAATCTCTCATCAAAAAATATGCATATATTCTATATAGGATTCTCTAGCCATAAAATCTTATTTTCAACTTTGTTACTTCACATAACATATTTAACTCATATGTTCGTAACTAAACTATTTTCATGAAAAATACCAAATCAGTCCCAAAAATATTTCTTTTCTGGGATTTAGCATAATATAGTCCCATAATGAAAATATATTTTTCTCGGAATTTTTAAAATTCATTTACTATTTTTCAAAAATTAATTTCTAATTAATTCCTTAAGAAATTAGCTACCTCAAGTTTAACTCCAAAAATTCCCAAATCTTGACAGGACCTTACCCATGTTAACGTGAGCTTCCAGTTTAAATTTCATGGTCATCGGAGTTATAGAACTCCGGTTATAGCGTTTTTCGTCGAAAAAACCTAAATATTGAAATAGTCATAACTTGCTCATTTTAAGTCAGAATGAGCTCATTTTTGGACAGGAGGTACTTTATACCATATACCTTCATGTCCCAAAAGGCCAGAATTTTTCTCATAATTTAAGTGGCCGAAACAGCCCGTCTAAAATCATGGCAGCAACTTTTTCGGTTTTTTGCAGCTTTGCACTCCTTTGCTAAAATCAGTCCACACAAAAATCTACAACACCTTTTCCAGTAATTCCACTTGGATTAGTTAGGTAACTCATAGATCTAACTCTAGGACTTGTCCACACTCAAAAATTCAAAATATAATAGGAGATATGGTCAATTGAATTTCATGTTACGTTTTTCACCAAAATCGATTTTCAACTTTTGTGATTTCTAAGAAACTTTCATGTTTTCACATACTAACCAACATAACTCATCTTAAAACTTACTAATACTTCATATACCCATGATTTTCATCAGTTCTATACTTTTATTATGACTTTCATCATACTCCACGTAAAAGCATCCTTTTAGTTGAAGAAATATTTGAGGTTTAAGAAATGGGTTTTTATCTTTGGGGTCAATACAAAATTCGATTTCACGCTCTAGGGTAGGCTAGAAATCTTCAAGAATACGTCAAAAAATTTATTAATGATAGAAATATCATTCAAAAGCGCTACTCTTATCCAAGACTTGGATGATACGTTACATTGATACCAAGCTGTGACTTCTATCCTTTAACCTAGATAGCACCTCACAATTATACCAATCAACTTGTCATCGTCATTCACGACGTCGCCTCGAAGAAAGTCGGATTGCATTCCACACAAGGAAGTCAACAACGAAAGGATCGGGGCTCTTTACTTATAAGCGATATAACGGTGATTAACTTTAGGGTTTGGTTACTTTGAATTAAGTATAACAAGTTGGTTAGGAATATGAAAACTAACAACCTTACAAAAAGAATAATAAGTAGTTAATCAATCGTTTTCAAAAATTACCTCAAAGGCAAATATTTTCAAAGAGATAAGATCGTGAAAGTGTTTATTTGAAACAACAAGATTAATAAGCGAGTGGAGGTAACGAAGGTTTCTCCCAACGAAGTTTGATAGATAAATCAAAGTCTAATTTTTTGAGTCAAATTTAAACATTGAACACAACTAGGTAGAATAAAAGAGTGGGTAGAACTTGTATTGAATAAAGTATAGACTTATAATAATTTATAATTAATTTACCCATAATAACTTCGTTCGGGTTTCTCTAACAAACGCTCTCGCTTAAATTACCGAAGTTTGACTTTACTATAGGGTACATTCCACCCTTAAGTGCTTCTTCACATTCACGATCCATGATTTGAATCATTATTCTCCGATCCATATCGAATTCGGGTTGACCGCTATGCGAGGTAATTCCTAATTCGATGTTGGGTTCTCCCAATTCTTTGTCCGAAAGCAAAGTCCATTTCATCTATTTTGGCTTTATTGGATCGGACGTCTTTTTCTACACTATCAGCGCGTTGTGCGACTTTTACCCATGCATCGTCTATTCTCCTTCGTTCGATTGTTTCTTCTTTCAAATTTGATCTTTGATTTTTAAATTCTCGATTCCAACTTTAATATCTTACACTTTCGCCAAAGCGTGATTTTGTTCGAGCATCACATATCGGGTAACCCAATTTTGAATTGTTGTATCCCTTTGTTCCACGACCGTTTGCCGTTCTTCAACTGTTCTTCTAGCTCACGAACACGATTTTGTAATTCTAAGTTTTGATCATAAATTTCTTCTAACCAATTCTCCTCGGGTTCTCTTTCTTCCTCTTCTTCCTCCTCTCATTTGCTACTTACGCAACTAGCTCTAAAGGTGCAACAACTAGTTCTTCATTCACTACGTGGATATCTCTAATTTGTTCCAAATGCGACCTTTGCATTAAACGATTAGTGATTAAAGGTGTGTCACAGCGGTCACATTCACTCCATTGTGAATATTTTCAATTTGCCATTTTCAAACACCGCCACAAACCACGAGGGTTAATTAATATATCAAATATTATCCCTATACTCGTAATGAGCCAATTAAATAACAAATAAACTTAGGTAGGTCATACTAGCGAAGGAATTCCCGTCTCTCTCCCTTCTAGTTCTTATCTAGCATCTTAGCTGGGGATCATATCCTAAGCTCGATACCAATTTGTGGCGCCCCAAAATTAGGTATACACGTCACCCATCTTGGGTCGACACTTACATGGTACATAAATTCAAATACAACTTACTAATATAAGCGTAGGTATGCAATACGACATAAAGCGTGAGTTTGAATACAAATATTGTCTACTAGATATTATACAAACTCAAAAGGAGTCCTTATTACAACTATTATCACACTATTTCACAGAATAGTGAGGACTACTAATGCTATCCTCTGGACCATTACTCCATTTCCCGACTCATCCCAGCTATGTTCTCATTTCACGAAGAAACGGTGAAAGAAAAAGGTGAGCTCAACTAGCTCAGTAAGAAATATTATGACTAAGATAAATGCGAGAATAATTTATCATTAGCCTTCAACAAGTGTTAAAGCGATAAAATACAATAGACAATAAGTTTAACTGCAGCGGAATAAGCAATCCATTAAAAGAGTCAAGTAGAAAATAAAGTCTACTATCTTATAGGTTTTAAAAGGTTTTTCATCACTTTGTTATAAATTTGAGACTCAACTTTAATAAATAATCCACATCATCGTATCATCACCCACTTACTTCTGACCGAGGATATTCATCAAATTATCAATGGTCATGACTATCTAGAATCAAATCACCCCTAGTCATAATCATACCAAAAACTATCCATCAACTTTGCATTACGTGCCCGGCGAGGACTTTTATCACATCATTTATAACAAGCCATGATTATCTAGAATGATTCTTGTCATAATCATACTAAGTTCATTTATGCATGTAAGCGAAGATAACATAATATAACATGAGGATGATGACAATGACATAATAATTCAATAAAACAAGTTCAAGAATTATTTAATCCGGGAATTATTAACATCAAATTATCAACATGATCTTTGTTTTGTAGAGTAAAATTAAAGAATGATCGGAATAATATTTCCATGAAAAGATCTTTGGATGAAACGCAAATATCGAGGATATTCTACTAATTTCATGGAGTATAGAAGTCAAAGTTTTAACCAATTTGGGTATAATAAAGAATGGAATAACAAAAGAAATCACCGTAAATGCGATAGGCCTTGCAGAGCGAGTTATTCAAGCAGAATAATAAATAACGGAACCGGTAAGGTGAAATTCACACCAACAGGATGTTCAACAGGATAATAAAGATGGAACCGGATCGGTGTAAAACACATGAATAGGATATTCCAACGAGAATGATAAAAAGCGGAACCAAGTCAGGTGTAAAACACATGACGAGGATGTTCCAGCAGAATAATAAAAAGCGGAACCGGAATTAAAATGTAAAAAAACACATGAGCGAGGATGTTCCAATGAGAATAATAAAAAGCGGAACCGAGTCCGGTGTAAAACACCACAAACAGGATGTTCCAATGAATAATAGAAGAATATCACCAAGTATAGAAGGTAAGCCGTATCTGAGTTATTCCAATGAGAATAATAAGCGATGGAATAACAACAGTTCTCTTCATGAATAAGAAAGAATAATACCCACTTACAGTACAACAAATAATATTCCCTACCTTAGAAGAACTAAATATTGGCAAGGTGAAGTAGCAGAATACTTTTCTTCTTTCTCTCTATAGTTTCTCTCTCTAGAGTTTAAATTGAATTCGTGAAAAATAATGAAGCCCTAGGCCTCTATTTATAGAAGATTTCTAGCTTGAAGACCGCCAGTGTGAAAGGCAAGTGGCTTGACGGTGGTTTGGCCTTTGTAATGTGAAAGCGACAAGTGGTTCGACACTTTTGTAATGTGAAAGCGACAAGTGGTTTGGCCTTTGTAATGTGAAGCGACAAGTGGTTCGACGTCTGGTAAAGGTAATTACTATTAACGAAGGTAAATACTATTGTGAAGGTAAATACTATTCACAAGGGTAATTACTTATTGTGAAGGTAATTACTATTGGCGAAGGTAAATACTATTCACAAGGGTAATTACTATTGGCGAAGGTAATTACTATTGATGAAGGTAAATACTATTCAAGGTTAATTACTATTGGACGAAGGTAAATACTATTCACAAGGGTAAATACTATTGTGAAGGTAATTACTATTGACGAAGGTAAATACTATTCACAAGGGTAATTACTATTGTGAAGAGACTCTTAGATGATGACATATAGCCCCCCATAAAATAATCAAACTTACCACAAATCATTTTTTTTTTCATCAACACATATTTAATCTTTCAACAATTATTAATCATTTATAACTTGTCGTCTCAATTATTGATTTAATACTATAACATATTATACGGATGATCTTTGTGACAATAATTGAATCAATAATATAAGAGATATGATCGTGAATTCTTATAGCAATAATTGAGCGTAGGTGAGTGACTTCTCACGTAAGCATCGATAATCAATATCGTGTCTTCTTATACAACTGGCGTATTCTTTGTACTTTTTACTACTAGGGTAGTTCAGCGGTTTTAACGGTAACACCTCTGCTAGTTATTTTTATAGAAAGATAATTTTGTCGTTTTTAACTACGACAATACTTCCGTTAATGGGGTCCACTGATGATTGGTAGTAAATCGTCTGAATATTCCCGACAAAAGAATATTCCCAGAGCAAAGCGAATATTTTATAACAACTTGCATACTTTTGCAAAATTTATAAATACTACCCTGACTATAATATTATCTTAAATTCACACCATAATATTAAAAATTTATTTCAACAAAATTTAAATCTTTATTGATAAAAATTTGGGGTCTCACATCTTGGATAGGAAGGAGCATGTCCTACGCATGAAAGGTCATACCACAAGTTAAAGTTTTGTAGAGGAATCATGCTATAGAGGAAATGACACAGGAATTGGAAAGCGGAAATGAAAGCGAGGTATCCTCACCTTTTGAAAACACCAGGTCGTCGTCAATTTCGGGGACGAAATTTATAAGGAGGGAGGTTGTAAGACCCCAACTTATTATTAATGAAATTTAATTTTCTCTATTTATTATTTTGAAATAGTAAGGGTTGATTTGATTAATGTGGATAGTTAGGGGTAAAATCATAAATATTTCAAAATAAGCGAAGTGGTTATAAAATATTCATTGTGTTCGGGGAATATTCGTTTGGTCGTGGAATATTAAATCTTGTCGGGGAATATTCGTATGACAGTAGCGACAATGTATGGGCCCCATAACGCGGAAAGCAATTGGATGAAGAAAAGCGACAAATATAAGTTGTTTAAAAATAGCGGTGTAGTTATTCAAGCAATTAATCTTGTTAAAATACTCGATTGGTTAAAACACGATAGCTTTACGGTATTGCACCAATTATTGATTCTTACGTGAAGAAGGCACTACTCAATAATGGTTGCGAATAATTCTTTATTCGATTATTTTATTGATTTAATAATTCTTTGCGTTGATATTTTATATTCTTTGTTGTTTGATAATTGTCGTTACACAATTATTTTTCATTATCGAAGCAATAATTCATATTATCCGAATAATATTATTAGATAACATTATTGGCAATGTCTAGAAAGTTACATAAGGAGAGGTTTGGTCACCCTAATTTGGCGCGATGAAGGAGAAATTCTTATTGGAAAGCCCCTCTTTCACAGGAGGCTGTATCGGTTGTCGAAATTGTGATTTTGTAATATTATTTGTGAATAATTAATTATTGATTCATATGATAAGGAAAATATTGATTTTATGTGGATATAGATGGAGAAAATTTTAATGTGACAATTGTTGAAAATTGAAATTTTATCTTTTACGATAAAATATTTTATTTAAATATATTATTATATTATAATAATAAAATAATGGTGATATTTTTACAACGAATGTGGGATATATGAGTATCTGAGGAGGAAGAGTATTTTTGTTGCAATAAATATTTAAAACATGTTAAACATGTCGGTGGACCCCATTTATTGACGGAAATTTGATTATAGCTTTTGTAAAATCGCTTGGTTTGTGGATTTGGCCAATTTACATTTGGAATTGGAAAAACTTTCTTACGCAAAGTTGTAGAGAATTGAATTTCCTATAAAAACTCATAAGATTTGAATTTTCTGATAAGCGGGCTATTTATTATGAATTATTGAAGTTCCAAAGTTAAAATAATTAATTTTTGGGAGTTTTAGTTAATTATTTTGAGAAAAACGTTTTTTGCAACTAAGTTGGCCTCACATGTGATTCAAATGGGCTGAGATCAGTTGTCTCAGGTGGGCTAAAGAAAATGTGAAAAATATATTAATATTATATTCAATTTTCTACTTTTGGTGTTAAGCATTTTCCTATAAATAGGGTGCTTAGGTTAGAATTAAAAACACACGTAAAGCGAAGTTTCTCTCTATTTTCTCTCGATATATTGGCGTATTCTTGTGAGTATACTTTGAGTATTGTTAGGCGGTGCAAGTTTCCTTGATTATACCCGGTATTCAATTAGAAGTACTTAATCTTTCGAGGTAAGGATGTTATTTTCTTCTCGAATGATATTATTTCTTCAATATCATTATCTTTGAAATATTGGTTGAAACTTTTTATCAAATTTGGAACTTTTCCATGTCGGGGTTATTATTCACGAGTTTCTTATTCATGAGTTCTTATTCACGATTCTTATTCACGAGTCTTATTCATGAAGCGTGAAGATGTTTTTTTTGGGAAATTTCTATCTTTTGGTGTCGGAGTTACTATTCACGTATCGACACTATTCACGATATCTGACACAATTCATAGAAAAAAAATTTCTTCTTTTGTCCAAAATATCTATTCGGATATTAGCTTTGATTATATCCATGTTTTGATCATTCTTGAATTTTACACCACTATGATTATTTTTGAGGTATTTTTGAACATGGATAAAAACAAAGTACGAATCCTTAATCCTTAATCCTTGTCATTTTGTTTCATTGGATTCGTTTCTTTAAAAATATTTTCATCATCCTCGGTCTTAAATGATGATATTATTGAATATCTTTGGTTTGTAGTGCAAAGATGAATGATTTACGAAGAATATCTTTGGTAGTAGTGCAAAGATGAGCAGTTGTTTAGATGAACATGACCGGTGATGAATATCTTTGGCACTGTAGTGCAAAGATGAATATTTGATTCCGGATGTATATTGATTGATGTTACGAGGGATAAAAGATGAGCGATGAACTTTTAAATTCATACATGAAGATAGTAGTTTGCATTCTCTACTTAACTCTTCTAATGAATTATTATTTCATTGCGAATATTGATTTAAAATTTGTTGTCTATTGTATTCTATTAGATTTTTCCTGTTGAAGACTAACGGTAATTTGTTGTATATTATCTTAGTCATAATATTCTTTCTTGGGCTAGTTGAGCTCACCCTTTTCCTTTTTGTTCCATTTTTCTTCTCGGGAGGGCGAGAATATAAGAGTATGCAGTGGGGTATGGAATGAAGGTTTTAGAAAGAATTGTTTAGTAGTCTTCACCATTTTTGTAAAATAATGTATCAATAAATGTGATGAGGATTTATTTGAGTATAGATATTGTCTAGAAGATAATATTTGTATTCAAACTCACAGTTTTACTGTTGTAATAATAAAGTTATAGTTGTTTCTGTACCATGTATTGACAACTCAGAATGGGTGATGTATACCTATTTTGGGGGCATCACAATTATCTTTGGCCGTAGTGCATGGATAATTTGTGGTCGTGATACTAATGAATACACGATTATCTTTGGCCGTAGTGCATAGATAATTTGTGGTCGTGATACTAATGAATACACGATTATCTTTGGCCGTAGTGCATGGATAATTTGTGGTTGTGATACTAATGAATACACGATTATCTTTGGTAGTAGTGCATGGATAATTTGTGGTCGTGATACTAATGAATACGATTATCTTTGGTAGTAGTGCATGGATAATTTGTGGTCGTGATACTTAATGAATACACGATTATCTTTGGTCGTAGTGCATGGATAATTTGTGGTCGTGATACTAATGAATACACGATTATCTTTGGTAGTAGTGCATGGATAATTTGGGGTCGTGATCTTAATGAATACACGATTATCTTTGGTAGTAGTGCATGGATAATTCGTGGTCGTGATACTTAATGAATATCCTTGGCACGTAGTGCGGGGATGATTCGATTATATGGATTAATTATTGGTGAGTCTCAAAGAATGAAATATTAATTCATGGATGTGGTAAAAGTCATCTTTGGTAGTAGTGCATTGATAGACTTGGTATGATTATGACCACGGAGTATTCGGTATAATCATGGACCCAGATTGAAAACACGAATATCCTTGGCGGTGGGGCATGGATAATTCGTGGTCGTGATACTTATTAAGTGCGTCTCGGCATTATTGGTTTCTGAGTTGTATATCTTTGCTTTGTAGTGCAAAAATGAATTGTTAATAAATATCTTTGGCACGTAGTGCAAAAGATGAATTGTTAATGAATATCTTTAAATGGGATTGCAAAGATGAATTTAATGTTTTCAACGATACCAGGTATTCAAGGTATCCTCACCTCTTTATCATACCAGGGAGATTGTGAGACCCCAGATTTTATCAATAAAGATTTAAATTTTGTCGAAATAATTTTTAATATTATGGCGTGAATTTGAGATAATATTATAGTTGTGGGTAGTATTTATAAATTTTGCAAAGTATGCAAGTGGTTATATTATATTCGATTGGTGGGGACTATTCGGTTTAGCGAGGGAATATTAAATACAATGGCTCAATCATTGGTGGACCCCTAGCGTAATTATTGTCGGATTGAGAAAACGACAAAAATATTTTATTGAAATAACGGCGGAAGTTTTCAGATTGATATTGTTGAACTACTCGGTAGTAAAAGTACGATGTCGTCACGATGTGGTTGCATAGTAGACACGCGGTATTGATTATTGATCTTATGTGAGAAGTCACTCGGTTTGATTCCATTATTATCGATTAATAATATGAATTATTATAGCGATAATGACGTTTTGTTTTATTCGTATTATTAACGTAATAAAGCGAAACATCTTTTTATATAAAAGCGAATACTTTATTAAAGTTATTACATAAATAGAATATATTATATTTTATTATGCGTAGTGTTGCGTAGTGTTTTGCATAGTGTTTTGCGTAGTGTTGCGTAGTGTTTGCATAGTAAAATGTTTTTATATAAATAAAATATATGATATTTTATTTAAAAGATTTTGCTTTAAATATGGACCGTCAGATTAAAGTAA
This sequence comes from Panax quinquefolius, assembly GCA_020205615.1. Lineage (NCBI taxonomy): Eukaryota > Viridiplantae > Streptophyta > Magnoliopsida > Apiales > Araliaceae > Panax > Panax quinquefolius. Next base: position 157,210,343 of record CM035152.1, read on the forward strand.
ATCAATCTGGACCGTTCATGGATTAATTACTATGCATTCTATTTTCCTATAAATAGAAGCTCATTCCTTCATTATTTTCTTTACGAATTCTTTGAAACTACAGAGAAATTATAGAGAGAAGCTATAGAGAAAAAATATATAGAGAAAAGAAGAAAAGTATTCGCTACTTCACTTTTCCAATATTAGGTTCTTCTAAGGTAGGGAATATTATTTGTTGTGCCGTAAAGGGTGTTATTCTTTCTTATTCATGAAGAGAACTTACATTATTCCATTCTTTATTATTTTGATGGAATAAACATACATGCTGACATACCCTATACTTGGTGAAATCCTCGTTATTCCATTCTTTATTATTACAGCCGGAATATCGTATGCATGCGTTACGCGCATGACTGGTTCCATTCTTTATTATACATTCGGAATATATTTATCATAAATGCGTTCTGCATGATCATCCTGGTTCCATTATTTATTATTACATTGAGAATAACTTTTGTTGGTGCGATCTATCGCATGCGTGGTGATTTCTTACATTATTCCATTCTTTATTACTCTGTTGGAATAATAATGCATACATGTGGATTATCACATGCATGGTGAATGATCCTTTGTATTCATTCCTTATTGAATTGTGGGAAATGATTTGTCTAAGTGGATTCTGCATGGCGGATGAAAATCCATTTGCGATTTCATATATTCTCTTATACTCGGTTGGTTAAAGCTTTGACTTCTATACTCCATGAAATTAGTAGAATATCCTTGATATTTTGCGCTTCATCCGATATCTTTTATGGAAATATTCTTACGAGCATTCTTGAATTTTACTTTACAAAAAAGTATCGTGTTGACAATTTGGACGTTATTGGTTCTAGATAAATTAATTCTTGAACTTGTTTTTATTGAATTCTTATATCATTGTCATCATCCTCATGTTTATATTATCTTTGAAAGTCATCTGTGGCATGTAGTGCATAGATGGACTTGGTATGATTATGACCGAGGGATTATTCGGTATAATCATGGTAGTAATGTTACAAATGATGTGAAAAAAGTCCTCATTGGCGTAGTGCATTGATGGGCGAGTTTTGAGTATGATTATGGCTATGGATTCTCTTGACCGAGGGTGCAAAGATGAATTATTTTATGGCATGATCAAGACCAGTTGATGAAAACACGATTATCTTTGGCCCGTAGTTCATGGATAATTTGTGGTCGTTATCTTAAAAAAATGTCCTTGGCTTTGTAGTGCGAGGATGATTTGATGATGTGGATTATTTATTGAAATTTGAGTCTCGTGATAAAAGTGATGAAAACTTTTTAAATCATAGAAGATGGTAGATTTTATTCTCTACTTGACTCTTTAATGGATTGCTTGTTCCATTACTGATTAAACTTGATGTTTGTTATATTGTATCAATTTAACATTGTTGAAGGCTAACGATAATTTATTCTGCATTATCTTAGTCATAATATTTCTTACTGGGCTAGTTGAGCTCACCATTTCTTTCATTGTTCTCTTGAGGAAATGAGAGCGTGAAATTTGGGACTAGTCGGGGAGCAGTGATGGTCTAGATGGTGCATTATTAGTCCTCACTATTAATACGTGAAATAGTGTAATAATAAATGTAATGAGGACTCCATTGAGTGTGGATATTGTCTAGAGGATAATATTTGTAATAAAACTCACAACATATGTTTAGTCGTATTTTACACGACTGTTGTATAATTAGTTTTTATTTGTATTCAGTACCATGTATCTGGCGACCCAAGATGGGTGATGTATACCTATTTTTGGGGGTGTCACAACTGGCAATTACAAAAATTGACGATGATGTAAATAATATATCATTCAATTACTTATTTTATTTAAAAGAAAGGAAGTAGCAGGCAATTTACTGCAATGAAACCAATTAGAAGTATATCCGAAACAAGTAAATGCACGAAACATCTCAAATTAATCCACTAACTCGAGTACATGAATGCGTGAACACCAATAAGGTACACCAAAAAAATTACACCACATACATCTAAAAGCGAAATTAAGGAAATAAAATAGGCTCGGACTAAAAGCAGCTCTTTCAATCAAGAATTTTACAAGCGAAGCGGCATTAAAGGCGTGTGTGCTCAAACTCGATGAACTAGTTGCCCCATTTCCACCCACTTTGCTAAGCGAATCAACGAAGGCGCTTATCTACTGACTTACCTTTATTTCTATGGCATTGGTTGTCACCAATTTTACCCCATTTGCCTCGACATCAAAAAGAAGATTCATTGACATTGTGGTTCCCCAAACGAGAAAGGATAGAAATGGAGCCTAAGAAAATAACTCTTTTGTGCCCTTTGAAATGTATAATTCAAGCTCTCTGTAAATAATCTTGCGGTCTTATAAAGCGGTCGTAAGGCCGGATCTCCATTAAATGTGACGATTGGAGGCCTCGGTCTTGAAAAGAACTAAAGGGTGACATTGGCGTCGAGTCACCAACCCATCTCCTACTATCCACATTAACAGTTGTATTTGTACCATAATTTAACAGAAAATAATTTGTTTAAGCTTCTCCAGTTCTTATATACAAAGAAACTATAACCAAAAGATAAATGCCCAATACTCATATGCCATTAATCTTCATCATTCACCACTTTAGGCTTTCAGTTTTCTCTCACCTCTTATACTTGTAATGTGAGACCCCAGATTTTATCAATAAAGATTTAAATTTTGTCAAAATAATTTTTAATATTATGGCGTGAATTTGAGATAATATTATAGTTGTGGGTAGTATTTATAAATTTTACAAAGTATGCAAGTGGTTATATTATATTCGATTGGTCGGGGACTATTCGGTTTAGCAGGGAATATTCGTACACTGGCTCAATCATTGGTGGACCCTATGAAATTATTATCGGATTGAGAAAGCGACAAAAATATTTTATTGAAATAACGGCGGAAGTTTTCTGGTTGATCTTTGTTGAACTACTTTCATTAATAAAAGTACGATGTCGTGTGGTTGCATAGTAGCACTACGGTATTGATTATTGATGCTTATGTGAGAAGTCACTCAAACTTGATTCCATTATTATCGATTAATAATATGAATTATTATAAGCGATAATGACGTTTTGTTTTATTAAGTATTATTAACGTAATAAAAGCGAGAATACTTTATTAAAGTTATTACATAAATAGAATATATTATATTTTATTATGCGTAGTGTTGCGTAGTATTTTGCGTAGTGTTGCATAGTGTTTGCATAGTAAAATGTTTTTATATAAATAGAATATATGATATTTTATTTAAAAGATTTTGCTTTAAATATGGACCGTCGATTAAAGTAAATCGATACTGGACCGTTCATGGATTAATTACTATGCATTCTATTTTCCTATAAATAAGCTCATTCCTTCATTATTTTCTTACGAATTCAACGAAACTCAGAGAGAGAATTATAGAGAGAAGGTTATAGAGAGAAAATCTATAGAGAGAAAGAAGAAAAGTATTCGCTACTTCACTTTTCCAATATTGAGTTCTTCTAAGGTAGAGGAATATTATTTGTTGTACAAGTAAGGGTGTTATTCTTTCTTATTCATGAAGAGAACTTACATTATTCCATTCATTATTATTACATTGGAATAACTTTGTAAAAGTGGCATACCCTATACATAACTTTGTATCTGTGTGGCATACCCTATACTTGGTGAAAATCTTATATTATTCCATTCTTATTTATTACATTGGAATAACTTTTGTATCTGTGAATCCCTATACTTGGTAATCTTCTTACATTATTCCATTCTTTATTATTACATTGGAATATCACATGCATGTGTTTTACAGGACTGGTTCCATTGTTTATTATTTAGCATTTATTATTACATTTGGAATATCACATCGGTGTGAATTTCACACGACTGGTTAGATTATTATTATTCTATTGGAATAACACCATACATGCAATCCGCATGCGTGGTGATTTCTTTTGTTATTCCATTCTTTATTATACTGGGTTAGTTAAAACTTTGACTTTCTATACTCCATGAAATTAGTAGAATATTCTTGATATTTGCGTTTCATCCAAATATCTTTTCATGAAAATATTCTTACGATCATTCTTGAATTTTACTCTACAAAGCAAGTATCTTGTTGACAATTTGGACGTTAATAATTCTGGATAAAATAATTCTTGAACTTGTTTTATTGAATTATTATGTCATTATCATCATCCTCATGTTATATTATGTTATCTTTGGCTTACGTCGTAGATGAACTTAGTATGATTATAATGGGGATCATTCGGTATAATCGTGGAGCATTATAAATGATGTGACAAAAGTCCTCGATTGGCACATGTAATGCGATGATGGATAGTTTTTGGTATGATTATGACCGGGGTGATTGGTATAGTCGTGACCATTGATAATTTGATGAAAATCCTTGGCCAGTAATACGGGGATGATTAGATATTGTGGTTTATCATTAAACCTGAGTCTTAGTGATAAAAATTGATGAAAACCTTTTAAAACCTAAAAGATAGTAGACTTTATTTTCTACTTGACTCTTTTAATGGATTGCATATTCAGCATATGATTAAATTTGGTTGTCTATTGTATTTTATCGGTTTAACATTGTTGAAAGACTATTGATAATTTATTCGCATTATCTTAGTCATAATATTTCTTCTTTGAAATTTAGTTGAAATTTCACTTTCTTTCTTTTTGTTCTCTTGAGGAAATGAGAATATAAATTTTGAGACGAGTCGGGGAAAAGAGTGATGGTAGAAGATAGCATTAGTAGTCCTCATTATTACTGTTAAATAGTGTGACGATAAATGTAATGAGGACTCTTGAGTATGGATATTATCTAAATGACAATATTCCTATTAGAACTACTCGGTTTATGTATTGTCGTATGTTCTACGACGGATGTATAATTAAGTTTGTATTTGAATTTATATCTACGTAGTAAGTGGCGACCCAAGATGGGTGACGTATACCTAATTTTGGGGGCGTCGCATGTAAGACTAGTTCAGCTTAAAATGAAACAATAAACCACTATTGTAAAACATAATACCAAAGCTTAAAACCCTAATCTTGAATCACATTCCTGACTTTCTTTCATCCAAATATAAATATCACAGTTTTCCTCAAACATTAATTTGAAAAATACCCACATAAAAATTCTAGCATAAACATAAAGTTACCTCCATCAAACATATCTTCACAGTTGACATTCCTTCAATGGTGATTTTAGAGAATGGAGTGAAAATCAAAACCCACCAACAAATTATCTTCAATCAGTAAACCCAATCACAAGAAGATCTGAACCAAAATGAATGACAATAAAAAGGTTGATAAACATATCTCTGATCCATTCAATCTCTGCTTGCTCCGAACCCATTGGGTGACAAGGAAAACAAACCATAATTGGCAAAATCAAACCCTAATTGAAAAGAAAAAAGTAATATTTAAAGAATAATGTGAACTAGTCTGCTTAAGATTCACGCCCAAATCAAGTATTGTTCAACAACAAAGAAGAAGAAGAAGAAGAAGAAGAGCAGCAGCGAAGGTATTATTGAAGAGGTTAGTTTTGTCCCAAAAAATATTTTCTCGCTCAGAGCTAACTCTGGATATTATAGAATTATTTTTGTGTCTAATCTATTAAGAGCTATTAAGAGGCAAAAAAAAATTTTATCAAACAAAATTTGCTTCTGACCGAATCAGAGGCAAATCCATTGAGAGCTATTAAAAGATAATCAAACAGAACCTGACTCCCTTGATGATCTTTAGATGTTTCGCTAACTTTGCTGTCCCATTGTTGTTCATCAACACACACGAGCCGATTTGACCAGTTTTTAATGGCATAACTCACTGGGTTATACATACATCTTAAAAATGGATTTCATAAGAAAATTGATCCATCGGATCGGATGAATCTTTTTACTGCTCAGTAGCTTTGAATCATGCTTGACTAAGGAAGATAATGGAAGAATATGTCCACATTAATCACACAACATAACATCGGGAAGACAAAATGTGTGATTTGCTTAAGAAATTACACATATGCAAAGCATGGCTTCAAAGTAAAACAAAGACAAGAAAACCATATCCTCCTGTGGAAGGGAAACCCCATAAAACTCCGACAGTTTTAGAACACAATGGGATTTTGTTCGGATACTCTCGTTGACTACGTGGAACCTAGTCCCTAACCTGCGGCAATTTCAAAACTTAAAAAAGAGGAGGATGCTTTCAATCCTAAATACCACCTGATGCATTTCAAAATCCCTTTTATATAGGAATAGGAATCACGTAATCAACCACAAATGTACTCCCCACCAAATCCCTAACTTTCTCATGGGAATTCACCAGCTCAGAATTCGAATCCAATTCACTCAATCCAGGTAATACCGCTAATGAAGCAATCGAATATCCCTTAGCTCGATCAGGAGAAAAGTTTTCCCCAAAACTGAACTGATCAATTGATGGAAACTGATTTTCAATTCCTCCAATCACTTCCAAGACTTGAGCCTTTTCCTTTTCCCCCAAACTTTCCTTCAATTTCGAAATCGCAACTCTTATGGCGGAGCCGGGAGCCAGGGCCACCGGACCGGCGAGGTGTTTAACGACCCAATTGACGGCCATGATGTCGTCGACGATCGGTGCCGATTCTTTCACGACGCTAACGTGCGCCGGGTGTACCGCATAAGCTTTGAGGTCGTCTTTGGAGTTGTAGCGGCCGTGGAGCATGTGAGTGAAGGTGAGGGAGGAGAAATGGGTGCGGAGGATCGGACCGGCGGTGAGGTGGACCACCTGGTCGAGTGAAATCAGGCCGTTGAGTCCGTCGAACATGGCGGAGACTTTTTCCTGGTCGGTATCGGGTTTGATTTTGAAGAGGACTATGTGTTCAATGATATGCGGGTTCGTCGACATGTTCATCGGCGAAATGGACGGTGACGATGAGGTCTTGTAGTGTTGAAGGAAGGGAGAAAAAAATGGTGATAACAAGTATGTGCGTCGGATCAGTCTCGCACACGGCATTCTTACAGTTAACCCACAGTCTGCGTGTGTTTTACGGCGGATGTTGACCGGTGAAAGGGATGGAGAAAAAATTGGACCAGGTTATTGAAGGGCGGGAAGTTGGGTTGGCGGGCGGGCCTCAGCCTCAAAAGATATCAGCAATGTCCAGTCGTGAATTGGATTACCAGAAGTCAATGATAAATGAAAGCAGTTGAGAAGATGATTGAAGGTTGGGTAAGATTATTCAACCTCAATTTACTTGTCGTATTGTTGTTGAATTGGATGGTAAAACTATATTATTATACTACTCCTTAAATTATGTAAAAGAAATTTGTATTACTAGATTTTAAGTGAATCTTGTAAGATTTTCAATTGATCCAACAACAGAGATATAAATGAACATGTCTTACATTGTTTTTTTGTTAATTCGGGAAACTTAGGACCTCCTGCATATTTGCAAGAGGTCATACCAACTGAGTTAGTGCTCTCATTGGTTAGCTAGTGAGATTTCTTCTCTCGACAGAAAAAATAAAAGAAGAAGAAGAAAAGAGTAGAGATTGATGTTTTATCCGTTGCATGCATAACATTCTAAACTGGTGTTAACAATTAGTTTAATTAATTTTTGTTAAAGACTAATCACCTCTTTCTAATTTTAGTCAAAGATTTTAGTCCTTTGAAACCTCAGTTAGGTACAGTGTTAAAATGTTACTTAATGGGGCAATTTTAAGGGCAGTTTGTTTAGGATTGTCATCTATTCCCCGCATTTGTTTTAGAAAAAAAAATGCGAATAAATGAAATTTGAATAGTAAGTCGAGTTTTTTTTAATTTGAATGAAGAAATTTGAATAAAGTAAAAAAAAATTAATAAAAAATTAAAAAAATATTAACTATTATATTAAGTAATATTAAATAAATTTACAACAACTTTAATTTTTTTCAGAGAGGTAAAATAATAAAATTTTGTTATTCAGATGTTTCAGACATGCTAATTACTACCTCCGTTTCTTAATATAAGTCGTTTTAAAAAAATATTTTTGTTCCTTAATATAAGTCGTTTGAGAATTTCAAGTAAGCATTAATTGTTTAGTTTTTAATATTACCCCAAGTAATAAATGTAACTTTGGTTATCTAACTATTTGTTTTTATAAATAAAGACTCTTTTCTAATCTGAGAAGTAATATATCTGATTGATAGTATATTTAATGTTTTATAATTATTTCCTTAATACTTGTACACAACTCTAAAACGACCTATATTAGGGAACGAATGAAGTATCAAACAATTTTTTTCATTCGGATTCATTCAATTTTTATCAAACACCGCTTAAAACATCTCATCATATCGGAGAAACACAAATCATAGACTAAATATAGTCTATGACTCACTAAATAGTCTATGGAATTTTACGGCGAGCCAAAGAGACTATATCAAGGAACAAGATTTGGTGGACTATAATTTTAAATATATTTAAATAAGAGTGCGGAAGAATGAATGGTGGACTATATTTTATTAAATATAATACTACATTCGTCCCGTATTAAATGTCCTAATTTTCTTTTTAGGATGTTCCACAATAAATTTCCTATTTCTATATTAGTAACTACTGTTATTTTATTTTTCCACTTATACCCTCATAATTTTTTTATCAACTTTTGTTGGAAACTAGTATTTAAGAAATGATAAAAGGTTTACATTGGGAAGTGATGTATTGTTATACTATTTTCTCTCTCATATTATCATTATAACATCTCTTCTATTTAACGTGAGAATACAACAAAAATGATAAAGTAGCTAGAAATGACCTAACAATAAAAATGATCTAACAATAAAAATGATCTAGAGAATTGATTCATGTGAGAATTAGGAAAGAATAATTAATGTTGGGGTCATAAAAAATTGAATGGATATATTTAATTAAAAAGTATTACTACTCCATTCCATAATAACTGTTTTTTTAGAAGAAAAAAATTGTTTCAATTTATTTATCGTTTACAACTTTCTAAGAGAATAAATTATTTATTTTCCTATATCATATTTTCAAAACCTATCGTTTTAATAAAGAAATTTTCTCTCATGTATTAATAATTTTCAACTTTACATAAAGGGGTAGTGATAAAATTTTATATAAATTTTAATTCTTAAATGATTAATATTACAGTATATGAGATAGTCTATCTTTAGAAAGAATTGATGTCATATAAATTTTTATAAAATAAAAATTAGAGAGTTTTGATAAAAATAATTTAATAATGGTCGGGAGCGGATAGAGAGGTTAATAGAATAGAGTTTTATTAAAATTAAATTGATGAGGTCCGTTAAGATCGGATAAAATTGTCCAGTCAATTGTAGCGAATATATTCAATGCGAGCCCTACAATATGACAAATGCCACGTGTCTAAATTCCAAGGTGGATATCTCACGTCTCAGATCTAAGCATAATAATAAGATGAACACTACCCACTGTGAAGGAAATAAACGGAACAAAATAAAATAAAATAATAATTTAATTAAATTAACTTACTCTGTTGTGTGGAAATATATATATATATATATATATATTTACACAGAGAGGGCGGTTGGTTGGACGGAGCATGACTGTCAAATCTACATATTCTCTTTCTCTCTCCTCTTTTTCTCTCTCTACAACTCAGAGATAACCCAGCAGCAGCAGAAGAAGAAGAAGAAGAAGTAAATTAAGTCTCTTTTCCGGGAGATTCGATTCGATCGCCGATCTTTTCCACTTCTACCTTCTGTCCTTCTTTCAGTCTCTGTATATATTCTCTCTCTCATTCTCATAAAAAAATGTTCCCAGATTTTCAAGGTACGATTGTATTTCTGAAAGTGTATCTATACATACATATAGTTATATATATATATATATGGGTCTATGTGGTCTGAATTGTGATTAATAAATAAACTAATATGCTCCCCTTATCTTTGTATCTACTTTTCCAAGTTGGTAACATTCATCAAAATCAATAAACATTGTTGATCTTTTCTATTATATTTGTTTATTGTTCAAACTCTAGATACTAGATAATTAAGTAGATATTTCATGATTTATGGGATTCCCAGTTATTTGAATTTGAGATTGTTTTTAATTTAATGGGTAATAGTTACATAAAATCGTACGTTTTTAGGAATTTATGATAACTTCTGAATGTATGTATGGATTCAACATTTGAATTCCCAATTTTGCCTTATTTGCTAATTTCCCAGAATATCCTCAGCCAAACGTCTTTGTTTCTACTAAATTAATTTTATTTTATTTTCTGAATTTAAATATATACATACATAAATATAAAATATATGTATACATATATATGCATGTGTCTGAATGTTCATTTTCTCGTGAGTGATGATAGTCTTGTGAGTTTATTCTGCCATAGCTCATATCATCTCTGCATCATTTGAGGCCTTGAGATTCTTCTGTTGAAAGTATGAGCTTTAGCCTTTAGGTGGGTGTTTTTCTGTACTCAATAAAAGTTTCCCTTTTATGGAAATGGGATCTACTTTTCTACATTTTATCATGCCCCAGCCCCAGCCCCAGCCCCCAAATAATAATAGCATTACATTGACAAGTATAATGTTATTGATGAGTAATTAAATAGATTGATTGATTAATTAATAATAAAATATATAAGTACATGTTTGTTGCACTACATGATTGATGATCCTTCTGTGAAAGAACCAAACCCAAGGAGGTCATCATTTTCTAGTTCAGACTTTGTCTGTTATACACAAATGGTCTTAAAACAAGTCCAAATCTTATCATCTTTTGTCTGGGTTTTTTCTTAGTATAAGCAAGTACAGGGGAGAAGATATGATTATGGGCATTTTCTTTTAAAAATATTATTAAATTCAAAAGAATTTTCTAATCTTCTTCTTTTTGTCCCTTTTTTTCTGGTGGTGGTGCAGGATTGTTCTTGGTTTGATAGTATTCCTTCCATTGACCAGAAATGGAGGGGGATACAATTTCAGGCCTTGGTAATGGTGCCCAAATAGATGGCAAGGTAATGCAGACATTTCAGAAAAGCTTTGTTCAAGTACAAAACATTTTGGATCAAAATAGGCTGTTAATAAGTGAGATAAATCATAACCATGAGTCCAAGGTCCCTGACAATTTGAGCAGGAATGTGGGCCTAATCAGAGAGCTGAACAACAACATAAGGAGGGTGGTTGATGTTTATTCTGATCTTTCTAGTAATTTTGGCAAATCCATGGAAGCTTCATCTGAAGGAGAGTCAAGTGGTGCTTTGAGGTCAGATGGCAAAGCTACTCACAAGAGAAATAGGCCTGGTTAGAAAAAGCTCTGGACTTTTTTCTTGTTCTTGATTCTTTTACATGTTGGAAATGAGAAAATGCACAATTCTCTTGAGGTAGTAGGTTATGATTAGATTGTGCAACCCTTTCCCTAGTGAAACTTGTTCTTATCATTTCTGGCATAAATAATTGATCAATTATCTTGTCCGGTTGAGCTCTGTCCTCTGTACCATGGATCTAATTGAAAATTAAGCATGTTTTATATCATTTCGATTCTGATTTTGTTCTTATTTTCAAATAAATGATGGGTAATAAAGTTCTTTATTCGTTGATTGAACAGAGAAAAATGATCCGTCTTTTTTTACGGTTCTATACTATAACATCTCAGTTCCACATCGAAACATGTTAGATATTTTGATATGTACATAAGGTTCTAAGCTACTATCAGTAATAATTTTTATTATGATCTTTCGAATGAGTTTGTGGTGAGTTAAGATGACACTAAATTAAGTCTTGGTACTTTGTGATTTTATTTTTACTCAAAATTTGACCTGTTGTTACATATAGGATTCATCAATTTTCATATAAATAAATACAATTTCACAAAAAAGGGTGATTTATGAGCTGTTATTTTGTTCCACTTTTTCAGTTTGTCAAAAGCTATAATGATATGGGTCTTTTCTAGATTTTCACTATCATTTCTTTTAATGAAGTTTCTTCTATTTTTGGTGAAAATTTCCTCCCTATTCCCTTTTCATTCTCAGCTGGAAGCCATTTTCTTCTAGACCTTGAAAACTTGAGAACTCAAGTGCTGGCAGATGCTGTTTAATATTCAGTCCTCTCCCATGAATTCAGAACTCTTATTTTGTCCATATATCACTTTATACTTGGAATTACTGTTGAAGATTTGTACGTGGAGAACTGGAATTAATACATTATGCATATGCATCTCTTTCTCAGAAGATGCCCTGAAACAATAAGCAGAAAGCAGCTTTTTTAGATAATCTTTTTAGTTCCCAATCACACCCCACCAGGAGCAGAATCTCATATAAGAGATGATGGGCTTTTGACCAATATTTTAATGGTTTTTTTTTCGTCCTAGCTAACTAACCCAATAAACAATCTTTTTGATGGTATTGAAAAGGAAAGAAATGTATAAAGAAATGAAATAGGGAATAAAAAGTAGCTGTGGGTAGTTCAAAACCGGAGTGATTATTATGAAATGAACTTTTGTCGATTAATGTCGATCTCTCTGTCTGTCAACACTGTATTGGTCAATTGACTAACTTACCACGAAGGTAACTCTCGATCCGTTAAAAACTATGCACTACATTTCTATGAGACAGATTAGCCAACAATCTCAAGCATTAATTAATATTGCTAAACTGAGATAATTAATTAATTAATTAAATATTGGTTAGCTTTTGCCTAAGGTACGTAATCATAAGGGGGCTAGCTATAAGAACAGATCAGTTGGTCCCCATATATTTCCAAGCCAAGACAAATTAAACATGCATGCTACAAAACATAACATGTGAAGTGGGAATCTGCTTTAATTTTCTCTTGCTCTTACTTTCCTTTTTGTTCCTTGCAATTCCAGCAATTAGGTTTTGTAAACAAATCCCCCTCCCAAAGCCTATACAATTCCTTATGCCTGTCTACACAATTATTGATATCTAAAACTATATTATTATTAATTATATAGTAGTAGTTGGATCCAGTTACATTTTTCTCACTATATTAATCTAATCCATTCCTCCATGCTTAAGAGTCACTAATTATGACCTACTAATTGTAATATTAGTAGCATGTCATCATAGCCATGATGTTGGATATTCCCTTTGTCCCGAGAAGAGAATCCACAGGAAAAACATAAATCATCAATTATTATATTAATTAACAACTACTTCTATACATAGTTTTAAAATTGGACCTTGTTATTTCTCAAAGCCACAATAACGATCTAGAAAAAAAGATGAATAGATTTTTAAATTTTTTTATTTAATTACTAAAGTATTATCGATTAATCAATTAATTAAGGTTAATTATGCACAACATAATATTAGTTTGAAAACTTCCCTTACAGATTTATAAAAAATCTCAGTTCTAAATTTAGTTCAAGTGGAAGTTGTCCATTTATCAGATATAATAAGCATATCAGATATGTAACAGAATATAAATGACTGAAAGTAAATAACATAAGAGAGTTTAAGTGGTTCCAAAATTGAATAACTCCTAATCCACTCTTCTACTTCACGAGTACGAAAGTCACTAAGAATTCAATCACTTAGAACAGGACACTGATCTGTCCTCTTCAAGCTCAACAGACTTGAATGCTTTAGTCACTAAGACAAGGACACTAAGACCTCTGAATCATCTAGATTCCTTCAAGTCCATCAGACTTGGAAGTTCGGTCACTAAGACCAGGAATCTAAGCCCTTTGGTTGATTGGCTGTTTGTTGAGAGGTGTTGCTAAGCTTTGCATTGAGGGTCATCTTCCTTTTGATGCTTAACAATTTTGAATGTGATCGTCGTTGAGTTGTTGTTGAGCATTGCATTGAGGCTTGATTTCTTCTAGTACTCAACAACTTCTCATGATCTTCTGTTGTGCTGCCAAGATGACTTTTATCTTCTTCTGTTTATACTTGACAGCCTTGAACAGTCTTCAGTCGTAGAGTGGAACTTAATATTTTAACACAATTTTATTATGTTTTATAATTTTATTAATTATTAATAATATATATTTTTATATATTAATAACGTTACTTAAACCAATAATCCATCCATCTCATACATTTTTAATTAAGAATTTTTATCAAGAATTTAGATAGCAAAATCCACTTACTCTTTTCTTTGTGTTTTGTGTACGACTGTTAGTGCGCAATCAGTGTGCGTAAAATTATTCTTAAATTTGTTTTTAGCCTATTTGGAGGCGTTAAAATGGAATTCCTATTTTGAAACAGCGGAATTACTTCATTGATTAGAGCATCAATTATTAATTAGAAACTATTAGTAGTAATAATTTAATTATCAATTTATACATTTTAAAGTATCTAATTTATTTAAGAATCATGACATATTGTCGGTATTTCTTTATAATAAAATACCAGAACTGATATTTTCATATTTATTTTTTAATATTTTTATATCATTCTACGATATATAATAATATACAAAATTGAAGCCCACATTTATATGAAAAAAATATATAAAAATATTAAAAACATATAAAAATAGTACTCCCCTAAAATATATTATAGTATATTTTAAATTTTCTCACATTTTAAAAGTGGGTGTTGGGGCATTAAAAAAAAATTGGACAATAATTGGGAGGACATATATTTTAGTGGCTGAAAGTACATACTGGGATGATATTTGTAGTGGGACAGGGTGTACTATGATATGAGCTTTGATAGTTAAGTGTCACCTAACTGGTATCCCATGTGAGCAACATCCACATCCATGACAGCCAAATTTTAGTCCTTATAATTAAGACTGAAAATCAAACTTAATAATTCGAAATAGAAAAAATAATTTGAAATATGAGAAAAAATTATAATCGATTCGTTTATAATTTAAAATATTTGAAATCTTGATCATAATTAAATATACACTCGATTGATACATATTCGAATAGATACTCGATACATTTTCTTATAATATATGTAAAATTTAATAAAATTAGAATAATTTGTTATTAATAATTTTAATTGTATTTTTATTTGTAAAGTGTAATTGTAAATATATTTTCTATTTTTTAAGTAAAATAACAAGTTCAATTGGTAATTATAAAGTTACATACTATATGAAGACACGATTTCGAGTTTGAATTTGAAGATCACGAGTAGTTTACATATAATTCTATCCGATTCGGATCGAATTCGATTAATGAATATTCGAGCAGAGTTGATTTTGAGTAGAATTTTTCAAATACAAATCGAATCAGAATAAAAAATTTACCTTTCGAATCGAATTTGAGTAACTCTCTATTCGTTCCACTTCTGCTCATTTATACATCTAGTCATATAATCATTTTCTTTCAAGACAATAAGATAAGTCTATACCGTTAATGTATGCCTTCATTGACTATAATTTCTCTTCCTAGTACTAATCTTCATATTTATTATCATTTCATTATCAAATAAGTACAAGTATGTGCTTATAAAAGATTTAAGGGAATTGATATTCTTTCATAAAAATCTAATAGTTCTACGAGTCCATACTCACATGAATACAAGTTCTGTTTATTATTCATACGAAAGAAATCTTATAAAATTATAAAATTTAATTACTTATGAAAATATCAATTCTCTTTCATTAGACATCAGAAAAACAAATATACAGATGGGTTGTGGTTATATACATGATGATTTGGCTCTATTTCTAAAGTTTTATGTCTGGTATGAAGTGGAGTGATGACCACACACTTATTAGAGAAAATTCTCAAAGAGGTTTGGATGATCGTGGAGTTATAATGAATAGAGAAAGATATTGAGGAAGTGTGTACATCATGTAGAATGGTGGGGGTCCAGAGAGCTTCGAAACCTAATTGTCTTTGTCCCAAAAAGAATAAAGGAAGTGTGTCCCTTTGAAATAATAATTGATGCAATCTAATTAAGACACCCAAGTAGTTGGATCGTGGTATTTGGCCATCTATCTTTATTTTTGAGGCTCATATCACTTCAATATTTGTCGCTATATTAAAGATCCCTCGCTATATATTGTTCGTTGTTATATGTTGTCCGTTGTTAAAAACTAAAACGACAATTTTTTGTTATAGCGACGGACTGAACCGTCGTCCGGTCCATCACTAAAAAGGATATACAAGGTATGTTGGATAAAGGGGTATACCCTTGAAATGGACTATATATATATAGTGGGGATTTGGAGCAGACTAAATTAACGGATCAAAAGGACGTACTTGAGAAACACGCGGGTCAGAGCAAACACGCGAGTCAAAAGCTCGTATTCGGGTCGTAAAAAGCAAACCAATCTGAGGCCAGAGCAAACGAAGAAAAGAAACCGAAGGAAGCTAGAGCAATGTAGCCATTTGTTGTCATTTAACCCACTCTTCTCAACCAACTCTATCCATTTCAAATCGAACTCTTCCTTAATCTCTGTTTTCCATATGCAATTTGAAATTTCCTTATAGTAAGCATTGTATTTAACTGAATCTATCTTCTCAGAAAAATTAGTTAAAATGTGTCAACTACAATATCTATGAAATGTTGTTGGTAGAGTTTGTGAAATTGCATTTGTCATAGCGGGATCTTGATCAGTAATGATCATCTTAGGGGCATCACTTGACATGGCTTCCAAAAATTGGTTGAAAAGCCAAACAAATGAATCTATGGTCTCATTACTCAAGAATGCACATGCAAATATTATTGTTTGACCATGATTATTAACCCCCATTAGTGGCGCAAAAATTAATCCATACTGATTAGTGTTGTACGTAGTATCAAAGATCACTACATCACCATAAAAATTGTAAGCCCGTCTAGAGGTTGAATCATCCCAAAAACAATGAGTAATCATGTTTTCATCATTTGACTCAATTTTGAAACAAAATGATGGATTCTTTCCTTGTTCGCCCATTAAAAACTCGTGCAACATATGTCCATCATGTCCTTTCATCTCATTAAGGCTTATCTCTTTCGAGATTATACAAATCTCTTCAGACAACCAATATTCTCAAACCCCCAGATTGCATTCCAAGTAAATTGAATTGTTGATGCGATGGTATATTTACCATCTGAAGTTGTTGAGTCAGGGCCTTTTGGCGGTTGATATATTGCGGTGAGATCGCAACAAATGTGTTTTTCGTGGAGTTGTTAATGGGTGACAATGACCTCAACAAATATACTAACAACATATAAGTTTGAAGGTGTCATCACTGATAGCAAGTTTTGCTTTTACAACCCTCTTTAATTGATCCGAAATACGCGCTTGTTGCCTCGATGTTCGCCATCTTGTTGTAGCATTCCACATTTCAACAAACAAACTCTTTCCTTATGATCTCACTACTTCTCCGTCTTTTTTTTCCAGACCAATTTCGAACACTAAAGCCACTCTCTTTTGCATATGCATTGTAGAAACTAAAAACATCATCTATTGTTTGAAATTCTTGACCTATTTTTGGTTTCAGCTCTGGTGTTACTTGAGGATTATACAAATTATCTGAAGATTTAGGATCTAACTCAACACATTGTTCCTCATTTAGCCCACTCTCTAATTCAAAGTCTACATTCCCCCCCTTCTTTTCGCTCTAAATTTTCTCCCATCTCATACTCTGCTTCAACGTTATCCATTTTGATTAAAACCTATAATGATCAAATTTGGTAATTAACTTTTCATAATATGATAAAATCGTGAAAACCACAACAAAAATATATTAAATAACTGCAATTGTTATGTCAGTTAATGTCCCATTTAAAATCATAAAGTATAACACAAGACCAGATTGGCCCTATTTGGTTCATTTTAACATGCCTATTTTAAGTATCTTTGTATTAGAAAAGGAAAGAAAGTTATGCTTTGGGAATCCATACGCCCAAAATGAGCGACTTTCCTTCATGAGATACGAATTTCGGTTCGAAAGATGGGCAAAATCATGGCAATTTGAATTAAAATTGAAAGATGGAAAAAATAATGGCAAATTTGAATTTAATATAATTTTTTTCTCATTCACGCGCCATTTTTCAAAGAAATCAAGACGATTTAGACTTAGAACCAAACTGAAACAAAATGGAAGCAGTGTTACCTCATTTTCTTTAGGATCAAAAGGGATGATTTGCTGCTTCTATTATGCAAACCCTAGCTCCAAACTTGCAACTGAAAGGGGCTTTGAGAGAGAATCGGGGAAAAGGGTTTTCATATATTGAGAGAGAATCGGAAGATTGGGGATGGGTTTCAGCAGATTGGGGATGGGTTTGGGGAAATTAGTTTGCTATGACAAACACGTTTGCAGAATGGGGAAATTCGTTTGTAGATTGGGGATGGGTTTGGGGAAATTCGTTTACAGATTGCTCTGGCTTCCTTCGGTTTCTCTTCTTCGTTTGCTCTGGCCTCAGATCGGTTTGCTTTTTACGACCCGAATACGAGCTTTTGACCCGCGTGTTTGCTCTGACCCGCGCGTTTCTCAAGTCCGTCCCTTTGATCCGTTAATTTAGTCCGCTCCAGATCCCCTCTGTATATATATATATATGAAAAAATATATATACACAGCTGTGTATTACACAATTGGTTATAGCGACAGTTTTTTAGGCTATAACGACAGTTTCACCCGTCTCCATAACTATTATGGACTATGGCGACCGATCATCCATCGTCATAGCCTAAAAATTCGTTGTCATAGTGTAATACACAACTGTGTATATACATATTACCCATATATATAATGACAATGCCACTGTATTATTACGGTTATTCATCTAACTAAAAAAAATCATAAATACAATTACTCGGCATTGACTCAAAGTCGCAACTTTAAATTTTATCCGTATACGACTATTTTAAATAAAACTGGGCTTAAAGATATGACAGATGACTGATTAAGAATTGAATCAAAACAAAATAGTGAAAGATTGTGATAATATGATTCACTTGGGCCTGGTGGAACAAAATGGTGAAAAATAATTAAAAGATTATGGTATTAGTTTCCCTTAGGCCTCAGAATAGTTAATAAAACATACCTTGTTGGATATGAGAAACGGGCCTTCAACCAAAGCTGAAGCGGATAATGATCAACAGGAAAACACCTTCAACATGGCCTAGTGTCCTAAATCCAATTGCATTTTGTGTTTTGCTTAACCCAAAAATTACTGGGTAGGTACAGGCAGAATAGAGAAAATTACATATATTAGTACATTTTTAGAAATAATTACAAAAATCATACACCAATAAAATAATTACAAAAATATTACACTTTTTCATATTTATTTATATTATTAGTGCAATTAGGATTCCTTAATTTAAGGGATTAGTATTAATGGGCTGATATGGCAAATCGGGTGGGTTTTTTTTAAATGCGTGTTCCTATGTTGTTAAACCTTCCTTTCTCTCAACTTCCATAATTTTCGTACTGGTATTTCTCTCTCTAAAATCTTCTTCTTCTTCTTCTTCTTCTTCTTCTTCATAGTTGTTAGACTAATTAACTAGATCTGCATACAAGGTTAATGAATATTTTTTTTTTCTTCTTCTTCTTCATCATAGTTGTTCGTACTGGGTGGCGTAATTTGGTTAATGAATATTGATCTCCTTCCATGATCTCTTTCCTTTATTTTTTTGATTGTTTTTTAATTTACTTTTGCTGCACTTATTGATTCACAGGTTGTTCAAGTTAGTGAAAAGAAGATTTTGGATCAGAAAGCATACATGTTCT
This sequence comes from Panax quinquefolius, assembly GCA_020205615.1. Taxonomy (NCBI): domain Eukaryota; kingdom Viridiplantae; phylum Streptophyta; class Magnoliopsida; order Apiales; family Araliaceae; genus Panax; species Panax quinquefolius. Next base: position 157,229,994 of record CM035152.1, read on the forward strand.
ATTATTGAGATAATAAAAATTTTGCTTCAAACTTGCCTTTTAATGTTATTCGGAAAGAGATCATGTCGACAAATGTCATGGGAAGAAGCTCAAGTTCATAGCCAGAAGATATTTCCAAACAAAATTTAAATTTTGTTATTGTTACTATCATATAACTATTTGGTTACTTCTGCATTATGTTTTGGTTACTGTTAACTTGAGATTCGGATACCATTTTTATTACCTTGATTTGGTATTTTGGTAAGTTTTTTATGTTGTTACGTTTACCATGTATTTGCTTAGTATACATGGTTGACTAAACTGGTTTTGGTGTACATGTTGTTTATGTATTGGTTACCATTAATATATGTTTTGGTTACTAACATATAACTGTTTGGTTACTTCATTAGTATATTTTTTGTTACGGTTAGCTTATAATTTGGATACCATTCTTTTTCCCTCAATTGGGATTTTGGTTACTTTTATATGTTATTTTGGTTACAATGTATTTGCTTAGTATACATTGGTTGACTAAACTGAGTTTGGTCTACATGTTGTTTAGTATACTAGACCAATTTCTGGGGGCTTGATGTAATGCTTCCGTTGTAGCTACGTCAAACAATAAAAAATAGATCTTATCATATAACCTGTTTGTTACTTACGCATTATGTTTTAGTTCTTTATTAGCTTGAGATTCGGATACCATGTTTGTTACCTTGATTTGGTATTTTGGTTACTTTTTTATGTTGTTATAGTTACCATGTATTTGCTTAGTATACATGGTTGACTAAATCTTGGTTTTTTGTGTACATGTTGTTTATGTATTGGTTACCATTAAAACATGTTTTGGTTTCTTATCATATAAATATTTGGTTACTTCTTTAGTATGTTTTTTAGTTCTTTGTTAGTTTCGATTTGGATTCCATTTTTGTTTCCTTGAGTTGGGATTTTGTTTACTGTTTTTTGTTATTTTGGTTACCATATATTTACTTAATATATGGGTTGACTAAACTTTGTTTGGTCTATATGTTGTTTATGTATTGGTCACCATTAATATATGTTTTGGTTACTAACATATAACTGTTTGGTTACTTCATTAGTATATTTTTTGTTACTGTTAGCTTATGATTTGGATACCATTCTTTTTCCCTCAAGTGAGATTTTGGTTACTTTTATATGTTGTTTTGGTTACAATGTATTTGTTTGGTAAATTGTTTATGATATAAATATTATTTATATCTAGTTATTAATGACTGTGTAAATCTGATTTTTTTTATTTGCGGTTATGGAATCTTTACTATGAGGAATGCAATAGAAAATTCATTGGAAAAGTTATATATTGGTGTGACATGGAAGTCCCCGGCATTATTACCAAGAAATTGAACCCAAGACAATTGAAGAAGTTTAAGGCATCATTAGTTTGTGGATGTATTATTTTTGTAAATAATAAACCCAAGTCATAATAAAGCATGTATTTGCTTAGTATACATTGATGTATTATTTTTGTAAATTCCTTCAAATATATTCTTCAAGGTTTATGTTATTCTATTTCTACTTTCATTTCCACAAACACATCTTACATGTTCTGGTTACTTTCATATAACTATTTGGTTACTTCTTTATTATGTTTTGGTTACTGTTACCTTATGATTTGGCTACTATTATTGTGTCCTCAATGTGGAATTTTGGATACTTTTTTTTTTTATTACGGTTAATATGTAATTGTTTAGTATACATGGATTACTTTAAAGCTGGGTTTCATTACATGATGTTTCATTTTGGTTACCATTAAAACATGTTTCAGTTACTTATCATATAATTATATAGTTCTTGTTTTATTATGTTACATTATAGTTATTTGTTATTAGTAACCGGATAGTTACAAGCTTATGTATCGGGACAAACATCAATTGTTAAATGTACATGTGTGAGTGTCCTATTTATCTACAAGCTTGTTAGTAACAGATAATTATCATAGATAGTTACAAGCTTATTAGTAACGGATAATTATAAGCTTGTATCAAGATCTGTTATAAGCTTCAGATCAAGATCATTATAAAGCTTGTATATGTTTACTTTATATTGATAATTCATGATGGAATCAAAATTAAAATATTAATCAACATCAATTTTGGTTCTTGTACACCATCAAAAAATGTTACCAACCATGTGGTTAATAGTTACTAGCAGTAAATAATTATATATTCCTGTAAACAATTAAATTTGTTGTATTAGTTACTGTCAATCTTCATTGTCTAACAACTGAATAAACATTGTAAAGTAACCAAATCAATATTAGACAGTAACCAAATTACATAATCTTAGTAACCAGAAAATAAACTAAATTTTTACATGCAATTTTGAAGGCATAAATGATGGAATTTGACCAAAAAACCCTGCAGTTCACCAGCAAAGCTTGTGATTTTTGATCGTTGACCCGTTTCCAATGAAATTAGGCTCCAAAAATGTCAAAATCTGACACTCCAATCTTGACAGAAATTACCAAATTGCCACTTGATCAAATCTTTCCATAACTACAACAAACATCAGTACAAGTGTACATTAATATTATTCAGCAACCAAATAAATATTATACAATAATAAATTAAATAGTATACAGTAACCAATTTATATGTATTTAGTAACCAGAATATAAAATATATTTTCAAATGCATTTTGCATTGTCAATCATACAACTGTATAATACACAACAACATTGTCAATCAAATTTCAGATTATAAGCGATATTCCACCGACCAGTATATCAGATGAAACAACCTTTTAGTATGTTTTTGGTTATTGTTAGCGTATGGTCTGTAAAGTAACCAACTCAATGTCAGACAGTAACCAAACTACATAATGTTAGTAACTAGAACATGAACTGGGGGTAATATTATGCAGTAACCATTGTAATTTTACATAGTAACCAAGTCAGCGTTATTTACTAATCAAATCCAGATTAGACAGTAACCAACAGTTGCAGGAAGGTAACCAATGTATTTAATAAGTAATCATTAATATAAAAAACATCAGTAGAATAAACTTTAAAATTATAAAGCAAGCATATAAACATTATACAACAACCAAATCAATAATAAACAGTAACCAATTTATATGTATTTAGTAACCAAAGTATAAAACATATTTTAAAATGCATTATACATTCAACATTATACATTAATCATGAATAACATTATACAAAGAACCAAATCCATTTTAGATTGTAACTAACACATATTTATTTAGTAACCACAAGATAAATACATTCTGTATTGCATTTTTATAGTAAAAAACAACCAGTATAATTTGTTTGTTACCAACTAAAGACAAGCTTTTGTAAGAATGTAACCAATGTAGATAACAAGTAACCATTAATATAAAAAACATAAGTAGAAGTGTACATTAATATGCTTCAGAACCAATATTACAAAGAACAATTAATCTCTGCAAGTAATTAAGTTTGCATTAGTCAAGAATCAAGACGTAATTAGTCAAGAACAAGTCAAAGATTAGTCACTAAATAATTTTACACAAAGAACCAAGTCAAGACTATAATTTTACATAAGTAACCAAGTCAAGATTAGTCAAGAACCATTATAGTTTTACACGAGTAGTAGTTAAATCAAGATTGTGAGACCCAGATTTTATCAATAAAAATTTAAATTTTGTCAAAATAATTTTTAATATTATGGTGTGAATTTGAGATAATATTATAGTTGTGGGTAGTATTTATAAATTTTGCAAAGTATGCAAGTGGTTATATTATATTCGATTGGTTGGGAATATTCGGTTTAGCAGAAATATTCGTACAACTACTCAATCATTGGTGGACCCCCCACAATGTAATTATTGTCGGATTGAGAAAAACGACAAAAATATTTTATTGAAATAACGGCGGAAGTTTTAAAGTGGTTCTTGTTGAACTACTTTCGGTAGTAAAAGTACGATGTCGTGTGGTTGCATAGTATATTACCGGTATTGATTATTGATGCTTTATGTGAGAAGTCACTCGGTTTGATTCCATTATTATCGATTAATAATATGAATTATTATAAGCGATAATGACGTTTTGTTTTATTCGTATTATTAACGTAATAAAAGCGAAACATCTTTTATATAAAATAGAATACTTTATTAAAGTTATTCTATAAATAGAATATATTATATTTTATTATGCATAGTGTTACGTAGTGTTTTGCGTAGTGTTGCATAGTGTTTTGATAGTAAAATATTTTTATATAAATAGAATATATTATATTTTATTTAAAAGATTTTTCTTTAAATATGGACCGTCCGATTAAAGTAAATCAATCTGGACCGTTTCATGGATTAATTCTTATATGCATTCCATTTTCCTATAAATAGAAGCTCATTCCTTCATTATTTTTCTTACGAATTCATTGAAACTAGAGAGAAATTATAGAGAAACTATAGAGAGAAAATTATAGAAAGAAGAAGAGTATTCGCTACTTCACTACTTCTATATTCGATTCTTTACTGAAGTAAGGGTGTTATTCTTTCTTCTTGAAGAGAACTTACATTATTCAATTCATTATTATTACATTGGAATAACTCCGTAGTAAAAGTGGCATACCCTATACATAACTTTGTATACGCCAGATACCCTATACTTGGTGAAATCCTTATGTTATTCCATTGCTTATTATTACATTGGAATAACTTCAGTATCTGTGATTTACCTATACTTGGTGACATTCTTCTATTATTCTGTTGGAACATCATCCACATGCATGTGTTTTACAGGACCGGTTCCGCTTTTTATTATTCTGTTGGAACATCCCGTCGGTGTGAATTTCACGACCGGTTCCGTTATTATTATTCTGTTGGAATAACACCGTACATCGCAATCTGCATGCACGTGGTGATTTCTTTTGTTATTCCATTCTTTATTATACTCGGTTGGTTAAAACTTTGACTTCTATACTCCATGAAATTAGTAGAATATCCTTCGATATTTTTGCGTTTCATCCAAAGATCTTCTCATGGAAATATTCTTCCGATCATTCTTGAATTTTACTCTCAAACAAAGATTATGTTGACAATTTGGACGTTAATAATTCATGGATTAAATAATTCTTGAATTTGTTTTATTGAATTATTATGTCATTGTCATCATCCTCATGTTATATTATGTTATCTTTGGCTTACACGTGCATAGATGAACTTAGTATGATTATGACGAGGATCAATCGGTATAATCATGACTTGATATAAAAGATGTGACAAAAGTTCTCGGTGTATTCGTAATGCGATGATGGATAGTTTTTGGTATGATTATGACCGGGGTGATTCGGTATAGTCGCATGACCATTGATAATTTGATGAAAATCCTCGATCGTGTGGTACGAGGATGATTAGATGTGGTGGTTTATTTATTGTTTGAGTCTCGGTGATAAAATTGATGAAAACCTTTTAAAACCTAAAAGATAGTAGACTTTATTCTCTACTTGACTCTTTTAATGGATTGCTTATTCCGCTGCAGATTAAACCTGGTTGTCTATTATATTTTATCGGTTTAACACTTTGTTGAAGGCTAATGATAATTTATTACGCATTATCTTTGTCATAATATTTCTTCTTCGGGCTAGTTGAGCTCACCCTCTTTCTTTTCTTTATTCTCTTCGTGAAATGAGAACATATTTGGAGAACAGTCGGGGGAACGTAAGTAATGGTCCAGAGGATAGCATTAGTAGTCCTCACTATTACGTGAAATAGTGTGATAATAGTTGTAATGAGGACTCCTTTTGAGTTTGTATAATATCTAGTAGACAATATTTGTATGCAAACTCACGAGTTTATGTCGTATTACATACACTGACGATTTAGGTTAGTAAGTTGTATTTGAATTTATGTACCATGTAAGTGGCGACCCAAGATGGGTGGCGTATACCTAATTTGGGGGCGCCACGCGGTTGGTATCGAGCCATAAGTGTGAAGAGCCCGGAGCCTCTCATTTGGTGACTTCTGTTGATGGGGGATGCACCAAGCCGGACTCTCCGTAGGGACGCCTTGTCTTTTCGGTGTGGTGATACAGTACCAATGTGAGGTCTTGACACTGAGTTGGTGCGTGCTAGAGTCACGATTAGTATCGAGCTTAGGATATGATCCCAGCTAAGATCTTGAGATAAGAACTAGGAGGGAGAGGCGGGAATTCCTTCGCTAGTATGACCTACCTAAGTTTATTTGGTATTTGATTGGTCGGTCAGAATATAGGGATAATTTGTTAAATGTCAATTAACCCTTGTTTTGTGACAGTGTTTGAGAATGGCATCTGAAAATGCTGAGATAAGCAATAAAGCACATGAGAGTGTTGATTCGGTTCAAACAAAAGGTAACGACCAACAACACGATAATAATCATATTTGGTTGCAATGGCTATCGAACAATGATAACCATCATCGGGGAAATTATCATGCTAAGAATGGTAACCACTTCGGTGGTAATCATGGCAAAGATAATAGAAGTGGAAATTTCAAGAAGAGAAGGTCATTTAGCTCGATTTTGTCGTATAGTGAAGTCAAGTCCAGCTGGGATAGTGGCACCAAAGGCGGATACGGACAAAACAAAATCGGTGGTTTCAGGAAGAGCGTTTTTCGTGACTTCTCAAAAAGTGGGTAACCCGAACGAAGTTAGCACAGGTTAGTTAATTATAAATTCTTCTTGAAGTCTATACCTTATTAGATCTGGGTTCTACCCATTCTTTTATCTCTCTTGCTTGCGTTCAACGTTTAAATTTGACCGGAGAAATTAGACTTTGATTTATCTATTGAAACTTCGTTGGGAGAAACCTTCGTTACCTCCAATCGTTTATTAATCTTGTTATTTCAAATAAACACTTTCACGTTATTGTCTATCTTATCTCTTTGAAAATACTTGCCTTTGAGGTAATTTTTGAAAACGATTGATTAACTACTCGTTATTCTTTTTGTAAGGTTGTTAGCTTTCATATTCCTAACCAACTGTATATCTAATTCAAAGTAACCAAATCCTAAAGTTAATCTTTGTTATATCAAGCTATAAGTAAAGAGCCCCGATCCTTTCGTTGTTGACTTCCTTGTGTGGAATGCAATCAAGCTAGACTTTCAGAAGCAACATCGTGAATGAAAATGGCAAGTTTATAGGTATCATTGTGAGGTGCTTATCTAGGTTAAGGGATAGAAGTCACGATTGGTATCAATGTGATGTCTTATCCAAGTCTTGGATGAGAAAATAATAGTTTTGAATGATATTTATATCATTAATAAATTTCTTGACATATTCTTGAAGATTTCCTAGCCTACCTAGAGCGTGAAATCGAATTTTGTATTGATTTCAAAGATCAAAACCCCATTTCTTAAACCTCAAATATTTCTTCAACTAAATGAGCAGCTTTACGTGGATTATGATGAAAGTCATAATAAAAGTATAGAACAAATAAAAATCATGGGTATATGAAGTATTAGTAAGTTTTATGATGAGTTATGTTGGTTAGTATGTGAAAACATGAAAGTTTCTTAGAAATCACAAAGAGTTGAAAATCGATTTTAGTGAAAACGTAACATGAAATTCAATTGACCATATCTCCTGTTATATTTTGAATTTTTGAATGTGGTCAAGTCCTAGAGTTAGATCTATGAGTTACCTAACTAATCCAAGTGGAATTACTGGAAAAGGTGTTGTAGATTTTTGTGTGGACTGATTTTAGCAAAGGAGTGCAAAGCTGCAAAAACCGAAAAAGCTTCGCCATGATTTTAGAGAGGCTGTTTTCGGCCACTTAAATTATGAGAAAAATTCTGGCCATTTGGGACATGAAATTATATGGTATAAAGTATCTCCTGTCCAAAAATGAGCTCATTTCGACTTAAAATGAGCAAGTTATGACTATTTCAATATTTAGGTTTTTCGATTTAAAAACGCTATAACCTGAGAGTTCTATAACTCCGATGACCATGAAATTTAAACCTGGAAGCTCACGTTAACATGTGTAAGGTCCTGCCAAGATTTGGGAATTTTGGAGTTAAACTTGAGGTAGCTAATTTCTTAAGGAATTAAGTGGAAATTGATTTTTAAAAATAGTAAATGAATTTTAAAAATTAGAGAAAAATATATTTTCATTATGGGACTATATTATGCTAAATCCCAGAAAAGAAATATTTTTGGGGCTGATTTGGTATTTTTCATGAAAATAGTTTAATTACTGAACATATGAGTTAAATATGTTATGTGAAGTAACAAAGTTGAAAATAGGATTTTATGGCTAGAGAATCCTATATAGAGTATATGCATATTTTTGATGAGGATTTGATAATTGGTGATGATATTTTATGAGTATGACATTTTGAATGATTAAATGCATTATATGGTAAAGCGTAAACAATTAAGATAAATTATTTATAAATTTAAGAAGTGATTAAAATATTGTTATAATATTAATGATATTAGATTATGAGATTATTAAGTGATTGATAACATGGGGATATTCTTGAATCTGGATAAATTATATTATAAATGTTTAATATTTATTCTTTATCTCATTTGATTGATTCTTTATATCATTATCCTCACGCTTATATTATGTTTGAAAGTCATCGTGGCTGTTGTGCAGTGCATAGATGGACTTGGTATGATTATGACAAGGATTGTTTAAGTATAATCATAACAGTAATTGAAAACACAATTATCTTTGGTAGTAGTGCATGGATAATTTGTGGTCGTGATCTTAATGAATACACAATTATCTTTCGTAGTAGTCATGGATAATTTGTGGTCGTGATCTTAATGAATACACAATTATCTTTGGTAGTAGTGCATGGATAATTTGTGGTCGTGATCTTAATGAATACACAATTATCTTTTGGTCAGTAGTGCATAGATAATTTATGGTCGTGATACTTAATGAATACACAATTATCTTTGGTCAGTAGTGCATGGATAATTTGTGGTCGTGATCTTAATGAATACACGATTATCTTTGGTAGTAGTGCATGGATAATTCGTGGTCGTGATACTAATGAATATCCTTGGCACGTAGTGCGGGGATGATTCGATGATATGGATTAATTATTGAAATTTGAGTCTCGTGAATGAAATATTAATTCATGGATGTGGTAAAAGTCATCTTTTGGTAGTAGTGCATTGATAGACTTGGTATGATTATGACCACGGATTATTCTGAGTATAATCATGATAGTAATTAACAACACAAATATCCTTGCCGAAGAGTGCATGGATAATTCGTGGTCGTGATACTATTAAGTCGAGTCTCGGTGATATTGGTTTTCTGAGTTGTATATCTTTCGCCCAGTGCAAAAGATGAATTGTTAATGAATATCTTTGCCGGGATTGCAAAAATTAATTTAATGTTTTCAATGATAAATGTATTCAAGGTATTCTCATCTCTTTATCATACCAGGTACGTACCCTAATTTCGAGGGCTGAAATTCCATAAGGAGGGAGATTGTGAGACCCCAGATTTTATCAATAAAGATTTAAATTTTGTCAAAATAATTTTTTAATATTATGGTGTGAATTTGAGATAATATTATAGTTGTGGGTAGTATTTATAAATTTTGCAAAGTATGCAAGTGGTTATATTATATTCGATTGGTCTGGGAATATTGGTTTAGCGAGGGAATATTAAATACAACTACTCAATCATTGGTGGACCCCACAATGTAATTTATTGTCGGATTGAGAAAACGACAAAAATATTTTATTGAAATAACTGGCGGAAGTTTTACCGTGGTTCTTGTTGAACTACTCTAGTAGTAAAAATACGATGTACGTGTGGTTGCATAAGAGCACACACGGTATTGATTATCGATGCTTATGTGAGAAGTCACTCGGTTTGATTCCATTATCATCGATTAATAATATGAATTATTATAGCGATAATGACGTTTTGTTTTATTCATTATTATTAACGTAATAAAAGCGAAACATCTTTTTATATAAAATAGAATACTTTATTAAAGTTATTCTATAAATAGAATATATTATATTTTATTATGCATAGTGTCACGCGACGCCCCAAAATAGTATACACAACACCCATTACGAGTCGCCAAATACATGGTATGAAGCAAACTACAACTTCAATAATACAAATGTCGTGTGAAATACTGACAAGTATATCTTAATGAGTTTAAATATAATATTGTCTTACAGACAATATCCACACGCAAATAAATCCCCATCATATTTATTGATACATCATTTTACAAAATGGTGAGGACTACTAAACAACTCTCTCTAGAACCTTCATTCCATACCCCCGACTAGTACTGCTACATTCTCGCCTCCTCGAGAAGAAGAATGGAACAACAAGGAAAAGGGTGAGCTCAACTAGCCCAAATAAAGAATACTATGACTAGGATAATATACAACAAATTATCGTTAGTCTCCAACAGGAAAAAATCGATAGAATACAATAGGCAACAAGTTTCAGATCAATATTCAGAATTGAAATAATAATTCATGAAGAGTTACGTAGAGAATGAAATCTACTATAATCTATGAATTTAACAACCATCATCAATATTTTATCCTCGTAACATCAATCAATTTTCATCTCAAATCAAATATTCATCTTTGCAGACTACAGCCAAAGATATTCATCAATCTGATCATGTTCATCTCAACACTGTTCATCTTTGCACTAAAGGCCAAAGATATTCATCGAAATCATTCATCTTTGCACTACTGGCCAAAGATATTCTTGAGAAATCATTCATCTTTGACTACTACAGCCAAAGATATTCAATAATATCATCATTTAAGACCGAGGATGATGAAAATATTTTAAAGAAACGAATCCGGTGAAACAAAATGACAAGGATTAAGGATTAAGGATTCAGTACTTTGTTTTATCCATGTCCAACAATACCTCAAAAATAATCATAGTGGTGTAAAATTCAAGAATGATCAAAACATGGATACAATCAAAGCTAGTATCCGAATAGATGTTTTGGACAAAAGAAAAATTTTCATTTTTTAGGTGAATAGTCAGTATCGTGAATAGTCCGAGTATCGTGAATAAGTAACTCGACACCAAAAGATAGAAATTCCACAAAAAACATTTTCACGCTTACATGAATAAGACTCGTGAATAAGAACTCGTGAATAAGTAACTCATGAATAGTAACTCGTGAATAGTAACTCATGAATAAGTAACCCGACATGAAAAAGTTCCAAATTTGATAAAACTTCGGATCAACATTTCAGAATAATGATATTGAAGAAATAATATCATTACTTAAAAAAAATAATATCCCTTACCTCAAAGAATCGAGATGCCGGAAGGAAAGGTCGGAAGTGATCTTTGAATGAAACTTCAGATTGAACAAAGAACTCTCAAAGTATCTAAATACTCACAAAATACGCTCAATAATATAGAGAGAGAAGAGAGAAAACTTTGTTTACGGTGTGATTTTCAATTCTAACTCAAGCCCTCTATTTATAGGAAAATGTTAGCCCGCCAAGCGGACTTGACCGCCAATTGATGGCTTTACCTGCTACTATTGCCACCCACCACATTTGAAATAAAATTCAGCACATTTCTTCACCAACCACAAGTGGGGCCCACTCAATTCTAGAATTTTCCACCAAAATCAATTATAAATCTAATTTTCGAATCCGACACCTCTTAAAATTCACAACAAATCATTCGTGCATTTTTAACGGTTCAAAATTTGTGGACATATACTCAACTTATGTATGTATAACATACCCAAAAATTACCACAATCCAACGGTCGGATTAAAAATTATAACCCCCGCAATATATCTCAAAACCCCCGATTTGATTTTTAATACCTCCAATCCGATAAAATACTGATAAAACACCTCAACATTAATTCCTTCATTAATAACCACATAAATAAATCCATCATTTATATTCATATAAAATAAATATTTCCTTATCATATGAATCAATAATTAATTATTCACAAATAATATTACGTAATCACATTTATGACAACAAATTTTGTTCCAGAAAGAGGGGCTTTCAATAAGGATCTCTCTCATCGGGCGGCGCAATTAGGTGACCAAACCTCTCCTTAGATGTAACTTTCTAGACATTGCCAATAATGTTATCTAATAATATTATTCAAATAATATGAATTATTGATCCGATAATGGGAAATATTGTGCGTTGACAATTATTGAAACAATGAATAATATAAAATACCAACGCAAAGAATTATTGAATCAATAAAATAAACTATTGAACAAGAATTCACCGTAATAATTATTGAGTAGTGCCTTTCACGTAAGGATCAATAATTCAACAATACACATATGCAATACCGTGTCTCTCTTTAACCACGCAGCGTACATCTTGTATTTTAACCACGGGTATTCCAATGATCTTAATTGAATAATAACTACTGTAGTTATTTTTAACCAACTTATATTTGTCGCTTTCCTCATCCAATCGCTTTTCAGTTATGGGGCCCCACATGCGTCGCTTGTAGTCGTACGAATATTCCCGACAAGCGATCGAATATTCCACGACCAAACGAATATTCCCCGACAACAATGAATATTTTATAACCACTTGCTTATTTTGAAATATTTGCGTATTTAACCCTTAACTATCCACATTAATCAAATCAACCCTTACTATTTCAAAATAATAAATAAAGGAAATTCCTTTTTATTTAAAAAAATTCGGGGTCTTACAACCTCCCCTCCTTATGAAATTTCGTCCTCGAAATTGACGTACGTACCTGGTGTTTCGAAAAGGTGAGGATACCTCGCTTTCATTTCCGTTTCCAATTCCCAGGTCATTTCCTCTATAGCATGATTCCTCCACAAAACTTTAACTTGTGGTATGAATTTTCATAGCGTAGGACATGCTCCTTCCTATCCAAGATCTTGATAGTACCTCCTCACACGTTAAGTCTTGGCTATCTAAATGTTCTCTACGCAATAATATGGTTCGGGTCATCCACATTGATACGTGAAAAACGTTATGAACACGCGTCATACTTGGCGGTAAAACGAGTCTATAGGCCACATTTCCTACTCGGTCAAGAATTTGAAATGGACCAATAAATCGTGGATTGAGCTTTCTTCTCTTTCCAAATCTTGTAACTCCTTCCATTGGATGAACTCGTAATAATACATGATCCCTACATTAAATTCCACGTCCTTTCGATGAAGATCCGCATAACTCTTTTGTCGATCTTGTGCCGCTTTGTATACGTTGTCGAATCATTTGGATCTTTTCGGTGAGTCATACGCATCTTAACTCGGGTCCCAACAATGTTGCTTCACCCACCTCATCCCAACATATCGAGAACGACATTTTCGTCCATATAATGCTTGAATGGAACCATGCCTATATTTGTTTAATAACTATTGTTATATGAGAATTCCACCAATGGTAAATACTTATCCCAACTACCCTTGAAGTCTAGACACGAGTCTTAATATATCTTCAAGAGTTTGAATAGTCCTCTCTCGATTGTCAAAATCCGTTTGGGGATGGTATCTGCGAACTAAATCGCAAATCCGTGCCCATAGCTTTTCACAAACTAACCCAAAATCATGAAGTGAATCTTGGGTCACGATCTAAAACTATGGATGTTGGCATGCCACGCAACCTCACAATCTCATTTACGCACATACTAGCAAAACGTTCAAGGAATAAGTCTCCAGATCGGCAAGAAAGAAATGAGAAGATTTGGTTAATCTATCAACAATAACCCAAATAGCATTGATGCCTTGAGAAACCGTAGTAGGAAGACCCCAGAACTGAAATCCATGGTAATGTGTTCCCACTTCCATTCCTAATCTCAAGTGGTTGCAACGGACCCTTAGGTACTAGATGCTCTCGCTTTTACACGTTGACAAGTTAAACACATTGAGATAAACTTTGCAATCTCTCTCTTCATATTATTCCACCAAAATGTATGTGAAGATCACGATACATTTTAGTACTTCAGGATGGATTGCAAATGGTGTATTGTGTGCCTCCATCATAATCTTGTACTTCAAATCGTAATCGTTAGGAACACAAAGTTCAGAGTGGACTCAAGTATTCCTTCTTCATCAATTCTCGCGCCAAATAGCTCCTTCTTGTACTTTCTTCTTCATACGCATCATCTCAAGATTCGGTGGCTTGAGCAAAGCTTTAACTAAAGTCGATTATACTCGTATATCATCACGTGGGTACTAGAGTTTTCATCTCCATCTCTATTATTTGTAAATTATCTGAAATTAGTCTTTGACAATATCGTACTCAGTCTTGTATACGATCTTCTACTCAACACGTCGCCTACCACGCTTAAACTTTTCCGAGGATGGTATGGTCGAACATGTCTTTGAAATGAGTCTCTCTTGAGTTCTTGAAGCTCTTCCCACATTCCTTGCTCCATTCAATTTTGTATCTCTACGAGTCAATTTGCGTTAATGGAATAGCGATTCGAGAATATCCTTCAACGAATCTCCGATAATAATCAACTAAGCCTCAGAAAGTTGCGTATTTCGACATCGACTTAGGTTGCTCTCAATCGTGACTCATATCCCAATCTTGGATAAGACGTCACAATGACAACTATCAGTTTACTATCGCATCGAATATGGCGTCCCCCTATAGAGAGTCTCGCCAGGTGAATTCCACAAAGGAAGTCACAAGATAAAGGTTCAGTACCAAATTCTATAGTTGAATTTTTAACTCACGAAGTTCAATAGAGCCATTCGATATGAGATTTTAGAAATGAGTTTGTGATCTAGGGTTCAAAGTCGATACAAAATTTAATATCAGGCTTTGGGAGTAAGCCAAGAAATTCTTCAGAAAATACATCAGGAAAAATCAATAACAACAAGAATATTATTCAAATCTGACGTGTCTTTATTCAAATCCATAACATGGACTAAGAAAACTTGACATCCGTAATAAACGAATGACTTCATGGCTTGATATGAAAATGTTTGACTACAATGGTTTGATTGCTTGAATTCGAATAACAGGTTGCTTAGGAATATGAAAACTAACAACCTTACAAAAGCAATCAATTTGGCATGATGAGTAGTTAACCAATCAATCCCCAAAAGCAAGTATCTTTAAAGAGATAAGGTCATTGAGGTAAGGTAATGGTGCCAACTTGAATCAAACAAGATTTTTTAAACAACGGATGTAATGAAAGTTTTCTCTAACAGAGTCTCCATAAATAGGTCAAAGTCTAATTTCTCCGTAGTCAAGTTCAAACGTTGAGCGCAAAGCAAGAGAGATAAAAGAATGGGTAGAACAGGTATCTAGTAAGGTATAAACTTCGCAAGAATTTATAATTAACTAACCCGTGCTAACCGTTCGGGTTCCTCGATATTTTAATTTGGTCACGACAAACGCTTCTTCCGAGAATCGTTGACTTTGACTTTTCCGGGACATCCTTTTGAGTCACCATTTCATTGGATCTGGGTTTCGATATCGTCTAATCTCGAGCGATATGTCCTTCTTTTCCACAATTATAGCATACCTTAAATCATGCCAGGCGGTTTAATGATATGTCCCTTTCTCCGCATTTATAACATATGACCGAGATGGTCTTTCTCCTCCTTGGAACCGATTGCCTTCGGCGGCCGGCGTCTTCACATGGTCATTGTTGAATCTCCTCTTTTAAAATCTCCTCCCAACTCGCTTCTTCTATTTTCATGGCCACGATTACCACAGAGTGGTTCCGCTTTTGTCCGTATTCTTCTTTCTCCACCTTTGGTTATCGTTATTACGATGATCGCTTATCTTTGGTATGATCCTGGTTATGGTCCCTTCATTGAAGCGTATTTCGTTATCTCGCTTCTAACAATGAGCCATGTTTACAACATCTGAATAGAGAAAATTTATGAGAAATGAGATTGGCGTATCTTAGGGTTTCAAACCTCTCGAAACATCCGCGTCATCGTTCCTCATTCTCCACCAAATGAGGTGCAAACTGGATAACTCTCATGAACTTCGCGCCGTCTTTGGGACACCGTCATGTTATTCTCTTCTAGTCTAATAAACTCCACTTCCTTCATATAGCCGAATACTTTCGGGAAGTACTTGTCATTGAATCTGCTTCAAACGTCTCCCATGACATCTTTGAGTGCGGTGAATGGGTACGCTTCATGATTCCCACCGATGTCTGCGCCGCCACGGAACATAAAAGTAGCGAATGGAACTTTTCTGTTCTTCGTGCATCCCAAGACATCGAATATCTTGGTAATTTGCTTGACCCATTGCTTCCGCCATGATCGGATCCGCTTTCCCAATTCGGTGGTCCCAACTCTTTGAATCGCTTGCATTTGTGACCACCGTCGTGAATTGCTATCATATCCTCCTCAGTATTTTGAACACGAGTCTCTCCTCGTCGATTTTGCATGAACCGCAAAAAGCTTTTAAACATCCCTCGTTCATCATCTACGCTCGGTGGTGTTATTCACGGGAGGTACATTTCCGGCTGTTGACGTTCTCCTCGTTGTTAAATGCAGAGCATCTCCACGGTCTCATTTACTCCCTTTGTTAATATTCTCGATCGACATTCTCAAATACTGTCATAAAACAAGGGTTAATTAAGGAAATCAATATATCACATAATATCCCTTTATACTGACCAACTATCAAATAAGCTTAGGTAGGACACACTAGCGAAGGATTTACTCGTTTCTCCCCTCCTAGTTCTATTCCCCGATCTCCGCCAGAGATCATATCCCTAAGCTCTGATACCAACTGTGACGCCCCCAAAATAGGTATACACAACACCCATTCTGAGTCGCCAAATACATGGTACAAGAAGCAAACTACAACTTCAATAATACAAATGTCGTGTGAAATACGACAGTATATACTGTGAGTTTAAATATAATATTGTCTTCTAGACAATATCCACACGCAAATAAATCCCCATCATATTTATTGATACATCATTTTACAAAAATGGTGAGGACTACTAAACAACTCTCTAGAACCTTCATTCCATACCCGACTAGTACTCATTACATTCTCGCCTCGAGAAGAAGAATGGAACAACAAGGAAAAGGGTGAGCTCAACTAGCCCGAAGAAAGAATACTATGACTAGGATAATATACAACAAATTATCGTTAGTCTCCAACAGGAAAAATCGATAAAATACAATAGATAACAAGTTTTGGATCAATATTCGCAATGAAATAATAATTAATAGAAGAGTTACGTAGAGAATGAAATCTACTATAATCTATGAATTTAACAATCCATCATCAATATTTTATCCTGTAACATCAATCGATTTTCATCTCAAATCAAATATTCATCTTTGCACTCTGGGCCAAAGATATTCATCAATCGATCGTGTTCATCTCAACACTGTTCATCTTTGCACTAAAGGCCAAAGATATTCATCGAAATCATTCATCTTTTTGCACTATGTGAGGCCAAAGATATTCTTCAGAAATCATTCATCTTTGCACTACTGGGCCAAAGATATTCAATAATATCATCATTTAAAAGGCGAGGATGATGAAAAATATTTTTAAAGAAGCGAATCCCGGTGAAACAAAATGACAAGGATTAAGGATTAAGGATTCGTACTTTGTTTTATCCGTGTCCCAACAATACCTCAAAAATAATCATAGTGGTGTAAAATTCAAGAATGATCAAAACATGGATACAATCAAAGCTAGTATCCGAATAGATGTTTTGGACAAAAGAAAAATTTTCATTTTTTGATTGAATAGTCTCAGATATCGTGAATAGTAACTCAGACACCAAAAGATAGAAATTCCACAAAAACATTTTCACGCTTACGTGAATAAGTACTCGTGAATAGTAAGAATCGTGAATAGTAACTCATGAATAGTAACTTCGTGAATAGTAACTCATGAATAGTAACCATACATGAAAAAGTTCCAAATTTGATAAAACTTCAGATCAACATTTCGAATAATGATATTGAAGAAATAATATCATTACTGAAAAAAATAATATCCCTTACCTCGAAGAATCAAGACTTGGAAGGAAAGGCGGAAGTGATCTTTGAATGAAACTTATCTTGAACAAGAACTCTCAAAGTATCTAAATA
This sequence comes from Panax quinquefolius, assembly GCA_020205615.1. Classification (NCBI taxonomy): domain Eukaryota; kingdom Viridiplantae; phylum Streptophyta; class Magnoliopsida; order Apiales; family Araliaceae; genus Panax; species Panax quinquefolius. Next base: position 157,248,017 of record CM035152.1, read on the forward strand.
CTCACAAAATACGCTCAATAATATAGAGAGAAGAGAAAACTTTGTTTACGGTGTGATTTTCAATTCTAACTTAGCCCTCTATTTATAGGAAAATGTTAGCTTGGCAAAAGCGGACTTGACACGCTACTACACGATGGCTTTACACCGCTACTATTGCCACCCACCACATTTGAAATAAAATTCAGCACATTTCTTCACCAACCACAAGTGGGGCCCACTCAATTCTAGAATTTTCCACCAAAATCAATTATAAATCTAATTTTCGAATCGAGCACCTCTTAAAATTCACAACAAATCATTCGTGCATTTTTAACGGTTCAAAATTTGTGGACATATACTCAACTTATGTATGTATAACATACCCAAAAATTACCACAATCCAACGGTCGGATTAAAAATTATAACCCCATAATATATCTCAAAACCCACGATTTGATTTTTAATACCTCCAATCCGATAAAATATCGATAAAACACCTCAACATTAATTCCTTCATTAATAACCACATAAATAAATCCATCATTTATATTCATATAAAATAAATATTTCCTTATCATATGAATCAATAATTAATTATTCACAAATAATATTACGAGAATCACATTTACGACAACCAGTACATTCCTCGGTGGAAGAGGGCTTTCAATAAGGATCTCTTACCTTGGCCTTGCAATTAGGTGACCAAACCTCTCCTTAGAGCAGAACTTTCTAGACATTGCCAATAATGTTATCTAATAATATTATTCAAATAATATGAATTATTGATCCGATAATAGAAAATCTTGTGCGATGACAATTATCAAACAACAATAATATAAAATACCAACGCAAAGAATTATTGAATCAATAAAATAAACTATTGAGCGGTAACTCACCGTAATAATTATTGAGTAAAGTGCCTTTCACGTAAGGATCAATAATTCAACAATCATGTGCAATACCGCAGGTGCATTTCTTTGCAACCACGCCAGACATCGTATTTTAACCACCGGGTATTCAATGATCTTAACTGATAATAACTACGCCCATTATTTTTAACCAACTTATATTTGTCGTTTTCCTCATCCAATCGCTTTCGGTTATGGGGCCCCACACATGGTCTAAAGGTCGTAAATACGAATATTCACAAGCGATTTAATATTCCACGACCAAACGAATATTCCCCGACAACAATGAATATTTTATAACCACTTGCTTATTTTGAAATATTTGCGTATTTAACCCTTAACTATCCACATTAATCAAATCAACCCTTACTATTTCAAAATAATAAATAAAGGAAATTCCTTTTTATTTAAAAAAAATTCGGGGTCTTACAGTTGCATAGTGTTTTGCATAGTGTTGCATAGTGTTTGCATAGTAAAATATTTTTATATAAATAGAATATATTATATTTTATTTAAAAGATTTTTCTTTAAATATGGACCGTCGATTAAAGTAAATCAATACGGATCGTTCATGGATTAATTCTTATGCATTCCATTTTCCTATAAATAGAAGCTCATTCCTTCATTATTTTCTTACGAATTCATCAAACTCTACAGAGAGAAATTATAGAGAGAAACTATAGAGAGAAAATTATAGAAAGAAGAAGAGTATTCCGCTACTTCACTACTTCTATATTCAGTTCTTTACGGTAAGGGTGTTATTCTTTCTTCTTGAAGAGAACTTCATTATTCCATTCATTATTATTACATTGGAATAACTTTGTAAAAGTGGCATACCCTATACATACTTTGTATAATGGCAGATACCCTATACTTGGTGAAATCCTTATGTTATTCCATTTTATTATTATTACATTGGAATAACTTTTGATACGCTGTGATTTACCCTATACTTGGTGACATTCTTCTATTATTACGTTGGAACATCCATGCGTGTGTTTTACACCGGACCGGTTCCGCTTTTTATTATTCTCATTGGAACATCCTGTCGCTTGTGAATTTCACGACGACGGTTCCGTTATTATTATTACATTGGAATAACATGCATCTGCAATCCGCATGCATGGTGATTTCTTTTGTTATTCCATTCTTTATTATACTCGGTTGGTTAAAACTTTGACTTCTATACTCCATGAAATTAGTAGAATATCCTTGATATTTGCGTTTCATCCAAAGATCTTCTCATGGAAATATTCTTCCGATCATTCTTGAATTTTACTCTCACGAAAGCAAGATTATGTTGACAATTTGGACGTTAATAATTCATGGATTAAATAATTCTTGAATTTGTTTTATTGAATTATTATGTCATTGTCATCATCCTCATGTTATATTATGTTATCTTTGGCTTACGTACGATAGATGAACTTAGTATGATTATGACCGAGGATCAATCGGTATAATCATGACTTGATATAAAAGATGTGACAAAAAGTTCTCGGTGTCTGTAATGCAGTTGATGGATAGTTTTTGGTATGATTATGACGGGGTGATTCGGTATAGTCATGACCATTGATAATTTGATGAAAATCCTTGATCGTGGTGCGGGGATGATTAGATGTGGTGGTTTATTTATTAAATTTGAGTCTCAAATGATAAAATTGATGAAAACCTTTTTAAAACCTAAAAGATAGTAGACTTTATTCTCTACTTGACTCTTTTAATGGATTGCTTATTCCATTGCAGATTAAACCGGTTTATCATTATATTTTATCGGTTTAACATTGTTGAAGGCTAATGATAATTTATTCGCATTATCTTAGTCATAATATTTCTTCTTGGGCTAGTTGAGCTCACCCTTTCTTTTCTTTGTTCTCTTCGTGAAATGAGAACATATATTTGAGACGAGTCGGGGAACGTAAGTAATGGTCGAGAGGATAGCATTAGTAGTCCTCACTATTCTATGAAATAGTGTGATAATAGTTGTAATGAGGACTCCTTTTTGAGTTTGTATAATATCTAGTAGACAATATTTGTATACGAACTCACACGTTTATATCGTATTGTATACCTACAGTTAGGTTAGTAAGTTGTATTTGAATTTATGTACCATGTAAGTGGCGACCCAAGATGGGTGGCGTATACTTAATTTTGGAGGCCACAAGCATTAGTCAAGAACAAAAAATAATGTCACATAGTAACCAAGTCAGCATTAGTCAGTAACCAATTCAACATTAATTAGTAATATTGTGTAGTAACCAAGACAACATTAGACAGTAACTAAGACAACAATAGACAGTTTACTACAAGAAACAAAGCAGGATAATCGATAGAATTCAAGACAACATTAGACGGTAACCAATTTTATAACCTTAGTAACCATAATATACAAACATTTTTCAAATACATTTTGCAATCAAAACATTCATTATTCTTCTTTGTGTGTGACCATTTTAAGTGCAAAAACTTAAGAAAGGTAACTTAATATAGTAATTGTAGTAACTATAGGTAACTATATGATTATAAATTTTAAACTCACATACCTCAAAGATTTTGTATCGAAGTTAATGTTGATCTTGTATTCAACAATCACTGCAGTATTTGGTCACTGAACTTGAAGGCGTTGTTGATTTTGTATGCTATTTTCTATCTTAGAGATGCATCGCGACAATGGACTTCGTCTTCTCCGATTACGAGTTTAGTCGCGACAGGAGGCTTCGTCTTCTCTAATATCAGAGTTGTGTCGCGACAGAAGATCTTGTCTTCTCCGATTGATTTGGCGTTGATCTGTCTTCTCCGATTGATTTTCTCAGTTGCTTGAATTTAGGTGCGGCTGGTTACAAATATGAAAGGAAAATAACTAACGTGTAAGAGTTAATGATACGTGATTTTAGGAATTCTAATATATTGTGTTTTATTATTTTTGTAATTATTTTATGTTTGTTTTATTTTTGTAAATACTTTCTAATTGTTGTATATTAGTGTTAAGGATCCTGCAGAATAAGCATGCATATTTTTGTTATTTGGGCTTAGTTGTAAAAGGTTTGTTTCATTTGGGCCAGACTAAATGAGCCCAATATCAAAGAAATGGTTTTAAACCCACGAATCCGATATCAGCCGTTCATAACTAACCCTAAAAAATCATTTCGCCGTTAGATCAAATTCCATCTACATATCCACTTACATATATAACCTTCCACAAAACAAAAACCAAAACCCTAGCAGAGTTTAGGGTTAGTTGCATACGAACCACCGAACGAAAGGCAATCTGCTTAGATTTAATTCTCTGCAACTCTTTGAAAATGGCGACTCAGATGAGCAAGAAGCGAAAGGTCAATTCTTCTTCCATTAGATCTCGTATCGGAATTTCTTCCTTTATATGAATATATATATATATATATGTGTGTGTGTGTGTGTGTGTGTGTGTGGATGTATAGTTAAGTTCATTTCTTGAGTAATATTATTTGCAGTTTGTCGCTGATGGAGTTTTCTTTGCCGAACTTAACGAAGTATTGACCAGAGAGCTAGCTGAGGATGGATACTCTGGCGTTGAGGTCAGAGTTACTCCCATGCGCACTGAAATTATCATTCGCGCTACTCGTACTCAAAATGTTCTCGGTAAATTGATCTTATTTTATGCTCTCTTTTTTCCATGAATCGATTGGGGTTTTGTTGATTTGGTTTTGATTGAAATTTGTAGGTGAGAAAGGAAGGAGGATTAGGGAGCTGACCTCTGTAGTACAGAAAAGATTCAAGTTTCCAGAGAACGGCGTGGAATTGTACGCAGAGAAGGTGAACAACAGGGGGCTTTGCGCTATTGCTCAGGCTGAATCTCTTCGTTATAAGCTCCTCGGTGGCCTTGCAGTCCGCAGGTAACTTATTTTTGTATTTTTTATGCTTACATGAGAAATTTGTGTTTTTTTGTTTAGTGTTCTAAAATCATTAACTTTGATTTTAAATTTAGGCATCCAACTGAAAACCATTGGCCATGAGTGGAATAGCCTAAAGTTAAATATTTAGTCTTCATGTCTTCAATTGGCATGAGTGGAATAGTCTTCCAAGTTATATATTGAGTCTTCATGTATGTATGACTTTATATCTCAACACACACCCTCATATGTCGTAATTTTGAGCCAAGCATGAGGATAATTTTATGTGGGCAGTTGGGTTTGCACATGAATATTGTCTGCTTTGATACCATTTTGAAGCATCCAACTCAAAACTAATTGCGCATGAGTGGAGTAGTTTCATATATTGAGTCTCCGGTCCTTAGTTGCGCGTTGTGGGACTTATATCGCAATATTTAATGATGAACTTGGAGTTTAGAATGTAATAGTTTGTTAATTGTTATATAATATAACTGATTTATGTATAGATCTTTTGCATAACAGATATGAATGGGATATGGTGCTTAGTTATTTGTTGGAATTTAGAAACATTTCTGGGGATTTTATGCTATGAATGTATGGTCTGTGTCACCTACACAGCAAATTGAAATTTTTTTGAGCCATGTTTGTGTCTGAAGGTGACAACAGTAATTTCATTCCTCCATGCTATGATCCTCATGAAATACATTAGCTTACATGCAGCAACTAGTGTAGTGAGGATCATGACTGGATTTACAGAACAAACATCAGTTTTCTGAATGTGCGTTTACCAGTTTACTAAGTTCCTATAATGTCCTCGGACCATTATACATGTCATCTATAAAGCAGATGGATTATTATTGTGCCCAAGTTTGTGTCGGAAGATGACTATATAAGTAAAGCATGGCCATGCCAGTTTCCTGATGGATTGTAACTTACTTCCTATTTCATGCTTGGGTTTGCTACATCTTGAAATTCTCTCCAATTACATTTATTGTTTGTTGTTCATTTATCTTATAATAATTGGAGTCTCTTGTGGTATAAGAATATGTTGTGCGTCTGAGATATCATGCTTGATCTTGTTTTTGCAAGGCCATTTTAATGTGGGTTTAGTTTTTTGAATAAAATATAGACAAGTGTATAATGTTTCTCATTGCTTTATAGGCTGTAATTTATCAGCTTTTGTTTTCCTTGGGATTAATAAATTAAAACAGGCACAAGCACACAAAAATGACATGAAATTTGACATGACAAATAACTCGTGTTTATAACATAGAATTAGTCGAAACATATTTTGCATGGGCAATGTATTTTCTTATCCATATATAAACGTTTATGTACATGTGGAAAAACAGTAGTTTACTTGTTCTTAACCTTCTACTTTTACTTTTGTCCAGATAGCATCAAGTGCACATGCATTGATGTATTTTCTCTTTGAATTGGTTGATTGGCATGTCTTATGAACTATTGCTACAAATAGATGCTTTTTTGTCCTTGATGTCAAATCACACTTCTCTGCTAATTAGTGATTACCCTCTTTCAGGGCCTGCTATGGTGTTTTGAGATTCATCATGGAGAATGGCGCAAAGGGCTGTGAGGTGTGTTTATGCAAGCCTTTCTTTTTGTTGTTTACTTTGTAATATTCCCTTGAGATATTGAATATTGGATTGACCTATTGCTCTAACTAGGTCATTGTTAGTGGAAAGCTGAGGGCTCAGCGAGCCAAGTCCATGAAGTTTAAGGATGGGTACATGATTTCTTCTGGTCATCCAGTCAAGGAGTACATTGACTCAGCTGTTAGGCATGTGCTTCTGAGACAGGTATGTTTCATCAAGCTCGTCCTTTCTTTGCGTTATGGCAAAATTATAAAATGCCAAGTTTCCTTAGGTTTTTATTTCTGGTGTTTGTCAATGTACTAATAATCTACTTACTCAATGATGTTATGGATTGTTACTGCAGGGAGTGCTTGGCATCAAGGTTAAGATCATGCTTGGGTGGGATCCCAAGGGGAAACAGGGTCCAATGACTCCTCTGCCTGATCTTGTCACTATTCATACTCCCAAGGAGGATGAAGAAATTCGGCCAGCTACTACCACCATTGCACCACCACAGGATATAGATGTTGGCCCTGCACCTCTCCCTGGCCAGATCACAGCTTAAATCTTAGATATGATGGCACAGCTTTAATGGCTTCCAGTGTTATATTTCTTGAACTTGTGAGTGGTTTTAGTTGTTAATTTACAGTTTTGGTTACTGTCAGAGAATATTGTTTTTGGTATCTCATACCCTATAAGTTACTAAGATTTGTTCTAATTCAGAAATGATGTTTTTTATGTTCGGCAAGTTGCAATTTATTTTATGCGGTTGTGTTAGATCCTTAATTTGTTACTATCATTTAATTATCATCTTATTCCCATACTGAGAATTATATGTATGTTCCTGCTAAAATTCTTATCAAAAATTACTCGACGGCGGTTTGGTTTTGGTTATGATGATATATATAATTTACATTATCCTTATTCTTACCAGATTTAAAATGGCTTAAATTAAATTAGTTCAATTATAATCAGCCCTCCTCCTGGCTATGAGAATGACCACAAGTAAATATCAATTCCTTGATTGAGCATGCTTTTGAGTTTTGGGCAGGGAAAAAATAGTAATTTTATACGCAGATAGTTGAGCATGAATGAGGGAGGAAAAAAAATAGTATGCGAGTAATTATTTAAATTATTGGTAAATTTATTATTATAATTATAATTATAATTTATTATTCAATACATGGATGTGTGTTTATGTACATTTTGTGCACTTACATTATTTTTAGACTAATGAGATATTTGATAAAAATTGAATAAATTTGAATCTGAAAAAAAAAAAATTGATAATTGACATGTCTGAAATATCTGAATAACAAATTTTTATTATTTTATCCTTTTAAAAAAAAATTAAAATTGTTATAAATTTATTTAATATTATCTAATATAATAGTTAATATTGTAAAAAAAATAAAATGCATTCTTCAGCTATAAAATCGTTTGAATAGCTGATCGATTCAACCATTCAAGCAATTTTTATTCAAAATAAACGCATTAAATGGCTTAATCGGTCAGCCATTCAGTGCTAACCAAACAGTCCCTTAAGCTTTTAGTTCTGTTCTAAAACTCTCCTTTAATTATGCACGATCAAGTTTATTTTTTTGAGTTTTGTCTAATTCTCCTCTTGAATCTTCCTCTATGTTTTTGCCTAAAATTAAAATGTAATATAATAAGTTTTTTTCCTTAAAAATATACCATTATGTGACGCACCCAAAATAGGTATATATCACTTATCTTGAGTCGTCAAATACATGGTACAGAATTCAAATACAACTTAATTATACAACAGTCGTATAAAATACGACAAAACATATCTTGTGAGTTTTAATACAAATATTATCTGTACAGGCGATATCCACACTCAATTGAGTCCTCATTACATTTATTATCACACTATTTAATGAATAGTGAGGACTACTAATCTTATTATCTCGACCGTCACTCCGGTTCCCCAACTAGTCTCTGCTGCTACGTTCTCATTTTATGAAGAGAAACAATGAAAGTAAAAGGTGAACTCAACTCAATTTAGCAGTAAGAAATATTATGACTAAAATAATACGAGAATAAATTATCGTTAGCCTTGACGGTGTTAAAGCGATACAATATAACAAACATCAAATTTAATCTGCGCAATGAACAAACAATCCATTAAAAAAGTCAAGTAGAGAATAAAATCTACTATCTTTTATGATTTAAAAGGTTTTTCATCACTTTTATCATTTGGGATTCAAATTTTAATAAATAATCCACATCATCCCACTACTACTGGTAAAGATATTCATTAGTAGATCACAAACACAAATTATCCATGCACTTCTGGTAGATGATATTTGTAAGACCAAAATTTTTAAAATAAAAAGAATTTCCTTTATTTATTATTTTAAAATAGTAAGGTTGATTTGATTAATGTGGATAGTTAAGGGTTAAATACGCAAATATTTCAAAATAAGCAAGTGGTTATAAAATATTCATTTTTTGTTGGGGAATATTCGTTTGGTCGTGGAATATTAAATCTTGTCGAAGAATATTAAATGCGGCAGGTAGTGAATGTGTGGCCCCATATGGAAAGCGATTGGATGAGGGAAAGCGAAAAGTTTGGGTGGTTATAAATAAATGGCGTAGTTAGTTATTATCAAGTTAAGGCGATGGAATACCCGGTGGTTGGTTAAAATCTGATGTCTAATAAGACAAGTTGCAGATGTGACAAGGTATTGCGATATTATTGAATTATTGACTAGCGTAAGAAGACTTTACTCAATAATTTTCACGATGAATTCTTTATTCAATATTTTATTTTATTGATTCAATAATTCTTTGCGTTGGTATTTTATATTATTCTTTGTTTCAATAATTGTCACGCACAAGATTTCCCATTATCGGATCAATAATTCATATTATTTGAATAATATTATTAGATAACATTATTGGCGATGTACAGAAAGTTACATACAGGAGAGGTTTGGTCACCTAATTGCTTGGCCTAGTAAGGAGAGATCCTTATTGGAAAGTTCTCTTTCCGGCTACCTGGTTATCATAATTGTGATTCATGTAATATTATTTGTGAATAATTAATTATTGATTCATATGATAAAGAAATATTTATTTTATGTGGATATAAATGATAGATTTATTTATGTGGTTATAAATGAAGAAATTATTGTTGGTGTTTTATCGATTATTTTACAGGATTGGAGGTATTAAAAATTAAATCGGGGTTTTGAGATATATTCATGGGGTTATAATTTTTAATCCGATAGTTGGATTAATAGTAATTTTTGGGTATATTATACACACATAAGTTGAGTATATGTCCACAAATTTTGAACCATTAAAATGCACGAATGATTTGTTATGAATTTTTAAGAGGTCTCGATTAGGAAATTAGGGTTATAATTGATTTTGGTGAAAAATTCTAGAATTGAGTGGGCCCCACTTGTGGTTGGTGAAGAAATGTGCTGAATTTTTTTTCAAATGTGGTGGGTGTAATAGTAGCAGTAAAGCCATCGGTGTAGTGTGGTCAGTTAGTCTGCTTCTACGGCTAACATTTTCCTATAAATAGAGGGCTAAGTTAGAATTGAAAATCACACTGTAAACAAAGTTTTCTCTTTTCTCTCTATATTATCGAGCGTATTTTGTGAGTATTTAGATACTTTGAGAGTTCTTTGTTCAAAGACAAGTTTCATTCAAAGATCACCCCGACCTTTCCTTCCAAGTATTGATTCTTTGAGGTAAGGGATATTATTTTTTTCAGTAATGATATTATTTCTTGATATCATTATCTTTGAAAATGTTGATCCGAAGTTTTTATCAAATTTGGAACTTTTTCATGTCTTAAGGTTACTTATTCATGAGTTCTTATTCACGAGTTCTTATTCATGAGTTCTTATTCACGATTCTTATTCACGAAAGTACTATTCACGTGAAGCGTGAAAATGTTTTTTTTGTGGAATTTCTATCTTTTGGTGTCGGAGTTACTATTCACGATACTAAAGACTATTCACGATATCTGATCTTATTCATAGAAAAATAAAATTTCTTCTTTTCGTCCAAAATATCTATTCGGATACTAGCTTTGATTGTATCCATGTTTTGATCATTCTTGAATTTTACACCACTATGATTATTTTTGAGGTATTTTTGGACGTGGATAAAACCAAGTATGAATCCTTAATCCTTAATCCTTGTCATTTTGTTTCTTTGGATTCGTTCTTTAAAAAATATTTTCATCATCCTCGATCTTAAATGATGATATTATTGAATATCTTTGGCCGTAGTGCAGAAGATGAATGATTTCTGAAGAATATCTTTGGCACTGTAGTGCAAAGATGAGCGGTGTTTAAATGAACATATTGATGATGAATATCTTTGGCCTTTAGTGCAAAAAAGATGAGCAGTGTTGAGATGAACACGACCGATTGATGAATATCTTTGGCCTTTAGTGCAAAGATGAGCAGTGTGTTGAGATGAACATGACCGATTGATGAATATCTTTGGCCAGTAGTGCAAAGATGAATATTTGATTTGAGATGAATATTGATTGATGTTACTGAGGATAAAATATTGATGATGGATCGTTAAATTCATAGATTATAGTAGATTTCATTCTCACGTAACTCTTCTATGAATTATTATTTCCGCTGCGAATATTGATCCGAAACTTGTTGTCTATTGTATTCTATCGCATTTTTCCACATTGGAGACTAACGATAATTTGTTGTATATTATCTTAGTCATAGTATTCTTTTCTTGGGCTAGTTGAGCTCACACTTTTTCTTGTTATTCCATTTTTCTTCTCGGGAGGCGAGAATGTAATAGTACTAGTCAAGGGGTATGGAATGAAGGTTCTAGAGAGAGTTATTTAGTAGTCCTCACCATTTTGTAAAATAATGTATCAATAAATGTGATGGGGATTTATTTGAGTATAGATATTGTCTAAAAGATAATATTTGTATTTAAACTCATAGTTTTTTCTTGTTGTAATAATAAAGTTGTAGTTGTTTACATACCATGTATTTGGCGACTCGAGAATGGGTGTGGTGTATACCTATTTTTGGGGGCGGCGGTTGATATCGAGCTTAGGATATGATCTCTGGCGGAGATCGGGGAATAAAACTAGGAGGGGAGGCGAGTAAATCCTTCGCTAAAGTGTGTCCTACCTAAGCTTATTTGTTGGTTGGTCATATTATAGGGTATTATGTGATTTGTTAATTTATTTAATTAACCCTTGTTTTATGATAGTTTTTTAGAATGGTCATTGTGAGAACGTTAACAATGGAGTGAATGAGATCGTGGAGACACCTCTAATCGCCAAACGAGGATAATGTGATGTCGAGGTGAAGAAGGAATTAGAGATATCCGTGTGGTGAGTGAAGAATTGATAGTTGCACACGAGATAATCGCAGGAAGTAACGGTGAGAGTGAGGAAGAAGAGGAAGAAGAGGTACAAGAGAGTTTATTAGAGGTATTTTATGATCGAAATATAGAATTGCAAAATCATATTCATGAGTTAGAAGAAGAGCGCTAAAGAATTGCAGCGATCGTGGAGCAAAAGGATGCAACGATTCAAGCTTGTGTTACCCGTCACGTGATGCTTGAGCGAAGCACTCTTTGGCGAGTATAAGATGATAAAGTGGAATCGAAATTGAAAGAAGAAATAAGCGAACGAGCAGTGAGAATGAGTGATGCATGGGTAAAAGTCTGCACGACAGCGTTGATATTATGGAAAGAGATGTCCAATCTAAAAGAGAAGATTTAACGATGGCGGGAAGGCGTCGGCAAACAACATCGACTTATCAACAAATTCTGGGGAAGAGAACGATCGCCGTTAGATCTACTGAGATGTGGAGAGGAGGGACATATAAGGTCAAACTGCTCAAAGCCTTCCAAGGTATCTTTATAATTGTGGAAAAGAAGGACATATCGCCGAGATTATACGATATCGAAACCCATCCAGCGTGAATGGTGACTCAAAAAGGATGTCCCGAGAAAAGTCAAAGTCAAGCGGTTCTTGGAAGAGCGTTTTGTCGTGGCCACTTCATCAAAATGCGAGGAACCCGAACGAAGTTTAGCAGGTTAGTTAATTATAAATTCTTCAAGTTTATACCTTACTAGAATCTGGGTTCTACCCATTCTTTTATCTCTCTTGCTTGCGCTCAACGTTTGAACTTGACTACGGAGAAATTAGACTTTGACCTATTTATGGAGAATCCGTTAGGAGAAACTTTCATTACATCTGTTGTTTAGAAATCTTGTTTGATTCAGTTGGCACTATCACATTACCTGTTAACCTTATTTCTATAGAGATATTTGCTTTTGATGTGATTTTAAGGTTAACTACTCATCATGCCAAATTGATTGCTTTTGTAAGGTTGTTAGTTTTCATATTCCTAAGCAACTTTGTTATTCAATTCAAGCAATCAAACCATTGTAATCAAACATTTTCATATCAAGCCATGAAGTCATTCGTTTATTACGGATGTCAAGTTTTCTTAGTCCATGTTATGGATTTGAATAAAGACACGTCGATTTGAATAATATTCTGTTGTTATTGATTTTTCCGATGTATTTCTGAAGAATTTCTTGGCTTACTCCCCAAGCTTCGATATTAAATTTTGTATCGACTTTGAACCCGGTGACAAAACTCATTTCTAAAATCTCATATAGAATGGCTCTATTGAACTTCGTGGAGTTAAAAATTCAACTATAGAATTTGGTACCGAGCCTTTATCTTGTGACTTCCTTTGTGGAATGCAAGAAGCGAGACTCTCTGTAGGGACGTCATATTTGTGCTATAGTAAAGCGATAGGTGTCATTGTGACGTCTTATCCAAGATTGGGATACGAGTCACAGTTGAGAGCAACCTAAGTCGATAATCGAAATACGTAGCTTTCAGGCTTAGTTGGTTATTATCGGAGATTCGTTGAAGGATATTCTCGAATCGCTATTCCATTATCGCATGACTAACTCGTAGAGATACAAAATTCGAATGGAGCAAGGAATGTGGGAAGAGCTTGAAGAACTCAAGAGGAGACTCATTTCAAAGACGTGTTCGACCATGCCATCTTGGAAAAGCGAACGTGGTAGGCGGCGTGTTGAGTAGAAGATCGTATATACAAATCTGAGTACGATATTGTCAAAGACTAATTTCGTATAATTTACAAATAATAGAGATGGAGATGAAAACTCTAGGTACCCACGTGATGATATACGAGTATAATCGACTTTAGTTAAAAGCTGCTTCAAGCCACCGAGGCCTTAGGAGATGATGCGTATGAAGAGGAAAGTACAAGAAGGAGCTATTAGGAAGCGAGAATTGATGAAGAAGGAATACTTGAGTCCACTCTAGACTTTGTGTTCCTAACGACTACGATTTGAGGTACAAGATTATGATGGAGGCACACAATACACCATTTGCAATCCATCACGGAAGTACTAAAATGTATCGTGATCTTGACATACATTTTGGTAGAATAATATGAGAGAGAGATTGCAAAGTTTATCTCGATGTGTTTAACTTGCTAGCGTGTAAAGGCGGAGCATCTAGTACCTAAGGGTCCGTTGCAACCACTTGAGATTCCGGAATGGAAGTGGGAACACATTACCATGGATTTCGTTACGGGTCTTCCTACACGGTTCTCAAGGCATCAATGCTATTTGGGTTATTGTTGATAGATTAACCAAGTCGCTTTCATTTCTTGCCGATCACGGAGACTTATTCCTTGAGCGTCTTGCTAGTATATACGTAAATGAGATTGTGAGGTTGCATGGCATGCCTGTATCCATAGTTTTGGATAGTGACCCAAGATTCACTTCATGATTTTGGGTTAGAAAGCTATGGGCACGCAATTTACGATTGATTTAGCATACCATCCTCAAACGGATGGGCAATCGAGAGGACTACTCAAACTCTTGAAGATATATTAAAACTCGTGTCCTAGATTTCAAAGGAAGTTGGGATAAGTACTTGCCATTGGTGGAATTCTCATACAACAATAGTTATTAAACAAAATATAGGCATGGTTCCATTTGAAGCATTATATGGACGAAAATGTCGTTCTCCAATATGTTGGGATGAGGTGGGTGAAGCAACATTGTTAGGACCGAAAGTTAAGACGTATGACTCACCGAAAAGATCCAATTGATTCGACAACGTATACAAAGCGGCACAAGATCGACAAAAGAGTTATGCGGATCTTCATCGAAAGGACGTGGAATTTAGTGTGGGGATCATGTATTATTGCGAGTTGCTCCATGGAAGGAGTTACAAGATTTGGGAAGAGAGGAAAGCTCAAATCCACGATTTATTGGTCCATTTCAAATTCTTGACCGAAAGTAGGAAATGTAGCCTATAGACTTGCGTTACCTCCAAGTATGTCTCGTGTTCATAATGTGTTTCACATATCTCGTACTTCGTAAATATGTGAAAGACCGAACCACGTTATTGAGTTAGAAACAGGACGAGATATAAGAAGACTTAACGTATGAGGAGGTACTGTCAAGATCTTGGATAGGAAGGAGCATGTCCTACGCCAAGAAAGGTCATACCACAAGTTAAAGTTTTGTGGAGGAATCATGCTTTATAGAGGAAATGACACGGGAATTGAAAGCGGAAATGAAAGCGAGGTATCCTCACCTTTTGAAACACCAGAATCGTCACGTCGATTTCGAGGACGAAATTTCATAAGGAGGGAGGTTGTAAGACCGAAAATTTTTAAAATAAAAAGGAATTTCCTTTATTTATTATTTTAAAATAGTAAGGGTTGATTTGATTAATGTGGATAGTTAAGGGTTAAATCGCAAATATTTCAAAATAAGCAAGTGGTTATAAAATATTCATTTTTATCGGGGAATATTCGTTTGGTCGTGGAATATTAAATCTTTGTCGGGAATATTAAATGCGATGGTAGTATGACCATGTGTGGGCCCCATGTGAAAGCGATTGGATGAGGAAAGCGACAAAGTTTGGGTGGTTATAAATAGCGGCGTAGTTATTCTGAATTAAGGACCGATGGAATACCGATTGGTTAAAATCTGAATACGGCGTGGTCAGTTGCAAGTAGCTTTACGGTATTACCTGAGTATTGTTGAATTATTGACTCGACGTAAGATGGCTTTACTCAATAATTTTCACGGTGATTCTTATTCAATATTTTATTTTATTGATTCAATAATTCTTTGCGTTGGTATTTTATATTATTCTTTGTTTCAATAATTGTCCTTTACGCGTATTTCCCATTATCGGATCAATAATTCATATTATTTGAATAATATTATTAGATAACATTATTGGCAATGTCTAGAAAGTTACATCTAAGGAGAGGTTTGGTCACCTAATTGCTGGCGCCCGATGAGAGAGATCCTTATTGGAAAGCCCCTCTTTCCAGGAAGCGGCCTGGTTGTCATAATTGTGATTACGTAATATTATTTGTGAATAATTAATTATTGATTCATATGATAAAGAAATATTTATTTTATGTGGATATAAATGATGGATTTATTTATGTGGTTATAAATGAAGAAATTATTGTTGAGGTGTTTTATCAAGATATTTTACAGTTGGAGGTATTAAAAATTAAATCGGGGTTTTGAGATATATTGCGGGGTTATAATTTTTAATCCGACAGTTGGATTGTGGTAATTTTTGGGTATGTTATACATACATAAGTTGAGTATATGTCCACAAATTTTGAACCGTTAAAAATGCACGAATGATTTGTTATGAATTTTAAGAGGGTGTCGATTAGGAAATTAGGGTTATAATTGATTTTGGTGGAAAATTCTAGAATTGAGTGGGCCCCACTTGTGGTTGGTGAAGAAATGTGCTGAATTTTTTTCAAATGTGGTGGGTGGCAATAGTAGCGAGGTAAAGCCATCGGTGTAGCGAGTCGAAGTCTGCTTGGTAGGGCTAACATTTTCCTATAAATAGAGGGCTAAGTTAGAATTGAAAATCACACCGAAACAAAGTTTTCTCTTTTCTCTCTATATTATTGAGCGTATTTTGTGAGTATTTAGATACTTTGAGAGTTGTTGTTCGAAGACAAGTTTCATTCAAACATCACTTCCGACCTTTCCTTAGAAGTATTGATTCTTTGAGGTAAGGGATATTATTTTTTTTCGTAATGATATTATTTCTTCA
Organism: Panax quinquefolius; assembly: GCA_020205615.1. NCBI lineage: Eukaryota > Viridiplantae > Streptophyta > Magnoliopsida > Apiales > Araliaceae > Panax > Panax quinquefolius. Next base: position 157,264,500 of record CM035152.1, read on the forward strand.
ATATCATTATCTTTGAAATGTTGATCTGAAGTTTTTATCAAATTTGGAACTTTTTCATGTGGGGTTACTATTCATGAGTTACTATTCACGAGTTACTATTCATGAGTTCTTATTCACGAGTTACTATTCACGAGTACTATTCATGAAGCGTGAAAATGTTTTTTATGGAATTTCATCTTTTGGTGTCCTGAGTTACTTATTCACGTATCTGGACTATTCACGATATCTGAGCACTATTCACATATATACGGTACTATTCATAGAAAAATGAAATTTCTTCTTTTCGTCTAAAATATCTATTACGGATACTAGCTTTGATTGTATCCATGTTTTGATCATTCTTGAATTTTACACCACTATGATTATTTTTGAGGTATTTTTGACGTGGATAAAACCAAGTATGAATCCTTAATCCTTAATCCTTGTCATTTTGTTTCTTTGGATTCGTTCTTTAAAAATATTTTCATCATCCTCGGTCTTAAATGATGATATTATTGAATATCTTTGGCACAGAAAGTAGCAAAGATGAATGATTCTGAAGAATATCTTTGGCTGTAGTAGTGCAAAGATGAGCGGTGTTTAAATGAACATGACCGATCGATGAATATCTTTGGCCTTTAGTGCAAAGATGAGCAGTGTTGAGATGAACATAATGGAATTGATGAATATCTTTGGCCTTTAGTGCAAAGATGAGCAGTGTTGAGATGAACATATTGGATTGATGAATATCTTTGGCTGTAGTGCAAAGATGAATATTTGATTTGAGATGAATATTGATTGATGTTACGAGGATAAAATATTGATGATGGACATTAAATTCATAGATTATAGTAGATTTCATTCTCTACGTAACTCTTCTTATGAATTATTATTTCAGCTATGAATATTGATAAAACTTGTTGTCTATTGTATTCTATCGATTTTTTTCTGTTGGAGACTAACGATAATTTGTTGTATATTATCTTAGTCATAGTATTCTTCTTGGGCTAGTTGAGCTCACACTTTTTCTTGTTATTCCATTTTTCTTCTCAGGAGGCGAGAATGTAGCGAGTACTAGTCGGGGTATGGAATGAAGGTTCTAGAGAGAGTTATTTAGTAGTCCTCACCATTTTTGTAAAATAATGTATCAATAAATGTGATGGGGATTTATTTGAGTATAGATATTGTCTAAAAGATAATATTTGTATTTAAACTCATAGTTTTACTGTTGTAATAATAAAGTTGTAGTTGTTTCTGTACCATGTATTTGGCGACTCAGAATGGGTGTGGTGTATACCTATTTTGGGGGCGTCACAATATTCGTGTATTCATCAATGGTCATGATCATGCCAACAACTGTCCATCAATGCACTACGGGCCAATGAGGACTTTTAACACATCATTTGTAACATTACGGTCATGATTATACCGATTAATCCCTGGTCATAATCATATCAAGTCCATTTATGCACTACATGCCACAGATGACTTTTAACATAATATAAACATGAGGATGATGACAATAATATAAGAATTCAATAAAACAAGTTCAAAAATTAATTTATCCAGGAACTAATAACGTCCAAATTGTCAACATGATACTTCTTTGTAGAATAAAATTCAAGAATGCTCGGAAGAATATTTCCATGAAAGATCTTTGGATGAAGCGCAAATATCAAGGATATTCCACTAATTTCATGGAGTATAGAAGTCAAAACTTTAAGCAACTGAGTATAATAAAGAATGGAATAACAAAAGAAATCACCAGACATGCGATAGATAACACAGACAGGTTATTCCAACAGAATAATAAATAACGGAACCAGTCGCACGAAATTACGCACCCAAGCGAGGATGTTCCAATGAGAAATAAATAACGGAATCAGGTCATGCGTAAACGCACAGACATGATGTTCCAACAGAATAATAAAGAATGGAATAACAGAAGAATTTCACCATGTATGCGGTACTTCGCATAGACAAGTTATTCTAACATAATGATAAAGAATAGAATAACAGAAGAATTTTACCAAGTATATGGTAGACCGCGTATACAGGTTATTCCAACAGAACAATAAAGAATGAAATAACAGAAGTTCTCTTAATGAATACAAAAGAAATAATACCCCTTACCGTAAAAGAAGAGTATTCCGACTGGTAGGGCAAGGATATTCTTGAAGAAAACTTGCACTACGCTCAAAGCTTCTTAAAATTCTAAACAAATACGCTCAAGATTATAGAAGAATTCTCTGAATTTCTGGTGGGATTTTTAATTCTAACTAAGCATCCTATTTATAGGAGAATAGAAGGATACTATTTAGAAATTTTCACAGACTGCACAGTTGTTAGAAATCACGGACGCAACTTTTCAAGCCATCCACTTTTTTTTTTCTTTGACCCGTGAATCCCCCTCCCCCCCCCCCCCCCACCAAAACAAAAGCTCTTAGAAAAATCCAGAATAGAAATAACAGGATTATTACAACTCTAGGCCAATTCTAAATTATTAGCCTAAAATATTAGCAAAACACTTTATTAAAAATCACCACATGTAATTATCAAATGACTAATTGTCAAGTGGTGGAGGATGCCCACCATGTGCACTATAGTCCAATATTTATTCCACAAAAGTATTAGTCTTCTAAGTTGAAAAAGAGTGAAATAATATGGCAGAATGTAGGTGAAAAAGAACATGCACATACCTGTACATCATTATATATATATATATATATATATATTGAATAACTTTCTACCGACTATATTGAAAAAAATGGATAATTGGAGGGTCTAAAATAATACGCCAAACTTCATAAAAATTACCTCAATATTTTTAACAACATTTATCATCATTATTATAATTCACAATATTAATCGACCAGGTTGTTCCCAGGAAAGAGGGAGATTTTCAATAAAAATTTCTCCCTATTGGCGCGCAATTAGGTAACCAAACCTCTCCTTGGCAGAACTTCTAGACATCGTTAATATTGCAAATAATAATATTAATAGCTTCGTCGTCTCAATTATTGATTTAATAATATATAAAATATTGACAATAATTGAATCAATTAACGTGAGATCTTATGCAACAATTCTTTGAAACAATAATTGAACAAAAGCGAGTGACTTCTCACGTAAGCATCGATAATCAAAATCTGTGTGTTATTATGCGACCACAGCGTATTCTGTACTTTTAACACCGGTGTTTCAGCGATTAACGATAAAACTTCCGCCGTTATTTTCATAAAATATTTTTGTCATTTTCTCAATCCGACAATAATTCCGTTGTGGGGTCCACCAATGATTGTGTCGTCGTACGAATATTCCCTGTTAAAACGAATATTTCCCGACCAATCGAATATTATATAACAACTTGCGTACTTTGCAAAATTTATAACTATTACCCACAACTATAACATTATATCAAATTCATTCCATAATATTCAAAAATGATAATTATAGAAAATTCATCTTTATTCATAAAAGTTGGGGTCTTACAATCTCCCCTTCTTATGAAATTTCGCCCTCGAAATTAGGGTACGTACCTGGTATGTCGAAGAGGTAAGGATACCTTGATTTCATTTCAGATTCTAACTCCCAGGTCATTTTCTCAACATCGTGGTTCCTCCATAAAACTTTGACTTGAGGTATAACCTTGGAGCGTAGAATATGTTCCTTCTTATCCAAGATTTGAACATGAACCTCTTCATACGTTAAATCTTCCGCTATTTCGTCCGGTTCTAACTCAATAATGTGGTTCGGGTCTTTCACATATTTACGTTGTAAGATCCCAACTTTTATAAATAAAGATGAATTTTCTATAAATATTATTTTTTAATATTAGGGAATAAATTTGATATAATGTTATAGTTGTTGGTAATATTTATAAATTTTGCAAAGTAAGCAAGTTGTTATAAAATATTCGTTTGGTGGGGAATATTCTTTTTGTTTGGGAATATTAATCTGACGACTCAATCGATGATGGACCCCACAACCAAGTATTGTCGTAGTTAGAAAAACGATAAAATTATCTTTCTATAAAATAAGCGGCAGAGGTGTTACCGTTAAAAGCATTGAACTACCCTAAGTAAAAAAACACACGATATCATGGCGTGTAAGAGTAATTACGGTATTGATTATTGATGCTTACGTGAGAAGTCACTTAGTTATACTCAATTATTCACAACGATAATTCTCTGCATCATATCTCTTATATTATTGATTCAATTATTGTCACGATTATCATCGTATAATATGTTATATTATTAATTGAGGCGACAAGTTATAAATGATTAATAATTGTTGAAAGATTAAATATGTGTTGATTAAAAATAAAATAATTTGTGGTAATATTTATTCAATCCTTGATGTATAAAAAAGTACATTATGAGGCGTTTGTGGTAAGTTTGATTATTTTATGGATAGTATATGTCATCATCTAAGAGTCTCTTCGTCAATAGTATTTACCTTTGTGAATAGTAATTACCTTTGTGAATAGTAATTACCTTCGTCAATAGTATTTACCTTTGTGAATAGTAATTACCTTTGTGAATAGTAATTACCTTCGTCAAAAGTATTTACCTTTGTGAATAGTAATTACCTTTGTGAATAGTAATTACCTTCGTCAATAGTATTTACCTTTGTGAATAGTAATTACCTTTGTGAATAGTAATTATCTTTGTGAATAGTAATTACCTTCGTCAATAGTATTTACCTTCGTCAATAGTAATTACCTTCTTCAATAGTAATTACCTTCGTCAATAGTAATTACCCCTTCGCAAATAGTAGTTGTCCTTCAATATTACCAAGAGTTAAGCGCCTCTTGATTGTTCCAAGGGTTAATTACCCCTTCATGAATAGTAGTTGTCTCTTTGATATTACAAGAGTCATTTTGACCCTTCGTTAAGACCAAGAGCCACCCTCGGTTTTTCTATAAATAGAAAGCTCATTCCTTCATTATTTCTTACTTAATTCATTGAAAACTACAGAGAGAAACTATAGAGAAAGAAGAAAAGTATTATGCTACTTCACTTTTCTAATATTGGTTCTTCTAAGGTAAGGGGTATTATTTGTTGTGCAGTAGTGGGTGTTATTCTTTCTTATTCATGAAGAGAACTTACATTATTCCATTCTTTATTATTTTGGTGGAATAACTTTTGTGTCGCCAGACATACCCTATACTTGGTGAAATCCTCTGTTATTCCATTCTTTATTATTACATTGGAATAACTTTTGTATCACGCCATACATACCCTATACATAATCATGTATCGTGGTTTACCCTATAATTGGTGACATTCTTCTATTATTACATTGGAACATCACATTCATGTGTTTTACAGGACTGGTTCATCTTTATCATTATGTTGGAATATCTATCTATCATGTGTTTTACACCGGATCCGGGTTCCATCTTTATTATTCTGTTGGAACATCCCGCTTGGTGTGAATTTCACACGACTGGTTCCGTTATTTATTATTACATTGGAATAACCGCCTGTCATGCGATCTATCGCATGCATGGTGATTTCTTTTGTTATTCCATTCTTTATTATACCCAGTTGGTTAAAACTTTGACTTCTATACTCCATGAAATTAGTAGAATATCCTTGATAATTGCGTTTCATCTAGTATCTTTTCATGAAAATATTCTTCTGATCATTCTTGAATTTTACTCTACAAAACAGTATCTTGTTGACAATTTGAACGTTAATAATTCCTAGATAAATTAATTCTTGAACTTGTTTTATTGAATTCTTATATCATTGTCATCGTCCTCATGTTTATATTATGTTAAGAGTTATCTTTGGCTTACGTGCATAGATGAACTTAGTATGATTATGACCAGGGTTCATTCGGTATAATCATGGCTTGATATAAATGATGTGACAAAAGTCCTCGATGGCTTTGTAATGCGATGATGAATAGTTTTGGTATGATTATGACCGGGGTGATTCGGTATAGTCATGACCATTGATAATTTGATGAAAATCCTTGGCCCGTGATGCGAGGATGATTAGATATTGTGGTTTATTCATTAAAGCGAGTCTTAGTGATAAAATTGATGAAAACCTTTTAAAACCTAAGATAGTAGACTTTATTTTCTACTTGACTCTTTTAATGGATTGATATTCATTGCAGATTAAACCGGTTGTCTATTGTATTTTATCGGTTTAACATTGTTGAAGACTATTGATAATTTATTACGCTTTATCTTAGTTATAATATTTCTTCTTTGGGCTAGTTGAGCTCACCCTTTCTTTCCCGTTCTCTTGTGAAATGAGAATATAAATTGGGGACGCAGTCGGGGAGCGGAATAATGGTCGAGAGGATAGCATTAGTAGTCCTCACTATTACGTGAAATAGTGCGATAATAATTGTAATGAGGACTCCTTTTAAGTTTGTATAATATCTAGTAGACAACATTTGTATTCAAACTCACGATTTATGTATGTCGTATTGTACAGCTACGTTATATTAGTAAGTTGTATTTAAATTACATACCATGTAAGTGGCGACCCAAGATGGGTGGACGATACCTAATTTTGGGGCGTCAAAGTTGGTATCAAAGCTTAGGATATGATCCCCGGCTAAGATCTTGAGATAAGAACTAGGAGGGAGAGGCGGGAATTCCTTCGCTAGTATGACCTACCTAAGTTTATTTGTTATTTAATTGGTCGGTCACGAGTATAGGATAATATTTGATATATTAATTAACCCTTTTTGCTTCACAATTCCTTTCGGTGTAATAAGAGTGTAACTAGGTCGGCGGGGGTATGATTGGAATAGAGCGGTGGTTATCATTTAGTAGTTATATTTGGTGAATCAACTAGGGTGAGGCGAACCCAACGTTGGAAGAGTGTTTTGCCACTATCATACAAGATGTCTAATGACATACAACCTCGTGTCATCATAGAGGCAGGTTGTGCTCATCCACTTCTTTGAGTATATTTACTGAGCACTACCTATATGATCTTGGTGTTTGTTTGAAGTATAATTCTCAATTTGAGACAGTGGAGATAATGATAAATCAAGAGAAGACTCACCATTGGGAAGAATATGATAGTAATCTTCTCATTTTTCTTTGGGGTCTATTGGGTAAACCATGGATAATTCTGTGACCATATGATATCTATCATAACCTAGAAGCATGGCCTCCCATGTAAGAAGGTTTCCTTGAGCACTTCCCAAAGATTCTAATTTCCAAAACAGTTTTTGACTATACATTTATGTAATATGTCATTGTGACGTGCTATCCAAAGTTGGGATGAAAGTCACAGTTGGTATCAATGTAACGTACTATTCAAGTCTTGGATAAGAGTAGCAGTTTTGAATGATATTTCTATCATTAATAAATTTCTTGACGTATTCTTGAAGATTTCTAGCCTACCCTAGGCGTGAAATCGAATTTTGTATTGACCCAAAGACAAAACCCATTTCTTAAACCCTCAAATATTTCTTCAACTAAAATGAGCAGCTTTCGTGGTTTATGATGAAAGTCATAATAAAAGCATTGGAATAATGAAAATCATGGGTATACGTGGTATTAGTAAGTGTTATGATGAGTTATGTTGGTTAGTATGTGAAAACATGAAAGTTTCTTAAAAATCACAAGGAGTTAAAAACTAGATTTTGGTGAAAAACGTAACATGAAATTCAATTGACCAAATCTCCTATTATATTTTGAATTTTTGAGTGTGGTTAAGTCCTAGAGTTATATCTATGAGTTACCTAACTAATCCAAGTGGAATCAATGAAAAGGTGTTGTAGATTTTCGTGTGGACTGATTTTAGCAAAGGAGTCAAAACTTCAAAATGTCCAAAAAGCTGCTGCCACGTTTTTGTAAGGGCTGTTTCGGCCACTTAATTAGTGAGAAAAATTCAGGCCTTTTGGGACATAAAAGTATATGGTATAAAGAACATCTTGTCCAAAAATGAGCTCATTCCGACTTAAAATGAGCAAGTTATGACCATTTCAATATTTAGGATTTTCTGACGAAAAATGCTATAATCGGAGTTCTACAATTCGATGACCATGAAATTTAAACTGGAGGCTCACATTAACATGTGTAAGGTCCTGCCAAGATTTGGGAATTTTGGAGTTAAACTTGAGGTAGCTAATTTCTTAAGGAATTAATTAGAAATTGATTTTGAAAAATAGTAAATGAATTTTAAAAATTCGAGAAAAATATATTTTCATTATGGGACTATATTATGCTAAATCCCAGAAAAGAAATATTTTTGGGACTGATTTGGTATTTTTCATGAAAATAATTTAATTACGAACATATGAGTTAAATATGTTATGTGAAAGTGAAAAGTTGAAAATAGGATTTTTTATGGTTTAGAATCCTATATAGAGTATATGCATATTTTTTGAGGATTTGATAATTGGTGATGATATCTTATGAGTATGGCATTTTGAATGATTAAATGCATTATATGGTAAAAGCGTAAACAATTGAGATAAATTGTTTATAAATTTAAGAAGTGATTAAAATATTGGTATAATATTAATGATATTAGATTATGAGATTATTAAGTGATTGATAACATGGGAATATTCTTGAATCTGGATAAATTATATTATAAATGTTTAATATTTATCCTTTATCTCATTTGATTGATTCTTTATATCATTATCCTCATGCTTATATTATGTTGAAAGTCATACATGGCCTATAGTGCATAGATGGACTTGGTATGATTATGACCGAGGATTGTTCGGGTATTATCATGTAGTAATTGAAAACACGATTATCTTTGGTCGTAGTGCATGGATAATTTGTGGTCGTGATACTAATGAATACACGATTATCTTTGGTAGTAGTGCATGGATAATTTGTGGTCGTGATACTTAATGAATACACGATTATCTTTGGTAGTAGTGCATGGATAATTCGTGGTCGTGATACTAATGAATATCCTTGGCACGTAGTGCGGGGATGATTCGATGATATGGATTAATTATTGAAATTTGAGTCTCAAAGAATGAAATATTAATTCATGGATGTGGTAAAAGTCATCTTTGGTCAGTAGTGCATTGATAGACTTGGTATGATTATGACCACGGATTATTCGGTATAATCATGACCGTAATTGAAAACACGAATATCCTTGGCCAGTAGTGCATGGATAATTCGTGGTCGTGATACTATTAAGCTGCGTCTCAGCATTATTGGTTTTACAGTTGTATATCTTTAACTTGTAATGCAAAGATGAATTGTTAATGAATATCTTTGGCGGATTGTGAAGATGAATTTAATATTTTTAACGATAAAGGTATTCAAGGTATCCTCACCTCTTTATCATATCAGGTACGTACCCTAATTTCGAGGGCGAAATTTCATAAGAAGGGGAGGTTGTAAGACCCCAGCTTTTCTAAATAAAAATGAATTTTCTATAAATATTATTTTTTAATATTAGAGAATAAATTTGATATAATGTTATAGCTGTGGGTAATATTTATAAATTTTGTAAAGTAAGCAAGTTGTTATAAAATATTCGTTTGGTCGGGGAATATTCTTTTTGTCGGGGAATATTCGTACGACGGCTTAATCAGTGATGGACCCCACAACGGAAGTATTGTCATAGTTAGAAAACGACAGAGTAATTACCTTCTTCAATAGTAATTACCTTCTTCAATAGTAATTACCTTCGTCAATAGTAATTACCCCTTCGCAAATAGTAGTTGTCCCTTCAATATTATCAAGAGTTAAGCGCCTCTTGATTGTTCCAAGGGTTAATTACCCTTCATGAAATAGTAGTTGTCTCTTGATATTACCAAGAGTCATTTTGACCCTTCGTTAAGACCAAGAGCCACCCTCGCTTTTTCTATAAATAGAAAGCTCATTCCTTCATTATTTCTTACGAATTCATTGAAACTCAGAGAGAAGAAAGAAAAAAGATTCGCTACTTCACTTTTCCAATATTCGGTTCTTCTAAGGTAAGGGGTATTATTTGTTGTACCCGTAAAGGGTGTTATTCTTTCTTATTCATGAAGAGAACTTACATTATTCCATTATTTATTATTCATTGGAATAACTTTGTATCGCAGATACCCTATACTTGGTGAAATCCTCTGTTATTCCATTCTTTATTATTACATTGGAATAACTCAGTATCTGTGACATACCCTATACATAATCTGTATCGTGGTTTACCTATACTTGGCGACATTCTTCTATTATTACTGTTGGAACATCACATGCGTGTGTTTTACAGGACACGGTTTACATCTTTATCATTACATTGGAATATCCTATCGTGTTTTTTACAGGATCCGGTTCCATCTTTATTATTCTGTTGGAACATCCTGCTTGGTGTGAATTTCACGACTGGTTCCGTTATTTATTATTCTGTTGGAATAAACTTGCTGTCATGATTCTATCGCATTTATGGTGATTTCTTTTGTTATTCCATTCTTTATTATACCCAAATTGGTTAAAACTTTGACTTATACTCCATGAAATTAGTAGAATATCCTTGATAATTGCGTTTCATCTAGTATCTTTTCATGGAAATATTCTTACGATCATTCTTGAATTTTACTCTACAAAACAGTATTTTGTTGACAATTTGGACGTTAATAATTCCTAGATAAATTAATTCTTGAACTTGTTTTATTGAATTCTTATATCATTGTCATCATCCTCATGTTTATATTATGTTGAAAGTTATCTTTGGCTTACGTGCATAGATGAACTTAGTATGATTATGACCGGGGTTCATTCGGTATAATCATGGCTTGATATAAATGATGTGACAAAAGTCCTCGATGGCGTAATAATGCGATGATGGATAGTTTTTGGTATGATTATGACCGGGGTGATTCGGTATAGTCGCTTAACCATTGATAATTTGATGAAAATCCTTGACCGTAGTACGAGGATGATTAGATATTGTGGTTTATTCATTAAACCGAGTCTTAGTGATAAAATTGATGAAAACCTTCTAAAACCTAAAAGATAGTAGACTTTATTTTCTCTTGACTCTTTTAATGGATTGCATATTCATTTGTAATTAAACCTGGTTGTCTATTGTATTTTATCGGTTTAACATTGTTGAAGACTATTGATAATTTATTACGCTTTATCTTAGCTATAATATTTCTTCTTTGGGCTAGTTGAGCTCACCCTTTCTTTCTTTTTATTCTCTCGTGAAATGAGAATATAAATGGGACGAGTCGGGGAACGGAATAATGGTCCAGAGGATAGCATTAGTAGTCCTCACTATTCTGTGAAATAGTGCGATAATAATTGTAATGAGGACTCCTTTTGAGTTTGTATAATATATAGAAAACAACATTTGTATTCAAACTCACAGTTTATGTCGTATTGTACACGACAGTTATATTAGTAAGTTGTATTTAAATTCTGTACCATGTAAGTGGCGACCCAAGATGGGTGACGTATACCTAATTTTGGGGGCGTCACATACGTAACATGGATATATGAAAAACGTTATGAACACGAGACATACTTGGCGGTAAAGCGAGTCTATAGGCTACAGTCCCTACTTGATCGAGGATTAAAAATGGGCCAATGAATCGAAGATTGAGCTTTTCTCTCTTTTCAAATCTCGTAACTCCTTTCCATGGAGCAACACGTAACAACACATGATCTCCAATATTGAATTCCACGTCTTTTCGATGAAGATCAGCATAACTCTTTTGTCGGTCTTGTGAGGTTTTTATACGTTGTCGGATCGTTTGAATCTTTTCCGTAGTCATACGTACCAGCTCCGGTACCAACAACGTTGCTTCACCCACCTCATCCCAGCATACTGGAGAACGACACTTTCTTCCATACAACGCTTCGAATGGAGCAATACCAATACTTATTTGATAACTGTTGTTGTAAGAAAACTCCACCAATGGTAAGAACTTGTCCCAACTTCCCTTGAAGTCAAGGACACAGAGTCTTAATAAATCTTCAAGAGTTTGAATAGTCCTCTCTAATTGTCCGTCCGTCTGAGGATGATATGCCGAACTAAATCATAGCAAAATCGTGAAGTGAATCTTGGGTCTCGATCAGAAACTATGGATACTGGCATACCACGCAATCTTACAATCTCGTTTATGTAATACGAGCAAGATATTCAAGTGTATAAGTTTCTCGTATTGGTAAGAAATGAGCAGACTTGGTCAATCTATCAACAATGACCCAAATTACATCTATGCCTTGAGAAACCTTGGGAAGACCAATAACGAAATCCATGGTAATGTGTTCCCACTTCCATTCTGGAATTTCAAGTGGTTGCAATGGACCTTTTGGTACTTGATGCTCTGCCTTGACTTGTTGACAAGTTAAACACCTTGAGATAAACAGCGCTATCTCTCTCTTCATATTACCCCACCAAAATATATGTCGAAGATCATGATACATTTTAGTACTCCCAGGATGGATTGCAAACGGTGTGTTGTGCGCCTCCATCATGATTTTATACTTTAACTCAGGATCGTTAGGAACACAAAGTCTGGAGTTGACTTGAAGTATTCCTTCTTCATCGATTCTTGCTTCCGGCATAACACCTTCTTGTGTTTTCTTCCTCATATGCATCAGCTCCAAGTCTGTAGCTTGAGCAGCTTTAACTTTATCGATTAAAGTCGGTTCTACTAGTATATTCGCCATCATCACGTGGTTCCCTGGAGTCTTTATATCTATCTCCATCCTTTGCAAGTCATACAAAATGGGCATCTGCGTTGACAATATCGCATTTTCGCATTGCCGCATATGATCTTCTCGATCAATCGCACACTACCACGTTTACTTTTCCGAGGATGGTATTGGATGGTATGATCATAATCTTTCAACAGATTCAAGCCCAGCGTCATTTGTCGCATGTTGAGTTCCTTTTGAGTGAAGAAATATTTGAGGCTTTTATGATCCGTAAAGATCTCCACTTTCTCCCCATACATGTAATGCCTCCAAATCTTTAGTGCAAAAATAACAGTTGCCAACTCTAGATCATGAGTAGGATAACTCCTCTCATATTCTTTGAGTTGTCGAGAGGCATAAGCTATAACTTTTCCATGTTGCATGAGAACACATCCTAACCCTTTGCCTGAAGCATCACTGTAGATGACAAATCCTTCCGAGCCAGATGGTATTGTCGAGCAGTCTTTGAAATGAGTCTCCTCTTGAGTTCTTGAAAACTCTTCTCACATTCCTTGTTCCACCCGAATTTTGTATCTTTCCAAAGTCAATTTGAGTTAAGGGAGTAACGATTGAAAAAAACCCTTCATGAATCTCAGATAATACCCAATTAACCCGAGAAAGCTATGTACTTCGATCTTTGATTTAAGTTGCTCGACTTTGAATAGCTTTAATCTTTCTTTGGGTCAATGCAGATATTCCATGACTTGATACCACGTGCCCAAGGAATGCTACTTCCTCAAGCCAGAACTCGTATTTCTTCAACTTAGCATAAAGCTTATATTCACGAAGCTTTTGAAGTATCAGCCTCAAGTGTTGCTCATGATCTTCACGGCTTTTGGAATAAATAAGGATGTCATCAATAAAGACGACCACAAAGTGATCCAAATATTCCTTGAATACTCGGTTCATCATATCCATGAAGGCTGCAGGAGCATTAGTCAATCCAAAAGACATGACTAGGAATTCATAATGCCGTCTGGGAGTTACGAAAAGCCGTCTTTGGAATGTCATCGGTTCTAATCTTCAATTGGTGATATCCGAAGCGAAGATCAATCTTTGAAAAGAATTTGGCGCATTGCTGGCGGTCTAACGAGGTCATCAATACGTGGCAATGGGTACCTATTTTGATGGTGACATGATTTAACTCCCGATAATCAATACAAAGTCGCATACTCCGTCTTTCTTTTCACGAATAGAACAACAAGAGCACCCCGAGGAGACGACTTAGAGACGAATGAAACCGATGTCTAACAATTCTTGCAGTTGGGTCTTTAACTCCACGAAGTTCAATAGAGTCATTCGATATAGGGCTTTGGAAATGGGTTTTTATCAGGGGTTCAAGGTCGATACAAAATTCAATTTCACGCCAGGGGTAGGCAGGAAGTTCTTCAGGGAATCGTTAGGAAATTCATTAACAATAGAAATATCATTCAAAAGCGGCGTATTTTTGTTTAGATCGTGACATGAGCTAAGAAAGCTTGATATCCGTTTTTCAATAAACGAATAGCTTTATGGCTTGAGATGACAGTGATTGATTTTAATGGTTTGGTTGCTTGAATTCGCATAATAGGCTGGTTAAGAATATGAAAGTTAACAACCTTATGAAAACAATCAATTTTTGCATGATGAGCAGTTAACCAATCAATCCCTAGAATCACATCAAATGCAAGTATTTTCAATGAAATAAGATCGATAGGTAATGTGAGGGTACCGATTTGAACCAAACAAGACTTATAAACAGTGGATATAATGAAGGTTTCTTTCAATGGAGTTTCAACAGATAAGTCAAAGTCTAATTTCTCCGGAGTTAAATTTAAATGTTGAGCGCAAGTAGGAGAAATAAAAGAATGTGTAGAACCGGTATCAAATAAGGTATATACTTCGCTAGAGTTTATGATAAGCATACCCGTGATGACCTCGTTCGGGTTCCTTGCTTTTTGGGAGGTCATGACAAACGCTCTCTCTTGCACTACTGACTTTGACTTTTCTGAGACGTCCTTTGGTGCCTCCATCTTAGCTGAACTTGTCTTTGGTGAACGAAAATATCGGGCTAGGTGACCTTCTCTTCCACAATTATAACATGCTTTGGACGACATCGCTTGATTTGGTGATGTGTCCCTCCCTCCGTATTTGAAGCATATGATAGGTGGTCGTTCTCCTTCCTTAACAACGGGTCTTTGGTCTTGGCGTCTTTCCATCATTGTTGAATCTCCTCTTCTTGAAATGTCCATTCTTATTATTTTGGCCATGATTACCATCAAGTGGTTACCATTTATGGCATGTTGATTCCTCCACGCTTATTATCACCGCTTCACGATGTTATTATAATTGGTATTATCATTTTGTTGTTGCTCTCTTTTGGTTGGGTTGACTCATTATAAGCGCTCGATTCTTGAGCCCTATTAACAACATCGAATACAAACACGGTTTATGAGAGATAAGATATTGGCGTATCTCGGGTTTCAAACCTCTTAGAAACATTCGCGTCATTCTCTCCTCATTATTAACCAAATGGGATACGAAACCGGGACAACTCGGCAAACTTGGCCCGTCTTACTAATGCTATTATCTCGGACCGTCACCCGTTCCTCGACTAGTCCTCGCTATGTTCTCATTTCTGAAGAGAACAATGAAAGTAAAAGGTGAGCTCAACTAGCCCGATGAAATATTATAACTAAGATAATACTGAGAATAAATTATCGTTAGCCTTCAACACAGATGTTAAACATATACAATATAACAAACATCAAGTTTAAGCTGCAAGGTAGAACAAGCAATCCTTTAAAAGAGTCAAGTAGAGAATAAAATCTACTATCTTTTATGATTTAAAAAGTTTTTCATCACTTTTATCGTTGGGACTCAGCTTAATAAATAATCTACACCATCCCTCCACTACGGCCAAGAATATTTGTAAGACCCCAACTTTTATGAATAAAGATGAATTTTCTATAATTATCATTTTTGGAATAAATTTGATATAATGTTATAGTTGTGGGTAATATTTATAAATTTTGCAAAGTACGCAAGTTGTTATATAATATTCGATTGTTTGGGGAATATTCGTTTTAAACAAGGAATATTCGTACGACGGCACAATCATTGGTGGACCCCACAACGAAATTATTGTCGGATTGAGAAAATGACAAAACTATTTTTTTATGAAAATAACGGCGGAAGTTTTACCGTTAACTGTTGAAACACCCGGTGTTAAAAGTACAGGAATACGGGTGATTGAATAGTAGCACACGGTATTGATTATTGATGCTTACGTGAGAAGTCATTCAGTTTTATTCAATTATTGTCGATATTTTATATATTATTAAATCAATAATTGAGATGAGAGTTATTAATATTATTATTTGCATTATTAACGATGTCAGAAGTTACACGCCAAAGAGAGGTTTGGTCGCCTAATTAATTGCTAGCGAATAGGAGAAATCCTTATTGGAAAGCCCCTCTTTCACAGGAGCGACACAGTCGATTAATAGTGTGAATAATAATAATGATGATGAAGTTTTGTTTTATTAGTATTATTAATGTAATAAAAGCAGAAAAGCTTTTTATATAAAACAAAATACTTTTATAAAGTTATTCATTTTATTAGGCTAATAGTAAAATCTTTTTATATAAAAGCAGAATACTTTTATAAAGTTATTCATTTTATTAGACAATAATTAGAATATATTATATTTTATTATGCATAGTGTTTGCATAGTTGCTGCGTAGTGTTTGCATAGTAAAATCTTTTTAAAAGTTATTCGTTTTATTAGATTATAAATAGAATATAGTATATTTTATTGTAAACCAACTGGACGAGTTTCGTTTAAAGTAAATCGATCCGGACCGTTCATGGATTAGTTCTTATTGATCCATTCTTTCTATAAATAAAAGCTCATTCCTTCATTATTTCTTACGAATTCTTTGAAACTCTAGAGAGAGAATTATTCTTCTATTTTGAGCATATTTCTTTAGCATTTAAGAAAGCTTTGAGCGTAGTCAAGTTTCTTCAAGTATATCCCCTTCACCATCTGAGTACTCTTCTTTATAAGGTAAGGGTATTACTTTTTTCATATTCATGAAGAGAACTTACATTATTCCATTCTTTATTATTACATTGGAATAACTTTGTATCTGTGATCTACCCTATACTTGGTGATTTACGTTGTTATTCCATTTGTTATTATTCATTTGGAATATCACATGCATGCGTTTTCTGTGGGACACAGTTAAAATCTTTATTATTACATTGGAATATCTTGTGCATGCGTTTTACGGACTGATTCCG
Source organism: Panax quinquefolius (assembly GCA_020205615.1). Lineage (NCBI taxonomy): Eukaryota > Viridiplantae > Streptophyta > Magnoliopsida > Apiales > Araliaceae > Panax > Panax quinquefolius. The sequence continues at coordinate 157,281,416 of CM035152.1, forward strand.
TTATTTATTATTACATTGGAAACCTTTGTCTATGCAAAGTACTGCATGCATGGTGATTTCATTGTTATTCCATTCTTTATTATTACATTTGAATATCCATCGGTGCATTATTACGCTGACACAGTTCCGTTATTTATTATACATTGGAATAACTTTATACATCTTGAAATCGCATGCATGGTGATTTCTTTTGTTATTCCATTCTTTATTATACTCAGTTGGTTAAAGTTTTGACTTCTATACTCCATGAAATTGGTGGAATATCCTTGATATTTACGCTTCATCCAGTATCTTTTCGTGGAAATATTCTTCTGAGCATTCTTAAATTTTATTCTACAAAGAAGTATCATGTTGACAATTTGGACGTTATTAGTTCCTGAATAAATTAATTCTTGAACTTGTTTTATTGAATTCTTATATCATTGTCATCATTCTCATATTTATATTTTGTTGAAAGTCATCTGTGGCCTGTAGTGCATAGATAGACTTGGTATGATTATGACCAGGGATTATTCGGTGTAATCATGACCGTAATGTTACAAATGATGTGGTAAAAGTCCTCATTGACCCATAGTGCATTGATGGACAGTTGTTGGCATGATCATGACCATTGATGAATACACGAATATCCTTGGTCCGTAGTGCATGGATATATTGTGGTTGTGATACTAATGAATATCCTTGGCCGTAGTGCAGGGATGAGGTGGATTATTTATTAGGCTGAGTCTCAGCGATAAAAGTGATGAAAAACCTTTTAAATCATAAAAGATAGTAGATTTTATTCTCTACTTGACTCTTTTAATGGATTGCGTGTTCATTCTGATTAAACTTGATGTCAATTGTATTTTATCGGTTTAACCTTTGTTGAAAACTAATGATAATTTATTACGCATTATCTTAGTCATAATATTTCTTACTAGGCTAGTTGAGCTCACCCTTTCTTTCACCGTTCTCTTGAGGAAATGAGAGCGTGGCGAGACTAGTGGGGAGCAGTAATGTGATCCGGATGATAGTATTAGTAGTCCTCACTATTACATTAAATAGTGTGACAATAAATGTAATGAGGATTTATTCTGAGAGTGGATATTGTCTAGAAGACAATATTTGTATTAAAACTCACAACTTTCTTGTTGTATATTAAAGATTGTATTTGTATTCTATACCATGTATTTAGCGACTCAGAATAGGTGATGTAGAACCTATTTTGGGGGCGTCACAATATTCATTAGTATCACAACCACAAATTATTCATGCACTACGGGCCAAGGATATTCGTGTATTCATCAATGGTCATGATTATGCCAACAACTGTCCATCAATGCACTACGGGCCAATGTGGACTTTTACCACATCATTTGTAACATTACGATCATGATTATACCGATTAATCCCTGATCATAATCATACCAAGTCCATGTATGCACTACAGGCCACAGATGACTTTCAATATAATATAAACATGAGGATGATGACAATGATATAAGAATTCAATAAAACAAGTTCAAGAATTAATTTATCCAAGAACTAATAACGTCCAAATTGTCAACATGATACTTCTTTGTAGAGTAAAATTCAATAATGCTCGTAAAAAATATTTCCATGAAAAGATCTTTGGATGAAGCTTAAATATCAAGGATATTCCACTAATTTCACGGAGATACGGAAGTCAAAACTTTAAGCAATCGAGTATAATAAAGAATGGAATAACAAAAGAAATCACTAGACATGCGATAGATAATACGTATAAAAGTTATTCCAATGTAATAATAAATAACGGAATCAGTCGTCACATAAACGCACGCACGAGGATATTCCAAAGAATAATAAATAACGGAACCAGTCGCATTTAAATTTGCAAGCTGGGATGTTCCAATGTAATAATAAATAGCGGAATCTCAGTCATGCCAGAAACTAGCGTACATGATGTTCCAAAGCAGAATAATAAAGAATGGAATAATGAAGAATTTCACCGTGTATGCGATACTTCACATGACGAAGTTATTCCAAGATAATGATAAAGAATGGAATAACAGAAGAATTTCATCAAGTATAGGGTAGACCCCGTATACAGGTTATTCCAACAGAACAATAAAGAATGGAATAACAGAAATTCTCTTCATGAATACAAAAGAAATAATACCCCTTACCGTAAAAGAAGAGTATTCCGACTGGTAGGGCAAGGATATTCTTGAAGAAAACTTGCACTACGCTCAAAGCTTCTTAAAACTCTAAAGAAATACGCTCAAGATTATAGAAGAATTCTTTGAATTTCTGGGTGGGATTTTCAATTCTAACTAAGCATCCTATTTATAAGAGAATAGAAGGATACTATTTAGAATTTTTCACAGACTGCACAGTTGTTAGAAATCACGGACGCAACTTTTCAAGCCATCCACTTTTTTTTTTCTTTGACCCGTGAATCCCCCTCCCCCCACCAAAACAAAAGCTCTTAGAAAAATCCAGAATAGAAATAGCAGAATTATTACAAGTCTAGGCCAATTCTAAATTATTAGCCTAAAATATTAGCAAAACACTTAGTAAAAATCACCACATGCAATTATCAAATGACTAATTGTCAAGTGGTGGAGGATGTCCACCATGTGCACTATAGTCCAATATTTATTCCACAAAAGTATTAGTCTTCTAAGTTGAAAAAGAGTGAAATAATATGGCAGAATGTAGGTGAAAAAGAACATGCACATACTTGTACATCATTTATATATATATATATATATATATATATATATATATATATATATATAATAACTTCTCACCGACTATATTGAAAAAAATGGGTAATTGGAGGGTCCAAAAATTACGCCAAACTTCATAAAAATTACCTCAATATTTTTAACAACACTTATCATTATTATAATTCACAATATTAATCGACTGAATTCGATTTAAGGAAAGAGAATTTCTATAAAATTTCTCCCTATTGGTAGCATAATTAGGTGACCAAACCTCTCCTTGGCGAGAACTTCTAGACATCGTTAATATTGCAAATAATAATATTAATAACTTCGTCGTCTCAATTATTGATTTAATAATATATAAAATATCGACAATAATTGAATCGATTAACGTGAGATCTTATGCAACAATTCTTTGAAATAATAATTGAACAAAAGCGAGTGACTTCTCACGTAAGCATCAATAATCAATACTGGTATTATTCTTATGCAACCACGCGTATATTTTTGTCACTTTTAACAGGGTGTTTCAACGATTAACGATAAAACTCATAGTTATTTTCATAAAATATTTTTGTCGTTTTTTAATCGAAACAATAATTAGGGGTCCAATTAACGATGATTGTGACGTCGTCGAATATTCTCTCGTTAAAAGCGAATATTAAATAAATCGAATATTATATAACAACTTTGCGTATTTTCTTGAAAATTTATAACTATTACCCACAACTATAACATTATATCAAATTCATTCCATAATATTCAAAAAATGATAATTATATAAAATTCATCTTTATTCATAAAAGTTGGGGTGTTACAATTATCAATAAAATTATATCGAATAATTTTCCACAAAAATAGAGGAAATGAATCTACATTTGTTATAAAATTTAAAATGTAAAATTTCGTAAATAAACTTCAAAACGTCACGCAAATGGCACCTTGTAGTAGGGGGTATATACGTAATTCTGACGTTAGCAATTCAAATGTTTTTTTTACCATTTTGGAAGTCGGTATTATCCCCGCCATACATCTTTCTTTTCTTTTTTCTGATCCCCAAAATTTTGTCTTTCATCTTTTCCTCGCCGAATTGCTAGATCTCTTTGTAAAATCATCACACTTTTTTGATTCAGTTTCCCTCCATTTCTTCTCTCTAATATCAAGGGCTCATTTATTTTCGCCGTTGAAATGCCTGTGAATTTGACAGCGAATGCAATTTCGGCGATTATTGCCGGAGATGTAAATTCGAAGCCGCTGGTTCAGGTCCTGGATATTAAACTCATCGGTAACTCTCAGGAACGGTACCGTTTTCTGCTTTTCGATGGTGTGTCGACTCAGCACGCAATGCTCGCTACTCAGCTCAACGACCGAGTCAAAACCGGCCGAGTTATTAAAGGATCTGTCCTTCAATTGATTGATTATATCTGCAGCACAGTTCAAAATCGAAAGTATGCTTATCTTCTCTAAAATTTAATTTAGTAATCTCGATTTAGAAAGGATAATTCATATGGTTTGATAGTTGTGGTAATATTTTTAAATAAAATTTTGGTAGCTAGTTTGGCTTGCTGAAATGTATACATGTATTTAATTCGATATACTCATCTGTTTTGTGCAATTCAAGCAAACTTAGTTTAATTATTTTGCTGTGTGACTGGATTATTTATTGACAAATGACAATCTAAACCGCAGGCATAGAATTTTGGTAGGTAAATGTTTATAGTTGATTTGAACTGTAAGTCGTGACTGAGGTATGCTTTCTATAACCTAAAATGGTGAAAAGGACACCAAATTGTCTGCTTATGGTCACTTGCATTGAAATTCTTTATAGAATAAGGAATCTATTTGAACATTTCAATTTTTATTGTCAGATTACAGCAAAGTAAGCTAGCATTCACAATTTTTATTTTGTTTAAGTTTCAGGAAATTGAAAGGCAATTAATTATTTTTTGAGGATTTCTGATTTTGTTTACTCATATATTATTAAGCATTCTAATTTATATAATGTGAAGCTGAAAAGGTAAATAAATAGAAACTACCTCAATTTCTTGAATCTTTGGAAGAGGAGGCTGTGGATATCTTTTTAAAACTGGTCAAAATTTTCTTATTTTTAATCTTTGGTGAGAATTTATGCCTTACATTGTCCTTGCAGGATTATTGTTGTTCTAAACATGGAAACTATTATACCCGAGTGTGAAATAATTGGGAATCCAAAAATGTTTTCCGAATCTGAGTCAGTAGCTCAAAAACCTGTCCCCGATTCCACCTCTGGACGCACAACTTTGAGTACTACTAATAATTTGAGTGCCTCAAATGTGAGTAATAATACGCAGGGCTTCCGCCCAACTGTACAACCTGCATATCAACCACCTCCAAATTACAGAAACCAGGGAACAATCATGAAGAATGAGGCACCTGCACGCATTATTCCAATTGCTGCTTTGAATCCTTACCAGGGTCGATGGGCTATCAAGGCGAGAGTTACTGCTAAAGGAGACCTTCGCCGTTACAACAATGCAAGGGGAGATGGGAAAGTCTTCTCTTTTGATCTGCTTGACTCTGATGGAGGGGAAATACGTGTGACCTGCTTCAATGCTGTTGTTGACCGGTTTTATGATACCATTGAGGTGGGGAAAGTGTACATGATATCAAAAGGTAGCTTAAAGCCTGCACAGAAGAATTTCAACCACCTGAAAAATGAATGGGAGATATTTTTGGAGACTACTTCAACTGTGGATCTTTGTCCAGATGAAGATGCTTCAATACCAAAGCAGCAGTTCTCATTTAGACCTATTAGTGAAATTGAGAATGCTGAAAGCAATACTATAGTAGATGTCATAGGTATTGTGATATCTGTGAACCCTTCGGTGCCAATCTTGAGAAAGAATGGCATGGAAACTCAGAGAAGAGTTCTGAATTTGAAGGATCAGTCTGGGCGGAGTGTTGAATTAACGCTATGGGGTGAGCTCTGCAATCGTGAAGGTCAAAAGCTACAGGTAATGGTCGATTCTGAGTTTTTTCCTGTTGTAGCAGTAAAAGCTGGGAAAGTTAATGACTTCAGTGGGAAGTCCATCGGGACTATTTCTGCCACTCAACTCTTTATAAATCCAGATTTTCCAGAAGCCCTTACCTTGAGAAACTGGTTTGATCGAGCTGGGAAAAATACTACTTCTCAGTCCATCTCTAAAGACATAGTGCCGGGAGGATCAAAGAATGAGATACGTAAAACTGTCTCACAGATCAAGGATGAGGGTCTCGGTAGATCAGATAAGCCAGATTGGGTCACAGTGAAGGCAACCATAACTTTTATTAAGACGGACACTTTCTGCTACACAGCTTGCCCATTGATGAATGGGGACAGACAGTGTAATAAGAAAGTGTCACAGTCGGGAAATTCGAGATGGCAATGTGACAGGTGTAATCAAGAATTTGATGAGTGTGATTACAGATGCCTTCTTCAACTCCAAGTACAAGATCACACTGGGTTAACATGGATGACATCTTTCCAGGAATCTGGGGAAGAGATTTTAGGTTGCTCTGCGAAGGAGTTGTACTCATTGAAATATGAAGAACAGGATGATGAGCGATTTGCACAAATTATTAGAAGCCGTCTCTTTACACAATTTCTATTGAAGCTCAAAATTAAGGAGGAAATATATGGTGATGAACAGCGAGTGAAAATTACAGTTGTCAAGGCAGACAAGGTGAACTATTCTGCCGAGAATAAATATCTGCTTGATTTGATTCAGAAATTTAATTGACATTGAGTATTTTCATAGCAAAATACATGATTGGCCATGTAGTAGCTTTAGTTTTGAGTTAAACATTGTGATTTTTACACACCTTTTATTGAGGTATAGTTAGCATGTAGTCTAACATATATTTCCACTTCAATTCATATTTAGTGGTTTGTTTACTTGGAATCAGACAATAAAATAAAAAGCAATTTGCGTTCTGTTTTACCTTCAAAGTTTAAATATCCACGAGTATATTTGTTTGTCAAAACAGAATTGGAATATCACACATTTTCAGCAGAATTACAAGTAAATGGAGTCGCAAATTACATATATGACATAGATAAAACATTAAGCTGATGCAGGAAAAATAAGAAGAAATAGAACACAGCATCTAGCTATTGCTCAGCCTCGCTTGACAGGATCGAAATTGGAAACACCAATTACAGCACCCAAAAGTGCCGCAAGCACAATACCACCAGCTGTAATGCTGAGCAAGAAGTTCTTGAGCGATGGCGAAACGCCTGAAGCCGCCTCGGCCACGTCTGGAACAACCATGGAAGCAGTCAGGGCGGCGGCTGTCAATCCGGTAATAGCTTTCTCCTTCAGGGAAGCATTCACTTTAAAACTTCCTACTGCTTTTGATGCCACCATTGCCTTTGAAGGCCTGACTGGCAATGGCTTGAAGAATGCATCAGAGCCTGGCACCTTCTTTTGGCTTGCAGAAGTTATTGGCATAGCCATGGAAACTGCTGAAGTAGAGGCCATTGCTTTTTCTCCCTTTCCACTCAAAAATTTCAGTATATTTTCTGGACTTGGTTAAATGGATTGGATGTGTTGATATGGGTTTTTTTTAAAAGAGAAAAGAGTGTTGGGTGGAGATATTGGAGGAAGAAATTGCGATGAGAGGTGGAAAATTGGTGTGGATTTTTCAAGTCAATCTTAGTCCTAGGTGGCAGCTTCTCCTTTTAGTTTAGGTGGATAGGGTTATCCAATTAATGGCCATTTCTACATCAATCAAGTTTACGAACTATTCACAACAACAAAAAAAAAAACATATGGCTCCCTTTGGTTTGGTGAAATATTAGGAATGGAAAGAAAAATGACTTATATGTAAGATGTCACTGATTTAACAGTTCGGAATTATATTTTTGTCAGAAATTATAAGGAATTACAATAATGTAAAGGGGAATAACATCTATATAAATTACCCTCATTTTTCTCTAAAATTTTTTTTGCTCCATTTTGTCCCATAGGCCAACAGAAAGCCTAAATTCTGCTGCATTCCCATGTCTACTAAATGGATTCGATTAATTTGAAGTTGACATTAATTTTACTGTTATACGTTCATATATCTTTGGAATAAATTAAAATCGAATTTTTTTTAATTCTTATTTATCTCACATACGTCGCAATCACAAAGCTAAAAATTTCGCAATGTATAACATGATTCTATATCTTTTTATTGCTCTAGTTATAAAAAATGTTGTATTAACTAATACAATAAAAAGTAATAAAACATATACATGGAATAATTTTTATAATTTATGTAATAAAAAATTATAGAACTTACTAAAGTGAAATTAGTGTTAATTGAATCCTAAATCCATATACCAACCCAGGGGCGGATCTAGTATGGGGGCAGCTGTCCCTGCTCGATTTTTTTATGGGTATAGGATAAGAGTAAATATATAAGTGAATAAATTTAAGGGGGCAGATTAATGGAAGAATACTGATATATTATTATTCTCATTTTTACCTTTTTTCAGGACAAATAAAATAATTATCATAAACAAACCCCACAAAATGGAATAATAAAAAAAGATACATTGAAGCTTATTTGAAACTTATAAAAAGATACCAAAACTGATTTTTGCTTTGAAATTAATTCACGAGTTTGTTTGAATATAGAAAATAAATTTGATTTGAGATTTTAAGCATTTGGAGAATTATTTAAATTAAAATATGAAAAGTAATCAAGTAAGTTTAATTCTAAATTGTATTTAAATATTTTTTGCTACTTTGAGATTAAAAACTAAAAAAAAATTGTGAAATTTTGAAGAATACTTTTACAGTTAACCCTATAATACGATAAATATGTAGTGGCATGATATGATTAAAGTCTTCAAGTGCAGTTGATTCTGGCCTATATATATATATATATATATATATATATATATATATATATATATATATATATATGGTACTATGAAAATATTATGAGTTACTTCATTCTTGTATGTTGATATGACACAGATACTTATTAATTAATTAAGATTTAAGGCTCGTTGAAAATGAGCTCATTTTTATCTTTCTAGCTAATAATACTAATCAAATAAAATAATATTGAACATTAATCTCATGCTCATACAGCCCTCACAAATCACAATTATTGTCCTTAACTCTCCAAGATAAGCCACACACACACACACACACACACACACACACACACATATATATATATATATATGATAAATCGCTATTATTAATAGCAGACGATGGATTACATCCGCTACTAATAATAGCAGATAACGGGTGTCGGTCCGCTACTAATAGTAGGAGATGACGCTAAAAATAGTATTGTCGACGTAATTCATCGTCCGCTACTAATAGTAATAGACGTAAATTTTTTTAGTTCTAATCTCGATAGTTTTTCTTATATTGAACGATAAAGATGATGTATGTTTATTTTTAATCCATAACAAATACATGTTATAAATCAATATCTATATATATATATATATATATATATATATATATATATCTGGAGAGAACTTTAAAAGCGAACTTTAAAAAAATAACCAAAGCATTTAACCGTCGTCTTTTGTGTAATCTCATGACAGTTCGATCCGTCGCCATAACCATGTAGTCTTTGGCTGACAGGTTAAACCGTCGCTATACACCCAAAAACGACGGTTTACGTCTTTGGTTACATTCTTTAAGGTTAGATTTTAGAGGCGGATCGATATATATATATATATATATATATATATATATATATATATAAACGTAATTTGTGAGTAAAAATTAACGTTTCTGACATGTAAGGAATATAACGTTTGTTTAATTATACAAATGCTAGTATACGTAAATAGGTAACGTATAATGATCAAAGATGACATGTATCGACTTTGAATATATATATATATATATATATATATATATATATATATATATATATATGCATATATTAAATTTTTAACCAATATATCATCTTTAGCAGCCAATTTTCTATTAGGCAAAAACAAGAAAGGGAGGGCTTTAACATAAACAATTTAGACAAGATCATGTGTGTACCATCATCCAATATAAATCTTACACAATAATTTGACTTGAAAATTAAAATCAATCCCCAATGAGGGCTTTATTGAGAAATATGTGGTCTCAGATGCATTATATATATAAATTAAAAATGAGCAAACACCATCATTAGTGTCTAATACAAGAAACAACGGCCGAGATTATAATTAAAAAATTCACAGAAGCGGATGACGGGTGTCGTCCACTACTAATAGTAGCGGATGCCTTGAAAAATAGTACAGTTGTTCGTTACTAATAGTAGTGGCTGTGAATTTTTTAACCTTAATATATATATATATATATATATATATATATATATATATATATAATTACACTTGTTATACTACATATAAATATATAATTACACTTGTTATTCTACATATAAATAATGTGACCTCTTGTCTCAAGTTAATATTCTCTCATACTCCTTTAGAACTACGGCTTTAAGATTAATCATTTACTAATAAAAAAATAAACAGATAAATTTGTATTCATCATTATCAGAATAGATTCATCACTAAATATATAACCTCAAAGCCCTTTAGCCATTTTTTTCCCACACACTCGCATACCAAGCTAATATGGAAAATTCTTCATACCCTTTTTCTTCCCCGTCACCTCCTCCTCCACCACCAAAAACCAGCCTACCAATGCTATACTACGGCCTGGTGGTGGTCGGAACGGCGGCCATAGTCCTAGCAATCTACAATCTCATCATCATAAAATGGTGTGCTAATCATCAAAGGCGATTACACAACATGAACCGATCCCTTGAAGGTACATCGTCATTAGGTATAAGGAGGAGGAGCTTAGATAACTCTAGCATCAATTTGGGAGCAAGTTTCAAGTACAAAAAAGAGGGAGAGGGAGAGGGTTCACTTCAATTAGGGTATGAATGCCCGGTTTGTTTATCGGTTTTCGAAGAAGAAGAAGAAGTTAGGCAGTTGCCGAGGTGTAAGCACTTTTTTCATGCTCCGTGCATAGATATGTGGCTATACTCTCACCTGGATTGCCCGCTTTGTCGTGCTCCGGTGGAAGTAATGCGGGGGGTATTTCCTCGACAAACCTCGGTCGCTACTCCGTCGGACCATTCGAGGGAAGTGCTGCTGATAGAACAAGGAATCCTTGTTTGATATCAAATCAATTGTTTTTATTTCTTAATCTTTAATTTTCTATAATTAATTAATCTTTTGTTTCCTTGTGGCATTTATTTTTAAGGAGTTGAAAAATCATGAAATGGTAGTTGTGCATGATGGTGTGATGGTTGGTGTACGTGGGCCCGGTGATGCAAGATGATAAAAACAAAGGGAAATGGTTAGGAAAGAGAATCGCATTGATAATTTGTTTGATACTTGATACATATATAGTAGTGGTTAGGGTTTTAAATTAGGTCAACCATGCTTGTCTACCCACCAAATCATCAAAGGGATAGAATGGGGGGAATCATGTTACTTGTATTTGGTGTAAACTTGAGCCATTTCCTTTTTTTTTTCTTTCGGGTCTTGGATTACCTGAGAGTTTAATTTGTCATAAAATCTAAAATAATTCTATGCAGACAGATAAATTAGTCTTTTGTTCTTTCGGTCTAATTTACCTGTCCGCGTCAAAATGTTCTAAAATCAATCGAACTATGTTGAGTTTACTTCAGTTACTGGTATTTGGGTCAGCAACAGCTGTTAACATAGCTGTTACAATTATATATCTGAATGTCACTAAATCCAGTATTTTATAAACTTAAAAACTGTTTTAATAAATACAATAATTGACTGTTTGTGTGTGTGGCACAATTTATAGTATACATGGCCCAAAATTAGGAGTCTACAACAGGCCCTTATATAGTCTTCCGTTTCTTTCCCCTAATTATTTTCATTTTGGGACATTTCCACATAAAAATTTGATTTCTCTCACATCATGAATAATGAGTGAATCCCACCGTGTAAAAAAATCATTTTAATATATTAAAATATCAATTTCCTTTCATTTTTCTTATTCTACATCTTAACCCCTATGTCCCAAATTAGTATACTTTCTAGATGTGCTTAATGTCAAATATCTAATAGACAACGAAATTGCAATTTGGTACAAAGGGTGTATATTTCTTTTGGTACCATTGATTCACCCTTGCTATGCAAAGGGTATATATTTTTTGGACATACAGAAAATAGCAGTACAGTCTACCCTGTCCTTCACTTAACAGAAACAAATTGCCTATATGCAAAGTTAACCTCTCTTGGCCTAGAAAGCATCTTCCGTGACTTAAAATGATCAAAATACCAGCAGCTCCAAACCTCCAATACCTCAACAACAATGCAAGGAAAACAAAAATATATGCAGCTTCATATGCAAAAGTGTAATTAGATGCATATACATGAAAACTCAATTTGCAAACCAAGAATGAAACCATTACTTCACAATATCTTGATAAATGTTACAAGGTCAGATAGATTTTCCCCCCTTTCTATTGTACAAGTAATACTACATTCTTCTTAAATTGTCTAACCTTGCTTGTAAATCACTGTCTATCCCACCGTCCTCGTTTCCTGTTGGTTCAGCTTGTGCAGCAGCAACCTTGTTCTTTGCAGCTGGGGCAGCTACAGATGCAGATGGTGCACTCAGAAGCTGTTGCAATAGATTAAAAAAACAAAAAAACCAAAAAATACATCAGCTTAAAAACTCAATCAAGTTCAGTTTGCACTGTAAAAGATGGAACATATAGTTTTAGTAAGTACCTCGTTGTTAATATCTATGCCAATCTCATCAAGGACCTGGCTCACTAGCTCTTCTGTCTCTTCCTCTTCCTCGTCACCTTCCAAAGCATCATCAATGGCATCTCCCATCACCTCACTTGTCATTTCCATTTTCTCATTCTGCCTCTCAAACTCTTGCATTATCTTCTGCAGTGATGGCAAGTTCATCTGCCTATTCATCTGGCTCATAGCCTTCGTGACACCTTTCATTGCCTCTCCCATTGCTTGTGTTGATTTCAAGGTCTAAAATTAATCAATGAAAAGGGGGGAAAGCAACTATTAGTATTAACAAAAACAAAACCTGCCAAATTTTTATTTTTCGGCTGGCTGGACACATCATATGGGCAATAAAACATAGGTTTACTCGTGCGAAAATGCCCTTAATTTGTTTATCTTCTTTTTGTCTTTTTTTATTGATTCTCAAGGGGAGATTGAACAGTGGGCTCTCACATGCGGGGATGGGGCTAGGACAAAGCATTACTTTTGGGTTGGGTGGCGACCAACGCTAAATATAATATATAATAAATTACCGTGGCTTCGCGTGTATATAAATGTAATCACATAATTAAATGCATAAATACTAATGTAATTGTTATTGAGACATAATATCTAGATTCGAGGTATGCCTAACACAGATTCAGTTTGTACAGTGTACTTAAGCCCAATTGAATTCAACAATTAGTTATAAATTTGAAATCTTAGGTTGTAATACATGTAAATACTATATTGGTAACTTTTGTGAGAACTATTATGTACCACCCTGATGCTCAGTGGACCGCCTAGGCAATGAGTTAGATTTGGGTTGCATAGTCTCGCCTAGGCAGTGTAAAACAATGTGATACATAGGTAAAATATTGTGAATTACCAAATCTGAAGTGCCTCCGATTACCAAATGAGCAGATTTGCTAAACAGAATTATGCAATCACTGTTATTCTTTTGCAAAACTAAGATTAATAAGAAGAATCCAAGCTCAACTCGAGCAACCTTTTGGAAAAAGAGGAAGTGCATAATCGATAGTAAAACTTTTATTGAAGTTAACAGAAATGGAATCCAAAATGATAAATGTCAATACCAATTGATTAAGTCAAATAAAAACATAATATGTAATGAAGCACAAATCATTTAAGGATTTTTTATTTTTTTACTAAAGGATATCTGAACAACAGACTGAGAAATTCCAATGCAATTCTTTTTTGATAGACAGAACAACTTAAATGGTTCAACTTTGCCATTACATTTTTTGGGGAAAAAAGAGAGAATCAGTTGGGCTATCTCATAGTGAATAGGAAAAGAGTGTGGAACAAGAAAGAAAACAAAAAGATGAGCGAAAAAAAGTCTTTGACCCCCTCGCATAGGATCACTAGTCCACATACATGGATCTGCTTCTACTCGTAAATAATTAGCGATGCTCTCAAGCTACAAAGCTCAAATCTCAAGCAAAAATATTTAAAACTCTATAAACATTGTAGGTATTATACCTAAAGAATCCTAGTGCAAGGGAACTCAAGCTATGATACACACAAGGCAAAGAAATCCTCGGCAAATAAAAAATATTTAAATGTTGCAAAAGCATAATAGATAATGAAAAGGAATGCAAATGCACCTGAATCCTCAGCGCTACACCCTGGAGTTGAGATTTTAGCTTATAGAACTTTTCAATCTGATGCCGCGTTCTAATAAGGTCTTTTGCCATCACCTTAACAGCTCCCTGCAACAGAAGAAATTCAATCAAATATACATTTAAAATTAAGATGGGGCACAAAGTTTTGATTAAATATAACCCTAAAGATGCAACAATTATGTCAAACAGGAACAAAATGATCAAAAGGTAAGTAACTAAGTAACACTATTCATCCATACAAAGTTACAAACACACAGCACGCTCTAAAGAAGCATAATACTGACAAAGGTAAGGTGTTGCCAACACAGTACAAGCTAAATAAATTACATGTGTTCAGTGAATAATTATAAGATCCCATTGACAAAATGTAATGAAAGATGTAATCAAGTTGGACGATCCTACAAACTTTCTCTGTAAGCCAGAATTTTTACGATGACTGACAAACGAATATCCTCGACACACACTGATACAAAAGCCATTTATAAAGCAATTGCATGTATCAAAGATAATAAGACAACTATGTCACAAATTTTGGTTCACCTGTTTATAGGGGCGGATCCAGCCACAAAGTTCAATGGGGTCAAATTTGAATTTTTTTTGTTAAGAATAAAAATTATAAATATATATATATATATATATATATACTTTTCTAAATCCAATATAATTTCTCAACACTTAAGTCGTTAAGTTTATATGTATATATATATATATATATATGTGTGTGTGTGTGTGTGTGTGTATTCATAATTTTCTTATAAGAAAAATATTAGAATGATTTTTTTAATCAACAAATTTTTTTATTAAAAACCAAATATAGTACAAATGTGACAAATCCAAAAGAGTTGGATAAGGCCACACGGGATAAAGAAAACCAAGTAAATAGTCTTGGAGTTTTAACACCTTGTCTTTGTCTTTGAGTTTTAATTTGGTGATAAAAGAAAAGGAAGCGAATGAAAACAAAAAGAGATAATGTCAATTTTGTAATAGAAGAGAAAAAAATTTAAGAAAAGTGGTGTTTTTGAGTTTTAATTAGAAAAAAAAAAAAAAAAAAATGAGTGTATTTCGAGTCAAAAATTTTCTTCTCATTTTTTTTCTAAAACTAAAAAACTTTATAGGAATGTTAGTTAAGAAAGAAAAGAAAGTAGAACAGAGTGCTTTCTTTTTGAGTCAAATATTACACATGGAGAGAGAAATAAAAAAAGTAGTACAAAATTATCATTACTTTAAAAAGTAACTTATACAAAAAGAGGATGGTGGTGGGGGTGTGTAATACGGGAAAAGGGAAGGAGCCAAGGAGGGCACAAACACATGGACGAAAATTCAGTGGGGGCAGGTCCCCTGCCCCTAGGGTAGATCCGCCCTTGCCTGTTTACATGAATTAGAAAATATTAGTGATAATCCTCCTTATATATGACAATATGCAGTTCAACGCTACGATATAACTTCAAAAGGTGAATAAAATGCAGATAATTAAGGTATTAAAGGCATCAAGGAATGGATATCGGAACACAACCTGTGTAAAACAAGCAGCAGAAGAATCACATAGAGAACTAGAGCCGAATGTACATTTTACAAAGTTCCAATAATTAAGAAGAAAAGAAAAGTCCTAAGCTCAGTCCTATTTCCTTTCATTTTTCTTTCCGACATCAAGATATAATACACCCAACAAAGTAAAAGAATAAGCAATTCAGAAAAGTGGCATACCATCTGCCCTTGCTTCGCACTTTTCTTTATCTCTACAATTAGTTTCTTCTCTTGATTTTGTAAACCTTGCCGCTCTCTTTCTATTTCTCTAATAGACTTGTCCATCATTCTTTTGTTTTCCCGCAGAAGTTCTGAAAATGACAACCACAAAGAGCATAAAGAAATTGTTATTTGAATCAGTCTGCCCAAGTAATATTATTTTTAGTTGGCTCACAAGGAACATGACCCTAAAAGAAAAGGACTTCATCAATCTAACTTGCTCAGTATTTTATCATTGCACAAAAATTAAACAAAAAAGTAAAGTTTGTAGCAATGAACTTATATCATGTTAAGCTGAAACTCATTTGATCAATTAATGTAATTTCTTAAACTAGAAAAAATCTAAACTTTATAAGAATATTTTAAAACAACAGCAAATTTCAACAATTAATAGGACACTCTTCTCAATTACTACAAATTGAAAAACACACCCAATATTACATTTTAAATATGCTCCTTGGCTATAAATGTTCATGAGGTAAAATTAAGTCAATTAACAAACACAATTTTGAAAACCTAACTCCAGATAGCCTATTGCATCTATGATCATGCTGTGACCGCTCTCTTACAGCTACAATTCCACGGGATCATCAACATACAAACCATTTATTATCAAAATCAGATCTAAAAACAGGAAATTCATCCAAATTGCTTAAGAATATTGTAACAAAGAGCGATGATCATTTCATCAAACAAAATATATACACATATATGATAAGTATAGAAAAAAAGTATAAACCTGCAGGAGTTTTTCTCTTTCCGAATAGGAAACTCATCGCGATCAATCCAATTAATACAGAATTCCGACGACTTTAGCCTCTCTTCTTCTCTTATCTTTAATCTCTCTCTCTCTCTCTCTCTCGAATTGGATTATAGAGACAGACAGAGGGGGCTTATTAGTGGTTTTGGATTCGTTGTACAGCTGCGTTTTGATTACGCGGTAATAGTGTTTGCGGAAACAAACAAGGAGAAGTAATACAGTTGCGCAACTTTTTTGATCCGACGGTGCAAACCTTCTATATCTGCTCTTTCCACGTGCTGGGAGTGCTAACATACTGGGCCAATTGTTATAAGCTTCAATGAGTTGGGCCAGCATGGGCTCATGGCGAATGTTCTATTCAACCATTTTTTCAAATATAGCATGCATGTTACAAGAACTTGAAATAAAATGTTTAGAAATCAAGGCCTTTTAAATAAAGATACAATAAATAAAAGAATTACAACAAAAGTCAAGATCAACTAAATAATTACAAAAAAGAGTGTAATTAGGACTCATATTACAAAAATAGTACAAACCTAAAATCAAGGATAACTAAAATTCAAATTCAAATCTTTTGGATTTAACAACAATTTCAAATCCATAATTCAAAATTCAAATCAAAATGAGGAAATTAAAATAAAAAATTATGAAGGAGTTATTGTACATCATCCTCCTCCCCCGCCTCCTATGCCCGCCATTATATCGTCATTAAGTAAATCGCCATTGGCCAAGCATTATCATCGCCGCCGCCACCATGCACGGGAGTTCTTTATTCGAATTTTTTGACGATTTGATGGTTACCAACAAAATTAAAATGTTTACCTTTATACTGAAGTTTGGCTACCAACCGCATCACATTTAAAATAAAAATGGTAATCAAATAAAATTGAATTAGTTACTTTATCGAAAAGTTTGGTAACCAATTGTATGAAGTTTGTTCTAATCGCATCACATTCAAAATAAATAGGTAATCAAATAAAATTGAATTGGTTACCTTATCTAAATTTGCTACCAACTACATGATTCGTTTGATTTACTAACGATGATTTGTTTTGTTCTGGGTGGAGTGGAGAATGAACCGGTGTAAGTGGGCGACTTAAGGGAGGAGAAAAGGCGGGAGGAGAGGGATGGTGGATGGTGGAGGTGTGGGGTGTGGGGTGTGGGGTGGGGGAGGAGAAAGGGGCGGATGGAAGGGGAGGGCGGGGGAGGTGGGGGCGGGGAGGAGGGCAGGGAGGCGGGAGGGGGGAGGCGGGGAGGAGGGAGGGGAGGAGTGGCGGGAGGAGGAGGAGGGGGAGGCGGGAGGAGGAGGGGAGGGAGGGGCGGAGGGGTGGGACAGGAGGAGGCGGAGGGAGGGAGGATAAGAAGAAGGAAAATAGAAATGGAGTGGGAGAAAATCGTGGGAGAGATGAGGAGAAAATTGTGGGAGAGATGGTAATCGTGTGCATAATTAAAGGGATAAGATTGCAATTTTTTTTGTAATTAAATATTGCATATCACTCTTTTTATAATTATTTTATTTGTACTCTTTTTATGTAATTATTTTTTAAAATGTAATAGAAAATATAATTGTTCCGAAATCTAATTAATATGAGGGCCCAATTTCTTGGGACTAGCTGAATATTGTGAATTTGTGATATATTATAGACTGTTCACATCATTCATCAGTTGCCCACAATGCAGGCCCAAACTAATCCCTGTCCATTAATTGTTGGAACACATATTTCATTGAAATAAAAAACACGTTCACGTTTATAGTGACCGACACATGGCGGGATGGTGATCTCCCGCCGCAAGATCAGTATCACACGATAGATGAATAAAAAGTGAAAGCTTCACTTCATGCTAACCACTCCCCACATTTACCTTATGGGAAAAGAAAGTATGTGTCTTTAGACACATACAAGCTCTTGCGTGTATCTTATTATTTTAAAAGATTTTATTATTGATGTTTTTGGCATTTCACTATTTTTATTAATGGTGATTTTGACATTCCACAAATTTGTGTCTAATATTTAAATGTATCCATTTCAACAATTGTGATCCTCTTATTTACAGAGTAGACCAGCATAATGGTCAAGCTAGTCAATCTTTCCTCTGTTTTTTAGATCCTAAAAAATTGTCCCTTTTAGAAATATGATTAACAAAAATTGGTATATAATTAATGTTCTAAAGTTACCTATATATTTATGTTTTAGCAACAATATTTTATTTTAGACCTAGTTAAAAGGTACTTAAAGTAGAAATTATCAACTTACTTCAAAACACATAATTTAATTATAATTAAACTTTGTAATCTGATGATAAAGACCAGAACTTTAGACCTTTAGCAAGTCGCTAGAATGTCGCTACAAGAATATCCCCCTACAAGGACTAATGGCGTAAAGGTGAAAGTGAAGAAATTTGCTAGTGATTGTTGTCACGCCGGGAAAGCGAGGGTCTGCCTCTTGCTGCGTCCTCCCTCCTCAGTAGTCTCACATTTCATGCAAACACACAGCCTTTTCAGTTCATTTCTTGGATGGTGAAAGCTGCTGTTTTGTTGTTGTTGATGATGTTGTCTGCAGAGAGAAGAGAGAGAGTGGGGAGTTCACACGAGCGCACGTGGGAACGACATAAGCAGACAAGCCAGGTGGTCACGTGCGATTCTGTCTCTTTTTCCGTATACGGTATGAAATTGATATTTTTTGATATTTTCGCGTTAAAGATGTTTTTTTGATATTTTGACAATTTTATATAAATATCAAAAAATGACGATTTTTATGATATACTACTCCTCCATCCTTAATATATTTGGTTTTGGATGATTTATTTTTTTTAATTATTTATCATTTTATATAATGTAAGAGAATTAATTCTAATCTTTCTAAAATTACTTTAGGAGAAAAAAAATATACAGAGAGAAGAGAGTATGAGATAAGTGTGATAATTATGAGAATTTAAAAATATTATATACAATTAATATTATATAATTATTTTCTTAATTCTTATGGACAACTCTAAAACGAGATATATTAAAAGACCGAATAATTACTGTTAGACCAGTAGTAGAGTTTTTTGTTTACAGTTTACTGCTTTTTCTACCACTTTTCGTACCTATGTATTGTTTAATGAATTTTTAAAGGTGGACTAAAAAAATAGACATTTTTAAAATTTCATTGAGATAAAAATATAAATAAATAAAATTCAAATACACTTATATCTAATTTCTACTTCCACATAGAATTTTTGTTGTTTAATTTAATTTAATAAATTTAAGATGGAGATGTGGTTATACAAAGTTCGATATAAAGTGATGAGAATAGTGGAGAGGTGGTTGATGAGAAAATTAATAAATAAAATAGTAGTGCAGAGAGAAAAATAGTGAAAGTTATTTGAAGAAAAATAGTGCAGAGATTTGAAATAGTAAAATATATGAATGGTTTTGTTTGTATGCGGATATATGTTTCTTTTTTTTTGTTACTTCTCTCTATTTTATTTTTCATTACTAACTTCATTCTTTTTTAATTTATTTGTTTTAGGAAAATATTATACATGTCCGTAAATATTTGACGAGGTTGAATTGTGATTAACATGAGATAGAATAAATTAAAATAATACACTTTTTAATTTTTACCTATACTATGTATGCACATACGTCGCAATCATAATTCGGTTGAAAATTTTCGCAATGTATAGTATGACTTTTTTTTTTTTTTTATCTTTTTTTATTGAAGGAGGAACAAATAAACTCACAAGCAAACTTGTCATAACAGAAGAAATAAATTCACCCAAGTCTCATAACGAAAGAAATGAATTTATTTAAGTTATTGGTCAACTTTATATTATATATTATTAATATTTATTCATGTATGAAATATTATCACTTGGTTCGGTACAATTTATATGAATTAATAATATAAATTTATCTGGTATTAATTATCACTAATTAATCAATTATAAAAAATTCATATACCGAATCATTAAAATAAATAATCGGAATCGATATCGAAAACCGATTTATACCAAATCAGTTTTTTCTGTTCCGAATCAGCTCGTTCGATTTTGAAACCCTAAAAAACTGAAAATTTTGACCTGACAAGCAGTGGAGGTCAGCTAAGGCTTGCCACGAGTCTTTTCAACACCCAAAGTAAATAAATAGATTTTGGTGCTTGGAAAATCAATGACACGAATTGTATTCATTTCATAAGAGTGGAAAAGTTGTTATGGAAAATCTACTTTTTCTTTGGTGCAAAAGTTAGTTTGCATGTGGGCTATCATGCCCGAACCTCCTTTATTTGACGAAAAGATTCCTCGTCCCCATAAATTATTGTGCCCCACTTCAATAAATTGGTTACTACTAGTATAATACACACACTAATAACAATTTAAATATTTATTTAATTTTATAATTTTTGGACATTATTATCAATTTGGTACAATCAATTATAGAAAATAAAAATATAATAATTAATAATAAGGATATTATAAATAAATTGTTTATAAAAATAGTTCATTTAAAATAAATAAATATTTAACTTATTTGAATAATAAACATTTTCCCTCGTCCCCACTATATTTGTTTTTTGACCTAAATTCTAACACTACTACTAGTATAAGTATATAATACACACTAATAACATATATACTATATTTGCTTTATGTCACATTATATGAAGCAAGCAAATAGGAGTATCAGTCATTCTACCCCTATTTTGTTTGAGGCTTAATTCACTAATTGAGCTAAAACTTTAATAGACATAAATTAGTTGACCTAGAGCATTTTAATTGAGGTTAGCTTTAACATTCGTTAAATAAAGATAACTTTAGTTAATTGATCAATACAAAGTCGAAAAAGTGGGTAAGGAACGAGCGATGATCTCTTAGATTGTATTGTCAACAATTAACTTTATAGAATCGGATTCAATTTTGACATACACATAAGTTGAGTAGACAATATAAATTTTTTTTTACTTTATGAACATTTATCGTCTCAACAACTACTGTATATCGAATCAGCTGACAACATTTTCCAAACATAGTGAAAGATTCGACATAGTGAAAGCAAAAACATTAAAGACAAGGTTGTTTTTGATTGAATTCTTATTTACAACCCCAAAGCAAAAACATCATTGCTGATTTTTTTTTCTCTCTAACCCCCCCCCTCCTCCTCCTCCTGTGATCTCAAAGAACTACAGAATGAAACGTTTAGCAATGGCTTGATTAGTTTTCAGATTAGTGGTTCCATAAACCGGCAGCTCCTCCGTGTATAATCCGATTCCGACCGCGCCAATGTTATCGAGCTCAAACAGATCGGAGCTCGAACAGCTCTCAATATCATCATCTACATAATTGTCTTTATGAAATACTCTGAATCTTGAACCATCTCCTGTTCCTGCAGTGTATTTCTTCTCCAGTAAATGATTCTTAACAATTGAAAATGACAATACTCTCGGATCCTCTTCATAAATATTCTTGTGACCACATGGCCGACAATCTTCATCAACAATAACACTAACGGGGCAGAATCTAACAGACCTTTTCAAGCCATTACTATTACTGTTATTCAGTTTACATCTTGAAGAAGGCGTTTTGGTCAAGCAAGTTCTTGAAAAGGAAGATGCCGAAGAACTTGTAGTTAAGTCCTTGAGTGATCTTGATTTTCCTACTGAGCTCAAATCCACAATATCATCATTGAACTTTGGTTTCTTCAAGTTTTTTGAACTGAAAATTGAATTCAAGAGGCTAGCGATTCGCCCACCAGGTGAAATCGGCTGTTTCACCTTCTTTAACTCCCTGTAGATTTTCAAAGCTCTAGATTTCGTTGTTCTCATGAACTTCCCTTCACGCTTTGGCATTTGCATTGTCAAATGCGACGGAGATTTTGGTGTGGATCTAAATCCAGACTCTGTATCAGAGGAAGAAAAAATGGTTCCACAGCAGCTTGAGTCTGAAGAAGTGGAACCATTTGAATTCTTCAAGTATTTTGTTGTACTTGGAGTAGTACTGCGATCTTCCATCCATTTCTCGATCATGATTGCTCGACGAAGGCTTGGAATCTCTTTATCATACTCTTCCTCTTTTCTCATTCTCACACTGGTTGCTTGGTGATGTTCTTTGCCACCGGATTCATCGATTGATCGATAAATGGCATCGAGGAGAGAGGAAGAAAAAGAGGGTGTTCTTCTTTGCTGGGGATATCTTTGTTCTCCTAAACTTCTCTCCATTGAATTCATGTCTCTAGAGCAAGAAAATATGATGCCAGATGGGAAAAAACTTAACAATTTATGTGATGATATTTGTTGGGAGAGAAAGGGAGGAGAAAGCCAAATGCCACGGCTTGGATTTTGGGGGAAAAAAGTAGTAGGGGAAACTGTGTGAGAGGGGGAGAGGGTATAATATAGTAGTCAGTACCTAAAAGGGCAGACCCCCGCGTGCGTGTGATTCTGCCATGGAAATTGAGAAGTCTGAGTATCTGTTGTGAGTGAGTGCGGCTGATTTTCTTTATTTGTGAGTACTTTTGTTCACCAGTCAACTTCTAAAGCATCTTTCGGGTTCAAGTTTTGAAGTCACTGTCCAAAATCAGAACTTTATAAATAAATAAAATAAAATAAAGGCAGCTACCTGAAAAGTATTCTTTTTAACACCCATTAAAAGAAGATAAATTCTCTTCAGCTTATACTTTATCACTAAAACAAAAAATCCCAGTAATTCATATTATGACAAACTATACCAAAAAAAATACCAGTAAATTATTTGAGTGGTGTAAACAAAAAATCCCAGTAAATTATTTGAGTTGTGTAAACGTGTCTACCTTGTATTCCACATGTATTTAGTAAATAAACCGTATATGTTAATAGTCATATACATTTAAACTGTATTAAACAGTCTTTTCGATAACATGCCAGCATTCAGGATTTTATTTTTTGTCACAAAAGTATTTGGAGTTTCCCGATCGCAGTCGGAATCTCCCCACCCCGGACCACGCTTTTCATACAAGCTTGCGCCTACGTTTCTGTGACCACGCTTTCGGGCTTGACACTTGTAGCTAGTGGATTCGATCTCACGAGTTTTCAGCTCCCCCGAGGCTTTATTTAAACCACTACGACAAACAGAAATTTGTGCCAGAAAAAAAATTTAAAAAGGGGGGGTCACTGTGGGCCAGAGAGATTATTATTTAGACAAACAGGAAATAGAAGATAGTGGTAAAAAAACAGTGCTGCTATTCAAATCTGAGGCATAAATAATGTGCTGTTTCACTTTGTTATGTACTTTTGTTTGCAACAGTCTTTTAATTCCAATTAATATCATTAACAGTAAACATATTGGCACAAGCCGCACAACATCTAGAAGAAAGGAAGCAGCATGTCATGCAAAGGGAAATAGAGTCACAAGTACAAAACTTCAAATAATAATGCTTCATAATTAGATGAAAAAATGGTCAACTCTAACGAGCAAAATCATGTCATATTAAACTTTATTTTAAATTGAATTTTAGACACAAAATCACAAATTTATAACCAAATTATCCATCAACATTGGACATACTGTATGCATATAGGACCAATGATTCATCCACTCACATATTCAACTGGCCACGAAGATGTTTCCCTTCGGCAGATAATCTTCATGAGCAGATAAAGAATTTGATAATGCCATTTCACTGATGTGAAAAAACCCATGCGTAGTTAGCCATAATTGGACATTTTCACGTGAAAACTTGATTTTTACAAAAGAACTTGACTGGTTGTTGCAGAGTTCAGTCTATGAGCATCGATCAACTGGTACAAATCCCCTAGCCTTTGTTTCCCAAGAGGAAGGTACATTCTGCGCATTCAAAATTAGAACACAAGTTAGAAAAATAAAGAAACCATTAATAATAAACTCAATTACGTCCCATTGTTCATTTGACAAACAAGTGATGTCAAATGAATAAAATGCAACCAGCAGAAAGAATAAGAAAATAATGTTCTGTGTAATTGCATCTAGATTTAATTCACTGTAGAGAGAGAGATCCTCCAAAAATAATTTTGTCACTAACTCCTCATCATGCTCTATTGTTGCAAGTACTTGTCCAAACTGCCACGTTAATTTCATGTTATTTCTTCAATTACCATTTGAATCATAATTATTGCAAAAAGACGAGGATTTTTACTGGTCAGAACATCCATATATACAACTCCTTTCTTCATCCCAAAACGAGAATACACTTGTAATACAGTCAAAACTCACAAAAAAAGAAGTTGATTGTAGCTTAATGGCCAATATCACTACTTAAATATAATAATATGAGGCACATTGATTGAACCGTATGGAGTACTAAACTTCTAAATCTTGAGTCGCAGCTCATGTAATCAGCACAACCAGTGGTGTTGAGAAATTAAAGGAGCAACCACCACATAAGAAAGAAACCATATATGAAAGGAGAAAACACACTGGTCCAACAAGGGTAGAGTGTCCCCAAGCCATATAACCACCACCAGAATATCAAACAGGTGAACAAGTTGCCACATATAACTGTCAGATGCATCATACAAAATTCTATAAGCTTATTGTAACAGACAGGCATCAAATTCCTCCACATATGCTTGGATTTTCTAAGAAGTCAAAACACTAAAAACACACGGACAACGCTAGTGCTGTTAGATGTTTCCAGAAAATTTTGGGTCACAACTTGAGTGCCTTGTACAAGAAGAATGAAGAAAGTCCTGTTTAGTGATGGTATATATTAAACATAAATAACATGTGTTGCCACAACCGCACACATACATACACATTCTTTATCGACAACGTGAGAAGTTCAGCATCTTATTTCTCTAGTCTGAGTGTTTAAATATTCTTGACCAAAGCGCAATGTATAAGTTTTATGTTTAGGAAAGATATTATTTAGATTTTATTCTTATAAGTTGAAGCAAATTTCAAATTTAATTGTACTTTTATTAACAAAAAAATTTAAAAAATTAGTGGTCAAGTTTTTTGAGTAATTAAATTAAAAGGTTAGAAATAAAAATAAAGAAGTAGAATTAAGCTTTCTAACTAACCTGATGAAAAAGCCTGTGGAGTCGATGCAAAATGTCAACTTTTCATCCGTGTATCAGTTTTTCAATATGATTTCTTCTGCTAGGGTAAACTTATGTCATTTTTAGCAGAAGAATGAACATTTTTATTTTAGTTTTTAATTCTTTTAGCGGGTCATCAAAAAACCTAGAAGTTGTTACCAGTGAGGCATCTGGGCTTAGATAGAGGCTAGGGGAAAGGTTGGAATTGTCAGACTAACTCTCCTGTTGATTCCACAATTTTCTCTATGGCTCCTCCCTTAGAAATTTCTAAGCATACATCCAATACAATTGAGAAGTTGAAGAAAATGGTGTTGTACATGTCTTGATACGGAAAATGTGGTCTATAAAACTCCAATAATAACAGTCTAGGTTCAAGGGTCCTCGTATAATGATTTGTAAATACTCTTTGTTGTGGTGTGTAAAACAAATCAGTACAATTCATCATTGGGGAAGGTCAAAGGACTTCAAGACAACCCAAAAGTCATTTTGTGTTTTGTTACTGTTAAGCCATACTAATTTGATTTCAGTAGCAATAGGAATTTCTGAGGATTGTGTCAAAACATTTATTTGTTTATTTGGCACAAATATATTTTACTTGCTTGAGTTTCTAGTTTCGAAATAATCGGTAGGTTTGATATATGTAATATGTGACTTTTACTACAAAGGGAGATGGCCTTGGTTTCATACCAAGAGGACAAGGTACGTAACCCTTACTTCTCCCTCTATAGATGACCACATTGATGCACCCTGAAGGCTTACAGTGCAGAAAATAATTATTTCATTGCACACTCGGAGGGTTCCCTTGGGGTTAGGATACACCCATATCTCAAAGCTGTAATAATTAGATTAGCATAGAAACTTCCATCGAACACCGAAAGGAGCAATTAGCAGCCAAATCAATCAGGAAACACCATGCCAACACCCTTCTACACATCTAGTATCTCAAACCATATGTCAATATATGCTCAAGGATCTAATAAAACTGTTACCAAAGTTTTACTTTTAATAAAATACTACCTCCGTTCTTAAAAAATTGTCGTTTAAGGTTTTTGCACATGAATTAAGAAAGTCATTTAAAACTATCATTTAACAATTAAAATTTGTTTGAAATTTCATCACTACCTCTTTATGGGAAGTTGAAAACTATTAATACAAGGGAGAGAATTTCTTGGGACAATGAGAGAAGGTAGGGGTGATATACGAAATTAAATAATTTATTCTCCTAGAAAGTTGTAAACGACAAATAAATTTGAACAAATTTTTTCTTTTAAAACGACAATCTTTTAGGAACAGAGGGAGTACGTGGAAAAGTATAAAACCAAGTTTGAACAAGCACAAGAAACAAAAGTACTAATGTATATATTATACGCATGCCTTTGAGCCTTGAGCGACATCATTGACCTTGCACCTGGTTTGATTAGGACTTTGCCGCATTTCATCACAAAGGAAAGCACATCAAACCCGTGTCCACGATAGTAGGGTTCTTCCCTGCTGTAAGAGTTTTTGATTCCTTAAAAGTTATCCGGAACATCAATGTCCAAAAGATGTATATACAATCATGCAATGTGACCATAAAACGTTATTAAACCACTCTGAACGACAGAAACTTCTTCCAGTCGGGTAACAGTAAATTGGTAAATCAACTTTATTTCTGATACCATGCGGGCTTTACAAAGACAAACCCATAAGAATAGCTTATATGTATCTTCCTGTGCTCGCCTTTAAGCTTTCCATCAGAACCAAATACACAGCACGCATTATACAGCCTGTCACCACTACATTCTGGTATAGATCCTCCAATTAATGTGATCTGACAACTCCGAGAAAAATCAGACAACGTTGCAGTTGAAGGAGATGCATCACCACCGGCATTAATATCCTGTGTGTATACTTGAAAACTGTCATTTGAATATGGACAACTCCAAATTTCCTGACATGGGTGGAGGGAACCGGCATATAAATCCAATCTTTCTTAACAACTTGTATCAGAGAGTTCATTTTATTTGAAAAATAAAGTGCAGAAGATTATTGAGAGAAGCCCAGGACTAATAATTTGGCATGTAGATAGTCAATTGGCTCTATCTAATAGGGCTATAACCATGATTTAATATCAGGACTAACCTACAAGTATTACAGATTACATGGAGAAAAGGTTGAGTACTTCAACGTCCACCCAATATAGAGAAACAACAAATATCTGTTCTTATTCTCAAAGTTGCAAGAAGTGTTTATTGAACATATAAAATAGTTTTCTCAGGAAAGGGTAATACTGCAGACATAACACAGAACGTGGTAAAATTAGAATGTGAAACTATCTCACTGCTCCATCATGAGCAACGTTTCAACAAACTTACAGGTAGAAGAATAAGCCGAGCATCCTTCTCTGTACTTCCTCAAATTGCTTTTTGAGCATGAACATTATTCTCTCCTTTCGGCAGTCACTGACAATTGGCAAAGAGCAATCTTGAACTGGAATAGAGCAGAACAACACAACTCATTCAACAATCAGCACAGAGATAATAAACATAAGGAAGGAAAACCTAGAAAGAGATAATTTAGTAGGATAAATTCTCAAGCTTAGCATTTTAATTTTGAGAGCAAAGCTAATGTTTGTCACCCAGAAAAAGTACTCACTTCGTCCCCAAAATGAGATTAGACTTTCAAGATCAGTCTGTAAAATCTCATGAAGTATCCATCTAAACCATTAATCATGTAAAAGTTGAACTTTTCTTAAAACTTTGAATTCAAGCATGAAAAGCACCTTGCTGCTAGTGAAGGATTCTAATTAGTCCAGTAACTAATGAAATCTCAACATATATAAATCAATTACATTTGGACCCCCAAACATTTCCCTCATCAATATGCACAACCTATACTGATTCAGCAATTAACAACACAAAAATTTTAAACAATTACCATTTCAGTTTCCTTATTCTCTCCAAAGCCAGTAAATAACTGAAAAAATTCAAAAACAAACATACAAAATTGAAACAGTTCAATTAAATCATTCTATTAAACAAACCAATTTATTACTGAGGTTTACAGTGGGCTTAGACAGAGAATTACGTGATCTGAGACTCGATGACTTGATGAGGATCACAAGGTGTACGCTGCCATTTTTCACCTGAGCTCACAGAAAATGTGGTGGCCCACGACGGAGTTCTTCTGTTGTGGAGAACAGAGAAATCCGGACTAATGTGAAAATAAAAAGGTGTTTTTAATATTTTTTTTATATATTGTTTGCCAATTGCCACTGTTTTTCCTCCAACAATTTTTATGATCCCCGAAAATAGGGAAAATAAAGGAAAATTTAAAAGTCAAATTGTCAACGGTCCATATAACTTTATTTTAATAATAGTTGCTTTCTATTTTTTTTCACTTAACATAACTTTTTTGTTGTTAATTAATATTTTTAGGTAAATAATAAACACTCCACTATTTTGTTCCATTTTAATACTCCCTCGGATAAAAATTTTGATTGATTTTTAGGTATATTAAAAGAAAATAATAATAAAACTATTTATATTTAAATTCTCATTTAATTATATAATTTTTTCATAAATATGAATAGAAAATAGAAATATAACAATTAATATTAAGGATATTATAAATAAATTATTATAAAAATAGATTATTTAAGGTAAGTATACATTTAACTTGGAACTACTCTAAAATAATCTTTCTATCCGTCATAATATATAGCGTTTTAGATGATTTTATTTTTCTCAAATTATTTGTTGTTTTATATAATCTAGGAAAATTAACTATAATTTTCTAAAATTATCCCTTATGAAAAATTGTTATAGATGAGAGATAATATGATATAAAATTATAAATATAATAATTATATGAATTTAAGATTATTATAGATAATTAATATTATATTTAATAATATACAATAATTTTTTTAATTATTATTTACAACTTTAGGACGTCATGTACGGAATGAATAGTAGTAATAAAGATTTTTATTACAATCCTTCTACGGGGACAGGGGTGGGGCGAATGGTCTAACGATCGGGGGAATTTTTTATTTTATTTTATGACTTTCAAACAATTTATAATATTTATTGAAATTAAAATTTTTACAGAATTCAGTAGTTTAGGTGTCATTTAGATATATAATTATACAAATTGTATAATTTTATTTTTTACATATATCGAAATGACACCTAAATTATTAAATTTTATAAAAATTTCAATTCTAATAAATATTATAAATTATTTAAAAATCATAAAAAAAAAAAAAAAATTAGGCTGGTCACTAGACCGGTCAGCAAACCCCGGTCCCCCTAAGTTGTCCTTTTTATTATGAGAAGACTTCCTGAGCATCGGATTGAAGAGAATCAGTCGTTTGAAGCCCATGTCCCAACACAAGGACAGACCCATAGCTCAGTCATAAATTCTTTAATAGTAGTCGCCCTTTACATAAATAAATTTAATATAGTAGTATTTATTATACAATTCAATATAAGTTTGGTACCGACAGTATTTTAAATTCAGGAAAGCACGATCAAGGTTTTAAAAATTTTAAATTATGCATAAACAATCCTGATAACCGCTAAATACCATATTCTCCTAGTTTTTTTATCAGGATTTATTGTGAAAATATTTGTGAATATTGTGTGATTGGAATAAAATAAAATATTTTTAACATACAAAAATATTAGAGTTATCAATTATTAATTTAATATATTATACCTTTAGTATAAAATATGTGATAAAATTTTTGTTAAAAAAGAAATTCTTTTAGACCGACGAGTCATCAAATCATCACTCGAAACTAAACAATCAAAATGACTCGATCTTTGCCTAATTATATTTTGGTATTGATGTGCCGTAATATAAGCCAAAATATTCATCAATAATAAATAAACAATAAAAATAAGCAAGACTCACTCTTCCCCAGGGAGTTTATACTACTCATACATCATTACTCTCTTCTTTATTAGGCATCAAGATTTATAACCACAAATCTATCTCCTCTTTAAGCATGCAACCATGTGAGTTCTTTTACAATCTAATTGAACTGGGAAATGTAGCAATCTTTGGAGCCATTAAACTAAAGGAGAGAAGAAAGTGAAGAACAGGCCTTTACCCCCTCATTGATATTAACAATATTTAATATTTCCAAATACAAAACTTTCAGATTCCAACTTCAAATTTCCAATTTCTATACCCACTTGCTCCGAATGCAATGCAAACCCACTGTTCTTCATTGCTGATGATGATATATTCCATGTGAAAATATTGAGAAAAACAAAACGAAAACATTCACTGATCCAAATTAATACTTTGAGGCAGTCACAAAGCCGGGACTGGACTTATAAGGATGCAACTTACGTATGGTATACCTCAACTCCATTTATGTATGGGGGTTCAACATCATCTTTCCAAATTTCTGAAGAAGACACTGAAGTAGTGTGGCCGAAAATGAACAGCTCTATATAGTAGGCACAAGCTCCATCTACTCAAACCAGCAAATAACAGGATAAGCAGGCTGCAGCCAACAAATTTTGGGAGATCATAGGTATTGTTTATGTATCCTGGTTCGGTTCTCTTCCCACCACATTCTAGCATGCATCTCTCCAAACTTTTCTCGGCTGCGGCACATGCATATGACATGAAAACCGAATTCAATATCCAATTAATTAGTAGAAGCCCGTTACAACAATTCTAACTGACACATTCAAACAGTTGAAAACCCAGGTAATCATCATGAATGATATGGATAGCGGGCTTGGAATTAATGGAACCACTGATCCACAAATATCTTCTAAAATAATCATTTGTTTCTCAAATTGTAAAAACAGTGACAGGATGATCTTTGCTTGGATGACTAGAAACTAACCAATCCAGTCATGGTGACTAAATCTAACACCAACTTGTAGGATTTAAGTAATACTACCATTTTTTATATTTGCATTATTTTACCATTTAAAATTTGCTCCTTGTTTCACCATCATACAAGAATTTTAAATACTCCCTCCGTCCCAGGATAAAAGTCCTTATTACTATTTTGGGTAGTCCCATGTTAAATGTCCACTTTCCTTTAATAACTAAACTTTTACACAATTTTTCCTATTATACCCTTAGCATTAAATATCTCATACTTTTCTTATTCTAATTCTCTCTCCATATTTATTAAGTATAATTAGTTATGTGTTGAAAATATTTTGAATTGAAAAGTTAGAAAGTCACTCTCTCACCTACATTGGAAATGATTAATAAAATATTATTATAGACAATTTTGTCATTTCATTCCTCTTCTTAATATGCGTGAAAAGTCCACCAGGACTTTTATCCTGGGACGGAGGGAATATTATTTTGAGTTCATGACCACTCTTTCAACTCTAAAGAGAAGTATGTGAAGAGAAGTTAAAGAAAACTAGCATTTTCACTTTAATCCGACGCGGGGTTATCTCATTTGCTACCAAATGGCCAAAAAACTCAACAGCTGTGACTGAGCTGAAACAAGTTTAGAGTATAATGAGTGCTAGTACCCCTCTACATGTTGATCCGCACACAGGATAGATGCACTTAAAGGACTTTTACATAGGCCATCAAGTCAATAAGTAAGAGGGCTAACCTGAATCTGACACGCCTGAGTTCTCTTGCACCACCTGCCAAGGCTCTAATTGTAATATAAACCCCCGGCTCATCCTGCTCAACCCATTCAGTCTCTAGATCACTGGCATTGCTAATGGATAGCTCTCCAGAGCGATCTGCCTCTCTTGATGAGCTAGTCCTTATAGAGGCATCCACTGATGAC
Source organism: Panax quinquefolius (assembly GCA_020205615.1). NCBI lineage: Eukaryota > Viridiplantae > Streptophyta > Magnoliopsida > Apiales > Araliaceae > Panax > Panax quinquefolius. The sequence continues at coordinate 157,313,816 of CM035152.1, forward strand.
GTTTCTGTCTTTGCGCCACTAATACTTGAGAGTTTTGGAGTTGCGGTAAGGCCACATGAATCATTATTATAGCAAAAGTTCATAGGGTGGTGTTCAAGTGAATCCGAGGATGAGTAGCCCATTCCCATTGGACGGTATAAGGTACGAGGTAGACGTTCTTTATTCAATGGTGGTGTCACAGGGCTGTCTTGGGCAGATTCAATTTTCAAACTCTGTAAGAAGAAAGGAAATGAAATGACATTAATGACAAAGGAGAAATAGCAATATTAAGTGTATACATAATATGCAAAGCTAATGTTGATTTAGATAACCATTTGATAAAAATATTAGCTTTAACAACTTGCACAAACGAATGACATCTCTAGCCAGGAAGTAGATAAGATAAAAGCATGCAAACATTCTGTAATCAATTTCCAAGGTAATAATCTTTATAATAATTAGACTTCGAGCTCACCTGATCATCTTCAGATCTCAGAGGGGTTGGAAGGGGAAAAGCTTGGCGGTTTAACCTTTGGACATTGTAAAGTTCCATTACTTTGTCATAGTTCTCTGCCCACCATCTTTGAGCTTGCCATTTGTTAAACATTTCTCGACTAATAAATACAAATAGACACCAATCATTAGTCTTGATTTGGATCATCAAAACCAGGAAAAGTGTTACCATGGTACTTGTTATACATTGCAGAGAGTTATAGTTTAAAAATTAATGGCAATAAATGTGTGAATATATTTAGGAAATTGATATTTTCATAATTCTGCAAGTTTTTCACAGAAGGTTGGGACCCACTTATTATTGGAGAACCTTGTGGAACTATCATTTTTTTAATTGTGAAAATATCAATTCTCATTATGTGTGTGTAATGACTTGAGGATATGGAATTAGCAAAAAAAAATCTATTTATGAGACAACATAAAAATAATAGTAATCACTAATCAATGTAGTGCTCAAGTAGTCAAACCCATCCATATTAGGTATTAGATAAGCCATCTTTTAAGGAACTATTATTAATAATAATTATGTTATGCCACAGAGTAGAACCTAACCAAACTTTTTGACAAAAGAGATGCTCCTCATTTTTAAACAGTTCTATAAAGCCAAAAATGCCCTCAGTGCATGGAGAGAATTTCATTTACTTAGCTTAGAAGGTATCCAATCCTTTTGTTTGTTCTGTTCTTCTTTTTCATGAAGGGGAGTGGAGTTGGAATAAGCAAGTCATTCAAGCATCTGATCAAATACTTTATATCATCTAATTAAAAAAGATTTGGAGTCACAGTCTACCCACAAACTGCTATCTGTTTCAGTTAGATTAGACTCATACACAAGTCATATGAATTTGTGAACAATAGGCAGGGCTAGCGAAAATTATCACCATGTTGAGAATTGAATTCTTGGATATATACTACACCTACCCTCAAAGGGAATCATATACATTAGTTGTTTTGTCCTAGTGTAAAAGAAAGCTAAGGATCTATACTTCTTGTTCCTTGTTAAACGACCAAAACTCATGTTCACATTGGTTCAGGGGCCAAATAGTGTTCATATCTGTCCCTAGTTCTTTACAAATGAAATGAGTTAGAATAGTCACAAGATGACAAAGCTAAGACAAGGCGTGAAGAAAATTGAAAGGGAAAGCAAGAGGATGCCCGACAGGACAACAACACTCAAGAAAAAGCTAATTTCAACACAATCAAACCAGACCCACTAACAAGTTTTTTAATGAGTTGGCCTTTAAGACTTTTTTTAGAAAACATTGCTATTATGGGTGGCCATTTCATAATGGCCGGTACAATCACAGTCAAACCTGTAACAGTTTAAATCAATTGAGGAGAAGCTAAATTTACTTTTGGGCACTTTGTAATAATCACAGTAGACTTTCTTGCAAGGACTGTTCAAATTACTAGATCATTTTCTGTTTAAAGTCGGCTTTTACCACACAGATGTGATAGTCTCACTCACAGATGTTAAGCGCTAAAGAAACCACTAATGTTGCATTATGTTAGAAGAATAAAGTATCTTATCAATTAACAATGCATTCAAGTATTTACTCCTTTATGCTATCCACAAATATTGTTAATCAGCCATTTGAGAAAGCCTTTCTGTTTCAGACTTCAAGACCATATCCGCAAAGCACAAATTAAAGAGATTAGTTCGTAGACATGATAACTAAATGACCTCTTCTAACTCCGAAAACAAAATGACATATTTCGTTATATCATTAAGCTTACTAGAATTTAGAGCCACATATACATATGTACTTGACCTTTTTGGACGTTGCACCAACTCTGATTTCTAATCCCCCAATTTGTCATAATAATTTAGTCCTCTAAAAGCACATTTTGTTGAAAATAATTGAGATATAAATATGAAGGGAGAACGATACTCAACTGCCTAAAACTGCGAAACCAGTTGTTACTAAATACCACATGTATTATTAATATGGGGGAAGCAAACAAGCATATGCTAAAATTTTCAAATATAGTAGCATAAATTGAATGGATAAGGAAACCCCATGAAAAATGTAAAGACAAAACATAAATCATAAAACCAAAAGTATTGGCCTCAATCCTAGGCTAATTAAAACTTTCCTGGCATTCAAACAATGAAACATAATCTATTTGATACCCACAGCAAACAAGCCAAAAATAAATACTAAAAAAAACTAAAATCATTAAATTGTAGAAACATTTTCTAAGCACGCTTAATCATTTGCAAATGCAGTGGAGATTTTGGTCAATTAATGATGATAGGGCACTAAGATTAATTAACTTAAACAAGTTACTACTTACCATTTTAACTAAAATCACAGATTAATCATGCAATAATTACTCATTAAATGTACTTACCATGTTTCAGAGACCCATTTCTTAAACATGCAATAATTACACATCAACTACTCTTCGGTCTTGACCTTCCAAAAAAGTTAAAAAGAAAATAGTACCTGAATCGAATACGCTTAAGATCATTACCGCCACGTGGAAGCGAAACAAAAGTAATTAGGATACCGGGCTCCACCTGAGCAACCCACTCTCTCGGTTCATTTTCCTCCACCAGCACCACCGGTTCAGCCCGGCGCCCACTGGCCGACAGCAATACCGACGCCGGCGTACCATCCCCACTCGAAATTCCCTTTAGCCTCGCCTCCATTTCCTTCCCCCACACCCTCCCTGTCGCCGCCGAGCTCGAATTCGAGCTCCCGGTACGACGGTAAGACCACCGGAACCTCTCCGATCCGGAGGCCGACTCCGTCTCGGCAAAACTTTTCTGTCGGAGATGTGTCACCGGTCCCGAACACGGACTACAGCTCCGGTAAGCTCCCGATGCCTTCAATGCCATGTCTTTAATCTATAAAACAACAAATTAACAAACATTTTCACTAATTCATATACACTTCCATACATTTATTGATCAGAAAATGCGTGATAACTGATGAATTTATAGTAGTATATAGTACCTGAGAAGTGAGGGTTTTGATAGCTTGCTTATTATTAGTAGGAGGAGTTCCATTGGAGATTTTGATTTCTTCTGGATCAAGTTGCTGTTCAGTGTTGCTGGATTGCTTTGAACGAGGCATGCAGGTAAGCATTTTTTCTTGGGTTTTTGTCCACTTTTGTTGTATATGTAATTGATTGTGTAATGTGTGTGTATATATAGTTTGTTTATATATACAGAGAGAGAAAAACACGCAGTAGTGTGTGAAGTTTTAAATGTGATAGTAGTAAAGAAAGGGGATATGAGGATATAGTAGAGTGGAGATAACGAGGAGGGAAGGAGTAAGTGCTGCGCCACTTTTAATGGCTTCCTTAATTTACGCCACAAAACAGATTCCTTTCCTTGCTTACTAGCTTAATTGCTTATTTATTAGTAAAACCCAAATTATTTTTATAATTAGCACTACTACTGTTACTATTTCCATTCATAAGCATGTACTATACTCGTTGGACATATAAGTTGTTATCATTAAAACCTTCGATCGTAACATTTTAGTTGAACTTTTGGTGGGATAAGATAAGTACAGAAAATACTATTGAGAAAATGCGAGTCTTATTATGCTATAATTTGACACTAAATTAGCGACGAATTTCAATCTCTAAAAATCGTCGTTAAAAGACAAACATCAATGACCGACGTACTTACAATGATTTGCGACGGATGTCGTCGTTAATCTAAGTCAGCAAGCGTAAGTCCCACAGATGATGTTACTGACGTGACGAGACTTTATCGACTGACAATCTGACATTAGCGACATAAATTCATCGCTATCTTATTTTAATTAAATGTTTTTAAATGAAAGAAATTTGTCGCTAAGGTTATTTGCAACAACACTGTCCGTCGCTAATATTAATTTTTTGTTTTTAAAAAACTAAATAGATTGTTGTTGCGAATAGAGACAATATCCATCGTTAAAAGCCAAAAAAATACTTTTTTTCTCTATTCCTTATTTTTTGTATTTTTTACAATCCCAACTGTTAGTTTTTATTGTTTGTGATTTTAATGATGACAATATGCTTATAAATATAAGTTATTTAATGGACTGGATTGATTTTGTAATAGTTTGTTGAAAATGATATATAGTCAGTTTGTTCTATGATGGTCCAATAAGGTTATAAGTCAAATTATTGTGTTAAATTAGTTTTCGAATTGAGATATATTAAAGAGTTTGATTATCTGTGCAGTTTATTTCAGTTTTGAATAAGAGTGTAAGATCTCAACTTTTATAAATAAAAATTTAATTTTCTCTAAATATTATTTTGAATAGTAAGATGTTGATTTGATATAATGCTATAGTTATAGGTGATATGTGCAAATTTTGCAAAGTAAACAAGTGGTCATAAAATATTCGTTTGGTCGAGGGATATTCTTTTTGTTAGGGAATATTTGTAAGACCCCAACTTATTATTAATGAAATTTAATTTTCTCTATTTATTATTTTGAAATAGTAAGGTTGATGTGATTAATGTGGATAGTTAGGGGTAAAATACGTAAATATTTCAAAATAAGCAAGTGGTTATAAAATATTCATTGTTGTCGGGGAATATTCGTTTGGTCGTGGAATATTCGTACTATCGGGGAATATTAAATGCTACCCAGCCTTGACCATGTGTGTGCCCCATAATGTGAAGCGATTGGATGAAGAAAGCGACAAATATAAGTTGTTTAAAAATAACGGCGTAGTTATTCAGATTATCTTGTTAAAAATACTGGTGGTTAAAACACATTTATTTGCAGTATTGCACCAATTATTGATTCTTACGTAAGAAGGCCTTTATTCAATAATGGTTACAGTAATTCTTATTCGATATTTTATTTTATTGATTGATAATTCACTGCGTTGATATTTTATATTCTTTGTTGTTTGATAATTGTCATTACGGTATTTTTCATTATCGAAGCAATAATTCATATTATCTGAATAATATTATTAGATAACATTATTGGCAATGTCTAGAAAGTTACATGCTACAGGAGAGGTTTGGTCACCTAATTGCATGCGCCAATAAGGAGAAATTCTTATTGGAAAGTTCTCCTTCCTTGTGAACAGGAGGCTGCTTGGTTGTCGATATTGTGATTACGTAATATTATTTGTGAATAATTAATTATTGATTCATATGATGAGGAAAATATTGATTTTATGTGGTTATAGATGGAGAAAATTTTTAATGTGACAATTGTTGAAAATTAAAATTTTATCTTTTTACGATAAAATAATTATTTAAATATATTATTATATTTTAATAATATAATAATGGTGATATTTTTACAACGAATGTGGGATATATGAGTATATCGAGGAGGAAGAGTATTTTTGTTACAATAAATGTTTAAAACATGTTAAAATATAAATTGGACCCCATTTATTGATCGAAATTTGATTATAGCACTTGTAAAATCGTCCTGGTTTGTGGATTTTGGTCAATTTCTATTTGGAATTTGGAAAAACTTTCTTCTGCAAAGTTGTAGAGAATTGAATTTCCTATAAAAACTCATGATTCGAATTTTACGATGAAAGGGCTATTTATTATGAATTATTGAAGTTTCAAGTTCAAAATAATTAATTTTTGGAAGTTTTAATTATTTTATTATGAAAAACGTTTTTGTCATTAAAGGTGGGTCTTGCATATGATGTAAATGCTGAATTCAGATCCTTAAAAGTGGGCGTAGGAATTTGTAATATTAATATTAATATTTTATTAAATTTTCGCTTTTGGTGTTAAAGCATTTTCCTATAAATAGGGTCTTGGGTTAGAATTGAAAATCCTTTATTTAAGCTGAAGTTTTCTCTCTATATTATCGAAGTATTCTTGTGAGTATTTTGAGTATACTTTGAGTATTGTTAGGCGGTGCAAGTTCCCTTGAAGACTTATACTCAAATTCAATTTAGAAAGATTTAATCTTTCGAGGTAAGGGATGTTATTTTCTTCTCAAATGATATTATTTCTTCAATATCATTATCTTTGAAATATTGGTTGGAACTTTTATCAAATTTGGAACTTTTTCATGTCGGGATTACTATTCATGAGTTCTTATTCACGAGTTCTTATTCACGAGTTCTTATTCACGAATTCTTATTCACGAGTACTATTCATGTAAGCGTGAAGATGTTTTTGTGGAATTTCTATCTTTTGGTGTCTGAGTTCTTATTCACGATATCTGACTATTCACGATATCTGACCTTATTCATTGAAAAATAAAATTTCTTCTTTTTGTCAAAATATCTATTACGGATACTAGCTTTGATTGTATCCATGTTTTGATCATTCTTGAATTTTACACCACTATGATCATTTTTGAGGTATTTTTGAACATGGATAAAACAAAGTACGAATCCTTAATCCTTAATCCTTGTCATTTTGTTTCTTTGGATTCGTTTCTTTAAAAATATTTTTCATCATCCTCGGTCTTAAATGATGATATTATGGAATATCTTTGCTTTGTAGTGCAAAGATGAATGATTCTGAAGAATATCTTTGGTAGTAGTGCAAAGATGAGCAGTGTTTAGATGAACATGGCCGGTGATGAATATCTTTTGGCTTCAGTAGTGCAAAAGATGAATATTTGATTCGGATGTATATTGATTGATGTTACGGGGATAAAAGATGAGCGATGAACTTTTAAATTCATACATAGAAGATAGTAGTTTGCATTCTCTACTTAACTCTTCTAATGAATTATTATTTTTCTGCTGCAAATATTGATTTAAAATTTGTTGTCTATTGTATTCTATTAGATTTTTCCTGTTGAAGACTAATGATAATTTGTTGTATATTATCTTAGTCATAATATTCTTTCTTGAGCTAGTTGAGCTCACCCTTTTCCTTTTGTTCCATTTTTCTCGGGGAGGCGAGATATATAGCGAAGTACGCAGTCTGGGTATGGAATGAAGGTTCTAGAGAGTCGTTTAGTAGTCCTCACCATTTTTGTAAAATAATGTATCAATAAATATGATGAGGATTTATTTGAGTATAGATATTGTCAGAAGATAATATTTGTATTTAAACTCACGCGATTTTCTTGTTGTAATAATAAAGTTGTAGTTGTTTACGTACCATGTATTGACAATTTCGGAATGGGTGATGTATACCTATTTTGGGGCGCCACAATATTAAATCTGACAGCACAATCATTGGTGGACCACATAACGGAATAAGCGCCGGACATAGAAAAGCGACAAAAATAACCTTTTCATAAAATAACGACAAGACTTTTATCGTTAAACTATTGAAATACTCTGGGATAAAAGTGCAAGATGTCGTGTTGTACACGAGATGTACACGATATTGCAAAGTATCTCTGATTATTGATGTTTACGTAAGAAGTCACTCGGTTTCATTCAATAATTGTCACAGTAGTTGCTACATAGTATCTCATATTATTGATTCAATTATTGTCACATTATTATCTTCACAATATTTTAAATTATTATATCAATAATTGAGACAACACAATTATTCATATTATTATTTGCAGTATTTACTATGTCTAAAAAGTTTTATCGAGGAAAGAGGTTTGGTTATTTAATTGCGCGTCAGTAAGGAGAAATCCTTATCGAAAAGTCTCCTCTTTCCTGGGAACGATTTGATTGTCAATATTGTGAGTTATAATATTAAATGATGAATGATTGTTGAAAGATTAAAAATGTGTTGATTGAAGATAAGTGATTTATGGTAAATATTTATTCAATTTTTGATATAAATAGAGGGGTTTGTCATGAGGTGTTTGTTATAAGTTTGGCTTATTATTCTATGGGGAGATGTGCTAATTTTTCAGATCGTCGGTTGAAGTTTTAATAGTAAATCAATATGGACCATCGGTTGAAGTTTTAATAGTAAATCAATATGTAACCGTCAGTTGAAGTTTTAATAGTAAATCAATAAATATAGACTGTCAATTGAAATTTTAATAGTAAATCAATATGGACTGTCCGTTTTAATAGTAAATCAATCTAGACCATTCGTGAATCAGTTACTATTTAGTCCATCTCCTATAAATAAAAACTCATTTCTTCCTTATTTCTCACTAATTCACTAAAACTCTAGAGAGAGAAACTATAGAGAGAAAGAAGAAGAGTATTCTGCTACTACACTATTGCAGTATCCAATCTTCTACTAAGGTAAGAGGTATTATTTCTTTCGTATTCGTAAAGGATGTTATTTTCTTCATAATCATAAGTGTTGTCATTTTATTCCTTATTAATATGTGGGAATAACCTGTCTACGCGGATTACCGCATGTCTGGTGAATAACCCTTCGTATTCATCCTTTATTAATATGTGGGTATAACCTGTCTACGCGGATTATCACATGCCTGGTGAATAACTCTTCTGTATTCAGTCTTTATTAATCTGTGGGTATAACATGTCTACGCGGATTACCGCATGCATGATAAATAACCATTCCTACTCATTCTTTATTTATAGAAATGATCTGTCTACGCGGATTACCGCATGACGGGTGAAAATTCATTTGTAGTTTCGTATATTCTTTCATACTCGTATGAGATATCATTTCTTTTGTACTAATCAAGGGATAACGTCTTCTTTCATATTTCTCCATTTATAGTACGAATTTATTGTTTGTTTCCATAACCTTATTATTAAATGGTGAAAACCCTTGAAATTAGTGGAATATTCTTAATAGTTTATGCTTCATCTATTATCATTTCATTATTAGTCTGAACTTTCTTATTGAAATTGTAATATTTTCATGGCGGGATACTATTTATGTCGGGGTACTATTCATTTAGAATACTATTCATTTGGGGTACTATTCATTCGGGGTACTTTTCATTCGATTAATATTCATTCGGGATACTATTCATGAAAAAATTAATTTCTTTTCTGTCCAAATTATTTTTGATACATGAATATCATTCTTGAATTTTACTTCATAATTAGTTATCATGTTAACAATTTGGACATTCTTGAACTCTAGATAAATTGAATTATAAATCTCTAATATTTATCCTTGATCTCACTTGATTGATTCTTTATATCATTGTCATCATTCTCATGTTTATATTGTGTTGAAAGTCATCTTTGGCCCGTAGTGCATAGATGGACATGTGTTTGGCATGATCATGACCATTGGTGATACAAACGATTATATTTGGCTCGTAGTCCATAGATAATTCATTGATTGAAAATAATTATTGATTGGTGTTACAGGAATAAAATATTGATGATGAAATTTTAAATTTGTGACGCCCCCAAAATTAGGTATACGTCACCCATCTTGGGTCGCCACTTACATGGTACATAAATTCAAATACAACTTACTAATATAACTGTCGTGTACAATACGACATAAACTGTGAGTTTGAATACAAATATTATCTACTAGATATTATACAAACTCAAAAGGAGTCCTCATTACAACTATTATCACACTATTTCACGTAATAGTGATGACTACTAATGCTATCCTCCGGACCATTACTCCGCTTTTCCGACTTCGTCCGGCCTATGTTCTCATTTCAAGAGAACGGTGAAAGAAAAGGTGAGCTCAACTAGCCCAAGAAGAAATATTATGACTAAGATAATGCGAATAAATTATCATTAGCCTTCAACAACGGTGTTAAACCGATAAAATACAATAAACAACCGCTTTAAGCTGCAATGAATATGCAATCCATTAAAAAAATCAAGTAGAGAATAAAGTCTACTATCTTTTAGGTTTTAAAAGGTTTTCATCAATTTTTATCACGAGACTCAATTTTAATAAATAAACCACCACATCTAATCATCCCCGTACTACACGGTCGAGGATTTTCATCAAATTATCAATGGTCATGACTATATCTTAATCACCACCGTCATAATCATACCAAAAACTATCCATCATTTGCATTACAGGTGCCATCGAGGACTTTTATCACATCATTTATAACAAGCCATGATTATACCGAATGATCCCGGTCATAATCATACTAAGTTCATCTATGCATCGTAAGCAAAGATAACATAATATAACATGAGGATGATGACAATGACATAATAATTCAATAAAACAAGTTCAAGAATTATTTAATCCATGAATTATTAACATCCAAATTGTCACATACGATCATTTTTTCAGAGTAGTAAAATTCAAGAATGATCGGAAGAATATTTCCATGAAAAATCTTTGGATGAAACGCAAATATCGAGGATATTCTACTAATTTCATGGAGTATATAAGTCAAAGTTTTAACCATTTGGGTATAATAAAGAATGGAATAACAAAAGAAATCACCGTGCGTGCAGTACTTCGCATAGATAGGTTATTCCAACATAATAATAATAATGTAACGGTGTCGGTGAAATTCACACGGCAGGATGTTCCAACAGAATAATAAAGATGGAACCGGATCCGGTGTAAAACACATGATAGGATATTCCAATGAATGATAAAGAGCGGAACCGGTGGGTGTAAAACACATGCACGAGGATGTTCCAACGGAGAATAATAAAAGCGGAACCAGGTGTAAAAAACACATGCATGAGGATGTTCCAATGAATAATAGAAGAATGTCACCAAGTATAGGGTAAATAGCGTACAAAAGTTATTCCAATGTAATAATAAGCAATGGAATAACATAAGGATTTCACCAAGTATAGGGTATCTGGCAGATATCAAGGTTATGTATAGGTATGCCACTTTTACGAGTTATTCCAATGAATAATAGTGAATGGAATAATGAAGTTCTCTTCAAGAAGAAAGAATAACACCCACACAGTAAAAAGAACTGAATATAGAAGTAGTGAAGAGCGAATACTCTTCTTCTTTCTATAATTTTCTCTCTATAGCTTCTCTCTATAATTTCTCTCTACAGAGTTTCAATGAATTCGTAAGAAAATAATGAAGGAATGAGCTTATTTATAGGAAAATGGAATGCATAAGAACTAATCCATTTAACGGTCCAGATTGATTTACTTTAATCGACGGTCCATATTTAAAGAAAAATCTTTTAAATAAAATATAATATATTCTATTTATATAAAACATTTTACTATGCAAACACTATGCAATACTATGCAAAACACTATGCAATACTATGCATAATAAAATATAATATATTCTATTTATAGAATAACTTTAATAAAGTATTCTATTTTATATAAAAGATGTTTCGCTTTTATTACGTTAATAATACTGAATAAAAATAAAGCGTCATTATCGCTTATAATAATTCATATTATTAATCGTGATAATGGAATCAAATGAGTGACTTCTCACATAAGCATCAATAATCAATACCGGTAATCTTCTATTATGCAAACCACACGTATTCATCGTACTTTTTACTACCGAGTAGTTCAACAAGAACTACGGTAAAACTTTCGCCGTTATTTCAATAAAATATTTTTGTCGTTTTCTCAATCCGACAATAATTACGCTAATGGGGTCCACCAATGATTGAGTCATTGTCAGACGAATATTCCTCGCTAAACCTAGAATATTCCCAGACCAATCTAATATAATATAACCACTTGCATACTTTGCAAAATTTATAAATACTACCCACAACTATAATATTATCTTAAATTCACACCATAATATTAAAAAATTATTTCAACAAAATTTAAATCTTTATTGATAAAATCTGGGGTCTCACAAAATTATAGAAAATAGTAGACATCATGCTCTACTTAACTCTTTTAATGGATTGTTATTTCTGCTGCAGTTGTTGATCTAAAACGTGTTGTCAATTGTATTCTATCAGATTTTTCCCTGTTAAGGACTAATGATAATTTATTCTACATTATCTTAGTCATAATATTCTTTACTGGGCTAGTTGAGCTCACCCTTTTCTTTTTGGTTCCATTGTTCTTCTCAGGAGGCGAAAATGTAGCTGAGACTAATCGGGGAATGGAGTATGGTCCAAGATGGTTATTATAGTAGTCCTCACTATGTTGTGAAATAGCATGACAATAATTATAATGAGGAATTTATTTGAGTTTGGATATTGTCTACGAGACAATATTTGTATTAAAACTCACAGCTTATGTGTTGTCGTATTTTGCACGACAGTTGTATTAATGAAGTTTGTATTTGAATTTTGTACCATATTTTTGGCGACTCGGAATGGGTTGTATGGACCTATTTTGGGGGCGTCACAGAGTTTTATCATGAAAACAGGTACAGCTATACAAGTTCTTTAAGGAAATGACTTTAACAACCTTATCATGAATATTTTAGCTCCTTAATTTCAGTCTGAGTTATTATTATATATGTGACTTACTCTTTTGAGAATAGTTTATAGTCGTTATTTATAACAGTGTGTTGAAATCTCTCTCCTTCAATCAAAGTCGAGCCTTTCATGCTATTATAGTTGTTGTTTTTCATCTTATAAATGTTCTTCATACTCAGCTAATAATCACAGAACACTTGAAGCTGCAAACCAATTGATAATACATCAGAGAGCTTACTTAGTGTTATTTCAGTTATTAATTGTATCATTCTTATATCTGTTTGAGCTAAAAGTTGTAGTCTTTTATAACCTTTATAATTTGAGTACAAGCCTAGTATATATGGCTTGGGTTCACTTGTAATAGTTAGTCTGTTCAAAGAAAGCTTCAAAGGTCTCGGTGGTGAGAAAAGTTGCAGAGGTTCAAGGGGACATTAATGTTTATTTAATTCAATAAATATTTAAAAATAATTACAAAAATCTCGTTCGTTACATCTTTCCCCCCTTTAAAGGATTCTGTCCCCAAAATCACGATTCAATTACTTTGTCCCGTTACAATGATCATGACCATTGATATTATAATTGAATATCTTTGGCCCGTAGTGCAAAGATAGACAATTGATTGGTATGTTCATGACCATTGTTATATTTGAATGTCTTTGGTGTAGGGTGTAAAGATAATATAATTATTGAGTGTCTTTAGCCTTTGTGGCAAGGATATTAAGTGAAAATTCTATTAAGCCTTTGTGGCAAGGAGAAACTGTTAATTTACATGATTATAAACAGGTGATGAAAGTTCTCTTTGTCTTGGGTAAATCAAAGAACTGTTAATGGATATTACATGAATGAAATATTAATGATGGACTTTTAATTTGGAGGAGATAGTAGACATTATGTTATACTTGACTCTTCTAATGGATTGTTGATTCCGCTACAATTATGGTTGAAAACTTTTATCATCTACCATATTCTAAATATATGATTTATTACTGATGAAGGCTATTGATAATTTAATTATCGTTAGTTATTGTGACGCCCCCAAAATAGGTCCATTCCATCCAACCCATTCTGAGTCGCCAAATACATGGTACAGAAATAACTACAACTTTATTAATATATTTGTCGTGCAAAATACGACAACATATATACTGTGAGTTTAAATACAATTATTGTCTTCTAGACAATATACATACCCAAATAAATTCTCATCACAATTATTTATACATTATTTTACAAAAATAGTGAGGACTACTAAACAACTCTCTCTATAACCATCATTCCATACCCCGACTCGTACTCGCTACATTCTCGCCGCCCCGAGAAGAAAAATGGAACAAAAGGAAAAGGGTGAGCTCAACTAGCCCGGTAAAAATATTATGACTAAGATAATATACAACAAATTATCGTTAGTCTCCAATGAGGAAAAATCTAATAGAATACAATAGACAACCGGTTTTAAATCAATCTTCGCTTGTGAAATAATAATTCATTAGAAGAGTTAAGTAGAGAATGCAAACTACTATCTTCTATATATGAATTTAAAAGTTCATCGTCGATATTTTATCCCTCGTAACATCAATCAATATATATTTGAATCAAATATTCATCTTTGCACTTCTGCCAAAGATATTCATCGATTGATCATGTTCATCTAAATACTGTTCATCTTTGACTACTGGGCCAAAGATATTCATCGAAATCATTCATCTTTGCACTACAAGCCAAAGATATTCAGTTATATCATCACGTAGGATGAGAGGATGATGAAAATATTTTAAAGAAAACGAATCGGTGAAGAAACAAAAGAACAAATATTAAGGATTCGTAATTTAAATAATCCAAGTTCAAAAATATTTCATAAATAATCGAGTGGAGTAAAATTCAAGAATGATCAAAACATGGATACAATCAAAGCTAGTATCCATAATAGATATTTTTGACAAAAAGAAGAAATTTCATTTTTCTATTGAATAGTGTCAGATATCGTGAATAAGGCAGTATCGTGAATAAGTAACTCAGACACCAAAAGATAGAAATTTCACAAAAAAACATCTTCACGCTTCGTGAAATAGTACTCGTGAATAGTAACTCATGAATAGTAACTCGTGAATAAGAACTCATGAATAAGTAACCCGACGTGAAAAAGTTCTAAATTTGATAAAAAGTTCCAACCAATATTTGAAGATAATGATATTGAAGAAATAATATCATTTTCGAATAAAATAACATCCCTTACCTCGAAAGACAAGATTTGGTTGAAAACAGGATATAAAGGCTATGACTTGAACTCAGACCTTTATAGCAATACTCAAAAAGTATACTCAAAATACTCACAAGAATACTTTCGATAATATAGAGAGAAAACTTGATTTACGGTGTGATTTTTAATTCTAACCTAAGACCCTATTTATAGGAAAATGCTAGAACACCAAAATAGAAAATTTAATATAATAATATTATTATTATTTCCACAACTTTCACGCACTAAGAATCTGAATTCAGCTATTAAAACACATGCAAGAACCACACTCAAATCACCAAAAACGTTTTTCATATTAAAATATTTTAAACTTCAAAAATTAATTATTTTGGAGCTTGAACTTCAATAATTCATAATAAATAGCTATTTTATCATAAAATTCGAATCTCATGAGTTTTATAGGAAATTCAATTTCTAAAACTTTGTAGAAGAAAGTTTTTCAAATTCAAATGAAATTGACCGAAATCCATAAACCATGCGATTTACATTTATAATCAAATTCGATCAAGAAATGGGTCTACAACACACACAAAATCTGCTTTTAATATTTATTGCAACAAAAATACTCTTTTTTTCTCAAAGATACTCATATATCCCACATTCATTGTAAAAATATCACCATTATTATATTATTAAAATATAATAATATATTTAAATGAATTATTTTATCGGAAAAGATAAAATTTCAATTTTTCAACAATTGTCACTTTAAAAATTTTCTCCATCTATATCCACATAAAATCAATATTTTCCTCATCATATAAATCAATAATTAATTATTCACAAATAATATTCTACAGAATCATGAAGATTTGGCAACCAAGTAAGATTCTCAGGAAGAGGGCTTTCCAATAAGGATCTCCTCGCTGCTTGCAATTAGGTGACCAAACCTCTCCTTGTAGCGTAACTTTCAGACATCGCAATAATGTTATCCAATAATATTATTCAGGATAATATGAATTATTTCTCCGATAATGGAAAAATACGTGTAATGACAATTTATCAAAAACAAAGTAATATAAAATATCAACGCAAAGAATTATTGAATCAATAAAATAAAATATCGAACAATACCATCAGAATAATTATTGAGTAGTGCGCCTTACGTAAGAATCAATAATTGGTGCAATCTGCATGTCATCGCTCAACAACGCAGATTAGTGTGTTTTAACCATTGGGTATTCCAACAAGATTAACTTGAATAACAACTACTAGTTATTTATAAACAACTTATATTTGTCGCTTTCTTCATCCAATCGCTTTTTTTCGTTATGGGGCCCTAAAAATTCAAGCGTTGCATTTACGAATATTTTAAAATGATTTAATATTCCACGCACCAAACGAATATTCCCTAACAATAATGAATATTTTATAACCACTTGCTTATTGAAATATTTATGTATTTTACCCATAACTATCCACATTAATCAAATCAACCCTTACTATTTCAAAATAATAAATAGAGAAAAATAAATTTCATTTATTAATAATTTGGGGTCTTACAGTTATAATATTTTTTATTGTGCTATTTGTGCTTACCATTTTGCTTCACAATTTCTTTAAAGTAATAAGAGTGTAGAATTTGGGTGAACAGGGATAACTGGGAGTAAGTGATGGATGGTCATTTGTTGAAGTTTCTCAATACATTATAAAACAACATGACAATATATAATTTTATTGAGAACTTAAAATGTCACTACTACATAACAGTAAATAGACAACGCTTAAACCACAACGTTTTTTATAAAAACGTTGTGGTATTTTTTTTACAACGTTTTTAAAAAAAACGTCGTAGATATATATACAAAAACGTTATATATTTAAAAGGGCATTTTTTTGGTTTTAATTAGATAACGTTTTTTTAAAAAACGTCGTCTATTAACAAAAACAAGGAGCTAAAAAAAAGCGATTAAATGAAAACTTTCCGCTCTCTTTCTCATTTTTCACCGAGTGTCTTCGTTTCTCATTTCTCTGTTTAGCCTCTTTTCGTTCCATCTGAAAAACAAAAGCTAGGGTTTAGTGGTGAAGACGCTCGCAGTCTCCATCGTAGTCTCAAACAACAAAGGATGGAGCAAAGCTCGAGGATTAGTGGTGAAGACGCTGGTTTTGATAGGAGGTGCAATCTTGGTGAAGCGCTTCACCAAGTCCACCACTCGATGGGACCATGCCCGCATCGTCTCTCAATCCCTCGCCGACGAGAAAGTACTACAAACTTCTTCTCCTCTGTTGTTACCTCTACTACTATTCTTTCTTTCGCTATCTAATTCATCTTCTTCTCTTTTTTAACCTTAAATTGGTAGTTCTCGAGGGACCAAGCATCCAGGGATCCTGATAATTTCTTCAATTTGAGGTATTTCTTACTAAAAACCATAATCATTTGGGCATATTTGTCAAACCCAATTT